>CM043719.1:8526284-9126284 GCA_023969325.1 Oryzias curvinotus
ATACTGTTTAAAATCTGCTTTATGAAAAAATGTACAAATGCGGGTTATTTTTAAAACGTCAAATAATGTATTTTGTGTTATTAATTTATTTTCCCAAGACTACTTCCTTTGTTTTTTTATCCAGGCTGTTGGCCAAATACTTCTGAATCTGCTTTAAGTTCATTTTAAAAGTACAAATATGTTGGGATATTTTTGAAACTTAGAAACATTTATGCTTTACTTAAAATTCCCATACTATGCATTTGTTTAAAAACCTTATTAAATTTGCTTTTAATTTGTTATAAAATAAAAAAAATTGTTATTTTTTTACTGAAAAGACTGTTTTTTATGTTTTATTTCACTTTAAATCACTTTGCTGTGTCTTTGCTCCAGGCTATTGTGAAATACTTTTGAAAATCAGCTTTAACCTTGATTCCAAACTCAGCAGCGGCAGCAGTTTCAGCAGCAGCCTCAGTCTTCTCAGATAATATCAGCAGTAGTTTCAGCAGCAGCCTCTTCAGCTTAATTTCAGCAGCAGCAGCCTCAGTCTTCTCAGATAATGTCAGCAGCAGTTTCATATGGAGTCCTATACTGTTCATAATTAAATAAATAAATATTTAATTCAATAAATAAATATGGCCTCATGCAAATACACAATCAACCAATAAATCTGTCATAAATATATAAAAAGATCATGAAATGGTGAAAAAGCTGCACACTAATTTTAAATTAGCAATTATATTATTCAATATATTTCATTTTGCTTTAAAATCCTGTTCATTATTTTAAACAACATTTTAAATATTCATTTTTAATCATGTTGAATATTATTATAATTCTACGTCTTTTTTCAGAAGCTCGTATTTCAAAATCAATATTTTTCAAAGTAGCTTTGTTTTTATTTCATGTTGCTGTTTTTCACAATGGCGTATTTATTTCATGAAGAGCTTTTTCAGGAGGACTCTGTCTGTCAATCAGTGAAAGTGGGCGGGATCTAAACGCTCATGTGCTCATCCATGGAAATCGACTCATATTCCTCGATACCCGCTTTGTGGTGTCCCAGTCAGAGAGACGACATTCTTCAGTGATATCTGCACGGCTTTGCTGACATTAGATATCAAATAGAGACAAACAATCTGTGCTGCAGAAGATGCAAACATGGACGACTCTGTTTTTGTAGTTTGAGGGTTTTGTGTGGACCAAACCACAGAGGAGCTCCGGCCGTCCACATGAAGTCGTCCGTTGAAACACTCATTCTCACGCCGTTCACAGAGCTCACATCGTGCCTTATGTCGGCTGGGAAGAGGCTAGCTGGCGGACCGACAGAGTCAGACCAGGCAGCTGCAGAAAGCGGGACAAACCTGCTCAGCCTCCTGAACCTTATGATATTTTTCTATTTTCATTGAGACCATGATTACAATCAGGTCCTCTGGTTTTATTTTTCCCTCCCGGGAAAATGTTGAACCTTTCCTGCGATGACGTTTCTGACCGTGGTCGGAAAACGCAGCGAAGATCCGGGAACTCCAGGTCAAAGAAGCTAAGTGGAACTCCAACAGCCACCCAGCCTAACTAAGGCCACTACTAGATGTTCATGAGAAGATGAAAATTGCCGAACTGACCACAAAATCACCAGAATTATGCACACTTGCCCAAAGCCATTTTTATCCGCAAATTTAGAACCAAAACTGCCCAATTTATTGTAACACTGTAGATGTGTAGAGGTGCATACCCCCCCCCCCCCTAGTGTTGAGGGGTGTGCATTGCGCTGTCACGTTCGCTGAAGCATCTTCCATCGATGTAGTCAGGGTGCTGCTGCTCATGTCTGAGTAAAGGAGTAGCCAATCATAAAAGTGTCCCCGCCTTGTCTAGTTTGATTGACAGACAGAGTCCTCCTGAAAAAGCTCTTCATGAAAGAAATACGCCATTGTGAAAAACAGCAACATGAAATAAAAACAAAGCTACTTTGAAAAATATTGATTTTGAAATACGAGCTTCTGAAAAAAGACGTAGAATTATAATAATATTCAACATGATTAAAAATGAATATTTAAAATGTTGTTTAAAATAATGAACAGGATTTTAAAGCAAAATGAAATATATTGAATAATATAATTGCTAATTTAAAATTAGTGTGCAGCTTTTTCACCATTTCATGATCTTTTTATATATTTATGACAGATTTATTGGTTGATTGTGTATTTGCATGAGGCCATATTTATTTATTGAATTAAATATTTATTTATTTAATTATGAACAGTATAGGACTCCATATGAAACTGCTGCTGACATTATCTGAGAAGACTGAGGCTGCTGCTGCTGAAATTAAGCTGAAGAGGCTGCTGCTGAAACTACTGCTGATATTATCTGAGAAGACTGAGGCTGCTGCTGAAACTGCTGCCGCTGCTGAGTTTGGAATCAAGGTTAAAGCTGATTTTCAAAAGTATTTCACAATAGCCTGGAGCAAAGACACAGCAAAGTGATTTAAAGTGAAATAAAACATAAAAAACAGTCTTTTCAGTAAAAAAATAACAATTTTTTTTATTTTATAACAAATTAAAAGCAAATTTAATAAGGTTTTTAAACAAATGCATAGTATGGGAATTTTAAGTAAAGCATAAATGTTTCTAAGTTTCAAAAATATCCCAACATATTTGTACTTTTAAAATGAACTTAAAGCAGATTCAGAAGTATTTGGCCAACAGCCTGGATAAAAAAACAAAGGAAGTAGTCTTGGGAAAATAAATTAATAACACAAAATACATTATTTGACGTTTTAAAAATAACCCGCATTTGTACATTTTTTCATAAAGCAGATTTTAAACAGTATTTAGTCAACAACCTGGACCAAAAACAAAGCTAGGTAATCTTTTAGACAAATTAAACGTAAAAAAATAGCCTTTCAGGTTTAAAAATAACCAAAAATGTGTACTTTTTCAAGAATTTAAAGCATACAATTATTTAGCCAACAACCTGAAACAAAGGCAAAGCTATATCCTTTAGAGAGAAATTCTAACAAAAAATAGCCCAACATTGTACTTTTAAATGAATTTAAAGCAGATTAAAAAATCATTTAGTCAAGAGCCTGTACCAAAACTAAAGCAAAGTACATTAAGGAAAAATGAAACAAAAAACACAGCATTTTAAGTTTAAAAAAGAATCAAACTATTTACTTCTTAATACATTTACAGCCCAACACACTTGTTTCTGTGTGCATAAGCTTCACACAATATGTAATGTTACTAAGCTGTTAAACAGTGGAACCAAAATGTCTTCCCCATCCTGAATCCTTATTATTATTATTATTTAAAAGAAATCTGGTTAGATAGAAGAAGAGATGGTTTTGTTTTTTTCCAGCCACAAAAACATAATCTATAATTCCTTGTAATTGTGAGACGAATGCGTTATTTTCATAATGAAGCCAACACTCATTCAGATTCCACACGTTCACCTTCAAAATCAAAACCTTTATTGAGTTTTGTTAGAAAACATCCGTTTACAGTTGAATCATTGGAAAAAAGTGCTGAAAGGAGCAAAAACAACCAAACACATAATCAGGAATGAAACACACAAAAGTGATGGAGTTGCAGAAAAGGAGGAGCTCACATTGCCCAGCAATGTGTCTGCTTTCTGTGGATGTCAAACCAAAAACAGGGACTAAAAGAGTGACTACTTTGGAAAAACTATAAAAAGTTTCATGGTGGCGTTTCTTGTTTCTGGGGTTTCCAGGCTTCAGTGTAGAGAAGCAGTGAAACCATCCTCTGGAGGTAGAAGAAACACTTTTGTGAAGCAGATTTTGGAGATCATGTGAAATACCACAGGGGTCCAAAGTGCTGACAGCATAATATCCTGATCCAATATTTTTAAGAGAAGTTGTGACGCAAGGTCACACAACTGAGTTTATAAACCACACTAGTACAGTGGAAACGCTTTCAAATCATCTGTTCAAGGTTGTTTTTTTTTTTTTTATAGTGGTTTTGAACTCTTCACACATTTTCTCTGAGGGGAAGTAGTCCAAGAAAAGTCCCTTCGTCCTCTCTTCTCACGTTCAGATCTCCACACGGGTCCGCTCACATGACGGGGTAGCTGGCAAGGTTGGCGATGCCGCAGACGTTGCCACGGTTACGAGCCATAAGGACGTAGCCCTTGTTGCCCCAGGTTTCACCCCAGCTGCCAGGAGGAGGTAAAAATGGAAAGGTGAGACGCTGGTCATCACCACCCCACAAGACGAAAAATGATAGACATCCAATCCCCACAGACAAATTCATCGCATGATGGCCTTTTGACCCCACCTGTTCTTCACAATCCAGAACTTCTTCCCCTTGGCGTTCACTCCGTAGCCGACCGCCAGCACGGCGTGATTGATGTCTTCTTTGTTGCAGTTGCGGTCGAAGTAAATACCTGGTCACATGACAGATGAGGCAAACTGTGAGCTGCATCCAAACAATAATCTAAAAAAAAAAAATCTAATATTTATGTTTGGAAATAACAATATGATCCAAAATAAGTTTGAAGTTTGTGTTCAAACTTTTGTGTTTAAACCCCGTTAAGCCCACGGCAAAAAAGAACTCACAAAGAATTTATTTTGGAATTAAGATGTTTTTTTAAACTCTTTGATGAAATCTACAAATACAGTTTTGCAATATATATAATCTTGTAAAATATAGATAGCATGAATTATGATACGCTTGTAAGTTTTTTTTTCACAACAATTGAATTTTAGGACTTCCTGTTCTTTCTGATTTCATTTTCTTATACAATAATGGAAATGAAGCCCGTTGAGATGTCTATTGTTGTAATATTGTATGGAGTGATATTTCTGCCCCCCACATTGCACACAAAACTTTCTAAGTTGCAAATGAAAATATTAAATGTTTGCTTTTCAATTATTTTTTGTTTTGCTTTCAATTTTTTGATTTTTGGCTTTCAAAAACTTTTTTTTTTTGCTTTCAAAAACTTTGAGTTTGCAAATCATGTTTTTGCATGCGTTGCTATCAAATCTCGCATTTTTCCTATCTTTGATTTTGCTGACTACTCTGAGCACGACTTAGTGCAATAAAACTGCCACCACCAAAAAAGTTTTCACATACGTATCACTTTTTTCCTGTCTTTGATTTTGCTGACATTAGTTTCAGTTTAGCGTGACAAAGCTGGACAAATCAGCAGCAGCAGCAATCACTTTGATGGCAGATTCTAACCAATTAAATCGCCACATTTATCTAACATTGTGTCTGCTACAGAGGCTCAGAAACCAAAGCAGCTATTTTTCCCTCAATTTTGTCTCTTTGGATAAAGACGTTTTCATTTTAACAATAATTCATACATTCTTTCTTTTTTTAGCATTGATTAATTTGTATTAAGTCAGATTTGGGAATTTGTGGCTGAGGATCTCCTGAAACTGTAAAGTTTATCTGCTGACATTAAATCAACAGGTCTGTGTGTGATCTCTGAATCCTGCAGAGCAAATTATTGGTAAAAAGTCTGATTTTCTTTAAGAGCTGTTTATTAAAACAAAACAATAAAAGATTTAAAACCCATATTTTATGCTGCACAAGTGTTTGGGAATAGATTAACAGCAGTGACAAGCAAAAGAAGGATGGCTCACCAAAACAGACTCAATGTATTTAACAGAAGAAGCATTTTTTACTTTTATGTTAATTTTCATAGTGTCTTATATCTTGAGCGTTTGTCCAAAGTTAAAAAATGAAATAGAAAACTTATGAAAAAAATGCTAATTTCACTTAATATTTCTATATTTATGGATTAAAAAAAAACAATATTTCTGATACAAATCTTTAGGAAAGTGTTACTTCCGGCGTGACGAAGTCGGAGCTCAGACGTTTCTTTCTGCTGTTGACGTTTTAAACACGCTGGTCACTAAATAAATACAAAACTCTGTTTTATTTTAGCTGCTCCTTCTGGGTTTTACTCTGAGAGAAACGGGTCAGAATGGTTGAAAACGGCAGAATCCCGTTAGAACAGAACCTACACAAAGTCCAAAGTCCATGTCTGCCTCCAAGCACGGTCAACATGAGACAGAGACACCTGATTGGTTAGAATCAGCAGGTTGTTTGATGGCAGCTTTGTCACGTCAAACTGAAACTAATGTCAGCGAGATCAAAGATAGGAAAAAAGTGATATGACACACAACGCATGCGAAAACGGCAATTCGAGCCCCCCCCCAAAAAAAGTTTTTAAAAGCAAAATAATAATTGAAAAGCAAATATTTAATATTTTCACTTGCAACATAAAAAGTTTTGTGTGTCGACAGAAATATCAATCCATAATATTGGGCTATATAAATAAAATTGAATTGAATTGAAGCAAATTGTGTCTCTTTTCTGTCCTTTGTTGGCTTTTTTTCCTACTGGGAAACTGTGTTTGTCTAGATTCTTTCCAAATTTGGACAAAACCCATTGAAGAAATGCACATTTTCAACCACTTAATTAAAAAAAAAACACAAAGAAAAGTTAAAATATGTCCCTAAACAAAGCTGTTTGGTGGATGTAAATGTTTTGGGGAAGCATCCTCTGCTCACACACCTTTCTGGTAGTACAGGAAGCTGTTCTGCGAGGCATCGATGCCCACGGACACTGGACCCGCTTTGAAGAGCGCCACAGCCAGCGCGTGCTCGTCTCCCTCTGGAACCTCCTTATAGCCTTTGATTTGGGCTGCCAAGCCTGAAACGTTATAGCGGCAAGGCTGGTCCTGCAGGCCACAAGAAGGAAAAGAGTCACAGAGAAAAAATGTCTACAAAAACAATTCATGGGAACTCAGGAGAAGTTTAATGACAACATGGTTAAAGGGGTGTGAGGATAAAACAAGACAGGTCAAAATATACTAAATGTAAAGCTTTTAAAGTTAAAATGCAACAGTTAATTTGGACCAAATAACAAATTAAGATTTCACCATCACACTTTGCAGCGAGAATGCATTTTTTTCAATCATTACTGAGTGGATGTACTTCCTTAAAATGACGTGTTGGAAATTTAGTTCCTCATACTTTCTGCTGAATCATGATCATCACGTTAAAAGCTGCTATATGGTCAAAATGAAGTGACTGTTCAGGAAAACAAAAACTCGTGATAGGCCGGGTGATGAAACAAAGGAACTCTTCACCACTTTGGTTTCAGTCTGTGTCTGCAGCCAACAGTTGTCTTCTGGAAACCTTTACGCAGCATGAAAAAATTCCCCAAATTCAGACCAAAACTTCTTTGTTTTGTTTCTGTTTATTAAAAGTACAAAGGTAAAATACTTGCATATTTAGGATACCTAAATTGGAATGTGGCATATAGAATGTCTGAAATTACCCCTCAACAATCTGAAATTGCATGTATGGTATTTGACTGGAAGATGACTGTAAGCCCCTCAGATTCTGTCCTTTGCATGTTTGCAGCTAAAGTCTGCAAGAGGCTGGTTAAAAAAAGAAGAAGAAAAAAAGATCAAGTGTGGGTACAGGCCACAAAAACAGGATGCTTGACGAGTCGAGTTACCTGTGATGCTCCAAAAGGAGCAATTACTTTCAAAAATATGAGGATTTTGTCAAGCTGCTGTGGTCAGAACTCGTGATTGTTGAAGTTGTTACAAGGTAAGGGGAAGATATGAGTCATCTTGAGACTTTTTTAAGGTTTTTACTGTAATGAGGTCAGTCTGACATTGTGGGTTTCTCACCTCGCCCACGTAGGGGTAAGCTGCCTCAGAGTCGATGCCCCCATTTTCCTGTACATATTTGAAAGCGTTGGTCATGTACCCGCCCCCACAGCCGTCGTTCTCAGTGACACAGTCTACCAGGTTCTGGGGACTCAGGTCGACGAGGTTGCCAGTCTTTTTAGCCAACTGGCCCTCCAGGGCTCCGGCAGAACTGAAAGCCCAGCAGGAACCACATGAACCCTGTCAGGAAAAGCCAATGGGGATAGTGAGAGATTCACATTGTAGAGAAATTTACAAAAAAAATAAAATAAATAAAACTGCCTTTATACGGATTAAGAGGTTAAATACAATACAGATGTATGCTTACAAACATAAAAGACCCACAAATATTGAGTTAAGCAGACATTTCTTGAATTTGAACATAAACTGTAGCTTGAATTAATGAATTAGGTGACTAATCCAAATGAAAAGCGTATCGACATTTTTTTAATTATTCAACCAGCATGAAAGGATTATAGGGAAAAATGTACATCAAATATTAAATATACATTCTTATATATGCCCAGTAGATGGCAGACTTGGACGAGTTTAGGAAAAAACTGGTCACTTCTGAACTAGCACAAAAATACCTGTAGCGTTTAAAACTTTTTTTTTTTTAATCGCTGAATTGACTCATTTTTGGTGCTAACCTCTACAGATAAAGAAGTGCTTAGATGAGCATAAAAGCAAGAAGGGTTTTGCAGAGGGAAGTAATGCAGATTAAATGTCATCCGCCAGGGGGCGACAGACGTCCACACAGGAAGTCTGTTGGTTCGCCTTGTGGTCTCATGTCTGATGTTTTATTTTTTAGGATTTTTTTGGCAGTTAGAGCTCAAAACTGATCAGTAAATTTATCTAGAGGCTGTCTTCTTATTGTATTAACGTTTAAATGTGGAGAAAAATCAACAAATGACAAGATTTTTTACTTCTGATAATTAGTGAGGATTTGTTTTATCTAGAAGTAGAGGCAGATGGTGAACAAAAGATTCTGATTTTTGGAATAAACAATTTGTACTTTAAACTAATAATTGATTTTTAAAAAAGCTCTTTTTGTTTTCCTGTTTGCATGAATAACAGAAATATATCAGTCCTCTGCATAAATACTTTTCCATTGAAGTCCTCTTTATGTAAATAATACATTTTTCAATCCACTTATAACAGCTAATTAGATTTACTTCTTATGTCTCCCTAAAGCCCATCGATCCTGAAGCTTTAACTACAACAGTTAAAGCTGTTCTCTGACTTTAATTCATGTTTTTAAGCAGAGATGAATTTAAATTGTTTTTAAGGATGATCCTGATCCTGAAAAGAGCATTGGAATATTTTTTTAATCAGGTTATTCATATACTTTTTGCTGGGAATACGTTTTGTCTCACTGGTCCCTAACAGGCTAATCTTTGATGTTTCTGATGTAAACTTTTGTTACGTATTGACATTTTTAAAAGGAACTTTCATTTGTTTGGAGGTGAAAATCTATTTGTTTTGTTTAATTTCTAAATTAGCCTGTTAACGGCTTTGGGTACCTTTAAGCTTCTGCTTATTCCTGGTTTAACAAGTAGTTGCAGATCTAGAATTATTAGAGAGCTCTGTCTGACTTTGAATGAAACATGAGAAAGTAAACATTGCTTAAGATGTAATTTAAAACACAGAACAAACTTCTTGCCTGGAGTTTAAAGTTGGACATTGATGAGGATCAAATTGTTTCCCCTCTCATGGTCTAGCATTTATTTAACTATCCTTTAAAATAGAGCTTTCAGAGTTGATCTCTGCTAACATTGGATCATAATAATCATTAGGTTAGATTTAGACTTTAAGACAAACATAGTAAAGAAAAAAAAAACATTTGTTGTTGTCAATTTGCTTTGACAGTTGTGTCATTTTTAAGCTTTGGTTTAAGCAGGTATGGGCAGCTTCAGCATGAAGACTGATTCATTTTCTTGATCAAGTAAAGAAATACATTTAGTCTCTTCAAGCTTCAAAATATTTTTTTACTACTTTCTATTTTCTAGACACACACTGACAGACACAACAGCATCCTTGTTTTCCCAACCAGAAACTGCATCCAAACTCTGGTGGTTTCTGTGCAGGTCTCTGCTTGCGTTCCAAAAAAGACAGAGCAGACAGAAACTGGGACGTCTGGGTTTATGCTCAGACCTGGTTCTTCACAGAAGTCACCATGCCCTTCTTGCGGTAGTCGACAGATTTGGGAAGTTTGATTAGGCTGCCATCCGTTTCCATGGGAACTCTGGGCTCAGGGTTCAATGGCATCTGCAGGCCGGTCATCCTCTCAACCACCTCTTCCTGGGTCTGTGAGCAGAGGGGCAAGTTACACTCCTAACCATGATGCTTTTAAAATTTATGGCAAAAAAAGCAAGGATAAAACAAGACATTTCTAACATTAGGTAAAAGTTTAACTTTTTTTCTATGTGAAAAACAATAAAATGTGAAAAAAGGTAAATGCAGCAAACAGAAATTTTTTTTTCGTGCGTGGGTCTGAAATAGAAAACCAACAAGGAACAACATTCTAATGACTTCTTTAAAAAAGAAAACGTTTTCCTCATTTAAATTTAGAACCTGTTTCCAGAAAGATGAATCCACCCTTTCACCAGAAAGTGGATGTGCATTTACTGTCATTATGAAGCGCTGCATGTGTTGACACGCTGCTTCATTTGCAGAATGTTTTGATCTTCATGTAAAAACAGCCACCGCATGTGCACCAGCGGTTGATTTAAACAAGCTGAACATCATAGGTGCAACTCACTGCACGTATGCAGGAACTGCTTTTCTGTTTTTTTTTTTTTGTTTTTTTTTATAACCAAACGGACACATTTTACCAAAAAACATTTCTTCAAGAAGTAAGCAGCCAGACATGATTCAGTTTGTTAGTTGGAGAAAAATGAACCGTGGCTCAGTCAGCCACTTCATCTAAAGAGGAGATGAGGATTGTCACCATGTCTCCGAACTGGTTCATTCCCAGTGTGTAGGTGTGCATGCCCAGAGCCGCCTCCTGGTTGTGAGCTTCAATCATGCGCAGGTTCTTCTCCCAAATGGCCCTGCGGATCCCCTCTTCCTCCTGAGGCAAACAAAAGGTGTCAAATCTTCCCCTCTGAAACCAAAGTGGAGCTTATCCTTCACTCTTTAAGAGATAATCTGGTATTTAATTATTGATTTGTTGTCGTAATAATGTAATAATTCATGTCCTGCTAATTAATAATGCAACCTTTTTTCCTGTAAACTGGAAACTCTTCTCATTGCATATTTAAAGCTGCTCAACTGGATTTTGACAGATGCTGCCAACAGTTTTTACTCCAATCAACATTTTCCTGAATGGAAAAGTCTCTTATATGAGTGTTTTTTGTACTGCGACATGCCTGCCTGCTACATTAATGTAGATTGTTTCAGGACTTATAGTTCGGATCCACATATGGTTAAGCTCTCTCTATTATGATTTTGACCCAAATAAACTTTAAGTTCCAAAAAAGTTGTTTTTTTGGAAACCAATAACAGTAATTTGATTTTTACCCACTTTCTCTGTTTAATTTAGTCAAAGATCTATAACATTATATCCATCCTGTGCATGAACATCTGTCAGGAATCGTCTGAATAAACTGCATATATTATAATTAGAAAAAAAAACAGTTATCAGTATAATTGCTAATTTAATTAATTAGGCCAATTTAAAGGGAGCAAAGCAATCTTTCTAGAAGGCTCGAAATAAGAGTATAATTTCTCCTGCATTCGCCAGACTTCTTCATTGATGTCTCACTCCCAAATTTAGATTCATGTCTTGCTTGAGAACAGGATGCACCCAAAGGGCTGGGTTGCTAACTCGGGGCTTTGATTAGGCCCTTTTAACTTGGAGTATAACCCTAATTTCACTCATTATATTCCCAGCAATGGAAAATGCAAATGATGCAGGAAGATTTTGGTTCTATTACAGTCATGGATCATTGAAAGGGGCTAAATCTGAGGAGATGTTGGAGGAACGTTGATTAAAACCTGAATAAAAAACAGCAACAATTACTGTCTGCAGGAATAGAAACAAAGATGCAAATGAAGCTACAAAGAGCTTAGTAAGTCTTAAAAAAAAGTAGCCACGTGCACGTCTGACACACAGAAACAGCTGCGGAGCGCTGACCTCTAGCTGGAGGTTAGTAGCGGAAAAATCTGGCAGATGCTCCAGCAAGCACTCCTGTGGTAAACCTGCAGTTTGCAAACCAAACTCCCTTCAGTTTTGCTCAGAACTCAAAGAGAAGCCTTTTTTTTTTTTACATCAGACAGAACATTTTACGATCAGGAAGACCCAAAAAGAGGACGTTTAAGGTCAGTTAGAGAGGAATGGAGGCATCCTTTGATGGAAACTTCTGACACCTGCTTCATTAAACATCATCAAAACGAGTTAACATTCAAATCAGAGAAATAGGGCAGTTGCAAATTTCCCTCAGGGTTTCCCACTATGAAACGATGATTACAAAGAATTTTTAAGCAGAGCTTGTATGTAAATTGACTCCTCTGTGTTTCTGGTAAACAATGAGCCGTACCAAGGGTTATTTGCGTTTGTTCTGCTTTATTTTGGCCCTTGGAGGAAATTGAACAGATGGAGAAAAATCTAAAGAAGTAGATCAACCAGTTCTGAACTCAGATTTTTGTTTGTTTGTTTGTTTGGTTGCTATAATTTCCTGTGGGCCTCTTTTATTCTGGAGTTACTGTTGTTCTTAAAAAAGCAGTGAGCTTATTTATTTATTTATTTTTTTTTTTTTAATAACATTCAGTTCAGCTCTGATTGATTGAATCATAAAAAAGAAAATTTCAAAAAGCAAAAAGACACTCCATAAACTCTTTCCCACTGATCTGGTCCGATCTTTTTTCTTTAATTGAATCCATATTCTGCATCTGACACAAGAAACCTTCAAATCTGAGCATCTCAACATGCTCCCCTGGGATGCCAGATAGAGATTTTCCCTGACAAAGAATTTGTTTTCCTCAAGTTTTTTCTGTTGCAAAAAAAACAAAGCCCATATATCACCGAAGGCACATGCTTTTAGAGATGACCCAGATCCTCTACACTAAAAGCATCACCATGGCAACCAACTCCCATGGGAGTTGTAATGCATATTTTGCTTATTTTTAAATAACATTTTTGATACATATTAATTCGTCTCGTCCCTTTGTTATATTTGTTTTGATTATGAGAATCTGCACCTTCTTCACCCCCAAGCAATAAATCACAATATTTCAGCTAAACTTAATTGATTCAGACGGACACGCTTTGTTTTCTTATCCAAATTAATATATAATAAAGTTTGTTCACGGGTGTGAATAACATGTTTATGGAGTTTTCTTAACCCTGAATCAGCAGATATCGTGGGTAAAAGGTGTGATGAGGATGACTGGATGATGCAGCAGAAACAGGTCTGCTTTCAACAGATGAAAAAGAACATCTGGCTGCAAAGTTGGCTCAGGAACACGGAGAGCTCTTTACAGATTTATGCATTTAGACAGAAAAGAAAGGATACGGCTGGTTAAGGGATGGTTTTAGAGGAATAATTTAATCAAACATCAATAATTTTGTAATTGATTTTAGAATTTAGAAATTTGAAAATTGGGTTGAGATCAACACGTTTTTGTCAAATGAATAGAAAACTAAATTTATGGTTTTTGGTACAAATGAAGACACAAAACGTCCTTTTGATGCGACAGAAAGGGATTAGGAAAAAGTTCCTTGGAGTCATTATAGACCATTAGCTAAGCAGAAAAACACATTTTAATTAAACAAAATATCTAAAGCTGTTGGTGTTATCCACAAAACCATGCCAATTTAACAGTATTGTAGTAAAATTTTAAGAAATATCCACAAAAATATATATATTAATCATTAATTAAACTTCCAAAAAGAGCAATTAGAGTTATAAATAACGTTGGTATTTATTAATCTTAAAATAAAAGAATCAAGTCAGTTAAAACTTTTAGATATTGTGCATTTAGGATTGCTGGAAATTTGAATGTTGTGTATTTTAAAGTAGTTTGCCCATGAGAGTTTGTGAAAGAAAAGAAGAACACAGTACAGTACAAGAACATAGTATAGTTTGAGAGGGATTTTTATGTTTGAATCATGAAGAGCAAGGATGTAAAATGAAGATGTTCTGTCAAACATTTTGACTTGTTTGGATGTATGTAGATCTTAAATTTAGCAATACTTTAAAAATACTTGTTTGCAGTGTTTTTTACTTTCATTTTTATGATGGGCTTCTATAAGCATGGTGTTCAGCCCAGTCCATTTGAGTTAATGTTCTGTTATTGTTTAAATAACAGAAAGACCAAATAAACCTCAGTCAATAAAATCCATTCCACAAAAATAAAGTTTCCTTTCATAAAAGACAATAAATCTTGGTTTAGATTTTAAATTAAATCCTTAAAAATATTATTGTTTATTATAAAAATGTGATAATGCACTTAAGTGTTTAAAGTTTTTGAGGAAAGTGCATGTGGATCTTTTCCATACATTCCCTCTATTCTTGCCTTCATTGTGTCAGGCCACATTCAGACAGGCACTCACCACGGTGATGTATTCTTTTGTGTGTGTCATCTTCCACTCTTCCCAGTGGGCATCCAGAGTGGTTTCATCCATCTGACTCATGACGGATGCCGACAGAAGCAGCAGCACGCACGTGCACGACCACATAGCTGGAAAGGAAAACACTGATGTGGGATTTTTACCGGAATAAAGTTCAAAACAGTGGATGCTTTTGTAAACTTGGATTGAGTCTATCGATTATAATATTCGTGTACAAGTTGTTACCCTAAATTATTCAGGAAGAAAACGTGGATTTCACGTGTTGTTTTCGTATATTTTATTTTCTGGTCTATGACATGTTTCCTCATTCTGTTAGCTGAAAACTAAACCTGTTTTTCTGGATTTTTACGAGGTTTCAAAGAACAGAAACTATGAATGTTTTCATGAAAACCCAACAGCAAAACACAGGATTTTTAGTTTAATCTAGGGGTCTGCAACCTGAGGCTCCGGAGCCACATGCAGCTCTTTTATCCCTCCATTCTGACTCTTTGGCTTTAAGAAAAATGCAATACATTTTGAATTAGTAAAGCTAAGCGTACATTCTAATCTAGGCTGCACAATAGCAACAAGTTGTTGTCCAAATGAAAGAAAATGGCTTGTTTGATTTGGTTTTCTTGCATTCTTGATTCAAGTTAATCTGCTGCAGCAAGATGATCTCATTAGACTTGATCTGTGAGTAAATTGCACATGCTACTGTCAAAAGTAACAAATTAAAAAATGATTATTTATAGAAAAATATAGCACAAAATTCCATAATTGGAAACATTTAATAGCGATGTTGAGAAAATTAATTACTTAGCAACAACATAAGCATAAATAAAGTGCATTGTTCTACAAGTGGAATTTTGTGGCTCCTCCTGAGTTCTGGACAGTAAAATACTGGCCCAAAAGGCTCTTTTGGTGGTAAAGGTTGCAGACCCCTGGTTTAATCCAAAGAAAACAGGTCTGCTGATATTTTTTTTCTTTTTTTTTAATCGAAAAAATTTAAGACTGAATTTAAGATTCAATTCAGGTTTACCAAACGTTTCTTCTTTGTGGCTCTCGGCTTTCCTGCTCAGTGTTTTACAGTGTTTTGTATCTTATATCCATTTGAATCATTTGTTGTAGCCTTTTTTTTTTCAATCTAAATATTTTAACTGTGGACAGCAAAAGCTACAGACTGTGGATGTTCACTAACTAAGACTGAAAAACTATGGATTTGAATGAAACTGAAAAAAGCCATCTGGTTTAACTTTAGTTGAAGTCTCGTATGTTAATAATTATCAGAGCTTTGTTCTGGTTTGTATGAGTCAGGAGTTTCCTTGTTTTTGTGCCTTTCCTGTTTCATACTTGCCATACCTATAGTCTGTTTTTCTAGTGTTTTCTTTTTATTGTTTTTTAACGCATGCACGTCAATATACCCAATATATTTCTAAATGTTTCTCAGCTCAGTTTCTTTCCAAAACGTTCTTGATTTTGAAATAGTCAAAATGATTCTTAAAGCTTTAATCCTTTTTTTTTTTGGCTTTTAATACATTTTGTTGACTCCTCAGAGCTTTAAACCTGTGTGAAAACACCTGTACAATCATTTTAACCAGTAAAAAACAGACAAATCAAAGACAGCAATGCATCAACGTTGGGTTTTACTGTCGGTTTAGCTATCAAAGTTTGCCAACCTTTAACACAAAAGACTACCAAAGTGAAAGTAAAGCTCCACACTAACAAGAACACAAACAAGTAAGTAAACTTACCTCGTGTTGTAAAGTACAAAAGTTGCTAAAGTCTGAGTCTGATGCTCGTTTTTCCTGCTTCTGCAGCTGAAGTAGGTCAGTGTGGGTTTATATTGTAGAATTTTAGGGAAGTATGAGGAAAACTCAGTTCTGGGAGGAGTTTTTTTTTTTTCCATGCAGGAAAGGAAATGACATGTGGTTTTGCTCATACAGCCCAGAACCAAAGGAGGCATCGGGTTACAAAAACGTTGGAAAACTTCAGAGGAGCAAAAGCCTCAGCTGCAGAACGGTTTGGTGAATGGAAAAGTTATATAAAAGCTTTCAGAGATTCTCTAAACAACTATAAAACCTGTTTACATTCATCTGGAATTAAAAAAATCCACACAGAAAATCCCAGATACTTCACATATTTTATTCACACACAAATAGAAGACCAACTCATTCATTGCAGTGAAACAGACAAAAAGGCTGTTCACACTAAAGTTAAAGTTTTAAAAAAAAAGAATTAAAGCTTGTTTAATGGATATTAAAAAAAACAGTCATTGCGCCAAATTCAATGAACCTGTTGTGCTTCTTTACATATATTGCACCAATAAAGCCTAAAATAAAAGTAATAAATAATTTAAGTGGTTTTCATACTTCTATAGATGTTAAAGGAACATTTCAAACCCATTTAATTATATGCAGTTGTACTTTTTTTTTCTTAGTTTGGGAGATACATTTTTCATTTTGTAAAGGAGAATGGTATCAAGTTTCTGAAGCTGTTTTATACTTGGCATCTGTAAAAATATGTTATATGCAGTTGAGAAACATCTATGAAAATGAATACATCCAAGATGGTTCCATGCAGAAAGGTTTTTGGAAGGGTCACCTGGTAAAAACCAAAAAAATAAAAACCCAAAAAAACCAAAAGGTCTGTTCTTTTTAAAAAGTTTTTCTGCTTAAAAACTTCCAGTTAGTAAAAGAGTAAAGTTTATTTGTAAAAAACTTTTTTCCAGAAAGAATCAGTTTTTCAATGCGGGTCAAAACGATTTAATAGACATCTGCCTGAACCTCAGATTGTTTCAGAGAAAAACTCAGTAACTTTGTAACGTTTTGAGGATTTGACAGAAAAATCTTTAAGGTTTAGAAAAAGCAAAGCAAAAAGTAAAGAAGAGTGGATATATAAAGTGCTTTAAATAAACACAAAAGAAAAAAATATATAAAAGTGGTAAACAATGTAACCTATATACCCAAGAAATATAAAACTTGAAATAAAACATATTTTAAAAGACAGGATTAATATTCAATCACAAAATCTTTTCAACAAAGCTCAGTGTAGTCAAATAAGTTTTAATCTGAGTTTGTGTTCCCCTCACTACAACAGCTGAATTAAAAGAAAGTAAAAAGACACTTGTTTTAAGAAAAAAAAAAAAAGTCTTGTTTTCAGATTTTTATGTAATATCTTATGTAAAAATAAAGTCAGTCTGTAGATTGTTAGTGTTTTAGAATAAGGCCACCACAGACACGGCAGTGCTTTGGGACTGCAGCATCAATGACAGAAGAGTTGGGCCTCAGCAGACTTCATCCCAATTCCCACCTTGGAGTCAAATTAGGTCACATCACAGAAAGGCAGTTTGGTCTTAAGTTTAGACACTTCCGCCTCGTGCCAGTCATGTGTGTGTGCATAAACATGTTGCATGACTTCTTTAGTCACACAACAGTCTAGAACATGGAGTCACTCCTCTAAATATAACGGCTTCCTTTGCGCCTCTCGTCTGGTGATGCACGGCTGCATGGAAGTAGGTTATGTAGGTGTGACAGGATGAGAGGACAGTGGATGCAGTTTTACCAAAAAGGTTTTTTATGATTACACCTTCATCGTTTTATTTACAGAGGAGGCACACAAGGCAAATTAACCTGACAATTACTTTATTTCAGTTTCTCTCATCGGTTGTAATGTTTATGTAAATTAGTTTGCTCGGCACAGTTTAGTCAACGCAAAGAATAAAAGTATCTATTGGATCTGCAAAACACAGAGAAGCAAAACAAAGAAAAACTAGAGCATAAACAAAAGAAAAGGTACTGGAAAAAAGAAAGATAGCTACATTTATAAGTTTTATGTATTATATACATTGTATAAGAGAACTGGACTGAGTGAGTGTGACATCAGCTATAGATAATGACCGACTTTCGACTCCGATGACGTTTTTGCGGCACAAACGGCAGACATAAAGCAGTGATTGGCTTGATGTGAGACCATATAGTTTTGAGGCATCCGATTGCTCAGTTTACAAACTGAATAACTTGTACTAAAGAAAATCCTGAAAAAAAAATTGGATTAACAAAAAAAAAAAAAAAGTAAAAAATAAATAAATAAAAAAGGTAGCAGATCAAGAATAGTTATTCTAACAAATATCTGTTTATTTCTTCATCAGGATTTTTATACTTCCTGTTTGGAGCGCAAGGGGGGAAGGGTCACTATGTACAGTTTTCGTACACAGTCATTGGTTATATCTGAGAAAATGTTAATACACAAATATATTTATGACAAACGTAAAACTAGTTATCTATTTTACTTTAAATCACAGGGCTGCACTGTAGCACAGTGGTTAGCGCTCTTGCCTCACAGCAAGAAGGCCCACGGTTGGGGGACCTAAACAGAACACCAGGAGTGGAGTGGAGTTTGCATGTTCTCTCCATGCATGTGTGGGGTTTTCTCCGGGGACTCCGGTTTACTCCAACTGTCCAAAAACATGCTTCATAGGTTAATTGGTTACTCTAAATTGTCCCTGGGTGTGAATGTGAGTGTGCATGGGTGTGTGAAATGTGTGACCTTGTGACAGACTGGCAACCTGTCCAAGATGTCCCCTTCTCCGGCAGCCCCCGTAAAAACGGGTTTAGAAGATAAAAACAACGTTGAATGCTTCCATGCAGATTTCACAACGTGTTGAAATGTGTTTCAGGCCTAAAGGCATTTTTGTGAAAAACAAGAAAATTATATTTACCAGACAAAACAAAGTTAGCAACACACTTAATTACTAGCCTCACTCCGATCATCTATTTTCCAAGTGTTCCCGGTGGTCTTTTAATTATGCCGATTTTAGTCAAAATAAAAAAAGCCTGTGTCACGCTTCTGCAGAGCGGCAGTAGTTCATTAGAAATTCACCCCCGAGTCAGAATCAGAATTCCTTTAATATCATTGTACACAAGAAGCTTGTTACAATGGAATTTCTGGTGCTCTCCAGCTGCTTGAGCAAAATGAAATACAGGGAGTGCAGAATTATTAGGAAAGTTGTATTTTTGAGGATTAATTTTATTACTGAACAACAACCATGTTCTCAATGAATCCAAACACTCATTCATATTAAAGCTGAATATTGTTGGAAGTAGTTTTTAGTTTTAGCTATTTTAGCAGAATATCTGTGTGTGCAGGTGACAATTACTGTGCATAATTATTAGGCAACTTAAAAAACAAATATATACCCATTTCAATTATTTATTTTCACCAGTGAAACCAATATAACATCTCAACATTCACAATAAAATATACATTTCTGACATTCAAACAAAACAAAAGCAAATCAGTGACCAATATAGCCACCTTTCTTTGCAAGGACACTCCAAAGCCTGCCATCCATGGATTCTGTAAGTGTTTTGATCTGTTCACCATCAACATTGCTTGCAGCAGCAACCACAGCCTCCCAGACACTGTTCAGAAAGGTGTACCGTTTTCCCTCCATGTAAATCTCACATTTCATGATGGACCACAGGTTCCCTATGGGGTTCAGATCAGGTGAACAAGGAGGCCAAGTCATTCGTTTTTCTTCTTTTAGACCCGTTCTTGCCAGCCACGCTGTGGAGAACTTGGACGCGTGTGATGGAGCATTGTCCTGCATGACAATCATGCAGACTTCTTCCTGTACCACTGCTTGAAGAAGGTGTCTTCCAGAAACTGGCAGTTGAGCTTGACTCCATCCTCAACCCAAAAAGGCCCCACAAGCTCAACTTTGATAATACCAGCCCAAACCAGTACTCCACCTCCACCTTGCTGGTGTCTGAGTGGGACTGGAGCTCTCTGCCCTTCACCGATCCAGCCACGGGCCCAACCATCTGGCCCATCAAGACTCACTCTCATTTCATCAGTCTATAAAACTTTAGAAAAAGCAGTCTTGAGATATTTCTTTGCTCAGTCCTGACGTTTCAGCTTGTGTGTCTTGTTCAGTGGTGGTTGTTTTTCAGCCTTTCTTACCTTGGCCATGTCTCTGACTCCAACCACCTTGTGGTTTTGGGCACTCCAGTGATGTTGCAGCTCTGAAATGTGGCAAAACTGGTGGCAAGAGGCATCTTGGCAGCTGTACGCTTGACTTTTCTCAGTTCACGGGCAGTTATTTTGCGCCTTGGTTTTTCCACACGCTTCTTGCGACCCTGTTGACTATTTTAAATGAAACGCTTGATTGTTGGATGATCACGCTTCAGAAGCTTGGCAATTTTAAGAGTGGTGCATCCCTCTGCAAGATATCTCACTATTTTTGACTTTTCGGAGCCTGTCAAGTCCTTCTTTTCACCCATTTTGCCCAAAGAAAGGAAGCTGCCTAGTACTTATGCACACCTGATATAGAGTGTTGATGTCATTAAACCACACCCCCTTCTCATTACTGAGATGCACATCACCTAATATGCTTAATTGGTAGTAGGCTTTCAAGCCTATACAGCTTGGAGTTAGACAACATGCATGAAGAAGATGATGTGGTCAAAATACTCATTTGCCTAATAATTCTGCACTCCCTGTAAAGTAACATGCATATAAGAATAAGACAGACAATAGAAAATATGTGGAACTATGGATATATACAATTTTACAACTTACATGTATTGCACATGACCGTTATTGCACTTCCAGACTGTTAAATATTGCACATGATTGGTATATGGTTGTTACAGTGGTTTATGTTTTGAGTGTGTGTGTGTGTGTGGGGGGGGGGATGCTGGCACGGAACAACTCTGTCCCCCTTCTCCTCCTTGTTTACACGCTCTCCCGCTAGCTTACAGCTCCTTGCTGTCTTAACATGGTGCAACAAAAATCACAATTTTCATTGGAGTGGTCTTCAAGACTCCAGAGATGCAGAAATGAGGTGGAAAAAGTTAAAAATTCAACATAAATGGTTTTCTTAGTGGAATCATGTTTAGGATTACTAAAGTTGGCCGTGTTAAAGGCCCTACACTAAGCTATTCTAAGCCTTTTATAGTAACCAACATCCATGCATATGATAATATATTACCTTTGGCACACTAAAGAATGACATTTTTATGAAACATCAATTATTTTCGCGAGCTATTTTCCTACTTGGAAGTAAGATGACTGGATCTCTGAGTCACAGCATTTCGCTCCTTGCGGGTGCCGCCCATTTTAGGACGTCAACCTAGAGCCAGCCTTGGCAGCATGTCTGCGTTTTGCCCACAAAAAAGAAAACAGCATCCAAACTTTTGCAAAGATGGATGAGGGTGTGAATGGAAAGCGTTTTTGCCAAACACCGCTGGCTCCATGAAGAAAGTGGGTGTGTGTGTTAGCCTGGGGGCGGTGATGGCAGCACAGACACTTCCTGGAAGGGGTTGTTCCTCACTTATCTACATCACAATGCTTGTTTTTGTCAGTTGGTAGGGGCTGGTGCTCAGAGTGCAGGTTTTTAGAGGAATACTAATGCGTGAACGGATCAAAATACCCTTTTCGGGTTTCTTTTTTTGAGGAATAAACATTATAATACACTTGAAAGCTCAAAATTAATTTTGCGTGACATAGGCCCTTAAAAGATGCGATTTGCTTCACCAGCTCATCATTTCGTTTGTGGTTTGGATTGTCTGCCATGTTTATTCAGTAGACATATTTAATTTGAAATATTTTTTTCAGTGATTTTAATTTGGTATAAACTTGTTTATTTTGGCATTTGTGCAACAGACATTTAGAGCTTGCAAGCAGGCACTTGGCTGCTATTTGAAAGTCCAAGTCCTGACATGAAGTCCGAGCAGAGCTGGAAAGGAGGCGTTTACAAATGCAGAGCAGAAGCAAGGCAGTGGGAGAGAAGAGGAGGATGTCCAAATTATTTATTTTTTGAGCATCATGGAAAATGTAAGATTTCAGGCTAGTAAGACAGTCTGACTTTAAACTCATATGATGATACTGCATTATAACCTCAAGAATGCAGTATTGTGTTCATTGAAACACGGCTATAAGAGACTAAACACTGGAGACTCAAAATGGAAGTAGGAAGGATTATTGTACTCGTTACCTTTCATTTAATCAGTGTTGATTTTAAAAATTAAAAGGTTGACTCAAAGACCATCAGCAATTGTTCTTTTTTGGGATTCTCTTGTAGTTTTACACTTTGCGGAATGGCATTTAGGACACCAAATATGGGCACTGAAATACAAAAGGGAACTTGATGTATCCCATCTGATTCAGCCTGTGACTTTATCCATTCTTCCTCAAATGTAGGTCTAATGATGCTGCTTGGGTTTTACTGCCAGGAAAAAGCATTCAATGCTCCAAACAGCCAGATTAAATGAAAAGATTATTTAGATGCAGCTCCATTAATTTCTCATTTGCTTGTCCTCAAGGTCAACAGTTCTGGGTGGCGTGCAGAGAACTCTCTGGTGTATTAAGTGCAGCGCCGGCAAGCGGCTCCGGGCATCGGCTTTCAGTGCTGACAGCTCTCCATCCATCTGAGCATCTTTTTATTTGAAACACAAATGTTTGAGCGCTTGCTTTTACAATGCAGCCTGGAGAGTGCTTCTCCAGCTCCACCAATGTATTCCTCCCCCAGGTTCTTCCTGGACCACTTTAGATAATGAGACTCAGGAAAGGTATGGTCTCAACGGATCCATCATGCGGCGCCCACCCCCACCGCTTTTGCAGCTGATGAGAACAGCACTGTGAAGACGGTCATGAACTTTGCATCAACAAATTAATTCATTTTTCAACAATACTTGTTAGAAATGAAGCATCATTTTACTGTAAAGTCTTTTTCTTTTACTCTACTACTTCCTCTTTCTAATAGGCCCCATCTGTTTCCTATGTATCACCGTTGCAACTCACCACTAAAGTGGAAGCAGCTTGGTTCCCAGATTGCACTGTATGATCAGACAGCAGACTCAGCATCATGGGGTATCAGCTTCCTGCCATTGCAAAACCCATTTGGCCCAGCAGAATAATCTTATATCACAGCAGTGCAGCGCTATAGGGCAAATCGAATGACAGCTCACTTTCTGTGGGCTTCAATACGGCTCCCCCTAGGGAGCAGTTATGCAACCCTAATTTCATTCCCTCTTGAAATTAATTGTGTAGGCAGAAGACATCCTGGAGCATCCAGAGCCAGTCGGAGGGTCCGCCAGGCTCCAAATCCCCGCCTGAACAGAGTACACGCTTCTCGGACCACTTCAGAGATTAGTGCAGCAGACACCGAACAGGCTTTAACGGCTTGTTTTGATTCCAGTAGATTAAACTGTGTTGTCTTTTTTTTTAATATATCAAATTGTTTAAAGACAGAAAGACATGTGCTTACAGTAGTGAGATGCAGTTTTATTGTCAGAGCCTCATCTGTCCTGATTTCTCATCTGTCTGAGCATATGAAAACACGTGAGGAAAAAAAAATGATAGGTTTTCTGCTCAGAACACAGTTTCAAAATTTTCACGTGCAATTCTTTTTCTTTTTTTCAGCAGTGAAACCTTTAGACATTCAGGGAATTGCAGTCTAATCCTTAGATATCTCTGTGGATGACAAAATGAACATTAAAGCTGCAGATGTTGACCAGATGAGAATATGAATCCTCTGTAAATGTTTTTCACACTACAGCTCATTTAATTTTAATTGAACTTAAGAGAAGCTTGTGGGCAGCTTTCAGTCTGCAGACATGTCCAGCAGCCTGCCTCATTCTACTTCCAAGTCAAGCAGTCAACCAACCAATGGCTGTTTTTTTTCCTAATGAGTAGATTAATACTGTGCATCATCAGCCCCTTCAAACTGTTTTTTGCAGTTTTTGTTTCTCTGCTCAGTGTATTCAAATTAATCAAATAGGCTTTATTAAAGAGATAAATTACAACCACAAATTGTTAAACCTGTCTTTGAGGCCATTAACATGTGACTGAATATGAGCCAACATCTCACTTTCTTTTGGTTTATAAAATAAGGAAAAACAAAATCAGAGAGGCAAACATAAACCTCTAAGCAACAGACAGATCAAAGGAATCTGGAAGAGGCCAACTGAAACCAGTTTGGTATTTATGCTGAGAGTCAATGAAAAACCAGCCACAGCTGTGATATTTTCAAATTCCTCCCAGGTGTGTCCATCAGACAAGGAGTAGAACAGAACACTGTCAGACAAAAAAAAAAAAAAAACTGAACTAAATGAATAGTCCAGCAAGTTTGTTATAATAAAATAAATGCAAAGCATCAATCTTTAAAGTGTAAAATGAGAAACTTAACAAACACATATCTAGGACTTGTACATTGTTATTTTTTTGCTTATTTTGTGCTGAGATCCAGCTTCCAATTCTAATGTTTGAATATTTTTATATTTATTTGTGGACATACACACAACGAAATGTACATGTTTTCCTTTATTTATTTTTTTATTTATACATGTCTCATCATTTTTTGTTGCTGTGCATTTGCTGTGCCCTACAGTGTCTTGTACAAAATGCACAAGGACCTTTATTTTTCTTGCTTTACTTGTTTTTATTACTTTTTATCTGTTGTAATATAACACTAAAAAAAATAATTGCAGTTTCCTGAAATATTTATTTAACACTTAAGTATACAGTTTTTAATCATTCCCTTATATTTTAACTGAAAACAGTTGGTGTGATATGCTTATAAAGCTATTTTTGAAACTGAACAGATTCCAGTTACAATTTATGTCATGTCATGGATTAAATGACAAAGTTATAAAACATTTAAATGCTTGTATACCCATTTAGCTTTATTTTTTAATGTTGAATTGCTTTTTGAGTCATTTACTGTGATGCAGATGCAAATGTGATTACTTCTGGAGAAGCTGTGAGCTTCCAGGCTGATAACTGCTCCAAAAGAGCTGGACCTTAGCTTTTAAAGAGTGTTTAATCCCCATCCCAGCTGCAATGTTTGTCCTGTGATGGCGGAACATAAAAAAAGGCAACAGATGGAGGAGGTTTTCTTCGAGGAGTTTAAGTCAGGACACTAATGCTCTCTGAGATCTGAAATTGTTTATTTTTTAAACCCCTCTCAAACGAAACAGCTTTTGGATGTCCAAATGTTTACCCATATACCCACTACATTGTATTTGGAGCTGCTTTAAGCATTATTTATAGAAAGGGTGCCCACAGTTTTTTGGCATGTGAGCTACTTTTGAGATGACAATGTCTTGAAGATCTACCTGTATATAGATAAATAAATTATATATATATATATATATATCCCGGGTATAATATATATATATATATATATATATATATATATATATATATATATATATATATATATATATATATATATATATATATATATATATATATAATATATAATATAATATATATATAATAATATATATATATATATATTATATATAATATAATATATATATAATAATATATATATATTCCCGGGTCGGAATGAACAACTAATGGTAATTAATGGCAATGGGACAATTACCATAACAATGGAAATGGGGCAAATGCCATAACAATGACGGGCAATTAACATCACCCAGTGAGGGTCCTTGGGCAAGACCCTTAATGCTAATGCCTACCTCACTATATGAGAGACAATGAACTACATGTCATGCCGGCTCAGACGTCGCCCGGCCAAACAAGGTCTGCGTCAGGTGCTGGGGGACCAGAGCACTCTGATGGAAAGTGGGCTACTGGAACAAGACGGAAATGGACTAGATGTGAGAACAAGGATCTGTTAGAATGCTACTACTCAAGTAATCCAACCCAGAGGGGGTACATGCAGAGAATGTGGAATGAATGGATGCTTCGAAACCCACAATCAAGGCTAACTGCCAAACAACTGGTAGCCCAATGTTCGAATATCCTCAAACGCCAACTCCTATCACAGCTTGAGATTGAAGTGATACAATACAATGGCAATACCACGGGAGAGCCAGAACAACAGGTCAGAGAGGAGGTTATACCACACTCACACCCTGAGATTGGGTACACAGCCCCAACAACCACAATTACGCTGAGCAAGGCAGCAACTGACCTGAAAAACAAGATAATGTCTACAATGAACACTAGGCAACCCCGACACCAGCTACAACGGTTAAGTGATGTACTACCTGAAAGTCTACTGGAAACTGTGAATGAAGCATTGAGGGCAATTCCTACCACAACCATCACAGAAACCAATGAACTGGTTTACACTTCAGCAGCAGTGATCCTTGAGATGCTTGGCTATAAGAGCAACCATGGAAAAAAACAATACCCACCATGGAAGCAACGGTTAGAGGCCAAAATCAAGGCAACTCGGAAGGATGTGAGTAAGCTGACAGAGGCTCAAAGAGGTACAATGAGAAAGCAAGTACCGAAGAGATACAGCCAGATGCCCATACCTGAAGCCCTGGAAACTGCCAAACAAAGGCTCCTAGCCTTGAGCAGCCGCCTAAAGAGATACACAAGAGACAATGAAGCCAGACGAATAAACAGGCTGTTCGCAACTCAACCAGCAAAAGTGTACGCTCAGTGGCAGGGTCAAAACAGCCGAGCAGACCCACCAAGGCTAGAAACTGAACAGTACTGGAAAAGTATATGGGAGAAAGAGACAGCACATAACAGCAATGCCCAGTGGCTGGTCTCTCTGAGAAAAGAACACAGCAACCTCCCTGAACAGAATCCAGTAACCATCACAGTGGCAGACATCCAAGAAAGAGTCTCAGGTATGAAGAACTGGACAGCACCGGGCCCTGACATGATACATGCCTACTGGCTAAAGAAGCTTACCACACTCCATGAACGACTGGCAGCACAAATGAACCAGCTGCTAAGAGATGGGACTCACCCCGAATGGCTAACGGAAGGGCGAACGATCCTGATCCAGAAGGATCCCTCAAAGGGTGCAGTCCCATCCAACTACCGGCCAATAACCTGTCTCTCCACAACATGGAAGCTCATGTCAGGCATCATTGCAACCAAGATAAATAGGCACATGGATCAATTCATGAGTAACACACAGAAGGGCATTGGTAGAGACTCCAGAGGAGCCAAACACCAACTCCTGGTCGACAGAACAGTCGCCCAAGACTGCAAGTCACGACACACCAACCTGTCCACAGCCTGGATTGATTACAAGAAGGCCTATGACTCAATGCCACACACGTGGATCACTGAATGCTTGGAGCTGTACAACATCAACAGGACTCTAAGAGCCTTCATAAGAAACTCAATGAAGCTGTGGAAAACCACCCTTGAAGCCAATGGGAAACCACTTGCACAAGTGTCCATCAAATGTGGGATATACCAAGGTGATGCTCTGTCCCCACTGCTGTTCTGCATAGGTCTGAACCCCCTCAGCCATATAATCAACAAGACTGGCTATGGATACCGACTCAGAAATGGGGCCAACATCAGTCACCTCCTCTACATGGATGACATCAAGCTATATGCTAAGAGCGAGTGTGACATTGACTCCCTGATCCACACCACCAGGATCTACAGTAATGACATTGGGATGTCATTCGGGCTCGAGAAATGCAGCCGGATGGTGACAAAGAGAGGCAAGGTAGTCCACACAGGGGGGGTCTCACTCCCAGAAGGAACAATAGCAGACATTGAGGACAGTTACAAGTACCTTGGAATTCCCCAGGCAAATGGCAACCTGGAGCAGGCAACAAGGAAAGCTGCAACAGCTAAGTACCTCCAACGAGTAAGGCAAGTCCTGAGAAGCCAGCTCAATGGCAAGAACAAGACCCGGGCAATAAACAGCTATGCACTGCCAGTTATCAGATACCCTGCAGGAATAATAAGATGGCCAAAGGAAGAGATACAGACCATGGATGTTAAAACACGAAAGCTCCTCACCATGCATGGAGGGTTCCATCCCAAATCCAACACTCTGAGACTGTATGCTAGCCGCAAAGAAGGAGGCCGAGGACTAGTGAGCGTAGAAGCCACTATCCAGGATGAAACATCCAAGGTGCATGAGTACATCAAACTGAAGGCCCCAACTGACAGTGTGCTCAGTGAATGTCTCAGGCAATGGAGAGCAGAGGATACAGTGCTGGAGGACAGATCCTCATGGGAGGACAAACCCCTCCATGGGATGTACCACCGAACCATAACTGAAGTGGCTGATATCAAGAAGTCCTACCAATGGCTAGAAAGGGCTGGCCTACAAGACAGCACTGAAGCGCTCATCCTGGCAGCTCAGGAACAAGCCCTGAGCACCAGAGCGATAGAGGCTCAGATCTACCACACCAGACAAGACCCAAGGTGTAGGCTGTGCAAAGAGGCGCCTGAAACAATCCAGCACATAACTGCAGGGTGTAAGATGCTGGCAGGTAAAGCATACATGGAGCGCCACAATCAAGTGGCTGGAATCATATACAGGAACATGTGTGCAGAATATGGACTGAAAACCCCAAGGTCAAAATGGGAAACACCTCCGAAGGTGGTAGAGAATGAGAGGGCAAAGATCCTGTGGGACTTCCAGATCCAGACTGATAGGATGGTAATGGCGAACCAACCAGACATCGTAGTGGTGGATAAAGAACAGAGGAAAGCCGTTGTGGTGGATGTGGCAGTGCCAAGCGATGGGAACATCAGGAAGAAGGAACATGAGAAACTGGAGAAATACCAGGGACTCAGAGAAGAACTGGAGAAAGCCTGGAAAGTGAAGGTGACAGTGGTGCCTGTGGTAATTGGAGCACTCGGGGCAGTAACCCCCAAGCTTGAGGAGTGGCTACAACAGATACCTGGAAAGACCTCAGACCTCTCAGTCCAGAAAAGCGCAGTGCTAGGAACAGCTAAGATACTGCGCAGGACCCTCAAGCTCCCAGGCCTCTGGTAGAGGACCCGAGCTTGGAGGAGAAACCACCCGCGGAGGGTGAGAGGGGCGTTTTTTTTTTTTTATCCCAATATTACAACAATAACCATCTCAATGGGCTTTAAACCGGTAATTGTGTAAGAACCATGAATCACAAAGAGCGTAAAGTTAGTAGGTAATGGCTAAACTAAACTAAACAGACTAAATTAACTGGACATCCCTGCCCTTAGACAGGGATCTCAGTAAGCACAATCCCTTAACAAAAAAGGATTCCAGAAAAAAAAGAAGAAACATTAGGGGTGTCCACATGAAGGAGGGATCCTCCCCCAGGACAGACAGGCAATGTACCAGAACTCTTAAAGAAAAATCATCCTATCTAACTATACAACTACATGTTTAAGTAGTCCAGCAGATGGGCTTCATCTAGATGGAGTTGGGGGACGGTTGGGAGCACGAGACGGGCCAGAGGTATAGGGTCCACAACCAAGTGTAGGAGCAGGAGCAGAGACGAGGTACACAGTCAGGTACAGAAGCACAGACGATCCAGAGGTAAAGTCCACAGCCAAGTACAGGAACATGGAATCTGGAATCACTTACAAAGGAAAGAGGGACAATGCATGAATCACATTGCACTAAGCAGAGGCATAGGGGAACTAAATGATACATAAATGATCAAGAATAGAGGAGAGAAGGAGAGAAGTAGATGAGAGTACAGGACAGAACCCCAGTGCACCATACATTCCTCAGCTTCTGGGGAATGTCTGTTGGACAGGACACGTTAAAAAAATGTAAAAATGTATGGCCAACAACAAAATGCAACCTTGAATGCACTTAAAATACGTGAGGGCAATGCAGCAATGAGTATCTTGGCTGCAAATATTACATGTCGCCAACATCAATTTGTATCTCATTTTGTGCTGGTGGCACGTGCACATAACTTCAGCCTAATTTTAAATACGGGTGGGCAGCAAGAAAATCCAGTCCTGGACGTACTTAAATGGGGGGAATGCAGCAATGTGCCACTTTTTCTTCTTCCCCACCTGAGCTTGTTCACTCTCGATGGGGCACTTCAGGGACTATGCGCAATGCGTATGGGCCATTGTGACAGCACAATGGCTGATTAATTCAAACCAAATATCTTTGTGACAGTTCAACAGTGATTAAAAAGAAGAAATAGTCAGCAATGCAAAAATGAAATAATATCTTATCACATTTGTTCTCTTTCATAGGAAAAATGCCACACTTACATGTCTCAAAAAACACGATTTTCATTGGAGGGGGACTTTAAGAAAAATAAAAAATCGGAACCTCTCACAACATTGTTATTACTTTTCCTCAAAACCGGGTTGGAATCTGCTACCAACTTAAGAACTTAAAAATAAAGAACTGTGAAGTAGGTCCATCTGTCCATGTTTTCACTGTGGAAAGTACTCTGTGTTACATAAGTATTAAAGGGGCATATATACATATATATATATATATATATATACATATATATATATATATATATATATATATATATATATATATATATATATATATATTTTAATTTAATTTGATTTTGTTAATTTTTATGTTAATGTTTCCATCCAATAACTGTTTTACATGTTTTTCTATACCATTTGGTCTTTTTTAAAGTTTCTCTTTCTGTTCTGAGGTACCTTGTAAATAAAGCTGCGTTACATAAAGCACAGAAAAAACACACTAATTGCATTTGTGCTTATAATTTTAAGCCAGTTCTGATCTCTTAAAAATCCTTGAGATTCTAGTCATTTTAGTTTTTATATACCTTGCGTACACCAAATATGAACTTCTAATTCTAGACTGCAGTGCATCACGTTTTTCTGTATTCTACACAATAGATCAAATGTTATCAGTGGTAATTAAAAAGCAAAAGACTGACGGCTCAGTGCGGTTTATTGTGAACAAGAGGACATTTTCACCACAGCATGCAGGAATCATTGCAAAAAACGTGAATTCTGACCTCAGGTTCTCCACGGCTTACCATTTTAAGTCTGCATTTAAGTCATAAATCAGATTATTTCTTACCAGAACAGTGTGTTCAGTCACATGATCAGCTCATCTGGGTACAGAAGAGCACAGAGAGCGAAATCTTGTATTTACCCAGAATAGGCTTACATTTCTGTGCCTCTTCTGGTAAAATCTTAATTTTTCAGTTGAAGTTTTCTTACTCTGCACTGTGCTTTGAGGGACTCTATACAGCGCTATATTTGGAAAACTCTGACCCAGTTTTTTCATGTTTTAGTTCAGATCAGCACCAAGAACCAAGACATTCTGAGATGGGATGTCATCACCAATGAGGTCCCTTGGAGTTAAGGAAATCCTCCGCATCACCAGCCAACACTTTAGCTGTTTACCAAGATAATTGCTTTAGAAAATAATGGTGGAGTTACTGACAAGATGAAAACATTCAATGTATTTAAAGCTTTCTTTAATGTGTAAAACAATTTTTTTTAAACTGCTTTAAGACTAAAGGAGTGACTTTTGCACACACATTTTGTTCATAACTTACAATTTATAAATCAAGAATTTAATTCAAGAAAATAAAATAGAAAATCACCATAGCAACTCCTTATGATGGTTTTTCCAAAGTTTTCCAAAGTTAGACATTTCTTGCGGTCATCACAGCTGTTCAGCAATATTGCAGTGTTTTTCTGCAGTGCAACATGTCTGGATTAGTGAGGCAACAGTCTGAGTAGAATTTCTTATTCCTTCTATTCAGTCAGTCTTACCACTGAGCGAGTAGATGCATTAATATGTCAGCCATGCGGACAGAAACTCTCCAGCTTGTTGCAGCAAACCTGAGAGAGGTTCAGTTTTTTACTCCTGTCAATGCAAAGGAGCAGCTTTCTGCTCTGAACCTGTGCAACTGTCTGCATGGCATAAAAAGACCTTTTGCTGCAACTCCTTTATTCTTTATGCTCTCATACACCATCACTCTTTGCTTGAGCGTTTTTCCTGGCAGCAAATCTGCAGGTCACGCTGCAGGAAGTTCAAACTGTAAACAGTTGGATATTCAAAAAAAAAAGGTAAAAAGTAGGTTTCTTACATTTCTGAGCATAGAAGTAAACTTTAGTCAAACTTTAGTTTAGCTTTGTCACCGTTGGTTTAACTAATTCTGATGAATAGTCGATAAATGAATAAAACTTTATTGACAATGCCAATCAGGGTGCAAAATGCTTTACACTAAATGGCAAAGCAATGAAATACATACTTGACAGGTTAAAAACAAATAGAATTGGCAAAAAATAAAATGCTACCAACTGCTGAGTATTAAAAGCCATTCTAAAAAGTCTTCAGTTGACATTTAAGATTGGCTCCCATGCGCTCCTCTGGAGTAAAATTGTTTCATAACTTGGAGCAAAAACATGAAGAGCTTTAAAAACAACAGCAAAAGTTTAAAATTAAAGACCCACTTTTTTATCTATTGTAAAAGTCTTTTCGCTGGTCTATTATTTTTATTTTATTTTTTTAACTTGTCCAGTCCAACAGCTGAGCAAGCAGGTCAGAGCTGAAGGCCTCTTGTGTTGGACAGATTTTACTGTTACAACAGGGGCTTATGGATCTACAGACAAACAAAGTGTATATTTGTATAAACACCTTTTGTATTTGAGGCTAAGCTTTATTTATGATAATTATATTTGTATGCATTCCTTGCTGAACCAGACGGAAGATGGGGGGGTCGATAATACAAAGTCAAAACATAAGAGTGTCAGAAGTAAATTGCATCACATCGCTCACACATAAACAAATAACCTGAACACAACTATTTACAGGGTAAATTCATACATTAATGATGGAAGATTTATCTCACAAGACTTATGCACACAGACAGGTACACGTAAGATTTGCATTACCAATATTCTTATAGAGGTGTGTAAAAAACAATACCCATGCCCATTTTTCTGCAAAAGTGAATAGGCAGGTGCGTTGAATGAATTCGTGCTTCTTAGAGTGTACCTTGATCACACTGAATGCTCCAGCAAAGGCAGAAGGCCCGGCACCCCACAACACAGAGCCATGGGTAGGCAGCGTAGCAACCCGGCCGATCCGGGCCTCCAAGAACCCCACAGTCAGATAAAGACCCAGGAGACGGAGGCCAAGACCTGGCAACCCCCCCGGCCGAGGAGTATGAGGAACAGAGAGCGTGCAGAGCCGGAGCACCTGCCTGGGGAGGGACCTGCCCCACGCCCCACACCAAGGCGCTCTGGGCCTATACCCAATGTCCCGACCGCTCGAGACCTACGCTGGCGCCTAGACGAGAGGCACGCCATCGCCCGGGAGTCCTGAGCCCCCAACCGCCCCCAACGCCAAAGGTAGCTCGCACTGCACCCTCTTGCAACCTGCCCGCCAGCCGAGGACAAAATGGGGGAAGCGGCAGAAACCGATTCACCTGACTGGGAAGGCGGACACAGGCGACCAGGGCCAGGGGACGGTGAGCACCTGCATGCAAGTTCCAATCACTGATGTAAATGTAAAAGGTTACAGAAACGAGTACATGATTCAGCTTACAAGAAAATGTATAAGTAGATCAGATGAGGTTATGCAGCGGTGACATCTGTGCTGCATGCTCGTCTGTGCAGACCCTTGACCGCAAAGCTCCTGCATCTCTGTCACGTGAATTTGAGAAAATTATCAACGAATCCACAGAAAAACTGGCTTTAAAACAAAGTCATTCACGATTCCTGGCATCTAATCTGTTTCCATGGCCTGGATGCTGTGCATCTGTGACATCCGTTGATGCACACATGCACTATGATGTTTAACAGATTAACGTTGATTCTAAGCAGAGAGAGAAAACCCCTTTCATCACACGCACGCTGAAGTGAAAACCCATTTCCCAAGCATGAGCAGGCAGCACACATTCATAATTTTTTCAGAGGTCGATCTGTCACATGCTGCTGCATCTCCAAAGCCCGCTCTTTAGGGATTATCAACCAGCGTCAAGTTTTCAAGACTTCCCTTTAATTAATAATTTCAGATGAGCTTTACACAGAAACTGCTGGTGTGCAAAATTTAAATGAGCTCCAGGCTTGTAGCTTAAGTGCCACTCTTTGTTGCAGGGCTAGTGTTTTAACCCCACAGACTACAGTGTGGATGTCACTTAGCTGAACTCTCATTAGAGGCAGCAACAGCTGAAGCCTTAACATGGATTTAGAGGCTAAATGATCTATTTATGCTTGTATGAGCTGCTCAGTGGAATGGCTTTAGCACGACCTTTAAAACCAGTCTGTTGCAGATTCCATTCATAAACACAGAGATTTATGTGGGGGAGTTTATGGAGATCTAAGTGACAGAAGCTTCAAGGCTTTAGACACAATCTGTTGAAGATCAGATTTCATAGGAACATCTTGCTGGTTGTTGGCAAAAGTCTAAACATCATTCAAGAAGAAGTAATCTTTACTGTTTTTTGAAAAAGGCTATTTAAAAATAAAAGATTTATTTTCCTTTTAAGCTATAATTGGATAATGTCAATATTCTTTATAGGTAGATGGCAGAAGTCAAGTAAACAATCAATGTAACCATTGATTTAAAAAGATCAATCTCCGAAAGACACGAGTTTATCACAAGTTCTTTATGACCGCATAAGAATCCAACAACTTGTAACAAAACTTTGCCAAGTAAGATTCTCTGATATGAAAGATGGAAGAAACAGAAAAATACAAACTTGTTTAGATTCCAGAAAAGGAAGGTTTTGTTAAAAAAAAAAAAACTATCAAGAAAAAACTGGGAAACATAAAATTTGTCAATTTCAATAGATTTCCACATAATAATTTGTCAGGGATGCAAGTAAATTACCCTGGAAGACTCACAGAGTCTAAAAGTTTACACATTTTTTAAATTGTATTTTTTTGGTCAGCTTATATTGCTGCCACTTGAAAAAACAAATACAAAAAATGTGTCAAATTGACTTTAAAAGCCCAGGGATTTTTTATTTCTTTTTTTTTCTTTTTCTTGAGGTCAAAGGTCAATGAAACTTTGGTTGTGGTTCTAGACCTAACCTGGTGATGATTGAGTGAATTTTCATCAAGATCCCTCAAATAAAAGTTTTTATAGTTTCCCATATTATGAGAAAATATGGCAAATGACAATTTTTTTTACTTTGCCCCAATAATTCCTGTGCCATCCAATAATAATTTTAAAACTTGCTTCAAATTTGGATTTTTCAATGCTTTTTTTTAAGCCCATACGAAATTTGGGCCCATTCAGTTTTCTGACAGTTTCTCCCGCTGTGATGTCATCGTTTCTTTGGGTGAAAATTCATTTTCACTATTTGGTGCAAAGTCTTTGAGTATGTGGCGGGGGGGGGGGGGGGGATCTTTGCTCAAGGGTGTGGTAAGAAAGAAGAACTGCGAACATAATCTAGTCCTTGCAGTCCAGGATAAAAAGCACGAGAAGGAGAATGAATTGAATGGCTTGTGTTAAAGTTGAATAAAGTGAAACATGTGTAAGAGTTATTAATGACTCTGCTTTAAAAATTAATAAAAAGTTCGTATTGTATTTTGTGGAGTTATATTTAAAGTTTTAGCAGCCCGTAAGTCGTTGAGCTCATTTGTCTTTTTCTTCAACAGTTGGAAACCCAAAGTCCTCTTTCAAGCTGAAGAACTTGGTTGTTGGGAGGGGCAGAGACCTCTGAGGCCCAGCTCTGTTCTGCTAATGGGGTCATTTGATTAAACGGACTGTCAGTGTCTTGGCTCTTGACTTCGTACACTTTATTAGGGTCAGTGCACCTCAGATTTCAGTCTCATTTAAAACACATTTGTGAAACAAAGGTAATAATGATTCCAACCGGAGAGAAGAAGGCCATAAAGCAGGTCCATTTGCATGGATATGAAAACAATGAAGGAATTGTTCAAGAAACCAAACAACGTGTCAGAAAAAATCTCATCACACTTCTGTCATACTGAAGAATCTGTACCTAGTAGATGAAAGAATGAAGGCCTCCCTACCAAAAAACTAGGACGTCATTACTTACCAATCGAGAATTAACGTCAGAAAAATCTGCACACAGTTCACAACAAGACGCCGCTCTCCTTTCTTTGTCAGTACTGTTGTTTCTTCTGGTGGACAAAGGTCAGGCTTCATGACTTCTCTCCTCTAATTAGCTCCAATTCTCTTTGTTCGTGTCTGACAACGCACACCAATCTCCAGAGGGTTCTCATTTAATTAATCTCAAGGGTAAACAGTGCAGCAGACAGACAGATCTTCATATGTAGATTGTCAGTTTTGCTTCAGGCAATGGTGTGCTTTCCACAGCAGGTAATCGATGGCAACCCTCACTGACACCACTAAATAAACTGAAGTGATTCTGAAAGGATGCTTTCACAGAATTTTATCTGAATGCATCTTTTGAGTTTCCTGCAGCATAATTTATTCCAACAACTCTCAGGTCAACTTCTCTGACGACTGACAGTAAAATGAAGAAACCTTCCATGCAGTGAGGACCGGGTCCTGCCTGACAGATGCACTCTTGTGTTTGGAAATGAGGAAGGGGCCCTGCTGTAATCAGTCAACCAGAGGCGATGGGGATTAATTAAAATGGAAAGTGAGGTTGATCCCTGGACCAGCATCACCTGCTGGGAGCCAAATTGAAAACTCAAAGCCTCCTGAAAATCTACTTATGGCATGAAAAAAAAAAGAAAACATGTTAGTGTATCGTGGAAAAACCCAAGACTCCTCGCCATTTCAATCATTTCTAAATGGACCTTTAAAAAACACACTTGATGCTTAGATACTTTAATAACTTTAACCAGAGTAAATAAAAGTGACCATGTGAGGTTTCAAACTGTAAGCAACAGTTAATACAGAGAAGGCTTGGAGAGGACGGTCTTAAAGACGCACTCTGATGAAAATGTTGTTTTTTTTTTAACATGTTCTTGTGGCATTTTTCTGATGATCGAAGACATAATAAAGAAAAAGAAGCCAAAAGTTGTATTTCAATATTAGTATTCCAATTGTTGTGAATCAGGGGCTGAGAAAACATCCTGTTTAAAAAAGGTCCTATTTGTTAATATGCTGGGCAGTCCATAAGTTCCCTGCTCTGCTCCAGTTCTGATGCATCCACTTGAAGACAAATTGATTTATAGTTGATAGATCCATGTATGTCTTTGTTTTCCACGTCTGAGCTGGCATCTGACTCACAACTCGCTGGATAGCTCTGATATTGCTCCCCATTTTTGTTGTACCGGTAATATAAATTTGGGTGTGTTAGGGGCTGTAAGCTATAGTGGGAGAAGCGTAAACAGAGCTTTTATTTTATTTTGTTTTGGCCAAAAAAATGGCATAATCTTAACTAAAAGACCACTGGGAACACTTCTAAAATAGATCAAAAGATGATGGTAGTGGGTCTTTAAAGTTATACCTTATTCCTTTGGGAATTAAATAAATAATCAAGTATTTTAGAAAAAAAAAGCATACAAAAATCAATTTTTACAGGGAGAAAAAATGACTTCAGGTCAAAGCCGGGATTTGGACTAGAGCCTTATTGCTGTGACTGTTGCGCCACCGCACAGCCATGATTTGAGCCCGCTATAGTAAAACCATTTGTTTATTGCTGCATGCCGGCGCTTGTTTGAATAATAGTAAATAATAATGATATAAAAAAAAGATGAATGCATGAGATAAAAATTGTAAACATAAATCCTTAGAAGTTTAATTGCTCAGGATCATCTGTGAGTGACCCACCCACACCCACACCCAGTGCTTCCAGCTTGAAACAACACATTAAAATCTCTCTGTAAAAGAGACAAATGAAATGGACTGAATAATAATTAAAAAAAACTCTGAACGGGAAAAAATCTATATTTGCAAGAAGAGTCCTTAACAAACAGCCACTGCATTTGAACAGAAAAATATTCTAAACAGTGCAGCAAGGCCGAGTTCCCATTTCACAGACGTACATTTTAGAAATGAAGCGCTGTGATCCAAATGGCACTGGGGTGTCCTTGATCTGAGATTGGCAGCTGCTATTAATCCTAATTATGCTGAACTACCACCACTAATTATCCCCTGGTTAACTGGGGGGGCACACCTAGCATTTAAAGTATTTTAATTAGACCAGTTAACCTTCACAAACAGATAATATAGATAAGATAGATAATAAAAGAGTATTATCTTCGGTGAGGTGAGAAAGCCCAGCAGGAGTTTGGACTGTCTGTTTGTAGCACATCTGATGCACACATGTGAGAAAAGAGACAAAAACTGTTCTATAATGAGATTTAAGTTACAGACGTGAAACAAACAGAATACTGACACCATTTAAACCTATCAACTGGAAATTGTTCTTTCTGATCTTTTCAAAATTAGTACTAAGTCGGAACACTTACAGTACCTGCCTGCTCCTGTGTGAAAATTTGGAAATTCTTCTGCAGAGAACTTGGCAGATCTGCCCTTTATCAGAGTCATTTTTATTTTAACAAATTAAATCGGAATCCTCACTAATTGCAAATTCCAGCCGACATTCCTTTAAAAAGCTGTTTTGCCTATTTATCATTTAGAAAAAGCAAGAATTCTTTGTTTGAACACAACTAATAAAAGGTTTCACACAATTGAACTAATATTTTTAGCTATATTTTTCACATTATAATGAATAAAATGGGTTGGCCATATCAAAGATCAAAGTTATCATGAAGTTTAGCTTAGTAAACAATTATTTTCTCCTATAAACATATATTTTAATCTACACACCTAATTTTGCATTAATCAGCAATACTGACTGATACACAGCAAATAAATACAGTATATACCTAATATTTGGAGATGAAAAGTCTTTTTTTTAACTAACTACTACGTTCAAGTTTTTATAATACTCAAATTATTGAACAACTTTATGGTACGACGCCAGAAAGAAAATGGGGCCTGTGTTCATAAATAAAAGGAAAATGACAAATCTGACCATATCTGGTGTCATAGAAGCAAACTTGAAATGACATTCGAGCTCCTCTGTGTTTCACCTTCCAAAAGCATGATTGTGCACAAACAGGCCAGCACAAATCAGCATGTTGAAAACCACCAGCAATGACCTCAGAGGTACACTTACATAAATAATAAAAGTTGTGTTTCTATTGTTTTAGTTGAAGTGTTTTTATTAGAGGTTAAAGAGGATGCACTTGGCCTCAGGGTGGATCGTTGATCAGCCAGTAATGAGCAAGCTGCATGAGCCCACGGCAGCAGTTTAAAAATGTTACAAGTCCAGACACCAAGTTTTGTTCCAGAACAACAAAGGTTGCATGTTTATGTCTATCTCTTCAAATACTGATCCTTAATTTACTTCTTGCAAATAATAAATTGGTTATTAGTAATCTTAGGACATTATAAATCTGAATTAGAAATAAACTCAGCACTGGATGGTTTGCTTAAAATCTCCATCCTTTTACATAGAGAAACGCAAGCTATTCTCCTTAATGCAATTGAAGTCAAGTTTTTTAAACTTAACTAACCTCCAAAATAACAAACTTTGCTTTAGTGTTGTCCATCTTGAAACAGCCTTGGTTTTGTGTATACACTTTTTTTTTGTATTTTCCTGTTTTTCTGACAGAACCAGATGCAAAATAATCCAAGGTGAGGCGTTTCTGCATGGATGACTGAGTTCAGGGCTGGCACTTATTTACTGTCAGGTTTCGATGCTTGCTCAAAGCGGTCTCTGCAGCAACAGGGGTAAGAAACCTTTTGGACCACAATGTGCAGAATCTGAGCTCTCAAATGGGTACATTTTATTTTAAAAGGACCTCTTTCTTTCTTATTTTCTTTTATTTTTTTTTTGCAAAATATCGAAATTTATCATCTGTATTTAGCAATTGATAAACACCCCCACAAATAGAGGAAACCAAGCGTATAAAGGGAGTATGTTTTTGAGAGTCTGTCCTCAGTTTGATGATGATGAGTGTCTTCCGTTGTATTGCCAAATGTATTTACTAATCTAATGCTCAAGAGGGTTCCCTGAGAAGCTTTTTAAAATGGATTTCCATAGCTGAGGAGTCGCCTCTTAGCCTTCCATCAGAGTGTAGAAACAAATCATTCTCTAGAGTGGAAATCAAGTTTTCCATCCAGCAGATGAGTTTGGTTTGAGGGTTTGGCCAGAAGAATGGCTTGTCTGACTGCAATGTGTTAAGTATTAAGTCTGGTGGGGGTAGTATTATGGTGTGTTTTCAAGAACATTTGTGAAGTGGAGCTTATTAACGAGCTCTTTATCAAACTCAGGCCTCAAAAATGGCAAAACATGCCAATTTTTTTCTAAAAACCTACAAGTGTGATGAAACAGCATCAGAGGGTGATGGAGAGTGCTTGGATGTCATAAGATGCTTTCATTCTTTCTGGCAGTCTGTTCTGCTGCGCTACATCTCTGTTTTTTTTCACACACACTGAAGTCAACGTGTTTAACCGGTCAACACCAAGACGGCAGAATTGTACGTGTCACTCTTATCTGTCAGGTTGCTGAATTAAAATCTTTTGCTGTGAAGTACAGAAAACTTTCACTAGCTTCCCGATTTTTATTTTAACCGAAGCTCCGCCCACAATAGAAGGGTAAAATGATTGGCTGGAATTATACAGCAAAACTTCACAGAAGACAAGTGACTGATTAGTCCAAAATGAAGCACTGACATCTGAATTTTGTATACAGCAGGTAGTACCGTATGCGTCTACCTGTACCAACTTCACTACACCACTGTGTGGTCTCAACTTTTTGAAATAGATTTCATTTTATTTCGAAGTTTTAAAATATCTATAATAATTTTAAAATCCTTTTCTAGTTCTTCAACTGCTGTTGACTCAAATAAATAGTTTTAGCCTCTGTCTTGTTCCAAAATCCATCAAAAATCTCAGCGGGCACTTGAGTGAAAGTGATGTAACCTCTTAGAAGCCCACCAAGCAGAAGTGATCAAGTGCTGGAAATAACTACTGGAGCCTGAGAAACAACTGAGGAAACTAAATAATGCAAAGTTTTCCGGGGTTCATCCGAGGACTTCCATATTAGCAATGCGTAAGGAGACAAAAGCAGATCAATCCATTCATGTACAAGAAAGAGAACAAAATACAAAGAAGAAAATTTCACAGCTGGGGAGTATAAAGGCTTTCATTACGGTCTCAAAAAAGGCTTTTCATGTACATGAGTCATTTCACTCTGTCCATCATTTAAACACATTATGTGCAAAATAATTTCTGTTTTTAATCCACTGTTGTGGCAAAAGTTCAATGCAGTACATATTAATTTTAACCTCAACAAAAGACATAGGAAAGACATCCACAACCCACATCGATTATAAAAGGTGGAGAATTCCTCAAGAAGTAGAGGCACACTAACATTTTTTCTTCTGTCAAAGTGTTTGATAACACATGAAGAAAATGGCTGCAGTGTCTAATTCAGGAACTATTTGGCTCATAGATTTGACATTTACCACAAGAACATGGACAGCTGGAAAGATCAAGAGAGTGACCCCCCCACATTAGATCTGTCACTCTCCATCAAACGCAAATTGATTTTGTTTCGGAAAATTGCTCCAAAATGATTGTGGTTGGTTCAGCTTTGTGAACATCAGTCGTGCTTTTGTTCTCTTTTAAACGGAGGAGCCTTTCTCCTACTTGTAATTTGTATTCATTTGAGCTCTTTTAAATTCTGTAGAAAAATATCTTCTTTCAGGCTGATTTTCTGCTCTGATTTCATTAATACAAATGCCCCCCCCCTCCCCCCCTCCGGGCTTTGCAATGACGCACACCTGAGAGCTACAGGGCACCAAACTTTGGCATCACAGAAATGTGAACTAATTGTAACGATCAGCTCATCACTAACGGGGTTTAACCTTTAAAAACCCTGTAGAAGCAGTATGGAGCTACTCACCATTCCCCGCACCTTTGTAAATAAATAATGGCACAGAAAAAAAGACTGCTGCTCATCAGATGCTGTGTTGCTTAACACCAGCTGAAATCAGAGAGCACTTGCGTTGATTTGATTTCCTTGTATTTTCATATAATAATCAGAAAGTGATAAAGTGTTCAAAAAAGGAGTTTATTTATTCCCACCCTCAATCTTGTAATATTGTATGCACACATTTTCACATATCTAACATTAGACACAAAGGAATTATGGAAAAAAAAAAACCATCATGTTACCATGTGTCATATAGTATTTTGTTGCCTTGTGCTTAATGTTAATGTTGATGTCTAATTTTTCTTTACAAAATGTCAGTTTGTAAATTGTTTTAAATTGTGCAACATTTTTCTTGTTTTGATAAGTTATAGCACAACCTCATTCCACAGACAGAAATGCACTATTGTGTTGTTCAATGTCCTTTTTCTTTCTTAGTAAATGTTATTCTCTTTCCTTAAACAGTTTATTATTAGGATTATGTGGAAGTAGTTTTTAAAAAAAATTCATTGTATTAAATGTTATTATATCTGTAACCTTTAGTAATTTTCATTTATTGAATAAAATACTGGGGGGTTCAAAATATCCCACTTTGGGAATCTTTATCAGGGCTTGTTTTTGTAATATGCATAGAGGCTGTAGGGTGGTTTGGCATGTGTTTCCCCATATACTTGATATACGGCAGTGCTAGTGCACAATATAAAATATTCATTATGTGCATTGTACCTGTACAGTTCAGAAACAAATGAGGGGACACTTGGTTTTTGCTATTGATAAAGTAGCTTTTAAAAACCTAATTAGTTATGCTTTTCATGCATAAATACAAAGAAATAATCACATTGAAACAGGTTCTTCATATTTAACTAACAAGTTCAAAGAGTTGTTTTTAGGGCCATTCGCTTTTCCAATGACATTTTCTACCATTCACTCTTAGATCCATCAGTGGTGAGCAAAAGCAGGACTATCATGGGGGACTTAATGTTTCTGCAGTGATAGGTTTTGATAAATGGGGGTGTTACCCCCTACAGCGGTGGAGCATCCTCATCTTCATCGCTTCCAGCCGCCCAACAACCTAAAGCTTTGGCTAACCTATGCATATCTGCCCATCTCTCCCTTCAATCTGTGGTACTAATGTAATGTCCTGGAATCATGCCAGCCCTCACTCACAGTGACAGATAAAAAATAAAAAAAATCTCAAATCCCCTCAGAGCTGACAGCTTGGGGATTTTGCCACCCATATTATTATTATTTGCAGATTCAGAGCTCTCAATGCTCAAGAAGTTACTTTGTTGACAAAAAGCAGCTTTTATGCAGCCACCTGTTACAGTGCATCTTTTCATTTACATACAAAATATAGATCTAAGTACTTTTTAATCTCAACCCTGCAGGATAATAAAAAAAAACAGTGGTTATTAGGAAAAAAGGGAATTTATAATTTAACAGTGTTGACAGTGCACTGTTATACAAATGCAAGGCACCCTATTATCACTGAAGCCTTAGTGATAATTAAAAAAACAAAAAAAAAAAAACAAACAAAAAAAAAAAAAACAAGAAACTAAAATACAACTAAAGAAATTGAACTTTATGACAAATCTAAAATGTGAGAAAAATTGGATGTGACAAAAAAGCTAAAAACTAGTGGCTGAACCAGCGGTGTGCAACCCTCAACACTTAAAGAGACATTCGGGTGGATAACACAAGGAGCCACAACGTCTCACTTTACCCTACAAAATAAGACACTGATTTGTATTCATGTCATTGATACTATTATGAGAAATGTAATTAAAAAAATTATTTGCATAATTTAAACATTGACATAAGGAGATTTTTTTTTATAGGAAAAAGTTTTAAACTTTTGTCAGAGGTTAGCATGACTTTCTTTCAAAATAAAAGACAAACTAAACATCATTTTGTCTCCATGCAGCAAGTTGTACAATTAAATAAGAGACAATAAAGTGACCCTTATGGTATTTTGGACCACATGGCAACTTAAAATCCTTGAATTTTGTTCAGTTACAGACAATCCACCTTATGATATGGTGCACCTTAACTATGAATCTGCTTACTGACCTCAAATTGATTTTCTGTGGTACACGGCCCTTGGATTGTTGGAGCATTAGGTGCGGTAGTCAGGAGCCTGGTGATGCATTACCTTTTGTGCTTCAACTGTTTGTGAATGAATTCAATAAAGTTTGACTTATCTGACTTTATTGTCTTGCTTGATGTGCCATAGTCTGAGAAATACAATACATACTTTTTTTAATTAAAAACTTGTCAGCATTCTTCGACCAGAGAGCCACAAAGTGTAGGGGTGAAATGTGACTCCGGAGCTTTAGGTTGCAGACTCCTGGGCTGAACCCATTTAGTTTCTTGAAACAGAAACAGCTGTGAGAGATAAAAAAAAACAACAAAAAAACAAAACTGATAACCAGAGCTAAAATTTTAACTTGACTTGATCTAAAACACAAACCATGTAAAAGAAAGAAAAAAATCACATTAACCTCAATAAAATCTAAAAAAGCCTGAAAGGAACATCAAACATGTTTTAAAGTTTTTTTTTTGTCTGATTAATTTAACTTGTCAAACCTCATAGGGACCTATCTTTGATCTATTTTTAAAGTGTTGATCTTGTATTAACTATTATGCTTTTTTTAGCCGAATAGTTTCTGCAGCGCAGCAGTTGCGAGCTGACCGTTTGCAGAAGGCAACTTTGCCCCCCTTCCCCCTCCCGTTGAGGAGGTAGCAGGTAGTTAGTGGCCCCTCCCAGCGTGTCTACGTCACATATATGATATTTTCCAAGCACATTTTTTAGTCTACAACGATTTGAATAAGGGAATTCTCAGAAATGCAATTTTGAGCATAAATGTCATATGTCCTCCATAATCAGAAAAATGCAAATAACCTGTCAAATATACCCTGGACACAATTTATTTTATCAGTTTGAGTGTAAAGAGCAAAAAATGTCATTTGATGTTTCACTTTACTATTTTTAAAAGTCAAGTTAAACATCAACAGGATTATTTATAGTGTAGTGACCTGGGGGTTAGCCCTGCCTTCAGCCCCAAAGGCTCATGGGAAGTGGGAAGGTTTAGGTGAAACCTTGAGTTAGAGGGTTGTGAACCGAAGTGACCCCCCATGCTGTTTGGCTGTTGTGTGTGTGGAAATAAAGGGGCTTTGATGCCGGAAAGGAGATTACGCAATCTGCCTCTCTCTTTGTTTCTCTCTCTGAGACTGTTCGGAGTCGTGCGGTGTATGGGGCACGGACAGCTCTCCAACTTAGCCAGTTAATTAGCAGCGCTTAGCTCTTGCTTCCCCACTACAGTGACGTACCAGCTGGGTCGTTACATTGGTGTCAGAAGTGGGATTCCTAATTGCTGCTGCTACGCTATGGAGAGCTACGATATGGAGCAGGAGATGGCAGAGATTGAGCGACAAATCCGCATTCTGGAGGCAGCTCGGGACAAGCGAGGAGCAAGGGCGAATTATCTCCCTGATGGCACAAGCGCACGCCGTCATCTACAGCCTGTCCCTGCGAGTCGGGTTTCCACGCCGGTGATGAACCATCCAGAGCAGTCTGTGATGATGGCACGCAACCTAGTCAAACTTCCACGGTACAATGGCTTAACACCGTTGGAACCATACCTGGCCCAGGTAAACTTGGCGGCCGGCTATGGGGGCTGGAGTCCTGAAGAGACTGTTACGCACCTAGCCTTGGCTTTGGAAGGGGCTGCACTCCAAGTACTGCAGGACCTCTCTGCTTCGGAGCAGCGAGAACTGGCAGCGTTGACGGCAGCACTGGAGCGACGTTTTGGAGAGCATATTTCAACAGAAAGGAACCGTCAGCAGCTGGAGTCTCGTCGCTGTAGAGATGACGAACGGCTGGGGACCTTCGCCGCCGATGTGCAGCTCTTTGCTCGGCGGGGTTATCCAACTTTCCCACCCGCAGCAGTGGAGGAACTGAGCCTCCATGCCTTCCTCAGAGGACTTGCTCCGGAACGTCTGCGCCAGCATGTACGGCTAGCGAGGCCATCTACCCTGGGGGCAGCGCTGCAGGAAGCTGAGACTGCAGAGGAATTACTTCAGTTAGCGGGCACTGCTAACAGACCCACACCAACTCATGCTCTGGTCCGAGCAGCTGGTGTGGAGGACGGAGAGGAGCCAGTGTTGGAAGCAGCAGTTAACCGGACAGAGTCTGCTCCCCCAAGGCGACGTGCACCCAGAGGGTTGCGCTGCCACCGTTGCGGGGACCAAGGACACTTTGCCAGAGACTGTTTGGCTCCAGCACCCAGAAGCATGAGTAGCGGGGCGGGAAACGAAGGTGGGGCGAGGTTGTGAGGGAACCCTCGCCCTGTCAGCAGACACCCCTCTGTCCAGTGGTGGGACGCTGTGGGACATCACAGGGACTGTTTGTGGAGTGCAGTGTTGGAGATTACCACTGCAGCGCATTGGTTGACACTGGAGCAACCATTAGCCTGCTACGCAGGGGGACAGTACCTGACTCTGCTGGCTGGGCACCTACAGACACGGAACTGCTGACAGTAACGGGTGAGCGAACCCAGCTGGCCGGGAGAAAGACTGTTGAGGTGGTGGTCGGGACCCAGAAATGTGAGCATGAGTTTTGGCTGGCCGATATTCACGAGGACTGCATCCTGGGGCTGGATTTACTAAGCCAATGGGGAGCACAAGTTGACGTGTCAAGGGCTCGCCTCCACCTCGGTGCTGAGATTGTGCCACTCTGGCTCAACCGAGACTCTAATAAAAAGACTTGCAAATCAAATCAAAGGAACCGCCATAATCAAGTCGCAGCCTGTGACCCACACGCACCAGACTTCCCGCGCTCTGCCACAGCAGCTGCAGCCGCTATCAGGGAGTTAGCAGCCCGGTGCGGCCAATCACTGGATGCAGAACGGAAAGAGCAACTGAATCACCTCTTGCTGGAGTATGTGGACATTTTTGCTGCTCGAGATGAGGACTGCACCAGGACTAGTCTGGTACAGCACCACATCAACACTGGGGATGCGGATCCCATTCGCTTGCGGCCACATAGGCTGCCCTTGGCCAAACGGCAGGCTGCAGAGGATTGCATTCGCACCATGGCAGCTAACGGGATTATTGAGCCATCGGACAGCCCATGGACTGCACCTGTAGTCATGGTCAGAAAGAAAGATGGAGGCTGGCGCCCTTGTGTGGATTACAGACGACTCAATGCTGTAACGAGGAAAGATTCCTACCCCCTACCAAGGATTGATGACGCTCTGGACTATGTTGCTGGGTCCCAGTGGTTTAGCTCCTTGGACTTAAGGAGCGGCTACTGGCAAGTTGAACTGGCCAGAGAAGACAGAGCTAAGACTGCTTTTAGCATTGGACAGGGATTGTGGCAGTTCACTGTGATGCCATTTGGACTGTGCAATGCACCTGCCACATTTGAGCGGCTCATGGAGCGGGTATTGAGGAATATTCCCCGCAGCCGCTGTGTGGTGTACTTGGATGATTTGTTGGTACATGCTCAGGACTTTGACACTGCCCTGGATAATTTAAAGGAAGTGTTTGCAGCCATTCGTGGAGCAGGGCTGCGCCTTAATCCAACAAAGTGCTGTTTTATGGCCAGAGAAACACACTTTTTGGGACATGTGGTTAGTAGTGAGGGGGTGAGTACTGACCCAGCTAAGGTGACAGCAGTGAAAGAATGGCCGCAGCCAGCCAATCTCAATGAGTTGCGAAGTTTCCTGGGCCTGGCCTCTTATTACCGGAAATTCATTAGAGACTTTGCTACAGTGGCTGCACCCCTTCACCAACTCACCCGCAAAGGTCGTCGGTTTAACTGGACTGGAGACTGCACTGAGGCGTTCCAGAACCTCAAAGCTGCACTGACACAGGCCCCTGTTTTGGCTTATCCTGACCCTGGACAGCCTTTTATCTTGGACACTGATGCTAGTGGCTTCGGGGTTGGTGCTGTGCTGGCACAGCCTGGAGAAGGTGGGGAGAGAGTGGTGGCTTTTTACAGCTGCAGCCTCAAGAAACCAGAACAGAACTACTGCGTCACCAGACGAGAGCTGCTAGCGGTAGTTTTGGCTGTAAAGCACTTTCGGACTTACCTGCTTGGCACCCGGTTCACGCTGAGGACCGACCATGCCTCTCTCACCTGGCTGTTGAACTTCCGTCAGCCAGAGGGTCAGGTTGCCAGATGGATTGAGGTGCTTCAGGAGTACGACTTCTCCATTCAGCATCGACCAGGACAGCGGCACGCCAATGCTGATGCACTCTCCCGGCGCCCCTGTCTCATTGAGGAGTGCAGATACTGCGGGCGTCAGGAGGAGCGGAACCAGGGGACAGCAGTAACGGTGGCTGCAGCAGTGACATCGCCACAGGAGCACGGTGATGGGGCGGAGCTGTTTTCGCAGGAGCAACTACAAGAGGCACAAGAGGCAGACCAAGTTTTGGCCGAAACAAGGAAGTGGGTTAAGGCAGGACGACGTCCTGATTGGTCAGCTGTGTCAGCTGGTGACCCAGAGCTGAAGACGCTGCACTCCCAGTGGGGTAACCTGGAGCTTCACAACGGTGTTCTGTATCGACGCTGGCGGGCCCCAGGGGCAGGTCGAGACCGGCTGCAGCTCCTGGTGCCCACCTCTCTTCGGGATGAGGTGCTCCACTGGGTCCATGGGGCAGCAGGTGCTGGCCACTTTGGGAATACAAAGACTGTGAAGCGGCTGAGGGCACGATTTTACTGGCCTGGGCTGTCGACAGGCTGCCGAATTGCATGTTCACTGCTGTGATCTTTGCACGGCACACAAGGGACCCACACAGCAGTCACGTGCCCCTCTGCAGCAGTACCTGGTGGGGGCTCCAATGGAGAGGGTTGGTGTGGATGTACTGGGTCCCTTTCCTCTCACTGAGTCGGGTAACCGGTATGTCCTAGTGGCCATGGATTACTTCACCAAGTGGCCAGAAGCATATGCGGTGCCGGACCAGAGTGCCACAACAACGGCAAAATATCTGGTGGAGGGGATGTTCACGCGGTTTGGAGTCCCCAATGAGCTCCACAGTGACCAGGGCAGGAACTTTGAGAGCAGACTCTTCGCAGAGGTGTGCAAGCGCCTGGGGGTGAGGAAGACCCGTACTACACCACTTCATCCACAGAGCGATGGGTTGGTGGAGCGCTTCAACCGGACACTGGCCACCCAGCTTGCTACACTGACCAGTACGCATCAGCGAGACTGGGACCAACATCTACCCATGGTCCTGTGGGCATATCGTTCAGCAGTCCAGGAGTCCAGCCAGTGCACGCCCGCGCTGCTGATGTTCGGCCGGGAGCTCCGTACACCTGTAGACCTGGTGTTTGGCGCTGCACCTGAGCCTGAGATCACAGGAGGTCTCGAACTGGACTATGTGCGACAGCTGAAGGAGAGGTTAGGGGAGGTACATCGTCTGTCAGTAGAAGCCCAGCAAGAAGCTGGAGTCAAGCAGAAGAGGGTGTATGATACCCGAGCCCATGGACCGGTTTTTGGGCAGGGGGATAGAGTATGGGTGTACTGCCCAGTGAGGAAACGGGGACTCTCACCCAAGCTCATGAGCCACTGGCAAGGACCTGGAGAGATCTTAGAACAGATCTCAGAAGTGGTGTATCGGGTACGGCTGCCAGGTCGGGGTCGAAGGGTGGTGCTCCATAAGGATAGGCTGGCCCCTTACCACCCTTTAGCTCCTACTGCACAGGCAGACGAGGACAGTTCTGCAACCACTGTGGGTGTGGAACAGGACAATAGGGGACAAGGTGTTGCTGAGTCAACAGCAAGGCCGGCCCGGACACGGAGGCAGCCAGTTTGGCTCAGGGACTATGTTCAATGATGCATGTGTTCATGTGTTGTTTGGTGCACAGCTATGTGAGGGTTGTGGGGACACTTAACCCTCTTAGGTGGGGGCAGTGTAGTGACCTGGGGGTTAGCCCTGCCTTCAGCCCCAAAGGCTCATGGGAAGTGGGAAGGTTTAGGTGAAACCTTGAGTTAGAGGGTTGTGAACCGAAGTGACCCCCCATGCTGTTTGGCTGTTGTGTGTGTGGAAATAAAGGGGCTTTGATGCCGGAAAGGAGATTACGCAATCTGCCTCTCTCTTTGTTTCTCTCTCTGAGACTGTTCGGAGTCGTGCGGTGTATGGGGCACGGACAGCTCTCCAACTTAGCCAGTTAATTAGCAGCGCTTAGCTCTTGCTTCCCCACTACAGTGACGTACCAGCTGGGTCGTTACAATATGCCCAACTGTGAAATCTTTACCAGACCAAACTCTTTCGTCAGTTTCCATTTAAGTTTAACCCTAAAAGTTAAAGAAATTGTAGATTGATAATAAAGTGTCAAAAAGCTGCATTTTTTTGGTGCAAATATGACATTTTGTCCATCGCAGTGCTCCAGGATTTAAGGTAGAGCGCCGGACGCGCTGGCGCTCCTCCCGCGCCTTAAATCCGCAGGCTGGCGCGCCATCTGAGCGGCGGCGCGCAGTGCGCAGCATCAGCAGCGGCGCGGTCATGGCGCAGCAGCTTCTCCACAGCCAGGCACACACCGTCGACCTGAATTATTTCAGTGGCGCAATTATTCCAAAAGTCCCCGAGGCGCTGGGAAGAAATTAATGAAGGAGGGCGGAGTAAAAGTGCGCCACTCCGGAGCGACAGATGCTGGGAAAGTCTTATTGATTGTGGGCAGAAGAGGAAGAGGAGGCAGAGAGGAATCGTCCTGAACAGAGATGAACACTTCTGTCTGTTGGAGATTAAAGAGCCGTCCTCTCTGAAAGCCTTGAATGGTGAGTTTGAGTCCACATTTGAACGGACTAAGTCCGCTTAAACACTTTCTGCTGCTCTCTGCATCTGATATGACCTGTTTGAATCCTTAACAGTAACAAAAATGTGTTGAAGTTGAGCATATATTTGCTAAAACTGTGGCTGAGTTGTTTGTTTTGGAATCCCTAATCCTTTTCATGCTCACACTGAGCTAGAACCAGCTGTTGTTTTGCTTTAATCTGGATTTCTACAAGACATTTATTAACTTTTTTTCCGTTTAGTTTTAAATGGAGGATATCCGTTTGCAGAAAACATTACTTTCTTATATAATTTAATCACATTGAATGCATCTGAAGTGAAAATTAGTGTTTTTTAAAAAAAAATATTTTTCAGCATGTATATTAATGAAGGACTCTATTTTATACTTATAACCAAGTCTTAACTTTAAATCTCCGAAAAGCGAAGGCCAAAAAAGTGTTAAAATAATACAAACATTATTTTTGAGTTGTTCCGGAGACAGTTCTGTGTGTAAACAGGTGTATTTTGCAGCATGTTGTCATAAAATACCTTCAAACTGTAGAAACATGAAAAATTGAAATGTTATTTTTTGCCACCGTGTTGTTTATGCCACCTACTTTAGCATCTCTTCAAATCTGTTGTTGATGTTTTGTGGAGTGACAGCCTCCGTGCCAACCGTAATCCTCTGGATAGTTTGTTCCACAAACCTAAAAAGGGCTGCAGCAGCTTGTGTTTCAACTGCATTTCTAGCAGCTGCAGCCTTCATGATGGCGTGACAATGAACGCACCTGTTTAAAATTCAAACCTGCTTTATTCTGCTGCTAATTCGGATAAAAACTCTCGCCGTCGCTCTGAACAATCGTGTCAAACTTGGCTCTGAACAGGATATTGAGCCTGCGGACTGATAAAAACCCAGAACGCAGGTTTCACTGAGGCTGCAAAGGTGAACTCAGAATAAAACCATCAGCTCCAGCCCCCATTATAATCAGCACACACACGCTGAAGCTCAGGAGGAGCAGATCACCACCAAGGGAGCCACAAGGATTTGACACTTGGGATTTTGCCAAATGGATCATTTAATCAGAGGGCATTCAATGCAGAGGAAGTGTATGACTCTCACAGTGATTTAGCTGCACCGGTTCCTTCAGCTGCTGCTCCAGATTTTAATTGATTTCTGCCTTAGGGAAAGAAGTTTCTGGACTAGTTTTGTCAGACTTTATAACAGTGTTTTGCTGGGGGTCAATGCTCGTTTTGAGGGGACACAGTTATCACATGTTCCCTTTTGGTATTTTCATATGCATTTATTTAAACTTACTGAATACCCAGGATCTGTTTTGGCATCATACGCTAGAGAAGCTAGATTAATTTACAGAGAAATATTGGATAATTTTTTAAACTACACTTGCTTGGGTTTAACACCTCCAAGGTCATCCGGACCCAATGAGTGAATCCGAGTGTTGCTGTTGCCGTGCAGCGGAGGACGCTGCTAAACAGCTGAGTGGAGGCAGAGCCGATATGCTCGTCGCCATGGCACTTGGCTGCACTTGCCTCACTGATGCTGAAGCAGTATCAGTTGTTTCATCACTGCTTCTGCATTCCGTGTTCAGTTTTTTTTTCTTTTATACAAGTTCTCATTTCCATTTTAAGCAATTTCCTCACAATATCAAGTGTGAAAGTGACCCACAACAATGAAGAGTGTTCAGTAACAAAAGTGACAAAGTACCTTTATACAATTGCTGTTTTACTCTTTCGGAGAGTTGTTTTTTTTTTTTTTTTTAGAACTATCTAATAGTTTAGACTTTAGGAAATAATAATGGACAAACTGACTTAAGCATGACAGAATAAAAAGGGAGAAAAAATGACTTGACTGGTTTGAATATTGTCCTGGGCTGTTTAAAATTACAATTTGAAGTCTATTTTTGTATTGTTAAGATCCTATTTGCCACATTTCTTTTTTGGTTTCTGTTGTTACTGTTTTTTGTCTCTATTAGGTTTTGCTTCTTATTTTATTCTGTTACATTTTTGTTTAGCTTCACTTCCTGCCTGTGCTGTCGATTCCTTTGGACTTTTGTTAGTTTTTGCTTCATTAAGTGTTTTTACACTTGAAAGTATTTTTGTTTTCAGTTCTGTTTATCGAAGAGCAGCATTTTTCTCATTTGGCATCTTTCTTTCATTCCACATATGGTCTCTTTTAACACTAGCATGGCAGTCCTTCATTATAAATCTAGAATAATCTGTGCTCATTGTTAGATTTTAATTCTTTAGTTGCGTACATATTCAGATGTATCATTTGACATAATGGTGTGTGTAGATGTTGCTTGTTACTGCGGTTGCGTGTTTTTGTGCTTTAATCATTCTTAGTTCTGGCTCCAGGTTTGGTTTTATTTGGTATCTGCGTCTGCTCCGTTGGCCTTTTCATCACTTTATTTGATCCTTGCAGTCATTAGATGTTCTCTGCCTGTCGCTCTCATTGTACTTCCTTCATACTTTCTTTTGAAACTTTGACTTTGTAGTTTTTTCCACAGAATTCTCTTCATTTAGAGATTGGTTTTTACATTTTTTGTCATCCGATATGTATTCTGTTCCACAGTTATTCATAGTTTATTTTCATATGCGACTCTGGATTTCCTTCTTATGAAAAAATCCTAATAATACAAATCACAACAAGGTTATGCCTTTTTCCTTAACGGACATTTCTAAACTAGATTTAAAACTTTTTAAATTTGTAAGAAAAACTTCAAAAGATGACAATACCTTGCTCTTTTCTAGCTCTGTCTTTCACCTTAGCTGTCCTTACTGAAAGAGTGCAACAAAAAAGTGTGCCAAGCTGTTCTTTGGGAGGATAAAGAGCAGACTCGTTTTGAAGGGCAGCAAAAAATTACCGTCAGTAACATGTTGCAGATATTAATCCTTACTCAAAGCACTAAAGTCTGAAGTTTTTAAGCCGAGTGACATCTGTCTCCTAAAAGCCACACGTGTCTGAACTTATTGTGTCGTCGCAGAGTCGCCCTCTCTTTTTGTGCGGATCAGGTGGAGCAGAGCCTGTCACCCGAACATGCAGCTCCCACCTCCCTTTTCACAATTTTGGGTCTAAACTTCTATGAGATTACGCTTGGCACTTTACTTATCTTTAATGCTGCAAAGGATAAATCTCTTAATTTCCACATGGGGTCTGATCCGCAGGCAGTTGTGTCTTTTCATCAGTCTCAGCTGCTTTTGCAGGGATTGCACATGCAAACATCTATCCAGGGCAGAATCTGTAATGCACAGCACTTTTGAACCCGATGTGCAGACAAGCAATATTTAGGCCACATCGTCATTTGAAGGGGGGCTTGTGGCTGAATGGAAAGATCAGATGTGCACTGCCAATGGACAGTCAGGAGTGAAAGCCAGTGGCCTGGAGCTTGTGTCAGCATTAACTTTGTGATGTTTCACCATGAAAAGCATCTTTGCATTGCCGGAACCTCCTTTCATGCTGCATGTCTCCTTTCATGTTGCTCTCCCTTTCAACATGCATGTCCTCTTTGTATTTGTCCATTTATTTAGTTGTCCATACCAAAGTCTGTTCCACATTTGAAACCCAAACTGGGTTAAGAGCACACATGTACCTTTGATAGATTTTTTTTTAAACCTGACCATTAAGGAAAAAGTCTTAAAGGATGACGTCCTTTTAACTTCCCTGCTTCCAAAAAAGAGCAAAAAACAGCTGCTTTCAAGCTTTTTCTCTGAAAACTGTCAAACGAAGGACACAAACATGGAAAATTGAGTTGTGCTTTCATCATGCTTGTGTGTTTTTAACAGCCTCTGGGTTTTTGTTTCACTCTGTGAAAAACTATAAACAAGCAAGTGATGTTCTTTTTTTTTTTTTTTTTGCGCTACCATCACTGGAAAAAAACAAGCTAATATTTCTGGCTGCAGTCATTTCTGGCTCACAGTTTGTGCTAAAAACTGAACCTCATTGCCTCATTATAGATAAGAGAAAATAAAAATGCTAGAAATCCACACAGAAAAAACAATTCCTCCATCATAAAAAGAGATTTTTGAATCCTCAAAAAGCTTCTTAAACTTTCCTGTACCTCCCGATTAAAGCTTCATGCCGGGCGCGTCATTTGCATGTAGAGAATTAACTTTTCCATCAAGCCCTATTTTGTCGTTAATCCCACAACAACTACTTTTTGTTTCCACAAGTGATTGCAATTTTGCAAATGTGTGCAAGGACAACTAGGCACAAAAATGTGCCCTAATTTTACAATTCAGTGCACGAAGACTACAAAGCCAGACAAAAGATGCTCTTTGAGGAGATAAAGGGATGAATATGGCAGTGGAACGCAGCCAGCAGTGAACAGCAACCTCAGGGCGTTTAACTCACCACACAGTTTGGCCGTCGATATCTCTAAACTAGCTTTTTCCTGCAAAACTAAATCATAAAACTTATATCTACCCACATTTATTAAGCATTACTGATTTTTGTTGATTTTGTTAAAAGCCGAGTCTTTTTTTCTCAAAGAAAAGTGTTTTTATGCCACATTCTTCACTACTTTTTTTGCTACATGATTGTTTTTTAATTCAAGTGTTTATCTCTTTTTAAATGAGCCACAGCTCATTTCTTTTATTATGAGTAGCTTGTAACCTAAAAAAATATATTATGTTGGCAAAGAAAGAAGGTGAACAGCTTTATCACCTTAAGAAAGTCATGATTTCACTGAGTTTTGTCGTTTCCTGTTCAGTTTGATTCTTGAAAGGGCAAAGAGTTTATAAATTACGATAATGAGAACAGAGTCATAAAATTACGAGAGAGAAAGAAGAGTAAAATTATTTTAAGAAGTCCAAATTTCTGAGAATAAAGTTGTAAAATTAACATTTTTTGAGGATAAAATCGGCCTAAAACCTTTATGTAATAAAAAGTAATAATTTTACAAAGAAAAAGTCATTACATTTTTTTTTAACATTTACAAAAGTAAAGCAGATTCAGCAAAAATCTTTCAATAATTCTAGCATTGTGACCCTTTATTTGAAAAGGTAAATGTACCATTCTATTTTTGAAAAAGCATGCCTTTTTACTTATACAACTGTAAAAGCAAAAATGTAGGACTTCACATAAATTGTTTAATTATTTTTTATAACTCAGTTTAAAATTGTGTCTCTCTTTTTAATCATAATTATACCACTTTGTTCTAATATATTTGTTTATCTTTCTTTGTTTTTAGTGGCCCTAATACTCCGTCATAAAAAATATTGCTTAATAGGGCTGTAATATTTAAAATGGTCCAAAAACTAAGACAAATACAGAACAACATTTTCCATACCTGGGATCAAACCCATATCTCATAACAATGCGATTCAGCAGCTAATTTATTTGTCAAACCTCATCAGGACACAAACCAGCGACTTTGAGCAGAACACAAGATAAGCCGATAGTTGGATTAATAAGAAATCTTTTAAAAAGAAAAAAAAAAACAAGTCCAGTTTTTTCTTCCCGAGTTGTAATTTATTTAACATTTTGCACTTTTGGAGCTATCTTGATTTCTGCATTGGTTCCATGCCAAGCATGCTTCCTTTTCTAACAGATGGAGAACAGGTGGGTGCTGTCAGATTATCAAGACGTCAAATAGGGAAACTTTCACCTGAAACACTGGAGAGATTATGGAGATGATTGTTTTTCTGTGAACCAGAAAACTAAATAAATTACTAAGTTAAAAGAACCCTTCCTATAGTCCTTGTATGTAATCTCCTTTAAACCTCTGTGTTGTCACAGCTGCATGTTTATTATTTATGAATAAAATGCACATTATGGTCATTTGATATTTTTGCTTAATCATTTTCAGTAGACAAAAATATATATATTTTTTTCTACTTTTGAATTTTTTTTCTGCTATGCATTACTTTAACATCTTTAATTGTCATTTCAGCTATAATTACATCATAACTTACTTTTTTTTTTCCACAATCTTACTAAATCTTGTGTCCCATAGCTAGATTCCAGTGAATTGTTTAGCTACTTTTTAATTTATTGTCTCTTTCACTTGTTTTTGTTAGGAATGTCAAATTTGTGGAGTCCTCTGTCATCCTCCAGTTGGCAGGTTTCATAAGGAGCTGATGGTCACTGATCATTATGCACGTCGCCCTAAATTATTGAAAATTTCACAACACGCGTTTCACAAACGACCTGTTTCAGGTTAACCGCCTCCCACTAGTCGGCTCGCCGTTAATGCATGACCCCGCGTCATCTCTCTGATGTGCTGCGATGGATTTGACGCATCCTTTCTGCTCAATGAGACGACCTAATTTGTCACATCACATAGGCAGCGCACTGAGACTAATTCCCTTCCCTCATTTACTTGTGCTATTATTAATAATGCAAACGGTGCACTTTGCACAGCTTAACGCGGAGTTTTAACTCCCTTCCCATCAGAATGTGGAGTAAAACGGGACTTCAGCCATTGCACTACCCCGCATTATTAATGGTGGCGGTGTCTCTGCTCCATTTTACCTCACATTGCAACATTAACTGTGTTTACATCTGTTTCTGGGGCCACATTTCCACATCTCCAGCGCCTCCAGTTTAAACCATCTAGTCTTTTCATCCAGCTGCTGCTCTTTGCTAAAAGTTAAATGCTGAGTGTTTGCAGCCCACAAAACCAGGCAAAAAGGTTTTCATGCGAAAAGTAATCAGGTTTCCCTGGCAGGCAGAAATCCCTTTTATGTGACATTTAGGAAACCAGCTTTTGTAGGGAAAATGTTTTTTATCTGATATCTACGGTAGCTCTGAAGTGTTGTAAAACCAAATTAATTTCCAGAAATCAAAATAAAATGTTAAAAAATTAAACAAATAAGAAATTATTTTCATTATTATTATTATTATTAAATTGCAGATGACTTAATATCTGTAAATTAAAAAAAAATAATAATAGAAAAAACACTTTCCAAGTGTGATTTGTGTGTTTCTTTGGAATAAAGTAACCAAAAAATTGACATTTTCAAGTGACATAGTTCCTTAAATGTTGTTTAAACTGTAAAAATAATTTCCACCAGTTTTGTCTGTCAGACATGTCAAGGAAAGCAAGAGTAATAATCTGACAAAGGATGCAGAAACTTTCAGCAAAGAGCAGCAGTTGAAACGCAAAAGAGCAAAGGCAGAAATCTGGAAACCTGGAAACTGCAGCGATTTCCCTTAGAAACCAGGGTGCATGTAAACTCAGTTTAAGCTTCCCATCTGTTTTTCTAGCTTAAACTAGTTTATAAAAAGCAGAGTTAATAAAATCTTGTTCAGAAAATTTGTTCTGAGAAATATTTTACACGCAACTTTAACACATATGCTTATCAAAGAAAACACATCCTTTGTTATTCGAGGACTACCTGGTCAAAAGTTGGCAGAATTAGAACGAAAAATAAAAATCACTAAAAGTCATTTCTACTATTTTCATAGATTACGTAATGCAGTCAAACATTACATTCCAATGCTGGACTACAAATAAGATTATGTGGTGGCTACAGACGTTCAGATTTTACCTGCACACAGCCTGTTCATCAGTCATTAGATAATCAGGTAAATCTGCGTTTGGCACAAACCTAAAAAACACAATAACAGAAAAATAGAGCACTGCCTTTTAACGGCAAATATGAGTTACTGCCGAAACTTCACGAGCACACTGAATTCCTCAATGTGTTCCTATGCTGCTATTTTGACCTGACTTCCACCGTGAGGGACCTCTGGGGGCTTTGGGTGACGTGCAGGCAAAACCTCTCGAGATTCATTTACAGGTCATCCCAGTGAGAGACAAAGTGTGAAACATAAAGCCTGACCCAAACTGATCAGTGGCATCTTCAGTTGCTTTAGCCACTCCAGTGTACTCATTTATTTGGGCTTTTTGGGGTGGTGGTGGTGGGGGGGGGGGGGGGGTTGTACACCAAAGGAAAAAAAAAAAAAAACCTCTTTAAAAGACTAATAGAATTTCTGTCTAGAAAAGATTGATTGTTATGCTACATAGAAAACATTTGGGAATTCTCTGGAAACTTTATGACAAAGGTGCTTTTAATGGAATTGGAATTGAAGCAGCATCAGGTATGCAGAGGTGACGTAACTGCCCGGAAGCAGTTTGTATCAGAGCCAAAAATGCATTTTGTTTTCCTAGTTGCATAAAGGCTGGACTTCATTGTTTGTGCATTACTCTGTGATTATATAAGCGTGATAAACAAATCAAAGGACACAGTGTCAGTTAGATGCAGTTAATTATAGCAGTGTTTGTTTCCAAGCAAACTACTGTGTTGAACTGCTAGTATTATGTACTTTCACTTCATTCAACTATCGTTCCATTTCCTCAAGTATAATATTTTTATTTGGAACCTAACAAAGTCATTTGCCAGATATATTTAAAAAAAAATGCAAAAGAATTGCTTCCCTAATAAAAAACAAACTGGATGAAGTCACAAATCCGAAGATTGAACATCCATGCATTTGGCCTGCTTCAAATTTAAATAAAAGTCTCGCCAACACCAAAGAACTACTGTCCGAGTGAACTCCTACGGCGCAATAGATCTTTCATTTTTGGCTCCGTCGCAGAACACCGTAAATCTCTGCTGCTGATTGACTGGAAGAGCAAAGGTCAAATGAAAAGTTTGATTTGCCAAAACTTGATGGGATGACTTCATATTGAAACTTTTTTGCTCTAGCAGTTCTGTTTGCGTTTTCAATTCAGATTTGATCAGCTTCTAATACTAGAACAAACATTACATTTTCGGGGAACTTAAAGTCCTACTCCGATCATCTTTAAAGCCATTTTTAAAAGCATTCCTGGCGACCTTTTAGCTATGATTATTCCCTTTTTTTAATCTAAAACATTGTTTTCTAGGACATAGCTTTTGCAGAGAGGCATATTTCATTAGAAATTCACCTCTGTGTTGCAGCACGGACCTTTTCCGTTGCCTGTATCTGAAAGCCATTTACACGCTTTCCCACTAACTACAGCCGGTCACAACCCCAACCTAACATTATCAGTGCAACAAAACTGGTGAGCAATATCAGAGCTATCCAGCAGGACAGTTTTGAGCTGATTTTCTTTATATATGTTCTCCCTGATGAGAAAAAAATGGAAGCAAGGGGAACTGCGTCCATCCATCTATGGGAATCAAACTTATAACCCTCTGGCACAGAAAGATTAATCGGCTTTACAGGTGAGAGCAGTAAAAAAAAAACAATAATTATGCACATCTTTTAAAAATTCTGCACATCTTTTAAAAATTCTGCATCACATCTTAAAAAAAAAAAAATATATATATATATATATATATAGGGTATATAGGGTTAACAGCCAGCAACCCTTTTAATATTTGGCTCCTGCACGCAGGAGGTCTTGGGGACCGTCACTCGGCAGCAGGTTCCAGGGGTCATTGCAGAGTCAAAAAAACAGAAATTCTTGCAGATTCACAAACTTTTCCCCAATGCACAGTTAAACCTGCTTTTGTCTGCTTCAAATACACAAATTCTGTGATCCCTGTTGTTTTCTCTGGCTGCTTTAATTGGAGATTTGAGCCAGGAACTTTCCTTTCTGGGTGTAATCTGCTAAAAATAGCACCCTGACAACTGTCAGGACAGAGCTGGTTGGCAAAGCGTGTCCCTCTCAGGCTGAGAAAAGCCACCAAAAACAAAGACTGTCAATGTTTGCCTCCCCAAGAGGTCCTATTGCTGTTTTCGTTCACCTGTTGCTATGAAAGTTTTGCCTTCAGACGTTGCCTCAGTAATTGCTTGCTGTCTGTCACAACTTGTCACATTTCGCCACCAGTTGCTTAGAAACAAGGAGGAGAATCTAGAGCTGAGCAGAAACTGTGCTTTGAGATCCTAATGGGAACGTATTAGAGTTTGAAGATATGGACAACCGCGGCGTCCAGTTTGCTTAATGAAGCAGAGCGTTGTTGATCGCCTTAGCAGCTTGTTGACTCACATGAAGATTTGAAAAGTCTTGTTTGAGCATATTTTCTGCAACACATGGCTGTGCTCATCTGCACTGCGGGATCCTGATTGTTCTAAAGTCCCACTTCTGATCATCTTTTGATCTATTTTAAAAGCGTTCAGTTGTCTATATAGTATAATTATACACAAAATAAAAAATAAAAAAATGTCTTTTTTTTTCTAGCACAGTTTCTGCAGAGCGACAGTAGTTCATTAGAAATTCACCTCTGAGTTGTGGATGGGAACCGGAGCAGGGAGCATGTGGCTTGCCCAGAGTATTTTGTACATCACAAATGTGATCGGTTTCAAACGGCATTTTTTCATTTATTCCTGATTCACAACAATTTAAAATAAAAAAATACTCATAAAAAGAAACTTAAGCTCAAAATCGCATTTCTATGTTCTCCATCATCAGAAAAATTCTAAGAACAAATTAAAAACAGCAAAAACACAATTTTCACTGGAGTTGGCTTCTAAGAATTTCTTTCACCAGGACCTGACTGGAATGATAATGTGAGAAGCTTTGTTGTCACCTATATGAATGTTGTGGCAGTTGGCCAGAAGTGATGGAAGAACCTCTGACATCAGCTTCGAAATAGCAAAGTGGGCACAATAAACGGAATCGATTAGTATTATTACAATCCGTCAGATTTCCTCCAGCAGGAAAATGTAAAAGAAGCGTACATCCAACAGACTTCAACTGAATTCTGGCACATGAGGGTTTATTAGGTAAGAAAGGATCAGACAGGCTTTGGGAAGGATGTTGGTCACTTGAGTTTGGAGATGATTCTAACTACATCCATTCTAGGGATGCAACGATTCCATTTTCACACAATTTTTGAGAGAGAAAGAGAGGCTTTAATCTTATAATGGTAAATAAAGACTAAAATAACAGCATTTTTAAGTTTTGATGATAAAATGACATGTTTGCAGCCACAAAATGTTTCCAAAGGTTGAACAAATTTAATTAACACTTGTTGAAACATGAATGTTCTTTTATCACAATGTTTAAATTTGCTAAATTTGAGAACATCTGATTCTGGAGACTGCACATTGGAATTCTATGTATTCTCAGATTGCAAATCCACCAAATCCTGAAACCATGACGGCGCTTCGGAGTCCCAGACAACCGCAGCAACAGCTGTTCGAGCTCTGCTCATAACTGCATCCGTTTTAGAAAGTCAGGTCTATGAGTGAGAGAAAATATGTATTATAATTACAGCTGACACATGAAACCTGGGTCTCTCCACTCAGGGTTGGATATAAACGGAAAATTAAACAATTAATTTATTGACTCACTTTCTAATTTGATGTATGGGGTCAGGCCGGGTCTATTTCTGTTGGCTGTGACCTTTTGTGTTGCTCTCTGAGGTGAGCAGGGACTGAGATTCTGGCTTCTGATTGGTTGAACTTCTCAACAGATGATGAGCCACCAGCCAGACATATCTCACACCTGCCAAGGTCCGTCTCTCACAAGATTGGGAGAAGAGTCAGGTCAGGGCAGCCAAACTTGATCCATCCTATCTAAAATTTTGTTTTGAATTTTTTTGGTTTTTCTTGTAACTAATAGAGAAATAGTCACCATGAGACCCTTACAAAAAGTCTAGTAGAATTGATTTTTAACAAGCCACCGGGAGGTTTTGGTAGAGCATTGAATATACGAACTACATTTGTATGAAATCTGAGAAAAATAATCCTTACAAGAGTGGGAAGATTTCAGAAAAAAAAGAGCATTTCAAATGATGGAACTTTTACTTGTAAAACAAATAACTAACCAGCTCATTTCCATGCTTTCATCCATTTTTCTGTCTCTGAAAGTGACTCTAGTGCAGTCTATGTGAGCTTAAAAGCTCCCACCCAGCTGGTATAAGAGCAGTTTACATTAGAGAACAGAGGGGAGAAAAAAAGCTGTGCAGCTCTGGGGCTCCTGGTAACTCTGACAGTCAGAGGAGAGGCTGCAGCGAGGGCGGCTCCACACACAGGAACCCATCTGATGGTGAGCAGTGAGGCTGCAGCTGCACGAGTGGGACTCTGCCTGTCTGTGCTTTGGATTTTTGCTTTTAAAGTGTGAGAGCTTTGAGGTCTGTGTGGGAAGATCTGTCATCTTGGGCAAAAGGATGTGTTTCTTGAAGCTTTGTCTCTTGCTTGCACTGGGGAGGAACTACATAATTTACATTCCTTCCGAGCACTTCTGTCATCAACTTGTACAGCTAGACCGCGACATAAATACAGAATTATGTAATATTTTATCATGAAGCATTCAGCTTGTATTTCTCTGGACTGCTGGTTTATTTCCCACTTTGTAGGATTGCTGTCTACTTTAAAAATGTCTAGTTCTTTTGTTTGTGTGTGCGTGTGTTTTAAAACCGACCTGTAGCTCTGTTACATTATTTCAGCATGCATTTTCAAAATTGAAAGAAAACAAGTCCTAAATACAGATCAATACGTTAATTTCATATTTGATGGTAAATGTAAAGCAGTAATGCAGTAACATTTTATGGGACATAGCTGCCGAGATGCTTACAAACTAACCAATGTTTTAGGAGATGTTTTTTTAGGTTTTGAAATGCTTTAACACATGTTTGAAATTCTCAGTGCAAGTAAAAGTTGAGGCTCCATGCTGAAAACTTCAGTCACTTTGAGGGTGCAGAAAGCTGCAGCCAAATAAATCTTTAATGAGTTACAGTAGGAAAGGCTGCTCAGAATGTTTGTATTTAGTTTTTTTTTATTACTCTATGCTTGTTCCAGTTTATCATTAGAGAAAGTCATGCTCATCAAACACATGAAATGAGTGTTTCACATCTAAGAAAAGCTGTAATATCTGAACGCTCAGTCTCTGTTGAAAGCAAGGAAAATTTTATTATATTATATTACATTTTCATGCCAGAAGAATGTTTTGTCATTTTTCTAAGCATTCTTGTTTTGTCTCTTTTCCTTGCAGGCCAGACTGAAAAATATGTCTAAAGAAGACTCGAGTTAAGTCTGGTTTCAACAGGTTTCAAGTGCCTCTGGTTATGAAAATCTGCGCTTCACAACTCAAATGGTTTGTTTTGACACAATAATCCCTTAAAAAGTCAAATATTTTGTCTAATAAAATATGTTAAGTGGTTCATTGCTGCTGTCTTCTCAGATGTTTGTGGAGTCCGTTGTCCGATGGGGAACATGGAGCATCCTGCTCCAGTTCGGGCTCGGTGTATCTGCAGGAAGCTGTCCTTCACGCTGCACTTGTCGACCTGAAGTCAGAGAAGTGATCTGCTCTGGCAAGTATTTGAATTCGGTGCCAGAAGGCTTTTCCAATGACGCCAGACGCTTGGATTTATCCCGCAACAGAATTAAGACAGTAGGACGGCGCCAGTTCTCTGGCCTTGTGCAACTTCAAGACTTGGACCTCAGTGATAACTTAATCTCCATGATTGAAGTGGAGGCTTTCTTGGGCCTCAAGAATCTCAAAACTCTTAGAATCAAGAATAACCGTCTCAAGATCCTCCCAGTCGGGGTTTTTTTCTGGACTCTACAGCCTTCGTCTCTTGGATTTGAGCCAGAACGAGATTCTGGTTTTCTTGGACTACACCTTCAAGGAAGTAGCCAACCTTCAAACGCTGGAAGCTGGTGAGAACGACCTCGTCTTCATCTCCCAAAGAGCTTTCTTTGGTCTGCAGAACCTGCAGGAGCTGAACTTAGACCGCAGCAACCTGACCTCCATTCCCACAGAGGCACTGACCCAGCTGCAGAGCCTCACAGTTCTCCGCATGTTTCGCCTCACCATCTCCTCACTGCCCAACAATGCTTTCCGAAGACTCCCCCTTCTGCGTACCCTCCAGATCTTAAACTGGCCTGCGCTGGACACAATTGCAAGCAACAGTCTAATTGGTCTAAATTTGACATCACTCACCATCAGCAGCTGCAATTTGACTGCGGTTCCTTATGCAGCACTTCGTCACCTGGTGTACCTGCGCTTCCTGGACCTGTCCTACAACCCCATCACTGTTATCCAAGGTAACCTCCTAGGGGACCTTCTGAGACTCCAAGAATTACATCTAGCTGGGGCAAGCCTGCTACGAATAGAACCTGGAGCCTTTAAGGGCCTGTCCTTCTTTCGAATGCTTAACGTAACATCCAACATGCTCACTACTTTGGAGGAGAGCGCTTTCCACTCCGTGGGGAACCTCCAGGTGTTGCGTTTGGATGGGAATCCCCTTGCATGTGACTGCCGGCTTCTCTGGGTGATGCGGCGCAGGCAGCGCCTAAACTTTGACAGCCACCAGCCCACCTGTTCTTCTCCTGACGCTGTACAGCAGCGCGAGTTCAGAGACTTTTCTGAGAAGGAACTCCTCAGGCTCTTCACGTGTCGGCCGGCTCGCATTATGGACCGCAGGCCGCAGGAGGCGAGGGTTGAGGAGGGCACCACGGTTCTCTTTTCCTGCAAGGCTGATGGGGATCCCTTTCCAACCATCACCTGGATCTCCTCTCATAAGAACACAGTTTCCCCCACAGGTAGAATCAGAGTTCTACCGAATGGAACTCTGGAAGTCCGCTTTGCCCAAGTTCAGGACAGTGGCACATATCAGTGCGTAGCAGTCAACGCTGCAGGCAATGACAGCTTGTCTGTTGGGTTGTATGTGAAAGGGGTCCCTCGTAACAAAACAACCCCTTTCTTTGCGGAGGAAAGCTGGGTCGAGCCCCCAGACCTCCAAACCGCCAACTCCTCCGCTCAAATGGCCAAGCCATACCCATTTGATGCAAAGACGCTGATCATCGCCACCACAATGGGCTTCCTGTCCTTCCTCAGCTCTGTGGCCATCTGTTTCGTCTTCATGTTCTTCTGGAGCCAGAGCAAAGGTCAGATCAAGCACACCGCAACGATAGACTTTGTTCCACGCTCTTCTGTCGGAGGAGGAGGGGATGGCGCAGATGGCGGCAGGTTTACCATGAAACTTATTTAGAGCCATCGAAGGAGGTTTCTGTGGATTTTTCTGCACTATGAACTCACACTGCTCCTCTGGAGACAGACACGTGCTTTCAAAGGCTTCTCCAGATGCCTGATCGAAAAGAGTTTCTTGCTTCTGTGCCAGCCTTCTTCTACTTTTGTAGCTGAAAGTTACATCCAGGCATCTTGTCGCCTGTGTTTTCAAACTAATGATCGTACGGTCCTTGAGGTTAACAGCATTATGTAGACAGAGGTGTCACAGTTTGTGTACATTTAAATTCAGTAAGCATTGAGTCAATATGCATCATTGGTTTCTTTTATATAAAGCATGAACTTATAAAAAATGAATTAAATACATTTTAGTCTTTCAAGACTAAATCACAGTGGTAAAAGACAATAAGTGCTGTTTGATCATCCATGTTGGACTAATAGACTTATTTACTGTCTCTGCTTTGCCATATTCGACCCTTTCACACAAATTCTGCTTTGGTTTTAAGACTTTAACTTGTGAGTAAAGCTTTTGATATCCATGTATGGAATAGAATAGCCAAATTAATTCCTACTCTCTTCCTAAAATTTAGACACTTTAGACCTTTTTAGAATGTTAAGGTTCCTGGGATTGGAAAGTTTAGGCATCTGTGTTAGGTGGCCATGTAAATGGCAATGTATACTTAACCGTTTTATACTTTTACAAGTTTTTTTAGATCAACAGCACCTGTCCTTTTGTTATTTTCTGTCTCAGCATGCTATGATTTTTATATTTATTTTGTATCCGAACGAAACGCTGAAAACTATGTGCCTCACTGACAGTCTCACCATCGACAGAGAGAATGCTGTCCTTGATCTGTGTTATCTTGTAAATATTTAGGTCAAGGTTGATTTGTGTCCTACGTTTATTCTATAATTTTATCCAGTCCTGGGGATTAGTGTCACTCACATATGCCCGTCTTGTATACCAAACTGAGTAGATGCAATAGGCTGTGTACAAAAACACTCAACTATGCCTGAAATGAAGTTGTACAAGATTGACAGATTGACATAATTGTTTTTTTGCTGTAAAATATTTTCATGTTGTCATTAAATGCCGGTTTGAACCTGGTCTTGTTTTTTTCTTAATGTTTTCGTATCTACAAAATATCATTAAAGTACGTAAAAATGGTGTTATTAACATAAACTAAAGTTCTTCATTTGTGAGCTTCAAACTGAATGAAGATTTTCTTTGTGAGAAATTAATGATTCCTTTTAGTGAACCAAATGCACATGTTTTGTTTTTATATTCTGTAAATATGTCAGAGTCCAAAAACATGTTTCATACGTTTATTGGTCACTCTAAATTGTCCCTAGGTGTGAATGTGAGTGTGCCTAGGTGTGTGATATGTGGCCCTGCGACAGACTGGCGACCTGTCCAGGATGTACCCTGCCTTCGCCCATAAGTGACCAGGATAGGCTCCAGCAGCCCCGTGACCTCGAAAGGGACCAAACATTAGAAGATGAATGAATGAATGAATGAATGAATGAATACATGACAGATTGTGAGATTTAACCTGCAGGAATAAACTCTCTTAGTTTAAACTCAATTTGTCTCCTAATTTAAGGTCTCTTTCACTGCACAGCACTGAGGCTGAGAGTGAAACACAGCAAATATTAAACCCAAGCGCTACCATCATTTCACTGTAGAGCTTGAGAGACTCAAATGAATTCACTGAACAGTAGATAATTTGGTTCGTGTCATCCCCAGAATAACCCAGAAAAGCGAGGAGGGGAAAAAAGTGATTATCACGTGTATGAGCAGAGATTTAAACCCTTTTGGATTACCTCTGCACGTCTCAATCTGTTATATAGGTCTGTCTGGTGGGTGCTATCCTCCTGCCCAGCCTGGCCTGTAATATTATCTATTTTAATACAACTATTTGCTCCCATTGGATAGAAAGCCAAGGGAGGAGATTAACGTGGTGCTCCTAAGCCCCTCCCATATCCCACGACTGTCATACACCCCAAAGAATATTATGGTCTCCTCACATCTGCTGTCGGTAAACTTTCATCCGTTTTTCCCAGAAAAATCAAATTACAGCTCTACTAATTCATTAAAAATAGTATTAATTATTATTTGATTAATTTTATTATTGCCCTTTTAACCAAATTACTCAACTATGGAGTCAATAAACGCAGTCCTTAAAGACTCACTAAGATAGAAAATGTGTTTATGTGTTTTTAACATGTCTTGTGACCTTTTAATTGACATATATAAAGAAAATTAAGCTCAAAATGGATTTTTTGAGAATTTCTTTTCCAGATCAAAGATGCAAAAATATTGATTGGAAGAGAGCTTATTTGTGACATAAAATATGCTGGACGGGCCACAAGCTCCCTGCTCCGCTCCATTCTGATGCTTGTAGACGACTACATCCATGAATGTTTTTGTTTTTCTCATTCGAGCTGGCATCTGGCACAAAACTTTATGGCTGGATGGCTCCAATGTTGCTCGCCATTTTTGTTTCACCAATAATATTAGCTTGTGGTGTAAGAGGCTGTAAGCTAGAGAGAGAGAGTGCATAAACAGAGCTCTCAGGAATGGGGAGGGGAAAGGGAGTGGGCTTGCTCCACACCATTGGTCCCACCCACAACTTGAAGGTGAATTACTAATGAACTCCTGCCACTCTGCAGAAACTTTGTCCCACAAAATGACTTTTTTTTTTTTTGCATTTTGGCTAAAAACTGCATGATCATAGATAAAAGACCACTAGGAAAACCTAATTTTTCCCTATGCTTAATGCAAATGTCTTGTTTACGGCGATCTGTGTCAGGATCTGTTGTGTAAGTTTTAAATTGGACCTAACTAGGTGAAAAACAATCATTCTCTGGATTCGCCATCATTATGCCCCGTGATCTGCTGATTTAAACCCGGCAGTTGTGCTGAGAGCACAAACTAAATAGACTCATTAGGCTTAACAAGCAAAAGCCATTTTCCTCAATCAAGTGTTTTGTAAGTAAATCAAAGTGAAGCCTAAAGCCGTCTGACTGCAGATGAAAGAGGGTGCTTCAAGGTAAATCCCAATAAGCAGAGGCCTTCCTGAAGCTGCGTTCACAAGCAGTTTATTCTATTCTCTGTCTTATGCTTAAATTGGAATCGCTAGAAGTGTACTTTAGAAATATTGAAAACAGAATCTACTAAAGTTTCATTTACAGAAATGTAAGATTCAACCTAATGTTGCTGGGATGTTGCTCTGATAGGGCTCCTTGAGTTTTCTGTGTTGAGTTACTGTCTCTTCCTCCTCAGGTTCCTTCAGTTCAGGTGAATTTCCTGCCAGTCAGCCACAGGGATCTCTTGCCTCTGATATTTTTAGCAAAGTGTGCACAAGATCCAAGTCCTACTTGGAAATAAAACCCACCATCTTCACAAAAGTAGTGAGCAGGTTGAAGCTTGAAGTCTTCAGAAACGTCCTGGTAGATAACAGTGATGACTTTTAACCAAAAGGAAATCAACAGATACAGTTGAAAGAAGAAAAAAAAGGTTAATGAAACTGAACAACTGAAACTTTGTCTTGATCAGTCTCAAGCAGCTTTCTTCCTCCAGATTCTAAGATATTGATTTAAAAAAACCAAAACTTACAGATTTTACATGGAACTTTAAGAAAAAACGGAACAAATGACCAATCGTCAGGATATTTTTTTCCGCAGCCCAAGTCTGACTTTTTTGTTTCAAAAGAGACCAGTCAGAAGGAAATCCGAAGCCCACTTGAAACATTGAGCAAGGCAGCCAGCAATCATAGGCAGCCCACCTTTAAATCTCCACATCATTTTATGATTTCGATACTAACATATATGTATGTATTCTATCCAATAAGTCATCTCAATAATAAAACATCAGCACACTGAACCTCTGAAGTGGGAACAGGACGTTCAGATGCACTGATTTAAGAAGCAAAATGTTATTGTGAAAACCAGTCGGAAAACTCTGCCTTTGCTGCCACCTAGTGGTAAAGTGTAGGAAACAGAAAGTCAACAAAACACGATTGAAGTCTTAAATCGACAAAGCATGTAATCCCCGTTATACACTGATAGAAAAACGTTAGTTGGGAAGAGAAAAACATTCTGAAACTGCTTGGTGGACTACAGATTGAACGTCTATGCTGCATTGTGTTAATCTGTTCCTAAATAAATTTAAACAAAGATCTGGTCTCAAAATGACCACATAACCGAATGTGACTGAAGATATTTAAACTTATGGTTGACAAACACTTCAAAGATCAGATCTGAATCAGCTTCAAATGATTGATTACGGAGGCAGTTTAAGCTCTTGTAATGCAGATCACGTGGGTGGATTTCTGCTCGTTTCTCGTCTGTGTGGCATCTGAAGTGAGTGAGTGAGAAACCGGAATGCCTCTTTTTCTCCCTGATTTTTACAGTAACATCCTGCTGATTTTTTCCACTCCATGGCGCGCTGCTCTGCAGAGAGCTCTCATAAAGGCGCAGATGAGGCTTTGCTCGGCGCCTGCCTGCAGCTATAATTTTCCTGTGAATGAAAAGAAAGCATTTATGCAGCCTCTCCCGGCGTTTATTCACCATTTACGCTTCTCCACATTTGTGACTTTTAATTCAAAAATGTGAGAGTCGAATTCATCTTACACTCTTGACACAGATGGAAGAACCAGTTAATTTCAGGTTAATTTGGATGCAATTAAATCCAAAGATTATACAAATTTAAGAAAAATAGAAAGTATAAAACAGTTAGATGTATGTTTGGCCATCCAAACATAAAACCATCTTTTCAGCAACAGGTATGGGGCGCATAATTCATAATCGTGGATTTGGAAAAACACGAGTCAATGTATTCGTTTTGCTCCTGCAAAACATCACTCCCCCCGCTGCCTGTCGTCTGCCTGAAGCCAGACACCCCAAATGATATGAGCCCCTGGAACCTCTGGAAGAGCAGACGTATCTGGGAGCAGCGGTGGTTGGCGGGACACAGCAGATCGGGGAGGGACCTGAGTGGAGAGAGGACAGGGATTCAGAGGGAGCGCATCGTGGAGAACAGCAGACCTCAAAAGAAAGATGAATTCGTTGGTCCTGCTGGCGCTTTTGGCCTCGGTCGTTGCGGGAAAGGCGCCCAGGCTGAAATTTGTGGTGCACGGTAAGCCTCCGGTGGTTTTGTCCGCATGTTTTACTGCTCCGCCGTTTTCTGTGCTGTGAGGCATGAGCCTGGGAGTCTTGGCTGGAGGGGGTGGACAGATGATTGGATTGAGCATCTTGGGGTTGATGCGCCCCTTCATGTTTGATCTGCTCTTTTAAAAGCGCGGGTATCTTCTCTTTGCCATGTATGAGCGCATTACAAAGCCTTCATCGGAGAACTGCGTCTGGATTAATCTCCCTAACAGACCCTCCCTCCTTCATCTGAGTTGTAAATTACGCGCTCCAGCATCCAGGCCTGCAAACATTAGTCAGGTGATCTGGATGAAAACCTGGAAAATCTGTGAGACCAATAAACTCAGTATGTTTTCTGTCCATTTGGGTCCATTTAGTTTTGTATGCGTAAATATGCAACTTTCTTGGTTTCCTTTTTCTTTTGATTCCCATTTATGACACAAGTTCTCAAAGGCTCCGATGTGTCCCTCCGTCTCCGCGTAAGACGCACAGAGGGAGAATCAAACCCCAGGCGTTCAAAGGCGACCTCTCGTCCTCTGAAGGAGGGATCATGGCGTCTTTTTTTTTTGTTCTGCGAAGGCTGCGGCTGTCATCGCCGAAAAGCGTCGTTATTGTGAAATATCGCTCTGTAGAGGTTGATACAGTCATTGAGGCTCCGCGTCCTTGCGGAGCTGCAATGCGGGACACGACAGCTGCTTCCCACTGCAGCAGAGGAGTCGGGAGAGCTCAGCCTCGCTGTGGAGGGGAAGCACGCACAGCTGGACGCGGGCTTCAGAAAAGCAGACAGCTAAGGGGACAGGATTGGGGAAGAGTGTGGAGTGGAAAATTCCGAGCATAGACCCCGTTATCTATTCCACTCACGAGTTTTTCCCCCATTTTTTTAAAATTATTTTTTACACCCCACACATATCTCTGATGTATTCAGCAATCAATAGAGGTGTGGGCTGTCTGTCAAGTTATCTGTATCGCTTCTCTCTTCGTGGTGGAGCTCAGGATGACGCGGGTGGACGTGTGTGTCATATCAATCAAACTGTTGTTATGCAATTGCAGACTCCGGGACAGAGGGACGTTCAGGGGATTTGAGGGGAAAACAGGGAAGATTTTTTATACGCTGGTTCAGGACCTCGGACAGCTCCGAGGTGTTCCTCAGGAAGTTAGCATTTGGGGACATTTTTTCACCGTCAGGAAATCGAGCTTGGGGTTTTACTCTGGTGTTTACACCTGTTGAGATCCTAAAACTATGTTTTATTTGTTCTTCTGCTATGTTAAATTTAATCAAATGAAACCAAGGTTGTTTAAAAACACTTTCAAAAGGGGATTCTAGCTTTGAATGGGATTATTTAGAGGTTTTTGCTTGGATAAAGTAATCTTTTTCTGTTTCTTCTTCCAAATTTACAACAAGATCAAGGTACAATTTTAAGCGATGATAAAGGGAACCAAAATACAATTATCAATTATAGTCCAGCCCTTGAGCCACACACTACCAATTTGATGTGTGTGGTTGACGTTCTTATGAAGTCAAATCAAATTCTCATGTGCCTTATTTTGTATCGTCAGTTCATGTTTTGTGACAGATAGGTGGTGGGGAAAACCCCTGGAGCAGAAAGTCTCAAACAAGTCCAGAACATTTGAAGGTTTAGTAACAGAAACACAAAGACCAAGTACATGAGCTGCACCAACAATTTTCAATGAAGAAAAAAAAAAAAAAGAAGTTACTTTTTTTGCTGCAGTTTAACCTTTTACAATTACATTGATTGCCCTCAGTTTCATGCAAAATATCTAAAGAGCCAAATTATATTGTGTTTGTTGAAACACATTTAATCAGAAATCTAAACAGTTTGGCCTTTGAATGCAGGCTGCCTCCTCGTTTACACACACATTTTTGACACCATTTAGCATTTGTAATCGCTGAATTTGCTGAAGTACAGTTCAACAGTCACTCAATTTTAGATTCAATTTGGCCATTATCCCCCCGAAATAACTAAATGACTCTTTAGCATCCCAGGAGCTTCATATTTTGTTGTGAGTTGCTCCCATGGCAGGGAGATTTGTTTTGTTGTATTGTCTGATCAAACCTGTCTTATCAAAAAGCTGCCTGCTGCTACTGGAAAGGCAGTGACAGAATCAGAACAGTGCCGCTGAAAGCCATCATTTAAAAGCAAAAGCAGCTTTCTGGAATGAGCTAAAAAGCCTCAGAGCTGCTGCTAAACTAAATGATGTCTCTGTTTGGGTTTTTTGCTACGAGAGGCACCTTTTACATCACAATTACTAAAAGTGTTGATTTGCATAGCTTCGGTTGCTGTTATAACAGTTTCTTTTATTCTCATGTATTAGGTGTTCGTGTATTTGTTCAGGATTAAAAACAGGATCGAAGCTTTGTGCTTTTCATTTCTTTTAGGGGTTTGCTGAAAGGATTAGGATTTGGATTATTCAGTGAATAAATGAAAAAAAAAAAAGTCAGCCTCTCTTTACTTTGTGAACTGAATGCATATTTATGACCTGACAGTGATATTAGAAAAAAAAATTCCAGAGGGAACAAAAAAAAAACAACAAGAAAATTGCATCCTTCAAAGCAATTGTCGTGAATTTGGGCTATACAAAAAAAAAAAAAAAAAAAAATGGAATGGAATTGAATCCTTGGGTGAAGACAGTATCCCAGAGGCAGAAGAACCATCCAGGTGTTTCACTGTACTATACAACTGGACACTTTAAGAGGAAACGTCTGATTTCCCTTTCAAACTCATAGTGGAAAACCTTGAAGTCTTTCAACAAAAAGCTTCACTGAAACATTTTCTGAAATGTGTTTTTCATTTGATTTGATGGAACTAAATGGAGAAATCTTCAATGGGTTCTTGATCACTAAACTTTGGCTCTGCGTTTTTTTTTTCTTCCAGTAAATACCTTTTCATTTCAGACTAACCCCCAAAATTGCTCTCCTTACTTCAATTTGCATATTTCTGCCTTTAAAAGTGACTCACTAATTCAAAATGCTTTTACTTCTAAGAACATGTGTCTGTAATTGCCTTTTAATTAAACCTTTTAATCAGGCAAGCTGGAGAAAATGAGGATGTTTGTCTTTGTTTGTGCTCAGCTGACCTTTTGAAGATTCAAGGGTATGGCCGGGCACATGCAATTTAATGTCTGAGAGGAGAAGAGAAAGAACAAATTTAGGTTTGTGAGAACAAAAAAACACATTTATGAATCTCCACACTTAAAGATGCATTCCTTGGTCTGTTGCAGCAGACCATATTTAAAACAACCGTTTAATTTATATAACCCGTTCCAAACCTTAAGGAGAACGACACCTGAATTTCTTTTTTCTGCATCTGTTTTTGTTGTCAATGAGTGAAAGCCTTTGGAACAAAAGACTCCTCTATCTTTAGAATGAAGGATTTATGATATCTCGTCCCCATGAAGCTTGTCGTTTACAAGTAGATTTCTCCAGAGACCGATTCAGTCAAACACAAACATGCAGCCCTTAACTTCTTTTTATAGCACACTTTTTTTAGCTGTTTATGGAAGAGAAGTTGAAGAGTGGTTTTTACAGCTTTCAATCAACGTGCATGTTTGACTTTGAAAAGGTGGAATAAAAGAATCTTCTCATCATTTGTGGCATCACAGTATTTCTGGCAACAATTTTGATCTTATTTAGAATAGTTTTTAAAGTTCTATCATCCTCCAGTCATCTTTTGATTTATTAGTACTATGGTTTTATGGTTGGATTTATGGTTAAATAATGGTTAATTATGATTATGTCATAATCACAAAACCTGTCATTCCCTTCAACAATTTTTCAGCAGAGCGGCAGGAGTTTCAGAAATTCCCCTTTGAGTTTTGGGTGGGACTGTTGGCAGGAAGTAAGCCTGTGCTTATTCCCCTTCATCCCCTTTGTTTACACTCTTTCCTGCAAGCTTCCAGCCCCTCACAACCCCAACCTAACATTACCGGTGCAACAAAAAAGGGCGAGCTATATTGGAACTATCCAGCCTTACAGTTTTGAGCCAGATGCCAGCTTGTTTGAAGATGATGAAGACATTATTGGATCTATTTGTGAATAAGTGAATGAATCTGAATGGAGCGGAGCAGAGAGCTTGTCGCTTAAATGTTTTCAATCTGATTTTTTTTTTATCTGCTCCTGATTCACAATGATTTGAATACATACTCAGAAACACAGTTTTTTTTTAATCAGGAAAATGCTACAAGAATATGTTAAAAACACCCAAAACACAATTTTTATTGGAGATGGTCTTTGAGTTAAGTCTCTTTCTGTGAACAGATATCAATAAAACTGGATTTACCAACAGTTTTGGCTCAGAACAGATGTGGGAATATTTAGTTAAACCTTTTTTTTCTAATAGTTACATGTTTATTTTGTAACAATATAATGAGGAGCACAGAAAAAAAGAAGAAAAAAAAAACATGTGTTGCTGTGTTCACTTTGCAGATTTCATTTTCCCAAACTTGAAGGAGTTCAATCCATCAAAATGATAACATGATGATGTGAAGTGAAACTATAACCTGCATTGGCAAGTTTTCCTTTGTTCTTCCAACAAAGAGAGCATGATTTTTCTAAAATGAAGTGGATATTAGATATGAGTTTGGTGAGTTTGCTAGAACTTTACTAATATGAAAAAAAAAACAAAACAAAACGTTGCTTGTCCTTTAACCCTTGTGCCATCCTATGGGGTCAAGATGACCATTGACGTGTTCTCCCTACCATGACAAAGGTGGATAAAGGTGAAGAGGATTTCATGAAATCCATGGACACCAGTGAAGATCACAAATCATTGAAGAAAAAAGGTTCAGTTCACTGTCTTATGGGGTCCAGATGACCCCACTCCCAATGTTAAAGTGCCCAGGATAGCACAAGGGTTATACTTGGATTATACACAAGAGAAAAATAGACAAGCAGAGTCAGAAGAGATCCCTTTGTTAATGGTTAAATGCCGAAAGCTGTGTGACTTTGGATGATTGTGATGCAGAAAATCTGTAATAAGCATAAATTCTATCACACCAAACAATCAATGGGGTTGCTTTCGCTGAAGCCAGCATCTCTTTATCCATTTTCATTCCTTCATGGTTAACACCCTTCTTTCATGTTGATCTAGTCCAAGGAGCTAACACAAGGCTTTTGTACAGCTATACTTTTAATAGGGTTTCATCATGCCATTTTTAATAGGTTTAAAGTTTCTTCTTGTAGGACTATCATCATTTGGGTGTAGCTGATGTAGCAGGGGGTGAAAGGGGGCATTAGGATCACAAAGATAAACATCTTCTATTAAAGCTTTACCAATTATTAATGAAAATTAGTCTCAAGGACAACGCTTTGCAGACTAGGAATGCCTTTGTTCAGAAAATAGTGTCATTTTTATCAAACAAAGCAAATCTTAATGTTCACTTGTTGCTTTAAGATTTCCCCCAGTCAACAGCCACATAGGGTTTTTCTTGGGTATGTCTCATTTCCTTGTGAAGAACAGGCTTCATCAATTACATTCTTGTCAACAAGGGAGGCTGCTGTTTCCATAGAAACATAGTGGGTTGGCTAGCAACCTGTATCACCATTTCTCTCTTCATTCTGGTTTTGCTGTCGGACTCGATGTCCTTTTCTGTGCAGGGATCAGAGATTGGAGAGTCTGCATGTTTTTGCAGTAAAGAGAGTTTCTGAAAACGTCTGCTTTAGTAAAAAAAGAAAAAAAAGATATATATATATATATATATATATACATATATATATATACATATATATACATATATACATATATATACATATATATACATATATATACATATATATACATATATATATATATATATATATATATATATATATATATATATACATACATATATATAAAAAAGTTAATTTAAACCAATGGCAAAATAAATATATATATAAACTGGTGATCCTCTGGAGGGTTTAAAAGTCCCATTCACAGTTCTCAGTATGGACTCTTCTTTTTAGAGGCAAAACAATATGTTCAAGGAGCTGCTCAGAGCATTCTAACATTGCTCCACTGAGACTAGCTGGTAACAGTTGGTGTGTACAATAGCCTTACTGACATAGGCAGAAAAAAAAAAGGCTCCAGAGAATCATAAACACACTCTAACAAATAATCAGACTCATCCAGCCCACACTGACAGATACTTTCATGCTTCCTCCGTAGAGCAGCAGCCCCCTATAGGTCTCATCCCTGTCATCATCTGTTCTCTGTGTCTCTGCTGGAAGGTGTTACAGGGCTCTGAAAGCACACACCAAGCCAGGAAAACAGCTTTTTCTGCTCAGAGCCAGACATGGCATACCAGAATTTCTACATCTATTGCCTCTAGACCAAGTCGGCAAATGTCGAGCAATAATCAATCATTTACTAATGGGAAATATAAAAAGAAACAATCAGCAATATTCAGATTTTCCTCTTCTCTGTCTGTACATTGACAAATAGTGAGAATGTGGATGAGTCAGCTGAGTCTAAATGAACGCAAGTCTCTGCGCTTGTGGGTTTTTTAGTTGCCGTCCACAGCAAAGGAAAATCTGTGACAGGAGTTGCCCACATGATAAAGCTAACATTTATGCTCCCACGACATGCCCTTTTCTTTTAGCACCCAAGCTGTGTGTTGCAGGCACACCGCTTGACGCAAAGCTGAAGAAAAGTCCTCTTGTAAATGAAACCAGTGCATTGCCAAAACCCATGGAGACGCTGACAGAGGAGTAAAAACGGACTGCTTGCTGGACTTTTGTTCAGCTGGAAAGAGCAACTCCATCAAAATCTGGACCATCTCTTTAAAGAACCACTCACAGTCATCTTTTGATCTATTATAATCTGTTCCCAGTGCTCTTTAAAATGATGATTATGCTGTTTGTAGCCAAAATGAAAAAAAAACGAAAAAAAAAAACAGTTTCTGCAGAGCGACAGTTGCCTCTGAGTTGTGGGGAGCACTATTGGTGCAGAGTAAGCCTGCCCCTACCTCTTGTCATCTGTTTACACACTCTCCCAATATCATAGAACCCCTTTACATGTCCTAAGCTAATATTAGAGGTGCAACAAAAATGGCGAGAAATATTGAAGCTATTCAGCCGTACAGTTTAGAGCCAGATGTGGAAAACAGACATACATGGATCTAGTCGTCTGCAATGCACTAGACTGAAGCGGAGCAGTAAGCTTGAGACCTGTCAATTGTACGTTCTGTCACAGCTACATACTTTTTCTTCAAACAGCTTTTCTTTTTTTTTTTTTTTTGTCTGCACCTGATTCACCACAACTTGAATAAATAAATATTCAGAAATGCAATTTTAGCTAAATGTAACAATATATGTCCTCTGTCATGGGAAAAATGCCACAAAAGCAAGTTGAAAACACCAACAACTTTATTTTTATCAGAGCGGATCTTTAAACGACTCTTGAATACTTTTTTTTATACAGTATTCTGTTATTGTTATAAATATTTGCTCATTTGCATATTTGTTTCAGATGACCTAAACAGCTTTAAACCATTTACTGTGTTACTTTTGGTTTTAAAATTGTGTGAAGGGCATCTTGGAAATGCAACAGCTGAGCTGAACTGCTTCACCTTTTTGACCCGTAGTTATATTTCAAAATTTCAATTTTTCTTGCAAAAAAACATGTTTTTAACAATAAATTAAAAAAAAAACCTGTTGTCTGTTGTGTTCTTGCCCTCAGGGCCCCCCAGGTTCCACTTCAGCAGACCTGAGAACTACATCAGCATGTACCACCAGGAGGGGAGCGACACTCTGTATGTGGGGGGCCGAGCCGTCATCTATGTGTTGAAGTTCACCGACAGAGGAGTCTTTGACGTGCAGGTAGAACTCCTGTTTTGTTAAGCTTAAAATACAGGCAGCATTGAAGCAGCTGTTAGACCGATTAGGAAATACTGCTGAAGTTAAGCCCTTGTTAGAAACTTTGTGAAAACACCTCTTGTGAAAAGCCTCAGATTAGTAGGTGGATCGATAGCACTCAAGTGTTTGCCAGCAGGCAGATGACTTAGAAACAATCAACAAGTGGAAGCTAAAGCACACACCTCAGATCCCCTCTTATAATTACAAATTAGGGGCTTAAAAAAAGAGTCTGTATTGATGTTATGAAATAAAGGGGAGCGGTCAAATGAAGGTTATTACCTTGCTTGATATTTTGTAATGATGAAAAAAAAAAGTTGTTGTTTTCTAGGACATAGTTTCTGCAGAGCAGCAGTAGTTCATTAGAAAATCATTAAGCCAGGATTGCTGGCGTGGAGCAACAATCAACAAGCAACAAGTTTACAGCTCCCTTCACCCCCCACTCAAACAATATTGGTGCAACAAAAATGGCGAAAAACATTGGAGCCATCCAGCCAAACAGTTTTGAATCAGATGCCAACTTGGACGAGAACAATCAAAACTCGTGAAGCAGCACCACCCCCCTTCCCCTCCTCATTACTGAGTGTTCGGAACAGGAAGCTTGTGGCCTGCCACAGCGTTTTTTCTACGTTACAAATACGCTCTCTTTTAAACTGCATTTTTTGTCTGCTCCTGATTTATAACTATTGGAGTAAAGAAATACTCACACTAAACAAGTTTGAGCTAAATTTTCTTTACACATATCCTCCGTCATCGGAAAAGCACCTCAATAACTTGTTAAAAACACGAAAAACAAAATTTTTTAGCGGAGTGGGTCTATAGGGCTGCTGAGCTACAAAACTACAAGAAAATTGAGTCTCATGACTGCCTCCCAAGTGTGAGTGATCCCAGAGTGTCAGCTCTTTGTTTTCATTTCCAAATAATTTACATTTCAGTTTAATTAGTTTCCGTGATGAGGAGCGTGTTCAGCAGCAGCTCCATTCAGGCGGTGCTGAGACAGTTTGAAAATGGATTTAGAACATCTGTGTGGTTTGGTGACAGAAATCCAAAAGCCAAAAATCTATTTTGGCTGCTGTCAAAATGACTGAAAGGCCACTCTAAAGCCAAAAAAAAACAGAATTTGAAAAAAGAAAATTCAGGATTGATGGTTTTTCATATTTGGAATGTTAGTTTCTTCATTTTTTGTGGTGTTCAGAGTTTTTTCTGTCTCAATTTAAGCCTCTTCAGAAAAATGTTTTTGTTCCAGGAGTTGAAAGTGGTATCAAGCAGACAGTGACAACTGGACATTTTATTGCAAAAACATTTAATAAACCTAGAACAATATTCATGAATATTATTGCTGTTGTTTTTACACTGTCACTCATTTGTTTTTAAAAAAGTAAACCAGCCCTGTATATTCTGAAAACTTTCTTTGCTCTAAACCTCTAATCTTTTCCCTAAAGCAATGTTTAATCCTTGTTGTGCACAGTCTCTGCTTTTAAGAGCTTTTCAGAAAGATTTTTAGGCATTTCGAGGTAAGAGGAATTAGTCAGACCAAGCTTCAAATCCTTTTCCATTCCTGAAGGAGGGAGTCTCTTACGTTGAAACATGGAGAACATCTAAAATGACCCTGTAGGTCAGTGCAAACACTATGCAATATTCTTTCATTATTTTTAGTTATCGCTGTAGCATTTGGTCCTTAACTCTTACATTTTACAAGCTGTTTTTTTTAAAGAAATGCAATGAGAGTAGCACCATTTGGATTTATCTAATTTAAAACGAAAGTAATTGCATTTTTCCTTGACCATTCTACTGGTATATTAATGCTTCTATCCATTTAGCTGCAGATGAACCAGTTAAATTTTTTGGTTTGAAAACAGGTTCAGCAAATAAAACACAAGCCGGTGAATAAAACCCCCTGCTGTTTCTGTTGCCATGAGCAACGGTAACAGTCAAGCTGCCATCTTTGCTGTGAGGGCGACATGCGAGTTAAAGAGGGCAGAGACTCGTGATGGACGCCTCACTGCTGACCCACAGCAGCAGCTGAGATCCAAGACAGATTGTGGAATTTGGAGCATGCAAGCATTAATGAAGGTGCTCCTGAGATCACAATGCCAATGTAGATTAGACTGTGCGGGCAGCTGATGGCTCCGCTTCAGACATGCGAGGAAATCCTGTTTTGTGGAATCCACTCTGGGTTATCTCGATGATGACGCAAACAAAATGGAAAAGTCAGCAACCACGGATGTGTCTTGGTACTATGAACCAGTTTTGATGCGGTATATTTCCCCCAGCTCATTTTACAAGAGCTTAAAGAGGAGAAAGATCAAGTTTCACTGTTAAAAAGCAGAACAAAAAGGAAAAGCTGTATGCACTGACCCTACACTCGGGGAAGGACTTGTACGTTTTTCACTAAACTCCTACATTTAATTCTGTCCTGCAGCAGACCTGGAGTGGAAGGACCAGATTGATTTAGCAATGTTTCTTTCCTAGAACGTTTTTTAGTAAAAAATGTTGCTCCTGCCAAATCAAAATTTGCAAACACCAAATACCCACTGAAAATTATTTTGGGCAAAGTGATATATGACACAATGGGAGAACCGTCAAAAAAAGATAAATTAGACCAAAACCTTTCATGGGGCTCCAGAAAGATTTCAAAATCATGTTACAAAACCAAAACACATGTCTAGGATATTCATAGAAAGTACTGAAATTATGGGATGGCTACTGGACCTATACGGCTTGGTGGCCATTTTGTGACAAAGTGTGATATTTGGCAATTTTTTTACATTTTTGCACACAAAAAAAACAAAAAAAACAAAAGCTCCTCCTGGGGATTTTCATCTATTGTTTCATAACTCCTAAGCCATTTAGGAAAGCATTGATGGTTTTAAAGTTTTCAGATTTTGACGCGTCAGCATGGCGAGCTTGCATAAATGACGTTCCCCTGTTGCTCGCACATTACTTTTACCGAAATATTGTGACAACTCAATACATGAATCCTTGGCTCAAGTTGAATGAAACAAAATGACATGATGTGAACACAGTATGTGGGTGCAGTTAACAAGAAATCTCTGTTGCTACGGAAATCCAAAAGTTTACTTTTGGCAATTCTTCTAAAAACCACATTGACCTGTTTGTCACTTCCAGTATTAATATGGTTGCTATGGAGATAAAACCAATAATAACAATTTAAAAGATCTACCATTTTGAAAAAAATACAAAAGATTATTTCTTTCATGTGCAGCTCTGACCAAGATGACAGAGGAAGAGGAGGAGAGTGAAGGGTGCATTTTATGACCAGTCACCCTAACTAAGTTTGAAATATCTTGTTTCCATTGTCAGAAATATTTTTGTTTATTGTGATTGCTTGAAATAAAGTAAATCCAATTTAAAAAGATATTAAAATTGTCAGTAATTCCCATTTCAGAGATCTTAACAGATTTTCTTTCAGGTCTTTCTGTGTCTCCTTTGTACATAACGCAGTTTATTGTAGGAGGGTTTGAGAAAAGGTTGTAGAGAAAAACACAGATTTATTATATATTTGGTTTGTTAAAAATTGCATTTTTGCAAAAAGAGAATGAAACCAACCAAAGAGTTTTTTTTTTTCCACCTCAACAGATTCCTGTGGCGTCTGATCAAACTGCGATTGACACCTGCAAGGCAAAGGCTGCACCTCTAGAGGTAAGAACGTCCTCTCTGTCAAAACTCAATGGTTTTGTTTCGGCACCATGCTGCTCCTCCTCACCCTCTTCTGTTGTGCTGCAGCTTCCACCTTACACAAGAAACAGCTGCAACTTCATTTACATTCTGAAGGATTTTAAGAGTAAAAGAGATTAGATACAATTACTCAGGGGAAAACTTCACCTCCAACTAATAAACCAAGCACTGCAGTTCAGTGAGCAGGTAATTGGAATAAACAATTAAAATAAATCCATAGAGAGAGTGCGGCAGAGTTACAATCAACCACAGTCTCTAAACTATAATAAGCTAAAGTAAAAGATATTTTAAATCAACATTTGATTATTTTACACTGTAGAAATATGTTGTCTGCTATACTGCAGTCCTCAGTCTAAAGAAAAAGTTTTAGACTAAAATCAACAGAAAATCCATTAAAGCTTGTTGGGTTTTTCAAAACAAAGCAGAAGTAGAAATGAAGGAGGAAAACATTTTAACAAATGGGGACTAAATGGCTAAAGTTAGTCTTTTTTGGGTTATTTTATTGACTTTTAGTTGATCACATTAAAACTTATGGAATGTGATTAACTGACATAACTGTGGTTGTTAGAACAGACACTATAAATATTCTTCTTGGATCTTCCCACATAAATTTGAAGGTTTTGTTTTAAACTAAAAGCAGTAAATCTGTTAAAATTGTGCATTGAAAGTTAATTTTCCTTTGGGAAGATATACCCAGAGGAAAAAAACACACTGGAGCAAATTTTGTGCAATTTAACACAAATCTCCAGGTTGGACATATCTTTTTGTCAAAAGCAGCAACCATGTTTTTAACCCCCAGAAAATTAGTTTTGGTGTTCTGCCATTTTTGTTCTGTTCTGTACTAGTGGCATTTTTTTTCTTGTCAAATTCATACATTTAGTATGGTGTCCCAACATGTGGGGGGCTTGGTTGACAGGATCTGAAGTAGACCACTTGATTTGATCTCGTTTTAGGAAGATCAATGCGTTTTCATCCTTCCAATTGACTAATTTTTGATTAAAACTTTCATTTTATAAAGCAGCTAGACTTTAAAACTAAATAATGCCTTGTTTGAAGAACTAAAAAAAGAGCAAATCTTGTTTTTTATGATAAAACACAAAAGAAAAAAACAATTCTGATTACTTAAAGGTGAACCTCCCAGCTAATCACGGTATCAAGCCTGAGACCAATGTCAAATGGGTTTCTGATGTAAATGACGTGTTCAGGGGCAGATGGAGTCTTGGACCAATCAGCCAGAGGAACTCTCCGAGTAAGCAAAACCAAAGAGGCTTGAAGGAGGCGTGCAAATCCCCTGATAACACACAGGCTGAGCAATTTTGAGTGGAAGAACTCCAACACAAACTCCCATGAAGAATGAGTCACAGATGAGTCAGCAGAATAATTTACCTTTTTTATTAAATCACTTAAAAAGTTTATATTTTCAGCTTTTCTAGAAAAAAAAAAAAGAAATGTTTAGATACAACTAAACTCAATGGTACATTTATATTATCCCTTTTCCCATAACTGCAAGATCTTTTTGGGGACAATTACATCCAACCAGCTTCACATCTACGTTTATTTTTCTCCTCCTCTTTGTCCACGTCAGCCTGCAGAGTTAGAGAAGCACTGCAGAGTATAAATCATAACTGTGTGCCTGAAAGTGAAGATCCCTAAATGTGATGCAGACAGAGCTTCTGCATCCAAACCAAACAGCTTCAAAGATCTTTCAGTGTTTGAATATAGAGCATGTTTTGAGCTTTTATATATATATATATATATATATATATATATATATATATATATATATATATATATATATATGTATATATAAACATATATATATATATAAACATCGGTGCATACGGGATAATCTGGAGAAAACCAGGCTTTAAATTCAAGTATTGCAAACATTTACACTTTTTCCAGGTAAAAATAAATATTCAGAATCAAATATCTCTTCTTTATTTACACCAGAAATTTTACACCAAAAAAAAAAAAAACCCAAACATTTTTTTTTTTAACTTTATTGAGCACAAATATAAAGAAAATGAAGCTTAAAAGTAGCAAGTCTGGGTATGTCTTGATTCACATTGTTGGAAATCTGGAGCAGATGCAAAGAGCTGCTTGAAAAGCTTGTAGGTGCTACAGTCTGCTGGCCACAAGCTCCCTGCTCCATTCTGATGAATCCACTTGTGGACCACCAGATCCATGCATGTCTTGTCTTTCCTCGTCTGAGCTGGAATCTGGATCAAGGCTGTACTCCTGGATAGCTCTTATATTGCTCCCCATTTTTGTTGCAACAGTAATGTTAGGTTGGGGGGGGTGAGAGGGGCTGTAAGCCAGCAAGAGAGTATGTAAACTGAGAGCTATCAGTTATGATTGACAAGAAAGGGGGGCGGGGTTGCTCCACGTCAACAGTCCCTCAGAGGAGAATTTCTAAGAAAAAAAAAAAAAAAAAAAAAAAAACTATTGCTGCTCTGCAGAAACTATGACCTAGAAAACACCACTTTTTTTTTTTGGATAAAAACGGCATAATCCTAATTTAGAGAATACTGGAAACACTTTTGAAAGGAATCAAAAGAAGATCAGACTTTAAATATTACTTGAAATAAATAGAAATGCAAACCAATGCAGGCTTGAAGACCGATACCGGTAAATGAAATTCTAGCCCACACAACCGCCTATCCAACTGCCCACATATCCACCTACACACACCTAGACAGATTGCAGCACAGGATTTTAGGACTGATTTCCCAATAAAAGAAATAAATCTAAAATTAACAAAAAGTGGTTTCATTTCATTTGAGAAAATACTTTGTTTTTTGTCAGCAGACCTGAATGTTGCATAAAGTCAACCACTTAGGGTTCATTTTCTAGCAGTTTGTATCATGTTGGAGTTCATTTTACTTCATAAATAAGCAATCCATTTGGAACACTGCATCTTTTTACTGCAGGTCTGAGCTCAAGAGTGCCTTCTGCCAAAAGGACTTCAGAGTATGGGATGGTTTCCAGTCTCCTCTGAACAAACTCTTTTTCCTCACTAATCTTCTTTGTGTTGGGCTCTTGGTTTTTTCTTTCCTCCCAACACTTCTGCTCCCCATCTTTGTTTTTGCTTTTCAGAACACTTCTCAGTCTGTCCCCTTTATTTATTTTCACTATTTTGCATGCATTTCCTTTTCTTTGTATTAATGTCTAGCCGTGTATTTTCTTTTCTTCTCAGCACAAGATCTTCCCATGTTCCTTTCCTTTTGCCTCATGTTTGCGTCTTTTCTTCAACAGCTGGAGTGTGATAATTTCATCACCGTCCTTCAGAAAGTAAATGACACATTCATTGTCTGTGGAACAAATGCAGGAAGCCCAAGGTGCTGGATGCTGGTAAGGTCACTTTCCACTTGTTTTTCCTGCAATAGCTAAGGAAACTTAAGATTAATTGATTGTTACTCTTCTGCTGTAAAATTAAGCTGGGAATGCTTTTTACCCACAAAGGATATTAGCGTCTTTCAGCAGATACATCAAAGTTGGCGTGGAGGAAATACAGAAATTCAAAGTTTCTCTCAGATTCAGTTTTTCCCATCCTCCTGCAGGTTAATGACACTGTGCTCACAGATGTCCAGGGAGGCCACATAGCGTCTGCCTCGGACATCTCACCGCCTTATCCCTCACAGAAGTTCATCAGCTTGCCTGCAGGTAACACACATTACAGAGGAAGTGCAAGTCTTGTGGCTGAAGTGCTTGTAAAGGCAGAGTGAAACATCCCTGACTGAGCTGCTGTCACAGAACCTGAAGGACGTCAGCTGCAGGCGACATGTTGCAGCTGCAGCCGGCTGACCCATGCGTGGGTGAATGTCGAGGGTCCTTCAAGGCTCTCATGTTCGTTCCATTTACAATTGATTGTTCTGCTTTTTCCATCTGTATTCAGGACTGAACATTGACTTGAGCATGTGATGTTTTCATGAAACCTCTACAAGAAAAAAAAAAAAAAAATCGCATCTGGAAGATTTCATGTAGATTTATGTGACAGACCTGCATTTCATTCAAAATAGGAAAAATTCTTACTTGACTTTATTCTTTTTTTTTTCACCTTTATTTAACCAGGATAAAAAACTCATTGGAATTAAAAATCTCTTTTGCAAGAGCGTCCTGGCCAAGAGGCAGCAGCACAACAATAGCACACAACTCTTATTTACGCTCACACTATATCATAAAATGTCTTAAATAAAGCATTTACAGTTTGAAAGCTTTGTCACATGTTAATTTAAAAGTTTTTTAAAAGAGGCCAGGGAGATCAATTCTTTCCATTTTAACTCTTTCTGGAGTTCATTCCAAAACTGTGCTGCAGCAAATCTAAAAGCCTTTTTTCCCATTCCATCTTTAAAACACAACCTTTGCTTAAAAATAAAAGAAACTTTAAAATTTGAGAAAAGTGGGATGAATTTAAAAGTTGGAACATGTCAGACACAGGATATTTCAGAAATCTAAACCCCTGTGCAAATTTAGTCCATTTTAGAGGAAAAAAAATTAAGTTCATTAATTCTAAAAGAGTGTGGTCAACGGGGGTCTGATGGAAATAAATCACTTGTAACAAACTTAGTGGACACACTACTATTCTTTGATTATTTAATTAATCACCAATACTTTAATAATAAAATGTGGCAAGACAATGTTTGTGCTTTTTCTTTTTTTTGCAAAAAAAAAAAAAAAAAAAAAAAATTGTTGCCAAAAATCAAAAACAACTATCTGTAAGACAAGATAAAGATTATCATGAAACCACATGGGGAAATTATCAGCTCAGGTGAACAAAACAAACGTTGAAGCAAATAACGGAGTCCAAAAAAAAAAAATAGCAAATGCAGCAAAACAAGGTAACTTAACGCGCGCGCGCGCACACACACACACACACACACACACACACACACACACACACACACACACACACACACACACACACACACACACACACACACACACACACACACACACACACACACACACACACACACACACACACCTATACTGGTTACTGTGAATTGTAAGGACATTTTCCAGAAACAAGTCTGATGGTTAATTAAGAGGACCCCACTTTCTGTCTTTTCTACCAAGAAATTAAATACTTGTAAAAATCTATTTTGGGTCATAAAACAGAGAAATCACTTCAAATTTAGTTTACACGCAACACAACCAGAACTGTAGCTATCTGACTTTATGGATACTTATGAGGACATGTATAATTAGGTTATTAAGTCCCGCCTATGACAAAAACAGACATTTCGAGGACTCTGAACATTGTAAAGACAATGGCTTTAATGCTCTAAAGGAATACACCCCAGTCCATTCTGGAGTCAAACATAGATGCCATTTATCATATAAACACTGCAATCTCAACATTCTGTTTGGGGGATATACTATTCACATTATCCCAAGCTATTCTGCAAAGAACAAGGACACAACTGGAGTGAATTTAAATACCAGGGTTTTGGTAAAGAAAATTGAAGTTATTGTTGATATAAATCCACTATATACATTTATTTATTATCAGAAAACTGACTTGAAACACGTGTAACTTATTTTGGTTGTTGGGATAAAGTTTTAAACACATTATTGTAAACTTTGTTCTAGTAAATAACATGATAATTCCATTCTTGTGCTTCAGTGTCACATAGCACTCATTAATACTTCAAAGTTGTGCATAAACAGCTAAAGGAAACTTGCTGGCTATTAGATCATGAAGGATAATGAGGCTCAAAATTCCTTGGTTTCATAAAAAATATGTTTTCATAGGTTCTTACTTATAAGTCAGTACATTTTCCTGTGCGAATGCTCAACAGCAAAAACAGATGGGCACAGCACCATCCACTGAGCTGTAAACAAATGCAGGAACCAAAGATGTTTGTGCCACCCGGGGTTCTAGTTGTCTTTGCAGAAAGAGCCACAAAAAAAAGGCAAGGACAGTTTGACCAATCAGCATCCACAATCCTACATGATGGATACACAACACCATGGGATAGCCACACCTGCACACCAAGTTTCTACCAACCCAGAGGCAGGTCAAGGTGGGATCCAACCAGATGATCATGAAAAGATAAGACTTTGAAAGAGGACACAAACTATGTCTCTTTGTCTTTTTCCTGGTCAACGAGCTGACCGCGCACAAGCCCTGTCTGGCAGGAAACTGAACGAGAGCGCTGAAGATTATTTTCAGTTCTGTTACTTTAAATTGTAAATACAGTTTTATATATATATATTAGATGAATGAACACACAGAATCCCAATCTGGCACTGAACAGCCAAGTTTATTTTGAACAATGGGGAAACAGAACATAAATGTTTCCTAACTTTTTGGCTCTGCACCTGTCTTCTCTTCAACAAACTTGGAACATATAATCTTCAAAACATGCTTATTCATTCAACAGCTGTTTTCTTTTTGCTGTTTCTCCTTTTTTGAATTAGGCCACGATTTCTGACAAAGTCTCTTATGTTTTGGACCGAGCGACTAGCTAGCGTAGGGTGCTCACCACTCATACACTGTTTGATTTCAACAACAGTAGCCAGCTTTCCATTAGCAATGTGTTTCTGGAAATGCCTCATCACAGCTGCAATTTCTTTGGGAGACCATGGACGTTTTTGTTTTCTACGTGGATCTTCGATCTCAGCATCATTTTCAGGGAGGGCTACAAAGAAGGAGGAGTTTAGGGGATATGAGAGAGAGCAAGAGAGAGACAGAAATTAATTGATCAAGACTAAATTAATACATTTTTCACTGTTTTACTGTGCTAAACTAAAAACAACAGCTACAAGAGCGTCCCATCTTCAGAGTTGTCATCAGGTGGTTGTATGTGACGTACTTGAAAAACAGCTGATTGTAACTGAGCCAGAGTCACCTGTCAGACTTTGACAGGTAAATCCGCCTCTTGCTGTCCATTTGCCGATGTTGCTCCAGATATCGATGAGCAGGAAGGCCCACTTTTCCTGGTTCATGGCTGTGTGGTCTCCCTTTCGGATCTCCACCGCCTCCGTGATCCAACTGTGATGTCTATTCTCTTCAGTGCGGACGCCACTTTTATTATTTATGTCTGTTGTCGTCCTGCATCTCAAGAAACATGAAATCAGCAATTGAAGACCACTGCAAGTGGGAAAACCATATCATGGACTGGGACAGGGCCTGAAGAGAATAGACATCGCAGATGGATCACGGAGGCGGTGGAGATCCGAAAGGAAGCCCACACAGCCATGAACCAGGATGAAGGGGCCCTCCTGCTCACTGAAATCTGTCAGTTCAAGATTTCTTGCTGTCCAATCAGTGAACAGACAGCAAGAGGCGGAGGGGCCTCAGTGACAATCAGCTGTTTTTTAAGTACGTCACACACAACCACGTGATGACAACTCTGATGAAGACGGGACGCGTCCATCAAAACATGTCAGGTATGTTTAAACAAAATCCGTGTCTGATAACAAAAGAACCAAGTCAGTTAGTAACTGCAAATTGTTGCAAATTAGATGATTGTCAAATTACATTTATTCCTTGTTCATGTCTAAGAATAAACAGAATTTAAAACTTAAGCCATACTTCAACCACTTTGAAAACAGCTTGAAATTTATAAACTTTTACTTTATGGTACCTTCCGTTGTGCCTTCCTCAGCTGAATCAGCATCTGATGAGTAAAATACATAAGCCCATAGTTATAAAAGAAAACATGAACAGGCATGTTAGTGAAAGGTCATACCATACGAAGTTCCAGGAATGTCTTCAGAATGTGGCAAAGTTGTCCCTATAGTACAGCATTAAAAAAAATAAACACCAACATTTAATACATTTTACACAATTTTCTCTTTAAAGGTGACACAAGCATGCATACTTTTTGTTCGAATTGGAAGTTTTACCTTTTTCCGTTTGCACTGGAAGAGATCCCTCTTCAATCTCACTGTCTTCACTCTGATCAGAGTCTGTTAGGTCTAGTTTATCTGGGCAAGAAGAGGGAAAGAGCACCAGAAGAATTTCAGTTTGCAATTGCTAACTGGAACATCATGAAAGTCCTACAGATGCTACACTATAGAAAGACCGAAGGTTGTGAATATTCTAAAGTTATATGCTATAAAAAGAAAATGTAAAAAGTGAAAATGTTATTTTAAAAAGAATTACCTTCAATTTGAATCTCTTCAAGTGATTTGCCTTGAAGACTTGCAAGGGTTCCTTTTTCCATGGCGATAAGAAGCTTTGATATCTTTGCCAGTTGAGTTGTAGCCTCTGGAAGCCTGTAAAACTCTCTGTGAACCCGGATATCATGACCCAGAAAGTCTGCAACTTGGTCCAGCTCGTGATTTCTGAGGTTGAGAACTTGTGACAAAGTTGCTACATGTTTGCGTAGCTGAGTTGACCTAAGGAGTTCAGGTTTTTGTGCGCCACATTCATGAGCGTAAAGACGTAGACAGTCCTGTCCTCTGTAAGGAGTCAAACACTTCGGTCTTGCAAAAAGGTATGGGTTTTCTGCAGGTACTCCACACTCCTGTCTTAGGCTTATCAGCTGTGTTATTGCTTCAACCATCTCTGGTGATAGAAGTACTGCAACTTTCCGGCCCCTCTTACCCTTTATTTCAACTCGGCTGAAATGAGCGCACAGTTTTTGTTCGAATGTTGTAAGACCGAGTGCAACGTCACTATGCAGAGGAGTAGTGTCCCTCTCAAGAAACGCTTTCATCTGTATCTTTGAAACTTCTCCTCCTCGTCTTCGGTTGAACAAAATAATTTTTGCCAATGTAGCTTGGCAAAGATCTCTGTAGGTTTGGGAAGATGGGAGAGTTTTCAAGCTCTCAGTGGCTGAATCTGCAGTTTTTTCCAGATACCGGTGAAGTCGCTGCACATCCTCTGTGAAAGGCAGAGTGGATGGTTTGTTGAAGTGCTTATCACTCAAGGTGGTTAAAGCTGTGTGCGAGACCAGCTCACACCACTGTGAAGAGTAGAGTTGTTTGAAAGTCTGCATTGACTTCTTCATTGTATCATCTCCTGAAATCAGAGATCTGCAGAGTATTATGTCTGCTATTTTATACAATGAGTGACCCAACTTTAAAGCCAAGCTTGGTGTTTTGTAGGAGTTTTTTTCTTCATCAAACCCAGACACTTTCTTTACAGCTTGAATGAGTAAATGGAAGTTTTGTGGCCTCACAGCATCCTCAAGATTGTATATGTTATACTGTGTGCGAAGAAGAATTAGAAGTCTTCCAACTTCCCGAATCTTCTGACGAATGTATTCATGTTTCATGGGATCTTGACCATGTTTGTTGAAAAATGACTGGGCAAGCTGAAGGATGTAAAAGTCGCTTCACACTGCAGAAGCAATGTCGTCATCTCTCAATACAGTTAGCAACTTCCAAACACCTTGGGATATCTGCTGACACTGTGCAGAGTCCATCATTGTTGCCATAGATAAGACCCTTTTTTTCCCTGGATGTTCATCAGTCTCAGCTGGTTTTGAAAGACAATTTTTAGCATGACGCCAGAGGTCTTTCCGCAGGTAGAGTCCTTGGCAATACATGCAATGCACATACTTTTCCTTGTTATATTTTTTCTTGGACTTGCGCTTTACTTTTAGAAGTCCACTACCACTGGCTAAAACATTCAAGTTGTGTTTAAAATTTCCACTATTTCTTAGTTTGGTAAGCATTTTCTTTCGACGTTTAGAGGTTTTTGGTAGGGCTAAAACCTCAGCAACTTCAGAGGAAGTTTTTGCATGAGTTTCCAAGTGTCTGGCTATTTTTGACTGGGGTTTGCCACAGATGAAGCAAAAATTTTTTTTATTTGCTGTACCTATCTCTACTGATGTATCTTCAGTTTGAGCCTCTGATTCAGCCTCTTCCTCAATCTGCTCACAAGTCTTCTTGTACATTGCAGAATTGGCATCAATTTCACTTTGTTGTTCTTCAGTAGACAGACTTTCTGTGCAGCCTCTGCTTTTCCGAATTTCTGATGATAGTTTGCCGCACTTCTTCACAACATTTTTTGACATTTTTAAATCATCTGATCCAGTTTCATCTGAACTAGCAGAGTTGCAGGAATCTGGCACATATTCTTCCTCTGACTCTTCACTTGAACTAGTGTCTTTAGAAAACTTTAAAGAAAGAAAAAAGACATTAAGCATAACACTAAACCTTTTATTATCAAACTGTAACCATGGAAATTCTTAAAACTTACCTGTAAAGAGGATACACTGCTCACCTCTGTGATTTTGTCATAACAGGTCTTGTGCCAGATATAAGAGCATACTAGAAAAATAAAAGAAAAAAAAAACTAATGCTTTTGTATATACATAAACTTGAATTTTGGATGTACGAGGGGAAAACAAGTATATAAAGTCACATAAACTTGACTGGTTTTCAATATTATGTCATAAAAAGTAATGTAATCTTCAAAGATGCAAGAACAAAGTGCACAAACAAACAGTTGTGATTTAGACATCTCTATTTAACACACCCAGTGAACCAAACAGACTCCTTAATATAAATTCATGAATCCTAGATGTATGGCCTTCTGGTTTTCAAGCAACTTGCAGAAAATTTGCTCTGTAACAATGAAGGCTCTTGTCTAACTTGTTCATTTGCATTCTGTTAAGTACAATTAAGAAAGCTAGGAAATGCCCAACTTATTAATTGTAGAGCAGATAAGGAATTACAAATAGAGCAACATTTGGTTAAATACCTAGAAATGTTTTAGACATGTTTAACAATGACCTGTGTTTTTGTGAACATTATCTACAGACATGTAATAATTGTATTCTCAACTGTTCCCCTAAAAAAGAAAACTCCATTAAAGAAAAAGTGACCATGTACGGTGTCCAACTTAAAAAAAAAACTCACCTTTACATTTTACACAAATCCATTTCCTGGCACAGAAGGGGCCATGACAGAATGCACATTTTTCAAATGATGAAGCTGATGAAGACACCACTTTATGTTGGCAGCTCTGCAAAGACGATAAAACATTTTGTTATTTACTACAAATACTAGAACTTCATATCAAAAAGTAACATCTGTGTGTAGCATGCCAGCTTTGTAATTTGATTACATTTTTTGACAACCTATTTTCTTGTTTTGACATTCCTTTATGAAGAGCAATACCTGTGGATTGACACTTTATCAGATGTAGAAAGTTTTGCAAAAACGAATGAATGAACCTGATGATTTAACCATATTGCCCTGCACAATTCAAAAATTTGACGTCCGTCCGTCCGTCCATCCATCCACCAAAACACTTTAATGATCACCTGTTTCTCATCTGGGAGTGAGGTCAATGCCATTGGTGTATCGTTATCAGCAGGATGTCTGTCTTCTGAAATCTTGGAGTAAACAGAAAAAACACAGACATTAATAGCAATTCCACAATACTTTACCTACTTTTACAAAAATAACTCATGGGAGGGGCCTTCCACAGAGCAATGTTAAGCAAAGGTATTGAGAGAAACACTGGTTGATAAGATCCAAATAAACAATGACCAAAACCATTACGGAGTCCTGTTTAACATGTACACCAGACAGTAACCTACATTCAAGGGACTGTTACATTTACACATGGACACAGGATTCAGATGACACCAAACAGTCCCTACAATGTCTGTGTCACACTACACCACTCTGCAGGGACTGTGTCTACTCCTGTCACTATAAATTACAAAGACAACATTTTCTGTATGTGTTGTCAAAACAACCAAAGCACTTTAATGATCACCTGCTTCTCATCTGGGAGTGAGGTCGATGCCATTGGTGTATCGTCATCAGCAGGATGTCTGTCTTCTGAAATCTTGGAGTAAACAGAAAAAACACAGACATTAATAGCAATTCCACAATAATTTACCTACTTTTACAAAAATAACTCATGGGAAGGGCCTTCCACAGAGCAATGTTAAGCAAAGGTATTGAGAGAAACACTGGTTGATAAGATCCAAATAAACAATGACCAAAACCATTACGGAGTCCTGTTTAACATGTACACCAGACAGTAACCTACATTCAAGGGACTGTTACATTTACACATGGACACAGGATTCAGATGACACCAAACAGTCCCTACAATGTCTGTGTCACACTACACCACTCTGCAGGGACTGTGTCTACTCCTGTCACTATAAATTACAAAGACAACATTTTCTGTATGTGTTGTCAAAACAACCAAAGCACTTTAATGATCACCTGCTTTCTCATCTGGGAGTGAGGTCGATGCCATTGGTGTATCGTCATCAGCAGGATGTCTGTCTTCTGAAATCTTGGAGTAAACAGAAAAAACACAGACATTAATAGCAATTCCACAATAATTTACCTACTTTTACAAAAATAACTCATGGGAGGGCCTTCCACAGAGCAATGTTAAGCAAAGGTATTGAGAGAAACACTGGTTGATAAGATCCAAATAAACAATGACCAAAACCATTACGGAGTCCTGTTTAACATGTACACCAGACAGTAACCTACATTCAAGGGACTGTTACATTTACACATGGACACAGGATTCAGATGACACCAAACAGTCCCTACAATGTCTGTGTCACACTACACCACTCTGCAGGGACTGTGTCTACTCCTGTCACTATAAATTACAAAGACAACATTTTCTGTATGTGTTGTCAAACAACCAAAGCACTTTAATGATCACCTGCTTCTCATCTGGGAGTGAGGTCGATGCCATTGGTGTATCGTCATCAGCAGGATGTCTGTCTTCTGAAATCTTGGAGTAAACAGAAAAAACACAGACATTAATAGCAATTCCACAATAATTTACCTACTTTTACAAAAATAACTCATGGGAGGGGCCTTCCACAGAGCAATGTTAAGCAAAGGTATTGAGAGAAACACTGGTTGATAAGATCCAAATAAACAATGACCAAAACCATTACGGAGTCCTGTTTAACATGTACACCAGACAGTAACCTACATTCAAGGGACTGTTACATTTACACATGGACACAGGATTCAGATGACACCAAACAGTCCCTACAATGTCTGTGTCACACTACACCACTCTGCAGGGACTGTGTCTACTCCTGTCACTATAAATTACAAAGACAACATTTTCTGTATGTGTTGTCAAAACAACCAAAGCACTTTAATGATCACCTGCTTCTCATCTGGGAGTGAGGTCGATGCCATTGGTGTATCGTCATCAGCAGGATGTCTGTCTTCTGAAATCTTGGAGTAAACAGAAAAAACACAGACATTAATAGCAATTCCACAATAATTTACCTACTTTTACAAAAATAACTCATGGGAGGGGCCTTCCACAGAGCAATGTTAAGCAAAGGTATTGAGAGAAACACTGGTTGATAAGATCCAAATAAACAATGACCAAAACCATTACGGAGTCCTGTTTAACATGTACACCAGACAGTAACCTACATTCAAGGGACTGTTACATTTACACATGGACACAGGATTCAGATGACACCAAACAGTCCCTACAATGTCTGTGTCACACTACACCACTCTGCAGGGACTGTGTCTACTCCTGTCACTATAAATTACAAAGACAACATTTTCTGTATGTGTTGTCAAAACAACCAAAGCACTTTAATGATCACCTGCTTCTCATCTGGGAGTGAGGTCGATGCCATTGGTGTATCGTCATCAGCAGGATGTCTGTCTTCTGAAATCTTGGAGTAAACAGAAAAAACACAGACATTAATAGCAATTCCACAATAATTTACCTACTTTTACAAAAATAACTCATGGGAGGGCCTTCCACAGAGCAATGTTAAGCAAAGGTATTGAGAGAAACACTGGTTGATAAGATCCAAATAAACAATGACCAAAACCATTACGGAGTCCTGTTTAACATGTACACCAGACAGTAACCTACATTCAAGGGACTGTTACATTTACACATGGACACAGGATTCAGATGACACCAAACAGTCCCTACAATGTCTGTGTCACACTACACCACTCTGCAGGGACTGTGTCTACTCCTGTCACTATAAATTACAAAGACAACATTTTCTGTATGTGTTGTCAAAACAACCAAAGCACTTTAATGATCACCTGCTTCTCATCTGGGAGTGAGGTCGATGCCATTGGTGTATCGTCATCAGCAGGATGTCTGTCTTCTGAAATCTTGGAGTAAACAGAAAAAACACAGACATTAATAGCAATTCCACAATAATTTACCTACTTTTACAAAAATAACTCATGGGAGGGGCCTTCCACAGAGCAATGTTAAGCAAAGGTATTGAGAGAAACACTGGTTGATAAGATCCAAATAAACAATGACCAAAACCATTACGGAGTCCTGTTTAACATGTACACCAGACAGTAACCTACATTCAAGGGACTGTTACATTTATACATGGACACAGGATTCAGATGACACCAAACAGTCCCTACAATGTCTGTGTCACACTACACCACTCTGCAGGGACTGTGTCTACTCCTGTCACTATAAATTACAAAGACAACATTTTCTGTATGTGTTGTCAAAACAACCAAAGCACTTTAATGATCACCTGCTTCTCATCTGGGAGTGAGGTCGATGCCATTGGTGTATCGTCATCAGCAGGATGTCTGTCTTCTGAAATCTTGGAGTAAACAGAAAAAACACAGACATTAATAGCAATTCCACAATAATTTACCTACTTTTACAAAAATAACTCATGGGAAGGGCCTTCCACAGAGCAATGTTAAGCAAAGGTATTGAGAGAAACACTGGTTGATAAGATCCAAATAAACAATGACCAAAACCATTACGGAGTCCTGTTTAACATGTACACCAGACAGTAACCTACATTCAAGGGACTGTTACATTTACACATGGACACAGGATTCAGATGACACCAAACAGTCCCTACAATGTCTGTGTCACACTACACCACTCTGCAGGGACTGTGTCTACTCCTGTCACTATAAATTACAAAGACAACATTTTCTGTATGTGTTGTCAAAACAACCAAAGCACTTTAATGATCACCTGCTTCTCATCTGGGAGTGAGGTCGATGCCATTGGTGTATCGTCATCAGCAGGATGTCTGTCTTCTGAAATCTTGGAGTAAACAGAAAAAACACAGACATTAATAGCAATTCCACAATAATTTACCTACTTTTACAAAAATAACTCATGGGAGGGGCCTTCCACAGAGCAATGTTAAGCAAAGGTATTGAGAGAAACACTGGTTGATAAGATCCAAATAAACAATGACCAAAACCATTACAGAGTCCTGTTTAACATGTACACCAGACAGTAACCTACATTCAAGGGACTGTTACATTTACACATGGACACAGGATTCAGATGACACCAAACAGTCCCTACAATGTCTGTGTCACACTACACCACTCTGCAGGGACTGTGTCTACTCCTGTCACTATAAATTACAAAGACAACATTTTCTGTATGTGTTGTCAAAACAACCAAAGCACTTTAATGATCACCTGCTTCTCATCTGGGAGTGAGGTCGATGCCATTGGTGTATCGTCATCAGCAGGATGTCTGTCTTCTGAAATCTTGGAGTAAACAGAAAAAACACAGACATTAATAGCAATTCCACAATAATTTACCTACTTTTACAAAAATAACTCATGGGAAGGGCCTTCCACAGAGCAATGTTAAGCAAAGGTATTGAGAGAAACACTGGTTGATAAGATCCAAATAAACAATGACCAAAACCATTACAGAGTCCTGTTAACATGTACACCAGACAGTAACCTACATTCAAGGGACTGTTACATTACACATGGACACAGGATTCAGATGACACCAAACAGTCCCTACAATGTCTGTGTCACACTACACCACTCTGCAGGGACTGTGTCTACTCCTGTCACTATAAATTACAAAGACAACATTTTCTGTATGTGTTGTCAAAACAACCAAAGCACTTTAATGATCACCTGCTTCTCATCTGGGAGTGAGGTCGATGCCATTGGTGTATCGTCATCAGCAGGATGTCTGTCTTCTGAAATCTTGGAGTAAACAGAAAAAACACAGACATTAATAGCAATTCCACAATAATTTACCTACTTTTACAAAAATAACTCATGGGAGGGCCTTCCACAGAGCAATGTTAAGCAAAGGTATTGAGAGAAACACTGGTTGATAAGATCCAAATAAACAATGACCAAAACCATTACAGGAGTCCTGTTTAACATGTACACCAGACAGTAACCTACATTCAAGGGACTGTTACATTTACACATGGACACAGGATTCAGATGACACCAAACAGTCCCTACAATGTCTGTGTCACACTACACCACTCTGCAGGGACTGTGTCTACTCCTGTCACTATAAATTACAAAGACAACATTTTCTGTATGTGTTGTCAAAACAACCAAAGCACTTTAATGATCACCTGCTTCTCATCTGGGAGTGAGGTCGATGCCATTGGTGTATCGTCATCAGCAGGATGTCTGTCTTCTGAAATCTTGGAGTAAACAGAAAAAACACAGACATTAATAGCAATTCCACAATAATTTACCTACTTTTACAAAAATAACTCATGGGAGGGGCCTTCCACAGAGCAATGTTAAGCAAAGGTATTGAGAGAAACACTGGTTGATAAGATCCAAATAAACAATGACCAAAACCATTACGGTTTTGTACACCAGACAGTAACCTACATTCAAGGGACTGTTACATTTACACATGGACACAGGATTCAGATGACACCAAACAGTCCCTACAATGTCTGTGTCACACTACACCACTCTGCAGGGACTGTGTCTACTCCTGTCACTATAAATTACAAAGACAACATTTTCTGTATGTGTTGTCAAAACAACCAAAGCACTTTAATGATCACCTGCTTCTCATCTGGGAGTGAGGTCGATGCCATTGGTGTATCGTCATCAGCAGGATGTCTGTCTTCTGAAATCTTGGAGTAAACAGAAAAAACACAGACATTAATAGCAATTCCACAATAATTTACCTACTTTTACAAAAATAACTCATGGGAAGGGCCTTCCACAGAGCAATGTTAAGCAAAGGTATTGAGAGAAACACTGGTTGATAAGATCCAAATAAACAATGACCAAAACCATTACGGAGTCCTGTTTAACATGTACACCAGACAGTAACCTACATTCAAGGGACTGTTACATTTACACATGGACACAGGATTCAGATGACACCAAACAGTCCCTACAATGTCTGTGTCACACTACACCACTCTGCAGGGACTGTGTCTACTCCTGTCACTATAAATTACAAAGACAACATTTTCTGTATGTGTTGTCAAAACAACCAAAGCACTTTAATGATCACCTGCTTCTCATCTGGGAGTGAGGTCGATGCCATTGGTGTATCGTCATCAGCAGGATGTCTGTCTTCTGAAATCTTGGAGTAAACAGAAAAAACACAGACATTAATAGCAATTCCACAATAATTTACCTACTTTTACAAAAATAACTCATGGGAGGGGCCTTCCACAGAGCAATGTTAAGCAAAGGTATTGAGAGAAACACTGGTTGATAAGATCCAAATAAACAATGACCAAAACCATTACGGAGTCCTGTTTAACATGTACACCAGACAGTAACCTACATTCAAGGGACTGTTACATTTACACATGGACACAGGATTCAGATGACACCAAACAGTCCCTACAATGTCTGTGTCACACTACACCACTCTGCAGGGACTGTGTCTACTCCTGTCACTATAAATTACAAAGACAACATTTTCTGTATGTGTTGTCAAAACAACCAAAGCACTTTAATGATCACCTGCTTCTCATCTGGGAGTGAGGTCGATGCCATTGGTGTATCGTCATCAGCAGGATGTCTGTCTTCTGAAATCTTGGAGTAAACAGAAAAAACACAGACATTAATAGCAATTCCACAATAATTTACCTACTTTTACAAAAATAACTCATGGGAAGGGCCTTCCACAGAGCAATGTTAAGCAAAGGTATTGAGAGAAACACTGGTTGATAAGATCCAAATAAACAATGACCAAACCATTACGGAGTCCTGTTTAACATGTACACCAGACAGTAACCTACATTCAAGGGACTGTTACATTTACACATGGACACAGGATTCAGATGACACCAAACAGTCCCTACAATGTCTGTGTCACACTACACCACTCTGCAGGGACTGTGTCTACTCCTGTCACTATAAATTACAAAGACAACATTTTCTGTATGTGTTGTCAAAACAACCAAAGCACTTTAATGATCACCTGCTTCTCATCTGGGAGTGAGGTCAATGCCATTGGTGTATCGTCATCAGCAGGATGTCTGTCTTCTGAAATCTTGGAGTAAACAGAAAAAACACAGACATTAATAGCAATTCCACAATAATTTACCTACTTTTACAAAAATAACTCATGGGAAGGGCCTTCCACAGAGCAATGTTAAGCAAAGGTATTGAGAGAAACATGGTTGATAAGATCCAATAAACAATGACCAAAACCATTACGGAGTCCTGTTTAACATGTACACCAGACAGTAACCTCCATTCAAGGGACTGTTACATTTACACATGGACACAGGATTCAGATGACACCAAACAGTCCCTACAATGTCTGTGTCACACTACACCACTCTGCAGGGACTGTGTCTACTCCTGTCACTATAAATTACAAAGACAACATTTTCTGTATGTGTTGTCAAACAACCAAGCACTTTAATTGATCACCTGCTTCTCATCTGGGAGTGAGGTCGATGCCATTGGTGTATCGTCATCAGCAGGATGTCTGTCTTCTCAATTCCACAATACTTAACTTAATTAGCAGCCTGTGTAGTGCGTCTACCTCTGTCACTATCCACCCTAGTACTAGTTATTAGTATTTATAATAATACTAATTAGATATTAATAGTATTGTCAGCTTTATTATTTTTGTGTTATGTAAAGTGCTATTTTATATTTACCTTCATTCTCCAAGGCCAGTCTGAGTCCCCATAGTTATAAGTAATCTCTTCCTCCGGTTTAATGTCTCTTGTTGCAAAAACACATAGATGAGGTTTTCCTTTCACTGTGACCGTTTTGATTTTGCCATTTGGGTTGATATGGTCATCATTGACAAGTCTTCCCAATGAGTCATCCTCTTTTGCTGCATCAATACTAAAATGAGATAGATTCCAATGTAGAAGATTGCTTAACTGAAATGACTATTTCTTATTTCAGTAGAAAAGACTAGCATTTTTTACATTTTGTGTGCCAGTAAACTTACAAATATGTGTATCAATATATCATGATTTACATACCATAGCTGTTTTCCATTGTAACGAAACTCAAACATGAAGACTTTTAAGCCTTTGTGGTATAGTTTAACTCTCCTTTCATACTCCTTTTTTCTATTAAATCCCCTCTGTATTCAACAAGAATTCTCCACGTTCAAAGTGTCTCTTTGCAAACACTCCTCGACCTAAGAGAAGAAGTAAAATGTCAATCACATTATGTATTTAAAAGAAGTACCTTTTTAAATCTTGAAATCTCTGCAACTCACCTTTGAGAGAATTAATGAATTTCACGTCCAATCCTTCTCTGTCCTTACCCATGGATGCATAGTATAACCGCTTCATCCTTGGGTTTGACTCTGATTCTTTGGGGCCTCTGGACTCCTTTCTGTTATTATTAAAATATTTTGATTTTAGCAAACAGACAAACACTGTTAAAATAATTCTATAACACAGGGGTGGCTAACCCTGATCCTCCAGAGTCTCAACCCTGACTTTTTCCAGCTCTCTCTGGACTGCTTGATGCTGACAACTTAAATCAGGTGTGTTCAATCAGGATGTGAAATCACTTCAGTCAGCTAATCAACAGCAAGCTGGTTAGGGAGAGCTGGAAAACAGGCAGGGTTGAGGCTCTTGAGGACCAGGGTTTGCCACCCCCGATTTAAAGCATAAATTAATCCTGGTTTGAGCAGTCCAGGCCCTCCCAAGTATTTAACTCCTACAGCAGTAGCATGCTTCCTGCTGAAATTAACATATTTTTCACGACCATGAGGTGCAATGGGTTTTAGGGTGCGGGCACGTTAAAACATACCAGTAAAACATGCATGCTAGTGGTGTTTTTAAAAAGGCAACGGGAGCAAAACTGAGTTGGTTTGTGATTTTTTTTCTTTTCAGTCATCAATCAGCATCCAGAAATGCATCAAAGTCCTCGGAGAAAAGTGCAAGCAGACATGTGTTTAACCTTTCCTGCTTTTTATGCCCCCCCCCCTTCTCTAAAAATGAGACCTTCTGCCGCTTATTAATACAAATAAAAATGTTATGGAAAAATATGTGTCTACAGCAATATAATGCTAGCTGACAGCAATAACATGCTAGCTGACTGCAATAACATGCTAGCTTCTAAACTGCTAGCTTGATGTTTTACAGTGAGTTAAAGCAAAACTTTAACTAAAACAAGTCTCCCCAACAAAGGACAATAAGGAGGGGATCTGAACATTTTCAGACTTTTATTGGGTACAATTTCTGTACTATGAACGAAGCAAGTTAAAAAGCTTACCTTTTCACCAGACCCATCCATTACTCCTCATGGCCCTCTACGAATGATCACGTGAAGTAAGTGTGGTATATCTATCTCATCAGCTCATTGGCTGATGAGAAGTCAGGTTTTTTAACCCCGTGTGCGCTCCTGTCTTTGAAAAGGTGCTGCTAATGTGTGTGAAGGAAAAGAGGAGAGGTATGGTGGCCCTCAAGTGCAAATCATTTAAGAAATCACTCGATACAAAAACATTTTAAAATCACAACAATTTAAATAAAAGTTAAATAGCAGTATATTATTTTAGAAACAAAACAAAATTTCAGAAAACTAAAATTTCTCTGTTTTTTAATTGCTGGTTCTTTAGAAAAAAAATGCTTTTTTTAATGGGAGCACAAAACAAAGTTGTCACTAAGGTGACAGTTGGTTTAGTTGATGGACTTGATGCCTGCGAGAGGACACTTATTGCTAAATGCCAAAAACATCTGAAATATGAACAAAAAAAGGTAAAAGCCATCTGGTGCCTATAGAAAGAAAAGAAAAGAAGAGGAGGAGAAAAGAGATAAAGAAAAGGGTATGTCCTCATAGCTAGATGCATGTTTTCTAAAGCTACCTAGCCCTACAACAACCACGTTGCAGATTAAAAGTTTTTTTTGGTCAATGACTAAAACTGAAGTAGGCCCAAATATTGCAAATAATTTCATTTTTAAGATTTTCTTCTTAAACATTTGCTCTGTCTTAACTTGTGATATTAGTTATGATTCTTATGTCTGTCTGCTCTGCTGTAACACAAAGGTTTTGTTGTGTTTTGTTGTTGTATATTAGTTCATAAATGTTAAATGAGCTGTGCTGCTGTTGCTGCTTCTGCTGCTGCTGCTCTGCTGCTTCTGCTGCTGCTGTTACTGCTGCTGATGCTGCTTCTGCTGCTCTGCTGCTTCTGCTGCTGCTGCTGTTACTGCTGCTGCTTCTGCTCTTGCTGCTTCTGCTGCTGCTGCTGTTACTGCTGCTGATGCTGCTTCTGCTGCTGCTGCTCTGCTGCTTCTGCTGCTGCTGCTGTTACTGCTGCTGAATGCGCTTCTGCTCTTGCTGCTTCTGCTGCTGCTTCTGTTACTGCTGCTGATGCTGCTGCTGATGCTGCTGCTGCTGCTACTGCTTCTGCTGCTGCTGCTGCTGCTGTTACTGCTGCTGATGCTGCTGCTGCTTCTGCTGCTTCTGCTGCTACTCCTGCTGCTGCTGCTGCTTCTGCTGCTGATGCTGCTGCTGCTCCTGCTGCTGCTGCTGCTCTGCTGCTGCTGCTTCTGCTCCTGCTGCTTCTGCTGCTGCTTCGGCTCCTGCTGCTGCTGCTGCTTCTGCTGCTCTGCTGCTGATGCTGTTACTGCTGCTGCTGCTTCTGCTCCTGCTGCTTCTGCTGCTGCTTCTGCTTCTGCTTCGGCTCCTGCTGCTGCTGCTGCTTCTGCTGCTGCTCTGCTGCTGCTGCTGCTTCTGCTTCTGCCCCTGCTGCTGCTTCTGCTGCCATAACATGCTAATGGAGCAAATAACGTCAGATGGGCCATTACCTTAATAGTAATTTGTGGCAGCCTAAACGTTTTCGCAATGTTTTTTACCAGTTAACTGAGGATTTAGGGATCAATTTTGAGGCCGCATGTTTGAAGTATATTTTTTGTTTATTTACAAATGTTGGGTTATATTAGTAGTCAATAGAATTTTCATGAATCTTTTGGTAGTTTTAAAGATGAATACTTAACATTTACTACAACTTTATGGTGACAAAAATTATTTTAACAGGTCACAACTAAAAATGTACCACACAAAGGATTGAAGACAGCAAACAAGCTAATTTTTCTTCTCTGAAGTAAAGATCGATATAGAACATGATGATTTAAATTTCCAATTCATAAATGTTTTTTATAAAGCCTATATTGCAGATGAGGAGCTGATGGAGCAATGCAAGGCACTAGATGACGTACTGCATTTTGAAGGGAACTGTGATATGGACAGTAAAGAGCTTGTTCAGGACTTGTTCAACGACTCTAAGTCTCTTTGAGCTTATCACTTTCATGTCTGATAAGGATCTATCAGAAATATATCCCAACTTTTGGACTGCTCTCAGGATTGCACTCACCTTGCCAGTCACTGTGACTCAAGCAAGGAGGCGCTTTTCAAAACTCAAGTTGATCAACTCATACCTAAGGTCAACAATGTCTAAGGAGCGACTCACTGAAGTTGCCGTTGTTGGTATCAATCATTCAGTGGTGGAGCAGATTTCATATGGTGACGTTATTGACGAGTTTGCATCAAGGAAGGCTAGAAAAGCTATGTTTAGTTAGTGTTTTTTGTTCTTAATGTATTGGTGCAGTTATATTTATTTTGTTTTTTTAGTGGCTCCAGGTTTACCATTTAAAGTTTCACTGCTTTCTTAACAGAGTTGATGTTTGATATTTAAAGCTGTTCAGAAATTTTTCTTTGCCGGTGAAAAAAATATATGTTGAAATAAGCATTGTAATAATGGATATGAAAATAAACAAAATTGTTTCATAGCAGTGCTATACATTTATTACAAACTTAACATGAATATGTTTTTCAATAACAAACAAAGAAACAGTTGTGGATTTTAATTGATGGGCTTCTAGTAAAGCACTTCTGCCTGATAATAGTTACACTTACATCAGTGAGGCATGACACACACACTTAGAAGCTCCTGCTTAGATCATTGCATCTGCACAGTTGATGCACATCACTCAATAGAAACCATGAAGACAAACTATGAATTTTCAATTTCTTATTTTATTTTATTTATATAGATCTGGATGAAATACCTAGTCTCTCGTACGTGAGTAATGATGTCCATGTAGGGAAAATAGAATGGTCGGACCTGACTGAGACATATCTTGATGGGTATTTTGCTCAGTCTGAATTGCCGAAATACCAAAAGATGCTGCAACATGTCAAAATATTAATTTCTGATCAAGGTGGTGAGTTATGTTCTTTGTATGACAACATTGTGGAATCACTCATGACCTCAAGTGACCCACTCTGTGAGGTCAAGATGTACAAAATCAAGCCAGGCTGGAATGAGTATTTGGAGGAACTTCATGATGATGCGAGAAGAGCGTTCAAGGCTTGGGTTGAACCAGGCAAATATGAACATGGTCCCATGTTTGAATATAAGAAACAATTAAATACAAGTTTTAAATATGCTCCCTTTTCATTAAGAGAATTGAAAATAATATTGAAGCTGCGAGCGGCATTGTATGGCCTGCAGAAGCTGCCCACCCTCGCCCTCGCCGCCCGCCTCTGCGCCACCGACCATGTCGCTTTCCGTCTCTTTGCACCATCGCCGTCCTCGCCGCCCACCTTTGACCAAGGCTAGTCAAAGCTGCATGAGAGAAACTGATGTAAAAAAAAACCCTTTTTTTTTTTCAAAAAGGCCGCTATTCTTTAGGATTTATCTTAATAGTAACAATCTTATGTTTTGGTCCCCTGGGGATCCTGACCAGATGGATATAAGTTTTACATGAATCACCACAGGCACCACTGTCACCTTCATTTTCCAGGCTTTCTCCAGTTCTTCTCTGAGTCCCTGGTATTTCTCCAGTTTCTCATCTTCCTTCTTCCTGATGTTTCCATCGCTTGGCACTGCCACATCCACCACAACGGCTTTCCTCTGTTCTTTATCCACCACTATAATGTCTGGTTGGTTCGCCATTACCATCCTATCAGTCTGGATCTGGAAGTCCCACAGGATCTTTGCCCTCTCATTCTCTACCACCTTCGGGGGTGTTTCCCATTTTGACCTTGGGGTTGCCAGTTCATATTGTGCACACATGTTCCTGTATATTATTCCAGCCACTTGATTGCATGTATGCTTTCCCTGCCAACATCTTACACCCTGCAGTTATGTGCTGGATTGTTTCAGGCGCCTCTTTGCACAGCCTACACCTTGGGTCTTGTCTGGTGTGGTAGATCTACACCTTGGGTCTTGTCTGGTGTGGTAGATCTGAGCCTCTATTGCTCTGGTGCTCAGGACTTGTTCCCGAGCTGCCAGGATGAGTGCTTCAGTGCTGTCCTGTAGGCCAGCCCTTTCTAGCCATTGGAAGGACTTCTTGATATCAGCCACTTCAGTTATGGTCCGGTGGTACATCCCATGCAGGGGTTTGTCCTCCCATGAGGATCTGTCCTCCAGCACTGTATCCTCTGTTCTCCATTGCCTGAGACATTCACTGAGCACACTGTCAGTTGGGGCCTTGAGCTTGATGTATTCATGCATCTTGGATGTTTCATCCTGGATAGTGGCTTCTACGCTAACTAGTCCTCGGCCTCCTTCCTTGCGGCTAGCATACAGTCTCAGGGTGCTGGATTTGGAATGGAACCCTCCATGCATGGTGAGGAGCTTTCGTGTCTTAACATCCGTGGTCTGTACCTCTTCCTTTGGCCATCTTATTATTCCTGCAGGGTATCTAATAACTGGCAGTGCGTAGCTGTTTATTGCCCGGGTCTTATTTTTGCCATTGAGCTGGCTTCTCAGGACTTGCCTTACTCGTTGGAGGTATTTAGCTGTTGCAGCTTTCCTTGTTGCCTGCTCCAGGTTGCCATTTGTCTGCGGAATTCCAAGGTACTTGTAACTGTCCTTGATGTCTGCTATTGTTCTTTCTGGGAGTGAGAACCCTCCTGTGTGGACTACCTTGCCTCTCTTTGTCACCATCCGGCTGCATTTTTCAAGCCTGAATGACATCCCAATGTCAGTACTGTAGATCCTGGTGGTGTGGATCAGGGAGTCAATGTCATGCTCGCTCTTAGCATATAGCTTGATGTCATCCATGTAGAGGAGGTGACTGATGTTGGCCCCATTTCTGAGTCGGTATCCATAGCCAGTCTTGTTGATTATTTGGCTGAGAGGGTTCAGACCTATGCAGAACAGCAGTGGGGACAGAGCATTACCTTGGTATTTCCCACATTTGATGGACACTTCAAGGGTGGTTTTCCACAGCTTCAGTGATATTCCTATGAAGGCTCTTAGAGTCCTGTTGATGTTGTACAGCTCCAAGCATTCAGTGATCCACGTGTGTGGCATTGAGTCATAGACGTTCTTGTAATCAATCCAGGCTGTGCACAGGTTGGTGTGTCGTGACCTGCAGTCTTGAGCGACTGTTCTGTTATTGCTCCCATTTTTATGGTATGAACTCAAAGATGTGAAACATTTTCCACATACACAAAATAACCAGTTCTCTGAAATATTATTCACAAATCTGTCTAAATCTGTGATAGTGAGCACTTCTCCTTTGCCAAGACAATCCATCCCACCTCACAGGTGTGCCATATCAAGATGCTGATTAGACAGCATGATTACTGCACAGGTGTGCCTTAGACTGGCTTAGATGTGTGTGTGTGTATATATATATAAATAATTGGAGCACTCGGGGCAGTAACCCCCAAGCTAGAGGAGTGGCTACAAAAGATACCTGGAAGGATTTTAGACATCTCAATCCAGAAAAGCGCAGTGCTAGGAACAGCTAAGATACTGCGCAGAACCCGCAAGCTCCCAGGCCTCTGGTAGAGGATCTGAGCTTGAGGGAGAAACCACCCGCGGAGGGTGAAAGGGGCAAGTTTATATATATATATTTCTATATATCGACATATATATATATATATATATATATATATATATATATATATATATATATATATATATATATAAAAAAAAACGCCCCTCTCACCCTCCGCGGGTGGTTTCTCCTCCAAGCTCGGGTCCTCTACCAGAGGCCTGGGAGCTTGAGGGTCCTGCGCAGTATCTTAGCTGTTCCTAGCACTGCGCTTTTCTGGACTGAGAGGTCTGAGGTCTTTCCAGGTATCTGTTGTAGCCACTCCTCAAGCTTGGGGGTTACTGCCCCGAGTGCTCCAATTACCACAGGCACCACCGTCACCTTTACTTTCCAGGCTTTCTCCAGTTCTTCTCTGAGTCCTTGGTATTTCTCCAGTTTCTCATGTTCCTTCTTCCTGATGTTCCCATCGCTTGGCACTGCCACATCCACCACAACGGCTTTCCTCTGTTCTTTATCCACCACTACGATGTCTGGTTGGTTCGCCATTACCATCCTATCAGTCTGGATCTGGAAGTCCCACAGGATCTTTGCCCTCTCATTCTCTACCACCTTCTGAGGTGTTTCCCATTTTGACCTTGGGGTTTCCAGTCCATATTCTGCACACATGTTCCTGTATATTATTCCAGCCACTTGATTGTGCCGCTCCATGTATGCTTTACCTGCCAGCATCTTACATCCTGTAGTTATGTGCTGGATTGTTTCAGGCGCCTCTTTGCACAGCCTACACCTTGGGTCTTGTCTGGTGTGGTAGATCTGAGCCTCTATCGCTCTGGTGCTCAGGGCTTGTTCCTGAGCTGCCAGGAGGAGCGCTTCAGTGCTGTCTTGTAGGCCAGCCCTTTCTAGCCATTGGTAGGACTTCTTGATATCAGCCACTTCAGTTATGGTCCGGTGGTACATACCATGGAGGGGTTTGTCCTCCCATGAGGATCTGTCTTCCAGCACTGTATCCTCTGCTCTCCATTGCCTGAGACATTCACTGAGCACACTGTCAGTTGGGGCCTTGAGCTTGATGTATTCATGCATCTTGGATGTTTCATCCTGGATAGTGGCTTCTACGCTCACTAGTCCTCGGCCTCCTTCCTTGCGGCTAGCATACAGTCTCAGAGTGCTGGATTTGGGATGGAACCCTCCATGCATGGTGAGGAGCTTCCGTGTTTTAACATCCATGGTCTGTATCTCTTCCTTTGGCCATCTTATTATTCCTGCAGGGTATCTGATAACTGGCAGTGCATAGCTGTTTATTGCCCGGGTCTTGTTCTTGCCATTGAGCTGGCTTTTCAGGACTTGCCTTACTCGTTGAAGGTACTTAGCTGTTGCAGCTTTCCTTGTTGCCTGCTCCAGGTTGCCATTTGCCTGGGGAATTCCAAGGTACTTGTAACTGTCCTCAATGTCTGCTATTGTTCCTTCTGGGAGTGAGACCCCCCCTGTGTGGACTACCTTGCCTCTCTTTGTCACCATCCGGCTGCATTTCTCGAGCCCGAATGACATCCCAATGTCATTACTGTAGATCCTGGTGGTGTGGATCAGGGAGTCAATGTCACGCTCGTTCTTAGCATATAGCTTGATGTCATCCATGTAGAGGAGGTGACTGATGTTGGCCCCATTTCTGAGTCGGTATCCATAGCCAGTCTTTTATATATATATATATATATATATATATATATATATATATATATATATATATATATATATATATATATATACACACACATGTATATATATATATATATACATGTATATATGTATATATATATATATATATATATACACATGTATATATGTATATATATATGCAGATATATAAATACGCAGATTATATATATATATATATATATATATATATTTGTTTTGATTTCTTTTAAAATGTTGCATCTTTTTATAACACATCCTTTACAAAAACCATCATTATGGGGTCCTTCCATGTGTTAACCAATCAGAATCCCCCAAATAACACACGTGTGAATTATTCATGAGGTGGTGCATTACCGGGACGTATCAATAGGGGGTGCTATCACAATACACAAAAAACACACAAAGTCAGTTTTTTTGTGAATTACAAGGTCATCCCCTAAAACTTTGGATTTATGCCTTTTAGACCTACCTAGACACCCTCCTAATGCTTTTTCATGTCATTTATTATGAGGACATGGGCTGTGTCCTCATAATACAAAATGTCCCATTTGTGTGGCGTGTAAACTGGAAAAATGTCCTTACAAACCATAGTAACACACACACACACACACACACACACACACACACACACACACACACACACACACACACACTAATGGCGGCTCTGCTGCCGAACACTGGCGCCAACATCCCACCAGAGGCAAGGTGGGGTTCAGTGTCTTGCCCAAGGACACTTCGACACATGGGCGTGCAAGGCGGGAATCGAACCTGCAATTTTACGATAATGGGTCGACCGCCCTACCACTGTACCACAGCCGCCCAATATAAAGCACCAACATCTGGTGAAATCAAGTCTGTCACATTAGAACTCAAAAAGGCTATTTTTAAAACACATAAGAACTCTACAGACGTCGTGTTATGAAGGTTCTTCTAATTGGCTTTTCTGAAAAATGGACATTACACCAAAATTAGTTCAGGAATGTTCTGGCTGTTGGTAAAACCTTTGTAACCATTATGGATTAAGTGCTCAAACATATGTTTTAATAATAATGCAATTTCAAGCTGTGATTTTCTATTAAATCCAATTTCTAACTCATTCAGGCATAGAGGTATGCCAGCTGTTCCACCACCATGTGCATTCCTTGTCATGCAGACTTGGTAGAGTTAGGTCTAATCTACAGGAATTTAAGGCAGTTTGACTCGTTGGGGTTCTGTGCTGTGGCTTTGCTTCTAATTCTAGTAGATCGCATTGAGCTGTGTCGTGTTGGTAAAGATTTACAGACTCGGAGAGACGGATGAGCGGTCTGGTCTCTGCGACATCAGAAACATCAGAAGGCAGCAAATAACAACATATGGAGTCAAAATGGCAATTGGAGGGTGTGGAACGGTTTTAAAACATTTACACTCTGATGGCGGCTCCCCTGCTGGACACTGGCATCAACCTATAGCCACCAGGAGCAATGTGGGGTTCAGAGTCTTGTCCAAGGAAACAAGGGTGGGCAAGGCAGGAGCCAAAACCTTTGATTTTCCGATCACAGGTCGAAGGCTCTACTGCATCATGGCCGCCTGTAGGTAGGGTAGGACTATAAAAGTGCTGCTCATTTACCATTTTATCCTGAAAAGCAACTAACCTGTAGTTTGTGCCAAGTCATGATTAGCCTACAATTGGTTTGTATCTAACATCAGTTTAATGTACATAAAGTTTGTAAGTAAAAGCAGTTGTGAAATGAGCCTCAACAGGTTAAACCTAAGAAAAGGGCAGCATTGAAGATGTGTGTTGGTGTTTAAATCCCTTTGTGTTTAAACCTACAAAAGCTCCTGATGTCAGAAGAGGTTTCTCTAAAGGAGTTTCCAAAAAGTCTCAGAATTTCATTTCATCGCTGATTCCTTGTTTATCATCTCACTTGTGTTTTGTGAAAACTACAAGTTACATTTTCTCAACACCGTCTAACAGTTAAGCACGTCTGGAGCCTGTGTTGAATGTTCTTTTTTTATGAATTTGGAAAGCAAAAGTGTTTAGTGGCAAGCAGATGTGAAGCCAGAGGCAGGAAAGAACCTGCAAAGTCAACCTATTTATTAAGAAATAATCTAACGGGAGTGACTAAAGGCATTTAAAGAGCTATCAGTAAGACATTGCAGGGAATACAGTCGTCCCAGTTGTTGTGTCTGAGGTGACATGCTGTAACTTTTCTGCACAGACGCTGCAGAGTTTAAGGACCTGTGCAAATGTGAGTTCAGTGAAATGAACTCAAGCATGCTAAAGGTGAAACCTGCATCCGAATCTTTGTCAAAGTGTTTTGTTTGAATTGTCATGATCTGCTCTGTGTTTTCACCCTTCATGCCTCATTCCCTCTGCTTCCTGTTTCAGTTAATCACTTATTCACTCCGACTGCATGCACAGTGGTAAGCAAGAGGGCGCTGGTTCGAATCCTGCCGGGACCTTTCTGTGTGGAGTCTGCACGTTCTCCCTGTGCATGCGTGGGAATTCTCCGGCTTCCTCCCACAGTCCAAAAACATGCTTCATCGGTTCATTGGTAACTCTAGTGTCCCTTGGTGTGCATGTGGGAGTGGCTGTGTGCCCTGTTACAGACTGCCGATCTGTCCAGGGTGCTCCCTAATTTCACACGACAGTGGCAGGGACAGGCTTTGGCAACCCCGTAGGAGCAGACAAAAGAAACGTCGTTAGAAAAAGAGAGTATTTGGGACGTAGAAAATACGCCTGGCAGGCCACAAGCTCCCTGCAATGAGGAGGGGAATGGGAGGCCGGGTTGCTCCATACCAACGGTCCCGCCTACAACTCAGAGATGAATGTTAAATAAACTCCTGCCGCTCTACAGAAACTGTTCTCTCAAATATCACACAGGTTTTTGGAATTTGGCTAAAAACGGGATAAAAATAATTAAAAGACCACTGGGAGCGATTTAAAAATAGATCAAAATATAACTCTGGTCAAGCAGATCCGGAAGAATTTTAGTGATCATTTGGAAAACGTTTCACTATAGTATTACATCGTGACCTGAAAATGTGACCTTTGAAATGTCATCCTAATTTAAATACGCAATTGGAAATCTGTAACTGTATTTAAATGTTTTTCTGTAATCTTCAAGGTTCATTGACAGACCTCCTCAGCTGATCCAGACGCCGTCTATCAAAAAAGGCTTTACTTCATGGGCTTTTACTGTCAGTTATTACCTTTAGTCATTATTGGAGTAGCAGTGAAGGAAGATAAGAGCTGAAGGACTGCTCCTCTTTACTTTCCCTCTCCTGCCACATCTAAAGAGGAGTCTCCCTGAAAAGGGGGTTGGGAGAAAGGAAAGCACAACAGGAGCCATATCAAGTGACATGTGCTCTTGTTGTGCCTTTAATCAGTGTGTGAACAAGCCCTCTGCTGACACCCACAGGAAACATAAAAAGGACTTGACACGTGTCCAGAGTTCTTGGGTGCAGCCTTAAGCAGACATGGACACACGATACAGAGGAAAAGGGCTCGCTGTTTATTAAGAGCCACCCACAAAACCTTTAAGAGCTTACTTCTCTCTTTTTTACAGATTTTAGTCAAAACTATTAAAGTACTAAAGTAGTTAAATAGGTAAGAGATTAAAACATGCTTAATAGTTCATTTGGACTGGAGCAGAACTGCCCTCTTCCTTGGTCAAACAAGCTACTATACGGGCAGAATGCTTTTCAGTAGCACAAAAGCAGTAAAACAAGTTACCTGCAATTTAAAATCTGACTTATCAGAGCGTAAACACGCCGCATGCTACTTGTGATGCTACGCACACACAGAGCATGCATTCAAGACTGCATAGAACAGAGGTTTTTAAATGTGCTTTTAGCTTACGGTGCTCAAACAGGAATGTCACCATTGATATATTCTCAAAAGTCACAGCTCTGTCTTCCCCACTGGTAACCAGCGGGAACTATCTCCAGAGTAATAAATTGCACTCCATCTCCCAGCAACCCCAGCGTGCAGTTTCTGAGTGCTGCACACACCACTCATAAAATATATAATCACAACAGGGGACGGAACGTTTTGCAATCAACCACCAAAATTGTGACAAAATTATATGATCAAGAGAAATCCCCTTTCACAGGTTAGCAATCATATTTTAATAAGGGGAAATCAGGCTGGGAAGCATGAGGTGGGTGCTAAGTGACCGCCAGCATTCTAGTTTGGGTCATGTAATGTTTGATGTTTGTTGAAATTTAGTGGAGGAGAAATTATGGTGTGGGCTGGTTTTTCAGGACTTGGGCTAGGCCCCTTAGTTTCAGTGGAAGGAACTCTGAATGCTTCAGGATGCCCAAACATTTTGGACAAATCTGTGCTCCCACCCTTGTGGAAACAGTTTGGAGCGGGCCCCTCCTCTTTCAACAGGACTGTGCACCAGTGACCAAAGCACGGTCCATGAAGACATGGATGACAGAGTTATGGGTTAGGAATGGGATAGCACTTTAGTTCATATGTCATTCAAGGTAGTTGAGTGAATATTTTCGGTAATATAATGGTAAATGGCGTCGTATACCCTCTTTCGAAGACCCAAAGTGCTTTACAGTCACAGTCCCTTTCACCCATGCACACACACATTCACACTGGCGCCAACCTCCCACCAGAGGCAAGTTGGGGTTCAGTGTCTTGCCCAAGGACACTTTGACACATGAGTGTGCAAGGCGGGAATCGAACCTGCAATCTTACGATCATGGGTCGACCGCCCCACCGCTGCACCACGGCCGCCCATAATGTATTTTGTGAGACAAGTACGACATTTTCTGGTTGCGGTTGATTCCTGCCTGCCTGCCCTAAACTGGAACAGCAGGGTTCTGTTGACGTGCCTCAATGCGCAGCAATGGCGCCTGCACGCACACATCACTGTGTATAGCAGCAAATAGGCAAAGGCCGATCCAGTAACATATATAGATGATCTGTCGCTACACAATAATGGCCCATGTATTTGAAAGAGGCTTGGTGGGAAATGTCCAAACGTCTGACGCAAGACAGAGGACATTTGCTTCTGCAAAGTCCATTAATTTCTAAAAAATAAACACCTCGAAGGGCATTAACCCACTTATACCATGGCCACTTCACAACAGACATAATTATTTAATCAGTTATTAGCATTTGCCTTTTATTTCATTGGTTTCAATATAAAATGTTCCTCCGCCGTTTTGGAAATTCTGGGGTTGAGGAGAGCTGCCTCACACAGAATCTTTCCAAACTTCAGAAAAGAGTCCAGGAAAATGTCTCGCTGACCAGCCAGCTGCAAACCCTCGCCGCTGAGCTGGAAGGCAAGAAAAATCTCAGGGAGACCTTCTCTGGACTCTGCCAGGCAAAGAAATCTGCCGCCACGCTTACAAAGAAGCTGGAAAAGGACTTGCAACGTGTCAACAAGAAAATCCAGGAGCAAAAACCCCTGGAGGACCGTTGCAAGGACCAACAGGAAAAAGTCAACCTCCTGACAGAGACCAACACCACCCTCAAAGAAACTCTTAAGGAACTCCAGGCCAGAGTTCAGGATACCAAAGAGCTATCCACCCAGTTAATTCAAGTCAAACTCACCGCCGAAGCTCTCAGTCAGGAGAACAGTGACCTACAGAAAGAGCTTCACAGGGTCCAAACCACCATTGTGGCCCTTGAACCTCTGGAACTTCAGCTCAAAGACGAGAAGGATCGCCTCCAAACACTGCAGGACCAAAACACTGCCCTCCACAACCAGCTCAAAGACCTCCAAAGCCATCGTGAGGAGGAGGCAGCAACAAAACAACGTTATGCCTCCATCCTCATCCAAACCAAGTCTCTGGAAGAGGAGAACTCCAGCCTTGATTCTGAAATTCTCAAGCTCACTGTGCAGTGTGAGGAGGTGAAACTTTGGCTTCAGCAGCACCAGGACATTACCATCAACCTTAATGGACTGAGACAAAACAACGCTGAACTCTTGAAGACACTGGAAAGTCTGAAAACAGAGCAGGAACAACTCATTCAATCAGAACAAGAATACCTTCAAGCCAAATCACACATTCTTACTTTGAAAGAAGAGAATGAAAGTTTCACCAAAGAAGTCAAAGACCTTCAGGAGAACCTCAAAAATCTCAAAGATTTAAAAGAAACATTTGCTGCATTGAAAGCTGAACAACAAACTGTCTCAACCCAAAACAGAGTCTCGGAGTTCTCAACTCTAAAAGTAAAGCTACACAAGGAAAGGGCAAGCATCCGCCGAAACCTTGGTGTGTCTCCAGATGAGTTGGAACACAAGTACAAAGAAGAATCGGATTTGTTCCAGTCTCTGCAGAAAGAAAACGCCATCCTGAAAGAAAAATTGACAGAGCTGGAGAAAAAGAATGAGAAAGACTCTGAGATGATGCTTCAGTATTCCTCTCTGCAGGCTGAGAAACAGGCTGTGGAGAGTGAATACAAAACAATAAAGCAGCAGATCAGAGTTCTTTCTCAGCAATGTGAGGACTTCAGGCCAATGACGGAAAAATTCAATGAAACCACAGAGAGCATCAGCAAAGTCCAAGAAATAAATAAATCCCTTTTGGAGGAACGCTCAAATCTGGAAATCATGAAACAACAATTAGAAGGATTGGCCACAGAATATACACAGCATTGCAGAATTGAAGAAAGAAAATTTTAACCTCACCAAAGATTTAGAAAAGATCAGTTCAGAAATTCTGGGCCAAAAACATCTGGAGGTCAAATATGCAGCTGCAAAACAAGAACATGAAGCACTTCTGGCTGAAAATGCAGTTCTAAAAGCCAAAGCCTCAAACTCTGCACAAGAACCACAAAACGCCACTTTGAGGCGCCCTCTTCGGACTCCAGCCAGAGCTGCTCAAAGACAGGTTCCTGCTCCAAACCAACCAAGTCAGCCTGTGTTGGAGGAAACCTCTGAAATCACAGAAAGAACTAGCAGGTTCCAACAACACAGAGCTGCACTTGCACAGCATCAGGGACTCTTACCAAAAAGGGTTCCTGGTTCCCGGCGGGTCTAGGACCTTAAGAAGCTAAATTTAAGCAACCCTGATTGAAAAAAAAAAAAAGATATAAAAGTACAAAAAAAAGAATAGCAGTAATATAAAAATTGATTATTTTATATGAATGTAAATAATAATATATGAACCTTAATAATACTATTTCAAAATAAAAGTATAATTATAAGTAAAAAACAATATTAATATAATAAATAATAAACTACTTATTAATAAAAAAATAAACAAATAAATAGAATAACTTTAATAATATTAACAAAATGAAACTGTATCTATAAGAAAAAACAATAATAATTATAATAAATAATAACCTACTAATTAATTTAAAAAAAAACTAACCTGTCTCACGACAGTCTAAACCCGAATCACGTTCAATATTAGTGGGTGAACAATCCAACGCTTGGTGAATTCTGCTTCACAATGATAGGAAGAGCAGACATTGAATTATCAAAAAGCGTTGTCGCTATGAACACTTGGCCGCCACAAACCAGTAGCTGCTCAAAGACAGGTTCCTGCTCCAAACCAACCAAGTCAGCCTGTGTTGGAGGAAACCTCTGAAATCACAGAAAGAACTAGCAGGTTCCAACAACACAGAGCTGCACTTGCACAGCATCAGGGTTTCTTACCAAACAGGGTTCCTGGTTCCCGGCGGGTCTAGGACCTTAAGAAGCTAAATTTAAGCAACCCTGATTGAAAAAAAAAAAAATGATCTAAAAGTACAAAAAAAGAATTGTAATAGTAATAATATAAAAAATGAATTCTGTAATATGAATGTAAATAATAATATATTAACCTTAACAATAATATTTACTAAATACAACTATAATTCTAAAAATTATAAGAGAAATAAAAAAATGTAAAATAAATAGTGAACTACAAAATAAAAAATGTATAAAATGTATAGATAGATTAACTTTAATAATATTAACAATATAAAACTATAATTATAAGAAAATATTAATTTTAATATAATAAACTACTAATAGATAGATAGATAGATAGATAGATAGATAGATAGATAGATAGATAGATAGATAGATAGATAGATAGATAGATAGATAGATAGATAGATAGATAGATAGATAGATAGATAGATAGATAGATAGATAGATAGATAGATAGATAGATAGATAGATAGATAGATAGATAGATAGATAGATAGATAGATAGATAGATAGATAGATAGATAGATAGATAGATAGATAGATAGATAGATAGATAGATAGATAGATAGATAGATAGATAGATAGATAGATAGATATCAGTCACAAACATTTATAGATAACGACAGCAAATAAGTCCTGTGGGTTTTCTCCGAGCACTTCGGTGGTGGGGCACCAGCCTTATCCACTTTTGGTTAGACGCTTTGCAGTGGATCACTCAATCATCTTTCTCCAATTAGTCCCCAATACCCAGAGAGAAAAAAACAAAGAACTCCTCAGATGAGGCCTTCCCCCTGCAGAGAAACCTGATGCAGTCCTTTCCTGAGCCCCTACTGCCCCGATAGAGCTGCACCTTTAACGACGACCTATCCCTAGCCCGGCTGAGAAGAATGCCTTTTGGATGCTCTCTACACAGTGTATGAGCCCCTGATTGAAGTTCCAGAGCAGAGTGTGAAGTTCTTGTGTTCTGCACAGCTTCCTCAGGTCCTCAGCTTGACAGGAACCTGCAGTGATGAGGCTGTGATTACTGAAGATGGGATAAAAATAGGTTGCAGCCAACAACCTTTCCAGAGAGGCTCTCTGGCTGAGAGACTCCATCATCCACATTCCTGGAGAGGGAGCAGACCCACAGCAGCTCCAGAATCCACAGCGGCTCTTTTAACTAAGTACTTTCTGTGAAAGAGGAAGAAAATCAGTTGTTGCTATGCATCCACTGTCTGCAAAAAGAATCAATGAGATGCCAGAGGTTTAACCTAACAGTCTACGGGAATTCCACAACTACGGTATTTTCTACACTAAACCAACAATTTCCTATAATCCAGAACGTCTTATATGTGGATTAATGGTGGTTGTGTTTACCAATGCCAAAAACTGTTTACAGTACATGGTGTTATGACAAAATCAGTTTGTTCCAAACTAATTTGGGTGTTATTTTGAAAGTACGACGGAGTTTTAGGGCCAGTTTACAAACATTTTTTTTTTTTGACGTTGTGCTTTAGAAATCTGGTGCGGCCTAATCGTGCTGAAAATTAGGGTACTAGAAAGACCGTGTGTCACAAAACAGGCAGGAGGCTAGTTCCAGTTGCAGCAGGTTTCTTAGCACAGCCAAAAGTCCACAAAGCCAAATCAGGGTCCTCCAGAGGAGCTGGAGGAAGTGGCTGGGGCGAGGGAAGTCTGGGCATCTCTGCTTAGGCTGCTGCCCCCGCGACCCGGTCCGGATAAGCGGAGGAAGATGGATGGATGGATGGATGGATGGACGGATGGATGCATGCATGGATGGAAGGAATTTTCCCCCACCTTCTTTGTTAGCTATACTCTTTCTAATCAGGACATCCGAGACGTTCCCACTGCCTATCTCCCTTTCAAATATGTTTGTCTTTCTTAAGTTAAGGACTGACTATCAGCAAGTGTATACATTATATCTATATTTTAAATAAATACACCAAAACTACCTAGTCTGTCTGTGAACTAAAGCAGGAAGTTGCACTCATCTTTTTTTCTACATTTGTAACCCTTGTGCTATCCTAGGCACTTTAACATTGGGAGTGGGGTCATCTAGACCCCACTAGACAGTGAACTGAACCTTTTTTCTTTAATGATTTGTGATCTTCACTGGTGTCCATGGATTACATGAAATCCTCTTCACCTTTATCCACCTTTGTCATGGTAGGGAGAACACGTCAATGTAAGGGTGGGGTCATCTGGGCCCCACATATAGAACAACGATTCAGAATGTCGTGGGGGTGAAATGTTCACTAAAAGGCAGAATAAATGCCACATCTAGTGCTATTGACCAAAGACATTGTTTCTTAGTGCTTCTGTCCAGGTCTCAGAGTCCAAGCAGATCTGATGCTCTTCTCATCAGGTGACTGTTTGAGCAGCTGCCCCCATTGATCATTTTGACCACTGTCAAAGATCCATGTGTGGACTTCAGGCAAGGCTGGGCTTAGGTGGAAGCACGCTGACGTACAGTGACAGAATGAGACCTTCCTGGCTCGTGGGATGTGTTGGCAGACAAAACTGCTAAACCAGATTCATTCTGAAATGCCCTTCTGTCACCTAACTGTCAGCTTCCTTTTAAATTATTCACCCGTAGTTTTCGCCCTCCATCTGCCACGTATGCCTGTGTAAACTCTCCCTGACCTTTTGCAGTCCCTCGGTGCATTCACTCATGAAATACATTATTTATACAGCATCAGAGTTATTGTTTGCATCAGGCTGTAAAATCACCCAGTGTGTCGTCAAGCTGCCGCTCCTGCGTTGTGCTACGATGCTCAAACTCGCAGCATATGGAGGAGATTACAATGAATGCAGAGTCAGAGATGTTCACACATTGCATGACAAGACTCGATCTATAGCAACGTGACAGCATCCACTGAATGAGAGGGATTCAAACGCATCCCTGCGAAAACAACAGCTGCTTCTCTGGCACTGTGAATGCTGTGCGTGTTTTACATAACAAAAGGTGTGTTTGTAGCAATCTGTTGACATTGTGTGGCAGAGTAATTTGTGAAAATTCTTGGTGATTAACTCTGACAGACAGAAAAATGCAACTAAGTAATTATAAGTGTGATCTAATTAGACGTGGAACGCCACACGGCTTACAGGTTGTTCAGCCGTTTGACAAGTTTGTGCATTTACAGTAATTACCAAAGCGTGCTGTTTGTGGGAAAGAAAAAAATGTAATAAATGAACCTATTTGGTTAACAATGCTCTGCAAAAAAGGGAGGAAGGGAGAAATGCCTCTTAAGTTGAATTCAATTAACATAAAATACAGTATGTATGCAGAAATGGGGTTATTTTAACCAATGAAATTGAAATTTGCAGAAAGTGACAACCTTTCTGACTAAATGAAGCATATAAAGAAGGTTTCTGTCAGAACAGCCTGCTTAGTGCCTGAGACGGAACTAATTAGAAAAGAGGATTTTATTTAGACAGTAGTCCCAACAGTTGGGATTTTCTTTATTTTTTTTTTTTTTTTCCTTTTTTTTAAATTATCCTGTCCAACAGCTGAGCAAACAGATGAGAGCTGAAGGCCTCTTGTGTTGGACATATTTCACTGTTACAACAGAATTGCTGAAATGTTTGACACACTAGGTGCATATTTGAATTAACCCTTTTGTAACTTAGGCTAAACTTTATTCATCTTAATTACATTTGTAACATTTTTGTGTTGGACCGGACAGAACAGAATAGAAAAGGAGGGATGGTGGGAGGGATGCCAAAGAGGGGGGGGGGTTAGGAGGATGATTATAGAAGGGGGGGTGAAATCACGAAGCAGCATAGAGCAACAAGTTGCTGGATGTTTATGATCATTACAGTGAGGTTCAGATGTAATACAAATCTAGAGGGGGCGGGGCCTGTCCACACACACACTCAAATGTTATAAACATACCTGTTGGCTCCAAAAATCTTTTCCACTACAGACAAGTCCACATGTACACAATACAACTGATGTTCACACACGCATACTTATGCATTCAGACCAACACACGTGAAACATTTCATTCAGTCACCCAAACTATTTGTGCAAAAGTGAGATAGCACCTGTGCTGGAGTGAGTGTTTCTGTTCTTCTGAGGTGGATGATGGAATGTAAAAAGAAGGAGGGAAAGTACACCAAGACCCCCGCCGCAGCAGCAGCCCCCCCAACACCCACATGATAGCAGATAGAGAAGAACTGGCCGGACCAGGGCAAGTGGGACCACCACAGGGGCTTTTCATTTATTATCAAGAAGGCTTCCTCTGTTTTCTGTTTTCTCAAGACCTGGGTTATAATTGCTCTGAAGTTTGACTGTTTGTCGACACCTCAGAGGTGAAGTGTTCAGCCTGAAACTGGGGGGTCGTGCCAAACAAATCAAAGTTTGTACCCAGAGCCTCCCTGCTGGACACTCAGTACAAGGGTTTGGGTTTAGGGGGTTCCACCACTGAACCGTTCCCAAGTGCAGCTTTGACTGCTACCCATCACCTCTCCAGAAGAGGGTCACATGCTGAGAACACATTTTCCACACCAACTAGATGCAAAAGGCTTTTATCATTTGTGCCAGAATTATTTTAACCCCATAATCGTTCATATTAAATTTGATACACAATCTCATTAACATGATCCAAGCTTCCGTTAAAGTCCCCCTATGAACTTTTTTTAATAAAAACGTTTCCAGGGGTGTTTTATTATGAAGTTTTAAGGCAAAATTGCAAAACCTAAACATCTTAAAAAGTAATATTTATTGTTTATCTCAAGCCTCTGTTTCTAAAATCTCCTCTACGTGAGCGTGGCCATTGATGCTGAGCAGGTAAATGAGATTCTTTTTTCTGAATCCCTCGTGTCAATATTTTTACATCTTAAACTAATGTTGTTGTGAACAAAAACAGGCTGGATTGCCTTTCTCTCACATTCTTTTTATGTAAATGTCAGTAAAATGACCAACCTGTATTTTATTCCTGGACACTCAGCTCAATTAGATTTACCCATATCTCCACAAATGGGCCCATTTATAATCTGAGACCTAAAAAACGACATGTGGTGCATCTTCATTCCCTTTCCGATGAGATCCACTCTCAAAATTTCAGTTTGGAAAAACTGGAAAATATCTGCTGAACAAAAAAGCTCAAACATAGTGCAGAAATGTTAAGGAACAGCTAATAAAACTGTAATCCCCACCCCCTTGACTACAACCCCCCTGCTGTGCACATTAATGGGTGTACTCCCCCCCCCCTCACTACATTAGCTTTGGTACTGCACGTACAGCCTTTCTGATCACAGATGCTGCCAAAAAATCTTACACCATCAGTGAGGCTTTTGTGTGAAGGATGCAGCCCAGCCATTCAAGCCAAATGAAAACTTTATTTAAACGTCAGACAAACACGATCTTCCATATTTAGCATATGAGGCCTATTTATCATTTCATTCTCTAAGTGTGTTAACGTGATGGATGACAAGGCAATAGGAAACTGGACGCAGCTGAATGTTTGACCTCTCTGAAAAGTTGTTTATGGGGTAAAATGATGAACCTCAGATCATTTGGAAACAGATCTTTAAAGTCCCTCTGATCATCATTTGATCTATTTTTTTTTAAATTATGATTATGTTGTTTTGAGGCCATAGTCTCTGCAGAGCGGCAGTATCAGGAATTCACCCGAGTTGTAGGCGGGACTGTTGGCGCAGAGCAGACCCACCCTCTCTAACTCTCCCTGCTGCTGAGAGCTCTCTGTTTATGTGCTCTTGCTAGCTTACAGCCGCTCATACAGCCCAACCTAACACTAGTGGTGCAGCAAAAATGGCGAGCAATATTGGAGCTTTCCAGTTTAGATCCAGATTCCAGCTCAGACAAGAAAAACAAAGACGTACATGGATCTATTTGTCTGCAAGTGGAGGCATCAGAATGGAGCAGAGCAGGAAGACTGTGACCCACCCAATGTATTTTCTGTCACAAATATGAAATTTTTTAAACAGGATTTCTTTGTCTGCTCCTGATTCCCAACGGTTTGAATGAAGATATTCTCAGAAATGCAGTTTTAATATTAATGTTCCCAATGTATTTTCTCCATAAACTACGGTGGCCCTGAAGTGCAAATCTTTCAACAAATCCCTTGATGCAAAAACATTTTTTTAAGATCACAACGACAATTTAAAAAAAAAAAAAAAAAAAGTTAAAAAGCAGTATTAGATTTTCGAAAACAAAAGAAATTTTCAGAAACCAAAATCTTAAAATCAAAGATGAAAAAAAAAAAAAAAAATGTAAGAAAACAAAATTAATGACCAGAAAACAAAATGAAATGTTAAAAAACGAAAAACATTTCAGGTAGCGGAAGAGAAAGGTAATATGAATGATTCTGTTTTTTTTCAACCTAAAATCAGAAATGAAAAAACAAAAAAAACAACAGTTTGTTGATTATCAACTTATAAACTACTACAGAAAAACAAATAGTTTTATAGTTTTCCTATTTACAAATTAAATTGAAAAGTTTATTTAATTATTTTATATTTTACCTGACGTACAAGAGTCACCCTAAAGTAGTTGGGAGTTTTATTAAACGCTGCGAGTTATTGTCTGCTAAAACTACTTCCGGGTGACCCTTCTGCTTCAGCTTAACAAATGAATTTCAATGTTCATTATCCGTTTGCTTCATTGTTTTATTTAATATGTAAATGAAAATACATGGATTATTATGGGACCATAAAATCCAGCATAGCTTCATATAAAATAACCTTCAGTTCAAACGTCATCGTTCAATCAGCGTTGTCCCATAGAATAATTATTTTTCATTTTTACACATTTCATTTTGTTTTCTGAAAATTAATTTTGTTTTCCGAAATTTTTTTTCTTTTTTTTATGTTTTGGTTTTTTGAAATGTTGTTTTGTTTTCTAAAATCAATTTTTTGTTTTAAATTGTCATTGTAATCTTAAAAATCTTTTTGTATTGAGTGATTTGTTGAATGATTTGGTCTTCAGGGCCACCGTAATAAACAGAAAAATGCCAACAACAAAAAAAGTTAAATACACAATAGGTAAAAAAAACAGTTTTCACCGAAATAAGTTTTTAATCAACATTTTTCTGGATCCTTCAAGCAGCAACACTTTGCGGTTTAGGTTCACTGCTGACGCCTTTTTATTGGATGTGATTAAATTTTAAAATGTTACAGATGCACAAACTGTTTTCTTGTAAGTCGTCCAAATCAAGGATGGCACATGATTCAAGCATTTTTCCTCTGAGCTGCAACCTTGCCTCAATGCAGCTGCAGTATCGCCGCTTTGCAAATTCCAGCAGCACTGGAGAAGAGTTTTTGAAAAGTAAAGATCTTCTTACCAGAGTTCAGTTATGAGGCATGTGCCAACCAGGCAGAGCCTAATGCTGAGTGCCTGTAGGAGCGGCATCCCATTAAATGGTGGTTTCAGTGGGCAGCCTGCAGACATCTCATGAGCAAAGCAGACAAAGGCAGAGCACATTTTTAATGTAAAAGCTTTTTTGGAGCAAAGCTGGAAGGAAGACACACAATTAGGTCAATAATTAATAAATGATGAGTCTACTAATGAGAAATAGGTCCCATGCTTGTTAAACTGACAAGATATAATTAGGTTTCAAAATTCTTCACAGTCCACAGATGCTGGGTATTTACAGCCTGTTCTTGTTCTGCTAACAGTTTAACAACTGGCAAGGATCCCATTAGGACTCCCGTTCAATCGGATGTCTTTCTGAATGAGAGGCACTTTGGCTTTGATTGTTTCTTCTTTAAGTCCCACTCCGATCAGCATGTGATTCATTGTAAAAGTGTTCCCACTGTTCTTTTACGTATGATTATGTCGTTTTTAGCTAAATTTAGAAAAACCTGCCTTGTTTTCTAGGACATAGTTTCTGCAGAGCAGCAGTAGCTCATTAGAAATTTGCCTCTGAGTTGTGGACAATTGGCGTGGTGTAAACCTGCCCCCACTTCCCATCATCCCTTTGTCTACACTCTCCCGCTAGCTTACAGCACCTCCCAACCCTGACCCAACATTAGCGGTGCAACAAAAATGGCGAGCATTAAGTTTAGATCCAGATTCCAGCTCAGACTAGGAAAACAAAGACGTTCATGGATTTGTCTTCAAGCGGACGCATCAGAATGGAGCAGAGCAGGAGGACTGTGACCCGCAATTGTTGTTCTACGTCACAGCTACAAGCTTTTTTGAACATTTGTTGGTCTGCTCCTGGATCACAACAATTTAAATAAAGAAATACTCAGAAATGCAACATTGTGCTTATATTTCTTTATACCTTGGTAAATAAAGGTCAAATAATAATAAAATATCTATACACGTTCTCCATCTTCATAAAAATGCTACGAGAACGAGTTAACAACACTGTTTTTTTATTGGAGTGGGTCTTTAACTCAAAGGTGAAGCTGAGGAGCTCCCGTGGTCTGGATTGCATTCTCTGATGACAGGAGCCTGAGTGAGTCTGACAAGTGATCATGGCAGATTTCCCAAACAGTTGACCCCAGCTCTGACTCCCACATGGAGAAGAGCTGCTGGCTCCCATGACTCTGACATTTCCAGCACATTTCCTCTCTGAAGCAACTGCTGGCAGGAGCACGTCAGCTGATGTCAGGCATCGGATTGTGACTCATATTTTCAGCGTCTCGTGTTTTGGCTGTGTGGAGAGGCACCGACAGGCTTGATGACCGACTTCTCCTTTTTAATGGATAAATAAAAGCAGTCTACAGTGGGTTCACATGTAATGCTATAAAACCTTTATTTCTACCCGTCCCCATAAAAACGGGGTGTCGTGTAAACACTTAGCTCTGAACACTTGAACTGTGCTACTCTTCTGTCTGTCGCCCCTGATTTGCACATCTCTACCACACTGCACAAACAGCCCCCCCCCATTCTGTTTCCATGCAGCAGCCCTAATGACTCTATTTTGGTTTCTTAATACATCCAATTACCCCACCTCTGTTAAAACCACACTGCACCACCTGGAACCACTTTGGCTTTCCTTTCTTCCAATTTATGCCTCATTTGCTTGCAAATTTGTACAACATATATAAATGCAAATCGCATAAAACCAACCAGAGGAGAAGAATATTTTTTTAGCTTAAAGCTCATCCAAACACTTGTAACACCTGGAAATGCTTTTCAGAGTCTGGAGGAACATTTGGCTGTTTCTGCGCACAGAAGGGAAGGAGCTAAAAATGAGGAGCACTTCCAGATCACGTGATAAAACTGGAGGAAAGCTGCTGAAGAAGAGGTCCTTTTTAGTGACACCTACCCCCCACCACCCCCACCGCCCTCTATGACATGCTCACACAGGAGCTGAAGTGTTGGATTATTGCCTCAAGAAGCAGGAGTTCTCCTCACCTCAAGATAAAGTCAGAAAATTGTATTGACAAGTTAAAAAATAATGTATTAAACTTTCATTTTTGACGTCTAATCTTCAAAGTTCAAGAATGTTTCAAAATCATTTGCAGCATTTCGTGTGGTAACATCAGTTTGTCTTATAGTGACTTTACAATAATGACTTTTTATGTTTTGAAAATCGATAATTAGTTTATAATTCAATGCACTAAGTTCAAATGCTGTAAAAGGTAGTTTTTCACAAAGGTTCATTTTTCTTATTTTAAATTATTCCTTAACTTTTCATAGTCTGAAAATGGAATTCTTGAACCAGCTTTCCATTACTGAAGACCTAAATTGGATTTGGAAAAATAACTCAGCTTTGGTTTTACACCTTAGAGCGGTGACTTTTCACAGCCCACGGACCGCTTTAATGCCTCTGTAAAAGGCTGTCACGACAGAGTTTAGGGCCAGTTTACATACCAACTGTTCTTCTATCACGACTTTTAAGTCGTAAATTTACGAGAAAAAAGTCATAACTGTTAAATAATGAGCTTTTTAGTTGTAAATTTACAACTTAAAAGTCCTAATTAAATTAAATTAAATTAACTCTTGATCATAATAAGAATAAATTAAATGCCCTGTTCCCTGATCAGGCAAAAACATCCGATTCTCGATCGAGTCATCAGTCACAGGATCGTGCCGATTTCCAATCATGGGATCGGATCTGGACATCCCTAGGTTGAATTAGCATAAATTCTTCTTATGTCAAACAGACACTGCTGTTTTTCTTTACCACTGTGGTTTTCTGATGCCAAAATGTTTCATGTTCTGACTGATTTTGACCAGAAGGTCTGGAACACCTAGATGCAATTTCACACCCCACCTAGCAGGAGTCCTAAGGTCCCCCAGGAAGGGGCGTGCCCTACAGTTTGATGAAATGCTGCTTTTAAGAAACTCCGCTGCTTTACAAATGCAATAAGGAACGGTGACTGCTTCTCTTTGGCAGTTTACCTTATCTGTGTAAATGTAGATGTGATCTTTTCCTTGCTCCATGAAAGCACTTCCCCTCTCCCCAAGGTGCCCCAGCAGGGCAGTTCCAGAGGACTCAGTTACACGCTGCAAGAAAACGCTGTTTGCTCTGCCGGGTCTTTGTGACAGTGACACACCTGAGATGGATCATTGTTCTCAGCGAGAGGAAGTGAAGCTGGAGGAGTGAGCTCAGACCTCATCAAGGAGAATGGTATATGGGGATAAATCCTCCAATGAAATGGACTCCTGTTACAGAACTACTTGTAAATACACAATAAGAAATCACCTCAGACATCCGCTTAAAAGGGGTTTTGCTGTCCTCTGCTGAAGAAAAAAGTGATGTTTTCATTTGTAGTGCACACACAGGTACAGTAAGTGACTGTGGAGTATGTTTTGCATAGATGGAACCTGAATGCGTGTCGGCAGGAGCAGCTGAATCCCAAGATGCAGAAACGCCCTGTCACCCTCTCAGACAGATGGCTGGCCCAGTCACGTCCAGAAGGCTCTGAATCACTGAGCTCACTCACGAGAGCGTCTTTAATACCTTATATACCTGCTATTCCAGAACATTGTCAATTTGTAACAGTTCTGTACATTTCCTGCAGCCCGTCTGAAAAGGGGTTTAACTCTATAAATGGATGATAAAATTGCAGCAGCGTGGACAAATAGCCGACCAAGAGTCCATACAATATCCATTTATTGCTCAGAAATGCAGAGATTGCTTTTCTATGCCAACTGTCAAGTTCTGCCGACTGAAACAGAAAATGTGTAAACCATTTTTTTATGGTTACAAAATAAAGAAATATTTTTGGATTTTGTCATTATTTGATAACGTTTTTCCTCATCAAACGCATTGTAATTACTTTGATAGTTGGAGGTTGACTGTTTCTCCACCTGTGTAGTCAAATAAAGTGATATTCACTAGTATTTTTGTCTTTTATGTATGACACATAGCATTGTTGTTTTCCTATGTACCAACAAGTTAACGTCATGTTTCACTAACAGGAACTGTCTGACTGGAAGCTGCTTAATATAGATGGATAACTCAATCTCTGTGTTGTTTAACCCCAACCAGCCACACCTGAAGAGGATGTAGGTGTTGGCATTACAATTACAAAATGTTTGGGGGGAAATGTAGGTGGACCAGCAACACTCCTTTGACATATGTACAGAAGCAAGCTTTAAATAGATCTAACCAGATCAGTTAACCAAGTATCTACTGGAAGCCATTTCTACAAGTTTCTCTTTACTCCAATGCAAAAGGGTTAAAAAAATGGCGTAGTCTGATTTTAAAACCTTTACTGCTTCATCATCCAAATGTTTACTGCAACAAATATGCATTAAATGAACTTTAACATGACTTAAAAAGTTAAACATGGGTTTAAAGTCCCACTCTGATTGTCTTTTAATCAATTTTCTAAGTGTTGCCAGTGGTATTGTAAATATGATTATGCTGTTTTTAGCTAAAATAAGTTAAATCTCTAGTTTCTCCAGATTAGCAGTAGTTCATTAGAAATTTACCTCTGAGATGTGGGCGGGACAAGTGGGCGGGAAAAGTAAGCCTCAGCTTATTTCCCATGTTCCCTTCATTTATACTCTCTCCCACTAGCTTACAGCCCGTCACAATCCCAAGCTAACATTAGAGGTCCAACATAAATAGTGAGTGTATTGGAGCTATCCAGCCGTACAGTTTTGATCCAGATGTCAGCTCAGACAAGGAAAACAGACGTTCATGGATCTATTTGTCTGCAAGTGGATGCATCAGAATGGAGCAGAGCAGGGATCCTGAGGCCTGCTGATTGTAGTTTCTACCAAACATTTACAAACTTTTTCAAACAGCCTTTTCTCATCTGCTCCTGATTTACTACAGTTAGTTTCAACATAGTTTTAAATGAGAATGCCACAAGAACGTCAGCCTTTAGAAAGGGTCAGCATTGACATGTTTGACCTCTGTTGATTCCTCGCATCACCTAGAGTGTTTTATAAGCATTCATGAATCTTTCAGGCTGTGACTCATCCGGATGATAAGAGTCTGAGTGACTGCAGCCTCTAAGTGAAAACTTTCTCTGAAGGATGAAAGCATAAATTAACGCTGTGGATGTTTTGTGTCCAGAAGCAGAAGATGCAGATGACAGGCAATCAACAGCAAGGAGACGCAAATATGAAGAAAAGGTGCTTCTTTAAAGTGCTTCTTTAATATTACACCATACTAAACATAATGTCACAAAGAAAAAATATAAGATGATGTGCAAGAAAAGGAGCCTCACGAAGTCTTGGAAAAGGAAACAAAATGTACACGTTTGAGTAGAGATTGGTCACTCAGCTTTGGATAAGTTAGAAATAAAATCAAGGGTCTGTAATGATTTTGACTCATGTATACCAGGAAGTCACCAACCCACCCCTTCTAATGTTTACTATGACCTAACACTTCATGTGGCACTAAAATAATACTGAATCACCAAAGGAATTGCGAGACACACCAGTGCCGCCCTTAAGATGGGCGTCAAATTGGTTGCTCCTATCTATGACCCTCCTCGGGGTCCAAACAACCCAAAAATCCCTGCGGGTTAAATCCATATAGGTGCATGCGGGACTATAGCTGACGGTGGGAAAAGTCTGTCTAAACTTTGACTGAAACAAGCAATCATTCTTAAAAACAGAACAACAGGAACCGGATGAGCTGAAATCTTTGTTCTAGAATAAAAAGCTAGAGGTGGAGTGCGGCACAACATTCACCTAATTAACACCACATTGAACTCCTTCCTCCTGGAGCGGATGGATTTTAAAAGCGGTCGTATTGTTGTAGTGGCTACCTCCTTTCCTGCCATCAATACTGCCATCAAATGTGGGCAGAACATGATCTCCCTTAATGAATGGTTCATTGACTTCTATAACAGTGTCAGTGAACCTCACTTGTCTACAGGCCAGAACTACAGGGTGGGAGGGAATGCCACCAAGTTCTCAGAGAAAAGCTTTTTTTTAGTCAGACTGATTGATATGCAATTCTGTCACTGAATGAGGAGAGTAAATTAACGTTGGGGTTATTAATTAAAACTAATGAGTGACTGTTATTTCCAGAATTCTTAGCCAATTTCAGGGAATCACTGAAACGTAAAGACATATTTGTGCTGAATTAAAGTACCCTGGATCACTTGAGGAAAATGTAATTGTCCTTCTATTTAATGAGAATCAACTATCTTACAATATGGATCAAAGAATCATAGAAGATGGAAAACCGGATGTTATGTTTCCTTTCTATGCACTTGTATACCACAGAAGAATATCTTCCTGCACCATCAGATACACGATACAGCCTCAGCCAAAGAGACAGGAACACACAAAGAGGCTCACTGTGAAAAGCACTCAGCTCAGTAATTCATTCAGCTGGAGGGGGGGTGAGAGCTGTGAGGGAGTCAGATGGCCTGCTGACGGCGGCAGACGGAGGATAACATTGCAGCCTCTGCCGTTTGGGCTTGACTGCTCTCCCCGGCAGTCTGAGCCTTGTTGCTTTGACATCTGTATGACACGTTAAGCACACGATGTCAACGACAGCTCAGCAAATCTGTCTTCTGAGTGAGAGCGGACAGTTCCGATGCTTTCTTGATGCAGGGTGTCAGCATGGAGTACAAGAGCTTTTGACCATGTCAGCGCATGTGCTTCCAGGCCCCCTCCCCCCACTTCTCCCCACAGTGTTGTATTGAAGAATTAAATTGAGTGTGACACAGTTTTCCCATCTTGGCATGAAGATGGGAGCCGTATTAATTAGCTTTTATAGGAAAGTTGGAGTGCTGTGCTAGTAAAGAGACCAAAGTAATGACCCCCATTAATACTGACTTGGAAATTAAAGGGATTCTAACTATCTAGTCTGCTTCATTACATCCCTACGCTCCTGCATCCCATTTGCTTCATCAGCCAAAATCCATCCTTTTTTTCCTGGAGATAAATGCTACTTTTTTACATCTTCACTCAGATGCTATTTAGAAATAATTCAAACTGGTAGTTTTTCTGCAAGATCAGATAACTATGTAAGAGAAAAGCTGTATTTTTGTGTTTCGTCTAATTCTAATGGCAACAGTTTTGAAAATGTATTCAAGGTACATTGAAGTTCCAGAAAAGGAACTTTTCACACTGAATCCTGTACTCTAAGGCTGAATCATAAATTGATTCCCCAACCCTCTGGCTCCTCCCTATGGCTCCAGTAGTAGAGGTATTTGAAGCTGTAGTGGTTTCTGAAAGTGTGTTTTTTTTAAAGAGGAGCTGTTGCGACTGGTGGGGTGATCCGTTTCACGCTGTGGTGCAGAGGAGAAACGCCTCTTTTACGTGGGTGTGCTCTGAAGCACACAAGTTTACATTTATATGTAAGTTCTTGCTTTTGCATGACTTTTTAAAGTTATAAAACCAAAGCTGTTATATATTTTCTGTGCGCTGGCAGCTACGAGCTAACGTAGATGACCAGCAGCTATCGATGACGTCATCAAGCGGTGGTAGCATCTGAATTTGAAGACACCATTTTTCCATATCTCTCCGCTTGGAGGGATAAATGTAGGGATAGGGAGAAGCCGTAAGAGTAGCAGAGCAATCCGGATTCCGCCTAAGTCTCAACCCAACCTTTGTTTTAGCATGGCCCACCAAAATTAAACCTAACCTCCACATTTTCAAAGACCCATTATTTTGCTGGTTTCGTTATTTATTACAGAACAAAGCAAGTGAACAACACCCTGATAACATTTGACCTTAACACAGCCCTGTAGAGATTGCTCTGGGTATACAAAACAGCAGATGGAGAGATTTACTGAGCTGTAACAGAAGGCTCTGCTTTTGGAAAGCAGCTAAACCAAATGTGTGTTTAATGACAATGTGAAGCGCCTTTAAGTCTGTATACAAGCAGTCTGACAGAATATGACATTAATAACCTGATGGGTCTGCCAAGGAAACAAGGTTCAGTCATTCACAGAGTAGTTCATTTTCTATTGATGTTCCTCGACCATTCTTGCCAAATCTGCAGCAATTAAGCTTTATTTACTTAGCACTTTAAAAAAAGTCCTTCCCTTGGGAATTTGGCATGGCTGATGTGTGTGCATGATTCAAGGTCGTCGGGAGAGATGCTCTTCAGGAAAGAAAGCAGCATCACTGTCTGGCTCTGAAAACGCCACTCACCCTTTATCATCTACTGAACATCAATCTGACATGAGCTGACAGCTGGATCTTAGTGCTCACTGATAATATTTATGGCCTGGAAGGTATGTGACTCAATGCAGCTGATGTATGATGCTCCAAAATGTGGACATGAAAGACAGTGGCAATTAGCACATTTATAGTTATGTAACTATCAAAACAATATTAAAGACCCACTCCAATGAGAATGCTGTTTTCTGTGTTTTTAAAATGTTCTTGTGACATTTTTCTCATGATGGAGGACATATGTGACAGAATTTTAGATTCTTCTTCTTTCTCTTTTGGCTTCTCCCATCAGGGGTCGCCACAGCGAACAAGTCGCATGGTAAACCTGGCAAAGTTTTACGCCAGATGCCCTTCCTGACGCATCCTTCACAAAGCAACCGGGCTTGGGACCTGCACAGAAGTGGAGAAGGGAACAGGGAGCAGCCCGGATTCGAACCCTGGTTTAACAGACGGAAGGCCCCGCAAACCAGCACGAGCTAAACCGGCTCCTGACAGAATTTTAGATTATTAGATAATTTTAGATTATTTCTTTACTCAAATTGTGATGGATGAGGAGCAGATAAAAAACCCGCCATTTGAAAAAGCTCTCAGTTGTTACGCAGCAACTGAAATGGGTGGGCCGAAGTCACCTTGTTCCGCTCCATTCTGATGCATCCACCTGCAGACAAACAGATCCATAAACATCTTTGTTATCCTCGTGTGAGCTGGAATCTGGATCTAAACTGAACGGATGGATAGATCCTATATTGCTCACCATTTTTGTTGCATTGCTAATGTTAGCTTGGGGTTGTGAGGGGCTGGAAGCTAGCGGGACAGAGTGTAAACAAAGGGATGATGGGACATCTGCGCCAACAGCCCACAACTCAGAGGTGAATTTCTAATAAACTCCTTCTGCTCTGCAAAAACTATGTTCTAGAAAATGACACAGGTTTTATGATTTTGGCAAAAAACGGAATAATCATAATTTAAAGACCCACTTGGAACACTTTTAGAATGAATCAAAATATGACTGGAGTGAGACTTTTAGGTCAGAAGGTTTGGAAACATTTCTGTTGTGATTGGAAACAAACCTACTCCTGTTGAAGCATCTGGTTAGCTCCAAATCTTAGAAACAAGTTAGATTGTTGACTAAAAACCTGTAGCACAGATATTGTGGTCAACCATTGATTGCACATTTGCAGATTCAGTTCCTCCTGTTTCCTCCCCAGTGAACAAGGCACTGAAGCGCACATTGTGTCTGGAGGTCTGGTTTGCTCCTGTGTGTGAGCTCCGATCCCTGAAGAAGATGGAACACACAATTAAGGTTGATGTCATTTTATCTGAAACTAAGACTGTGACCCGCTTGTACTACGAGTTGTAAAATGTTTTTCTTTTTTACTGTGCAGTGAAACTATTGACACGCCTGAGCTATAACTGAATACTTTTCTGTTACACAGTTCACTTGTGTTGGTTACGGAAATGTAAAAAGATGCCCTTAACTGTTCATGAGGACAACCCCTCCAAACTGTCCTCATAGATGGACCTTTAGTCTTCCAGTGGTTTGATTACAATAAACTCGCAGCCCTCTTGAAACTGCTCTTATGCTTATAAACAGTGTGCAGCGTTCATTTGAACAGGCTGACTTGAACTGATAAGGCCCGTAGCGCCAGGTCGGCACTTGAAAAGTTTTATCTATTTAGTTGCAGGTGGGGCATAGAACTGTTGTTGAATGGGGCTGTTGTAGAGTCTCCTTTATCTGAGCTATTTCTACACCTAAATCCTTCAAGGAAATTAGGTCTGTCCTAAGCTCCTGTATTTCCAGAGTTTGCCCTGGAGATCACTTTGGGGTTTGCATATCCTCCCACAGTACTAGTCCTCCTACCTTTTTAAGTTTTGTTCAGCTGCAGAAGCAGATCAAAATACTCAGTCCTCTGATCAACTCTCTGGATCAAACAAAATAAGCTGCACATCTGTTGTAATGCTGTCAGTGCAGGAACCAGTGAGTGAAGTGTGTGGACAGGTGGGTGACATATTTGAGCTCTCCTGTTCTGATTCTTTGTTACATCAGGGTTCTGCAACCTTTAATACTAAAACAGCCGTTTGGTGCAGTTTAATACTGACTGAACCACCGATTCGAAAAATACGATCTATTCATGTTTTTGCCATCATTAAGCCATTCATTTATAAAATGTAGCTTTTGGATATTTACCAATACCCGGTATTTATTAATAAAAGTGTAACAATTCAAACTTGTTTTTTAACTTTAACTTTAACAACATCACATACAAGTTCCTTTCAAAATAAAATACAACCAGCGTCAAATAAGATTCGCCTGCTGCTGCAGATTTCCTAGAATAAAAAATTTAAAAAGAGAGTCAAATATCAAACTTCATTCAATAAAACCTCAACTGGTTATACTAACATCCCTTGAAGGAGAATTACTCCTGCATTTTTAATGAAAAACTTGGTGTCATATAATACCTGCGGGGTACAAACTGCAATTACTCATTTCTTCTCCATGATCAATTTTTAAACGGTTGGCACTTCCGTGAATTAGAAAATATGCTACCCATACATCACTACCTAATGCAAGTCCCTGATTGGTCAAAGTTCAACTGGTACGAAGAGCCCTTAACCCTTGTGCTATCTTGTGAGGTTCAGATGACACCACCCTTACATTGACGTGTTATCCCTACCATGACAAAGGTGGATAAAGGTAGAGAGGATTTTATGTAATCCATGGACACCAATGAAGATCACAAATCATTGAAGAAAAAAGGTTCAGCGTACTGTTTTGTGGGGTCTAGATGACCCCACTCCCAACGTCAACGTGCCTTGGAGGCATGTTAGTGGTCATCTGGACCCCACAAGATAACAAAAGGGATAAAATGGACTTAAAATGTGTGTAGTGACGTGTGAAGCTTAAAAAACGCATATGGGCACATCTGATGTGTTTCCATAGACTTTTCATTGGAGGAGGTTGTTTTTGACCTACCTGTGATTTGCAGAATCATCAATTTTCGCATTGACCTTTGACTGCAGCCTGCAACAGCAGAAAACAGCCTAAAAAATAGGGTGAATCTAGTTTGGAGTTCAGAGGTGAGAGTCTGTCAAATTCTGCTGGATCTGGTTCTAATGTGACAGCAGCTGAATGAACATTGCAGGATAACAGGTTAAAATCGGGCAGCATTTACATCATGTCAGAATATTCATTGAGATGTGGACATTTTTAGACAAATCAGTAGAGATTTAACCGTGGAGAAAAAAAGCCTGGGCCCCTGTACTGCTGCTTTTGCTGCTATCTCCAGGTTTAATCATTGCTTCTGTGTCCAAGTCGGCTTTTCTCATTGCATAATCAGAGCTGTCCAACACTATTTACCAGCCAGCACATTCCACCCTGCTTGGTTTTGTTCTTTTTCTAAAACATTATGTCCCGTGTTTTACAGCTGGTAAAGATTTTCATTTACTCTGCCTAACACACTGGATACATTCCACAAATCACTTTCCAACCATTTCAAATCCAAACCTATTGAAATGCAGCCTTGTGTCATTCACAGACACTCTGCGGATTAGTGGCAAATAGAGAAAGCCGTGTTTAAACAGTGGCTAATCCGTTAATTGCATGCAGATTTATTCAACCTCCTTGCTTGGACTGGATTTGACGCACTCTGCGGGGAGCGGGGAGGGGTATTGCCTGACAGCTTGGGTCAGACCAGACTGCTGCGGATTGAATTGATTCTCACCCCTTTTCAGGAAGCCACTGTCACTTACGTGCCATATTAATTCCTACCTCAGCACCCTGCAGTGTTTAGGATTAACCTCGTACAATTCTGCTCACAGCGAGATATCCAAACATTCACCTGACTGAACCGTTAAAATGACCTTCCACATCGCTCTGGTTGTGTAAAAGAATGTCACATCTGGGCAATAAAACAGTTATATAAGGTTTCCATCACTCTTATAGCAGGAGAAAGTCGTTTCCAGTACCTGAAGCAGACTGAGATACATGCAGTATATTGTCCCAGAGGAAGGCATTATTATGATCCTGCCATAACCTAGACATATTTATGATAATGGCTGATATGCCAGAGGGAACAACACCACAGGGCTGTGCCTGTTAGACATGCAGAAATAGAAGGAACGACAGTTCAAATCAGAGTGTCACAGGGCGGGTAAACAGTAGCTGTACGTCCGGGAGTAAATCTTAGATGTAATGCATGTGAAATATTAACATCATAGGAGGTTTGATAACATTCATAAAAATGAATCTGCAATGCAGGCAGGGTGTGATTCATTTTTAACAGACAGTACAGAAACCCAGCAGGGGATTGTGCACTGGCTTGTTTTAGGCTTTCGCTTTAGCTCTGTTTTTTGGAGTAGTTGTCTGTCTTGATCTATTAGGACCATGAAATTTCTCAGATAAATTAAAGATTGGCTTGTAAATTATTTGGCAAGACAGAGTGAATGTGACTAATACACACATAATACATCTACTTCCGGTTGAGTGGACGCTGGCATGACTGTTGCCGCTGCTCACCGGTAACTTTAACTCTAACTCTCGCTTTTCTAAACAATTCTGCTACGACAGATTTTGGACTGTGAAAACAGAGAACGAACGTCACTGTGTCCACTACTTTGATTATCTATTTCTCACTGCACGCCTCAATAACCGATAACTTCCACTACGCCACTCCTCCAACCTGGGGCTTGGCTAGCTAGGAGTTACGTCTTTCAGTCTGCAGTCCCGGGCCTTCTCCTGTCAACTATGCTCTCGTGCAAACTTTACATCTGGTCGGCTCTAACCTGGATCCTCCTCTGGCTTTTCCACCGCCCCACGGCCGGGCTCATCCAGTACTCAGCGTCGGAACTCCTCCGTCTCCGCTGGCTGCCTACAGCTCCTGCTCCTCTGCTCTATGCCTGCACGGACCCCCTGCTCCCGCCACGCCGGAGGTACATCCACCGTGGCACGCACCGGCACTACCAAGCCTCGTCCAATCTTGTCCGCTTCCTCTCCTCCTCTACTCGCCGTCCTCCACGTAACACCGGACGTTCTGTGGACCACGGAGTGCTTTCCAGCCTCCCCGGACCTGCGAACTCGACTTCTTCGGCGCCGCGCCAGGTCATCAGAACCATCAACTTCGGCCTCATCAACATCCGCTCCCTCTCTAACAAGGGTCAGCTGATCCAGGATCTAATTGTGGATCGTAATTTGGACTTTCTCTGCGTTACGGAAACTTGGCAGCAACAGAATGACTTTTCCTCTCTCAATGACTCCACCCCTCCCGGCTTTGTTTACCTCTGTCAGCCTCGTTGCCATGGCCGCGGAGGCGGTCTCGCGGTGATATATCGCGAGACGTGGAAGGTCCTCCCGGTTCCGCTCCCCTCATTCAGCTCCATTGAGTGCACTGCCTTCATGCTGCCTGGACCCACACCAACTGTAATAGCAGTGGTTTACCGCCCCCCAAAACCAAACAGGGACTTTCTGGAGCATTTTGGAACTCTGCTAACTCACCTATCGTCTCTCACTCCTAATGTTATGTGTATGGGTGATTTTAACATACATTTTGATAACAACCACCTCCCCCTCACCAGAGACTTCTGCTCATGCCTGGACAGTCTTGGTTTTTGTCAACATGTTCAGCTGCCTACCCACGCTAAGGGACACATTCTGGACCTGGTCTGCTGCTCTGGGTTAACCCCCTCTAACTGTTCCACAGATGATCTTGCTATGACAGATCACCATCTTGTTTCTTTTAGCATCCCCTTGATTTTATCTGAGATCAAACCCACTCGCCTCATCTCCTTCCGAAACATTAAGAATATAAATGTGGAGCTGTTTTTTTCTCAACTAGAGCGCATTCCTTTCCCAAACTCGTCCAACCCTGATGATCTGGTTTCTTTTTATAATAACTGCCTTTTAGATGTTCTTAACAATTTCGCTCCTGTAAAAACCCGGTCAGTTTTATTTGTTAAATCTTCCCCCTGGTTCACCCCTGAACTCCATAAAATGAAAGCCAAATGCCGCCAGTTGGAGCGGCTCTGCAAAAAAACTGGCTCTCCCGCTCACAGGGAAATCTACAATGAACAGATTCTACAATACAAGGACTTGGTTTCTATCACTAAAACGAACTACTTCACTGAACTGATTGATGTAAATAAGGGAAATTCCAAAATGCTGTTTTCTTTAATGGATAATGTCTTTCAACCCCGTAACAGTTTTCCCCCTCATTTTTATTCAGATGAGCACTGTAATTCTCTTCAGTTATTCTTTAACCAGAAAATTCTAGATATCCATCAGCATCTCCATTCCTCCACCTCTCCTCCCACCCCGTCTGACTCATTTTCTGTACCTCATTTATTCACTTCCTTTCTCCTCCCTGATCCCAGTGAAATTTCCCGCCTCATCCATAAGTCCAAACCATCCACATGTTTGCTTGATCCCCTTCCAACATCCCTGGTTAAATCCTGCCTTCCTTCTCTTCTTCCCTTCATTTGTGCCATTATCCACTCCTCATTGACATCAGGTATTGTCCCCTCACTCCTCAAGATCGCTGCCGTCAGACCCATCCTAAAAAAACCTGGCTCAGACCCCAATTCCTTTCACAATCTTCGTCCTATTTCTAACCTCCCCTTCATTTCAAAAATTCTTGAAAAAATAGTCGCCTCCCAACTTTCCCATCATCTCACCCAAAATGATCTTTTTGAACCCTTTCAATCTGGTTTCCGTCCCCTTCATAGCACAGAAACTGCCCTACTAAAAATCACCAATGACCTTCTCCTTGCAGCTGATTCTGGACTCTTCACCATCCTCATCCTCCTCGACTTGAGCGCAGCATTTGACACCATATCTCACCCCATCCTCCTCCACAGACTTTCAGCCCTCGGTATCGAGTCCACCCCCCTCCGCTGGTTTCATTCTTATTTTTCAAGCCGCACTCAGTTTATTCAACTTAATTCTTTCAAATCCCAACCCTCACTCATTTCATCTAGTGTTCCCCAAGGTTCTGTTCTCGGTCCCCTCCTCTTCATTACCTACCTGCTACCCCTTGGCAATATATTCCGTAAATTCAATATTGATTTTCATTGTTTCGCGGATGACACTCAGCTCTATCTGTCCAGTAAACCCAACTCTTCTATTCCACCTGCCTCTCTCTCCTCCTGCTTCTTCCTCAAACTTAACAGTGATAAAACCGAATTACTCCTCGTAGGTTCCAAATCCACCCTTTCCAAAGTTTCTAATTTTAACCTTTCCATCGATTCCTCTCCAGTTTTCCCCTCCCCTCAAGTAAAGAGTCTGGGTGTCATCCTTGACAGTACATTATCATTTCAATCCCACATCAATAGCATTACTCGGTCAGCCTACTATCATCTACGTAATATTAATCGTCTCCGCCCCTCCCTAACCATCCACTCCGCCTCCATTTTAGTTCATAGTCTGGTCACTTCTCGTCTCGACTATTGCAATGCTCTTCTCTTTGGTCTTCCCAACAAAACTCTAAATAAGCTTCAGTTAGTCCAGAATTCAGCTGCCCGCATCATCACCAGAACCCCCTCCTTCCATCACATCACTCCCGTTCTCCAGCAGTTGCACTGGCTTCCAGTAGCCTTTAGGATTAAGTTCAAGCTCCTTCTCTACACTTTTAAAGCCCTCCATAGCCTGGCTCCCTCCTATCTCTCTAATCTCCTCCATGTTAACACTCCCTCTCGCTCTCTTCGGTCTTCTTCCTCCCTTCAGCTCTCTGTCCCTCCGGCCCGTATGGTCACCATGGGGAGCCGTGCCTTCAGTCGCTCTGCTCCCCAACTCTGGAACTCTCTCCCCCCAGACCTCCGTAACACTGACTCCTTTCCGATCTTTAAATCCAGACTCAAAACCTATCTGTTTAAGCTTGTATTTCCGGAACACAGTTTCTCTGTCAGCTGATTTTACTAATGAATCCAATTTATTTATTGTTTTTAACTTGTGATTTTATTGTGTTTTACCTCTAACTTTGTACAGTGACCTTGGGTGTTTTGAAAGGCGCTTTTAAATAAAATGTATTATTATTATTATTATTAAAAGGGAACCGTTTACAGTGAAAGAATAAAAGGCTAAAAGACCTACCACTCAGGAGTATAAGTCGTAGCAACAAAAAATGCATAATAAAGAAGAAATAAATCATATATAAGTTGCACTGGAGTATACTGTAAGGCTAAATCAGAATTCCTTCCCTACCTATTGCTCCAATTGTAGGGGCATTTGGAGGTGTAGTGGAGTACAAAAATGTTTTTTAAGGAGGAGTCATAGTGACTTAGGGCTGACTATCCCTCTGCCTATAGCATGAGGAGAAATGCATTTCTTCATGTGGGTTTGCTGTGAAGCACAAAGGTTTACATTTAAATGTAATTTAAGACCTTTTGTTTTTGCATGACTTTATCACGTTATAAAACCAATGTATTTTCCAAGTGCTGGCAGCTACACTCTAACGTAGATGAGCGGCCAGATATTGATGACATCATCTAGTGGTAGTAATGTCCCAATTTGAGGACACTATTCCTCCATATGTCCCCGCTTGGAGGGTTAAATGTAGAGGTAGGGAAGTAATTCGCATTCAGCCCAAGACTCACCCCTGACCAAACCATGCAAAAAATGACTTATACTCTGAAAAATAGGGTAAAACCCGGAGGGACATGTAGCAAAAAATGGTAATACTTTACAAAAAGGGTACTCTTACTATTATTATTGATTAGCATTCATTCCATATTTATCAAGTTAAAAACAACTGATTTTAACGCATTGCTTAATAATACTGTTTATTCAGTATTATTTATATTTATTTTACGTCTAGGGTTAAACAGCGTTTACCGAGAGGCTAAAGCTACCTCATGCATTGAGCGGGGACATAAACGATAGCTTGTTGTGTTATTAGCTAAAACTCAGGCTGAGGGTTATATTTGTGTGTGTGCATGTGCGTGAGTGTGTGTGTGGGAGTGTGTGTAGGCGGATACATTATTATAAGCTGAACATGCGTGAGGATCTGGATGCAGTTGCATCTGTTTTCAGTTCAAGCTCAGGTTCCTCTGGGAGACTTTCAGAGGCTCTGCTTCATAAGGAGGTGTTTTCTTCTGGATTATACCAATAATGGAGCCAGTCTGACCACAGGAGGCCTCAGCAACACCTGCTGCAGGGCAGCAACGAGACCAGTCTAACATCAGAAGGTGGCCTAAGGACTCTATTGCTCAACGGGAATTTCAGGTTGTAGATTTTGAACCAGATAACAGCCCTGGTGTGTAAGTTTCACTACACTATATTCAACAAAATGTGAGATTCATTAGCATTCATCAGAGACAAAAACAAATCACAGAACTTGTTGTGAGAAGCCAGAAAAAAGACCTTTAGACCAAAACCTAAATCAAATTACAAAATATGTGGGGGGGACCCAATGTACGGACAAATGTGTACGGGGCATGCAGGTGGCCTGCATCAAATATCAGGGTTGTAGATCGCTTTGTGTGACCATTAGGCGAAAATGTTCTTGCACATTTTTTTCTATGGGCATGTGGCAGGCGACATGTCGTAGTAAACACAACAAATAAGGGTGACATAGGTGAGACGCAGGCCCTTTTCATTTTTAAATACCCCCCCCCAAAACCTACAGACTGTGTACGGAGCATGTCAGTGCTGTTCACATGATTAAGTGCATGCTGTAGCATTTATTGTAAACAGTTACTCAGATTTTGGCTTCCTGTAGACTTTTTATCGTAAATATTGATGTGCGAAGACATTGAAGTTTTTATGTATGTGTAACTTATATTGCGTTGTCATTCTCTTTTGGTATTGTTGCTGCAAACTCAGGTCGTTGTTGTAAATGAGAAATTGTTCTCAATCGTGCGGTCAGTAAAGGTTGATTTCCACTATACGACAGCATCACCCGTACATCATAAGTGCGTACAACTTACATTTTCCTTACAAATATTTCAATACAAACTTACCACACTCACGACAATAGTACGCTCCATTGTCATGACTTAAGGTGGCCATAGGAGCCACTCCTGAGCTCCCCTTGAGATGCTGTCGCTCCTCTTTATGACAGCTCCTACGGGTCAACCGTCCTGTATCCAATGGGTGACTAAAGCTTTAGACTTGGACCTTACCTTTTATCTGTAACCCAAACATAGAAGAAAACGTTAAAAAAAAGTCATCCAATCTAACGTCATATGAGGTTAAAAGTCACATTTCATATTTTCTGGGTCTGGTCCTTGCTTCTAACACATCTTACATAAATTCAGAAGGACATGTGCATCATCACTTGTTACTTATTTACCCTTGGATCCAGGACAGCAGTTTTACCGTTTGATGATGGCAGGGGTCCATTAAAAACATTCCCTGCTCCTCGGAAGTATCAACTTATCAGTCCAGTGTTTTAATTTGCTGGCATCCCCATGTTGCTCCTTTTCTTCTTATGAGGCCATTAACCTGTGTTTGCGGACACTGTACAGAGATATGCGGCCACGATTCTGGACCAAGTTAGAACAACAAGCTGAATAAAACCCTCCTCGTCAGCTAGTCATTCATGGAGGGATGCCAAAGTCATTAAAAGCTCTAATACGCTATCATTTTCCCCAGATAATCAAGCTGAATAACAGAGTGGTGGTAAATGCCTTGGGCTGAGCTTGTTAATCAGCTTCTAAGGGCATGCATGTGTGTGCGTGAGTTTTTTTTACTCTGCATGTTATGTATGCTTTTCTGAATTACTTCATAAAATAACTGACAATTGAAAGATAAGCCTTTCAAGCATCTTCATTGAATTCCTGCGACGACAAGACAAGTTTGTCTGTAGTGTCACTTTCCAGTGACATTTTGAAAGATGTAACGATCCTCAAAGGAGGCGAAACCATCTCCTCACGCTTCCATTTTGGTTCTTTATCAGGAAAATGCCACAATTGTTGTACTTTGAAAAGAGTGCTTTCAAATTGTGTCGTGTTTGCTGCAGAACTTCCTTTTTTCTTTTCTGGGTGACACACAAACTTTTGTTTTCTGCTTCTAGTTAACCTCTCGGTGCTCAGAACAGTTCCTTCATATTTCTGTTTCTCTTTTCACAGACATCCGTAAAAATAATGCAGTGTTTTCTATAGCTTATGGAATTGATATGCATTCAAATCTGATGAGTGAGTCTTGTTGCTCAAGGCTGAGATCTTCAGCAACATTTTTTACGAAAAGAACTTTTATTGTCTGTGCTGTACATTTAGCGAGTACTTTTGAACCAATTTAACAATTGAAGGAGTTTTATTAAAGACCAATTCTGATGACAATTGTGTTTTTTGGTGTTTTAAGCATGTTCATGTGGCATTTTTCAGATGATGGAGAATGAATATTAAGAAAATTAAGCATAAAATTGTGTTTTTGAGTACGTTTTAATTGGAATTTGGAGTTAGGAGGAGACGAGCAAATGCTGATTGAAAAAGAGCGTATTTGTTATGTAGAAAATAGGCTGGGCAAAGGAGGAAGACAAAGACGCACTTGGTTTTCCTAATTACTCCGATATTACTCGCAATTTTTGCTGCATCAGTAATGTTAGCTTGAAACTGAGGGGTTGTAAGCTAACGGGAGAGAGTGTTAAGAAATGGATCATGGGGAAATGAGGACATTGCTGTGCCAACGGTCCTGCCCACAACAAAGAGGTGAATTTGTAATGAATTCTTGCCGCTCTTCACTATGTCCTGGTTATTTGATTTTGCCTAAAGATGGTATGGTCATAATTAAAGGACCACTGGGAATGTTTTGACTAGAGATTACCGTAAAACAGGGGTGGGCAATTCCAGGCCTCGAGGGCCGGTGTGTCTGCATGATTTCCAGACATTCTTGCCCTACTCATGGCTGATTACCTGGTTCAGGTGTGTCCAGCCAATCAGAACATGCCAGAGCAGGGTATGTTAGAAAACATGCAGGAATGCGGCCCTCAGTGCCCACCTCTGCCGTAAAAGATGACCGGTGTCAGTCTTTAAAGTGACACACTATGGCCTATGGTATTTTCAGTCAATCATTTATTTATTTACCGTCGCAGTTGTCATTGTTTTCAGTTGCTTTTTGTTCTTATAACGGTTGTTTTTGTGTTTACTTTTACTTATCTATTTATTTTGTTTTATTTAATTTTACCTTGTCGTGCAGGTTGCAGATGTTATTCTGTTTGTTTATAATGTTTGTACTGTTAAACTTGAAAAATTTTGGTCACTTTACTGTTGCTTGAATGTCACTTTTTCTGTTTTCGAAGTCTTTTTTTGTCGCAGAAAAAAAGACTTTCCCCTTCGTGGGATATCCATCCATCCATCTTCCTCCGCTTATCGGGGACCGGGTCGAAGGACAGCAGTCTAAGCAGAGATGCCCAGATTTCCCTTGCCACAGCCACTTCCTCCAGCTCCTCTGGGGGGACCCCGAGGCGTTCCCAAGCCAGCCATCAGACGTAGTCTCTCCAACATGTCCTGGGTCTTCCAATGGGCCTCCGCCCAGTGGGACCTGCCGGGAACACCTCTCCAGGGAGGAGTCCAGGAGGCATCCGGACTAGGTGCCCAAGCCACCTCAACTGGCTCCTTTTGTTGTGGAGGAGAAATGGTTCTATTCCGATCTCTCTGCGGGTGACCGAGCTTCTTACCCTATCTCTTAGGGAGCGCCAAGCCACCCTACAGAGGAAGCTCATTTCAGCCACTTGTATTCGGGACCTTGTTCTTTCGGTCATGACCATAGATGAGTATTGGAATGAAGATCAACCGGTAAATTGAGAGCTTTGCTTTTTGGCACAGCTCTCTCTTCACCACAACGGACCAATCTCACGCTCCAATCTTCCCTCACTCATGAACCAGACCCCTAGATATTTAAACTTCTCCACCTCGGGCAGGGACACTCCGCCCACTGAGATATGGCAAACTACCTTTCTCCAGTGGAGAACTATGGCCCCAGATTTAGCGGTGCTGACCATCATAGTGGTATAAATAAATAAATATATACAGGTAAATAAATAAAGTCCGTCTAAAGCAAGTACAGAGTCATTATATCCTTAGAAGCAGGAATGAAGAGGTAAAGTGTAGAATAACTAAATCAACAAAAGGCAGCACCACCACTCCAAGTGGGAAGAAAACTCCCAAAAATATCCAGCAGTGTCATTTCCTAACATGCTGTTCTTCTATTTTCTCCAGAACTCCTTGGCGTGGTGATGGTGGTGGTAGTGAAATACTTTAGAGTCACTAAATAAACTCTGAAACATATCATCAGAATGTGGGAGGAAGCCGGAGAGCCAGGTATGCATGGGGAGAACGGCAAACTTCTCACAGAAAGGTCCCAGCTGGGATTGGAACCAGGGCCTTTTTGCTGTGAGATGAGATTGCTGTCCACTACACCACCACCTTTAACTCTGACTACACATTCACAAGTTACGACAAAAATTTGGCAAACACACTGAAGCTGAGAAAACGATTATTGTTTTACCCACGTTTTTGTGGAATAAACAAAACAACGATGATGATGTTCAGCTGCACAAAGTCTAAAGCCAACAAGGTGGAAATATAAAACAGGGGGGTAAAACAGACTAACAGCTGATGGTGGAGTGTTACACATGCGATAGGCCTTTCTGAGAAAAACCGCAGGGTTCAGTCAAAGCATGTCAGAGGAAGTATTAAACAGGCTACACGTTTTGCAAGGTAAAACATTTTTAAAAAGTTCAAAATGGAAGGAAAAAGAATTTTTGTGTTTGTTTTTTTACAAAAAGTTTGAAACTTAATGTTTTGTTTGTTTTTGTGCTACTATTTTAACTAGTTGAGTGTTTTTTCTGTGCTAGACGTTATGTTGTTGCAAATTCATATTTTCTGTCTATGAGAAGAATTTACAGTTGTTGTTTTTTTTTGCCACATTAAAAAAACTCCCAAAAGGGCTTCCGGCGTAAAACTTTCTGCCATACCAAATATGGGAATTGATGAAAGCTGATTCGCTGAGGGGCAACCCCTGAGGGCATGTCCCAACAGTGAACAACAGAATGGATTAATTTACTACCAAACCCATTTATCAACAATCAGGCAGGCAAAATAAATTTAAATTAAATACACAGTAGAACTTTCATTACTTAAATTTAACTCATAAAATAATAACTTTTTGTCTTTTACTTCGTTTACTGTCATGGTTAGATAACTCAGCTTTTTTTGTCTGAAAAACTTTTTTTTAATAAAATTACTTGTTTATATATTTTATGTAAAAAACGACAGTTTTTTGTGTATATTGCATGCTTAAATGAAGTTTTTACTTAAAAGAGGAGATGCTTATCGGTCTATTTTCTGCTTTTTCTAATACACTTTTAAAATAAATGAAAGGAAAGTGTATTTCATTTTCTTGGCTCGTTCCTCTGGCGTTAAAGCCTGCAGAGTCTCAACAACAGTGAGTTGTGTTTGGAGTCCGTGCACTAATTTCATCAAAGCTTTCCATTTGTTTCTGTCTGACAGGGTTTCACCCTGTTGAGCTACAAGGGAAAGGACATTAGCTTGCAACACAGCAACAACCTGCGTCTAGACCGCGCTGTGAAGTGGAAAGTGCCATTACTGTTTTATAAAGAATTCATCTATCAAAGTCAAAATGTGGCTAAACAAACCAGTGCAGGATAATTCCCTTTTCTGGTCTCTGAATGAAAGAGACAATCACTGTATCTCTCCATCAGGCGTCTGCTGCAGACTGTATCTCTTCAGTTTAGGTCTGTTAGCTCAGGGATCGGTGGTGTCTGTTTGAGGAATTCTAACCTGATGTGTCTCATGTCTGTATTCTTCTGCACTTTCATTGATGGACTTGATTTGAAAAATCTTTCTGCTTTTTTTTCTGACTGTCTAACGATGCAAATGTTTTTTTGGGTCATTTTAACAAGTTCTTGTGGCATTTTTCTCATGATGGAGGACTTATATGAAGAAAATAAAGATCAAAGTTGCATTTTTGATTATTTCTTTGTTCAAATTGATGTAAATCAGGAGAAGTAAAACAAAAAAAAGGCCAATGAAATATATGAAGTAAAAGACAACCAAAAAGCCCAAGTAAGTGAAGTCCAGACCCAGATGACAAACATGGAGGAATAAAAAGAAAAGAAACGAACTGACTTCCCAAAAGGCACAAAGACAAGTCCAGTTATAATTTAACACATAGACAGATCTCTGAGCATATGTGATGCGTTGTCAGTGATTTAGTGAAGGTTTTCTTTGTCCTAGCAGAAAGTTCCTGAGAATTAGAGGAAAGGGGCCTTAAGAAGTCAAAGAATGAAGAGCTCATGTGTAACATGTTTTAACTTTAGCCATTGAATAATTTAAGTCCAGCATTGATTTTTATCTCTTCCCTGATGGGATAATAGTCTGCTGTAACCTTTCCAGGGTGTTTAACAGTCAATTCTCTGCAGATAGAAAAGCAGGCAAATCATTTGCCTGAGAGAGAGAATCAACTTGTTCCACATCTGTTGTTTCACTGAAGCCTTTTCATTCACATTTATCTGTTATCCCTTTACAAACAACGAGAGGATGTAAGTGATGAAGTATCAGACACAAGAAATGAGTCAGATCCAGGCCAACACGACCTCACTGAAGTGTAAACAGTAAAGTAAACTTCTGGAGCACACACCATTCTCCTTATACAGCTTGAATAGCTGCCTGCTAATAAATGCATATCAGAATTCGACAGCATGCCATCTATCTGTAATTACCATATCTAATAACCATGTTCACAGATTAAAAATGTCTTGTCACATAAAGTTTCTCCTCCATTCAGGCCCTCTTGAAAACGTTTGGATGCTCCTGTTTTAAGCAAAATCCCATTTTGAACGTTAAAATTCCAAATTCAAATCTTAATCTCCTTTTTTTTTTTTTTAGCTATCTGTTCATGCTGTCACTTTTTATAGCAGTGAAAGTAACCCAGACTGTCCACTGGATACAGGCGAGAAAGTTGTTGGAGAAGACAGCAGATGGTCGGACAAGATCACCTTGGTACCTATCTGGATGGGTGATACTACCATAGTCTGTGGACTGTAGGAATGTAAGTCCCAGCAGTCAATAAAAAGAAAAGAAGTGTAATAAAGAAGAAGAAATCATATGTGTCCCATTTTCAGGAGAAATGTATTTAGCAAAATACAGGAGCAAAACCAGACATTTCTTCTTAAAAGACAAATCATCATAACGGAATAAAAAACAACAATAGACTAAATATCTGCACGCTTCACCAGCATCACACAGTGAAGCTTATTTGGCTTCATTAAACATAGAGGAAATCTAGTATATTAGCACAACAGATAAACAATTATTAAGTATAAAGAACCTGCTAACAAGTCAACTAAAGTCTTTATAACATTTCAAATGACTAAATCCATTGAATTCTTCATCCACATTATCGGTTTAAAACTATTCCACCAAGCGCGGTGTGATTTTCACAATGGCCTCCGCAACTGGCATTCAAACGGCTGATTTCAATGAAAAGTCTTTGTATACATCCATAAATCTGTGTTTTAGGCTTCTGCGTTTAAAAAGTGCACGTTTACACATTGCGACGCACGTTTTTAAGTCCATTTTCAGGATCTACAGACAAACCATCCGTTCAATAAACACACACTGAAAGTTCAACCAGTTAATCTTTCAACTTGTCAAACAACCGAACGTAGTGACATATGGGTAGCGTCATTTTCAGCACATGGAACTGCCAACCATTTGAAAATTGATCATAAAGAAGAAATGACTCATTGTGGTTTGTGGCCGGCTGGAATGATAAGACAACAAGTCTTTCATATATCGGAAAAGAGATGTGAAAGTGTGCTAGTAGACAGTAGAAAAAGAAAAAGAAGAGTCAAAAGAGAAAAAAAAGAAAAAATGAAGAAAAAAAGAAAAAAGGCGGGGAAAAAGAAAAAAAAACACGTCACACCTTCAGTGGTGATTCACCAGTCCTTTTCTCCTTGTTGTGGATAAAGCAATTCCCGCTTTTCTTCAGGAGAGTCTGCTGAAAACGGCTTTTCCAGTTTAGCAAACACCTTAAAGTGTTTTCATTCAAGAGAGGGTCAATGAAAGGCATTAGTCTGTGGGGGAATTATAAAGAGCAGTTCAATGGTAACTTTGTAATTCCTACACTGCAAAAACACACAGGATACATATGGTAGAATATGAAATACGTAGAACACAAGAAAGAGCTTTCTGGCTCCTCTCTGAGTGGGGTGGGTGGTGCTGGGCCTGGGGCGTCAGCGCCTCGGGGGATGGGACCCTGGGGCTGGGGGACATGGGCCCTATGCTGGGGGGGCTGGGGGACAGCTTTTTGACCACCGGGGGACGGTCTACCAGCTGTCCCCAATTTACTCCCTTCCTCATATATTCTCATATTAGGGTGAGGGGGTGGGGGGTTTAGCCTGCGATGCAGTGGTCCCCCTCCAATGGTTGCCGTCCGGAATGGGCCCCCCCTCTCTCAGTTTTATTTGCACCATAGACATGTAGGGCCCTTGGTAGGGGGGGGGGGGGTGATGGGACATCACTGTGAGTAATCAGGAGATGTCCCCTCAGTGCCCTACCCGCCAATTTTAACTGCACCCCCTTAGTACACACACCCTTCCCCCCTCAAAATATACATTTCAACATAAACACACACACATGCACACACAAACCCTCACAAACACACACACACTCATTTCGCAAAGAAGGTGGGACCTTGGACCATCTGTCCCATACCCCTTCCCTGGTGGGGGGTACTGGGCCCTTGGCAACGGCGGCCGTGTCCACTGGGTGCTGGTTTCCTGGGCCCGGCAGTCCATTCTCCACGCAGGGAGAGGGATCCCTGAGCTTTCTTGCAAGGCCAGAAGTCGGGGATCACATCACACCTGAGCCAGGGGTGTCTGTGTCCCTGTGGGCCGGGTTCTGGTCCTTGCCCCTGGGTGCTGGGCCTTGCCAAATTTCCAACTGTGGCCAAGGCTGGTCGGGCCATGTCAACAACACCCTCGCTGGCCCCCTTCTCCCCGGGGTGCCCTCCCTGGGTGGGGGCGGCTAGCCCCTGTCTTGCTCCTTTCTGGACCAACCGTGGGCCTGGTGGGGGGCTGCCTGGAGCACGGAGCAGGTCTCCCTTGGGGGTCCTGGCTTGTACCTGGGGTTGGGGCAGGGGGGTTGCCCAGAACTCCCGGGTGGTGATGAGGTGCTCGTCTGGCGCTGTGGGCACCCCTCTCAGGTGGGGCCCGGCGTTGGGCCCCCCTGGCGCTGCGGGGGGGCTGCTCTCCTGGTTGGGCTGGGGAAGCACTCTATTCCCCCCATGCCTCCCTGCTCTCTGGCTCTGGGGACCTCGCTGCGGTCCTGCTGGCCCTGGCCTTGGTGGCGGGTGTGATCGCCCAGGGGGCGGTGGTTCTCTGCCTCCCGTGTGGCGTTGGGGGGTTCTGGCTGCGACGGCTGCTGCGGCGGGGGTTTTGGTGTGGGGATGGCTGGGTACACCCCCTCCTTCTTTTCACATTCCACCATCCATTTTAGAAAAACATAAACACTCACCTGAGCACAGGTGTTAGCTCACCTTTGCACTAATAGTTTGCGTGATTGATTGAATGAAATATTTCACTCTAGTTGGTTTGAAGACATAAGTATGCGTGTGTAAACATTATTTGTATTGTGTACATGTTGACATGTGAACATTTTTGCAGCTAACAGGTATGTTTATAACATTCGAGTGTGTGTGGACAGGCCCCGCCTCTTCTAGATTTGTATTACATCTGAACCTTACCGTAATGATAAACACCCAGTAACTTGTTGCTTTACGCCGCTTTATGGTTTTACCCCCCCCCTTCTATGATCACCCTCCTATCCCCCCCTCTCTAACATCCCTCTCTCTCTTCTTCCCTACTTTCCTTTTCCGTCCGGTCCAAAACAGAAAAATTTCAAATATGATTAAAATGAATAAAGTTTGGCCTCGATTACAAAAGGGGTTTATTCAGACATACCTCTGGTTTGTCAGAAGATTCATAACCCCTGTTGCTAAAGTAAAATATGTCCAGCACAAGAGGCCCTCAGCTCTCATCTGTCTGCCCAGCTGTTGGACAGGACAAGTTTAAGAAAAAAAAAAAAAAAGGAAATTTACTTTTCATAAGAAATTGATTTTCACTATTTTGTAATGAAATATGTTACTTTTGGATTTAATGATTAAAAATACAAACAAGAACATAGTTAAATCAATAAACCTAGTCAATAATATATAATCAGTTTATATGGATTAAAGTGGTTATAGGCTGTGAAGAGGAGAATCTGTCAAATAATCTAATTTCCAACAGCTTTTTAAAATGTGTTTGTCATTTTTCATATTTACTACTTCCTTCCCTGGAGGCTGACAAACGGGGGCTGACAGCTGTAAAATCCAGCTTTGCTGCAGATCTTTGTGTTTAAAGCCTCTCAGCAGAAAAAATAGATTGTAAAACCGTGAAGAGTGGGTTGCAAGATTGACAGCGAGCGCCTCTCCGGCATGGCGAGGGAGAGAAAAGAGGGGAAGGGGGGTTGTTTAGCAAAAACAAGATGGATAGAACAGCAGTAAAACACATGTATAAATAATCTTACAGTCATGTTGGACCCAAATAATTGATGCTGTTGTGGAATGTTCTCAGACTAGACAGCCATGAGTTGAAACAGATCCCTGTATCACAGGTGTTAGTCGAACCACGCAAGCTCAGAAAACAAGAAAATGCGCTGAATGATGAAAGCTGTACAACATACCTGTACAAGACGGCCGTGCCGGACAGACGTCTGTTCTCACATTCAGGACTTAGAGAACAATGGTGTTGGGATGAAGGGATACACTCCTCTGTTAAAGACAAAATACTTTCCACAATTAAACAAAGTTGTAGCAGGCTCTTAAAATCGCTGCATTTATGATTCGATTAATAAGTAATCTTACAATTCCTCCTTAAAAATACAATTTAAAATGGTAGAGTAATGAATGAGTGATAATATCTGTTTAACAATTTTTTGTCAATACCTTTACACCGCAATTACAAGCCAAATGTATAATAAAATAATGAAGAATGAAATGAATTTACATCTGGTTGAATATTTATTTCTTTTGTAAGTGACCATGGTATATAAGCGGGATAATGGCCTTCAAAGTGTGCATTATCAGAATTAACACATGCTTTGAAAGCCAGAACCATCCAATGAGAAGCGTTGGACGGTTGCTTACGCAAACCACCGACCTGGACTGCTGCGGAAGAGGAAAGTGATATCCATGCTGATCACGATGAGTTAATTCAAGCATCAGTTCAGAGAGAAAGTTCACCTCTTACCGCTTGTTTTTGTCCAGATGATTAAGCTAAAGTTTGTTTTAAAGTAGTGATATAAATGGTAATGACTCATCACTGAAACAGCCCCTAACCACTAGTGAATTTGAATGATATGTTATAAAAGCTCTTGACCATTTGATATCTGTTTAAAAACAGTATTATAAGTTTTTAACGAACAAAAATAGCTGGCTCTCCATCACTGCCACACAAGCCACTTCTATTTATTTACTGCCCTAAGCAAAAAATACAAGAGTAGACAGTCATCTTGTAGCTGTGCGCTCACGTTTTTTATTAAACTGCAGTAGGGAGTCCTGGACCAGAGTGACACCACAGATGATAGGATGAGAAGAGAGGATCTTGCTGGATCTCTGGACTGTGCATAAATCAGCAAAGAGAACAAGATCAGTCTTCCTGTAAGGATCTACGGCACAGGTGAGGTGTCGCCGGTGTGTGATGGATGACACACTCAGCGCAGCACATTCATCACTTGCTCTCCAATGATCTAATCACACTTTCATTAGCATCATAAATCACATCCCTTGAGGGGAAGCCAGGTGGCCTCAGACAGAGAGCTCACCTCTGTTACGGCATGAACGGCCACCAAGATGCTGCTTCTGTCCGCATGGCTGTCAGAGAAACAAACATTCCTGCAGCTTCACAGCAGCAGATCCTGCTGAACAAGAGGCTGACTGGAGAGCCGGTTTGAAACAGAAACTGCATTGAAGAAACAGTAAAAATGTCTGATCCACTGCTCCAAAAAGTGATGATAAAATATCACTTCACTCCCTATACCATGACCAACACTGATACTTATATTCACCATACGAACTGAAGATTATTATAAAATTATAAAGTGGATTTAAATGCAAAGGTAATTTAAAATGATAATAATAGAGGTGATTTCATCAAATCAATGGTCATGTTTCACCTGCTATTGTAGTTATGACTCAACTGTGTCTATAAGACTTGTTTTCTCCTTTAGTCATCTTCTGAGGTAGCAGGAAATCGTTTGGGGTCAGGAGCAGCTTTAACGAATGAAACACTGGTTTGATGAACAAACATTGTTAATTTAAAAATTAAAATTACAAAACAGCTTTAACTCAAAAGTCCTGATATTTATGTACATATGTGTAATGGTAATGCACCTATTGTAAACTTTGAGAAAACCTTTTTTTTTAATTATACACTTGAAAAAATGTTTATCCTCAATTTGAAAAAAAATAAATTGAACATTTCTCTCTTCTGATGTGGCACACAGAAATGTAAATGTCTAAATGTTTGGTACATCAGAGGAGGGGTGAAATGGGCGGTGGCATGACTCTGTGGTCACAGCCAATACATTTGCGGTTTAAAGCACCAATTCACTGATTCTAAATAGATGGTAGATCTGGTCTAACCATGGGACAGAACCAACGTTGAGCTCCATTTAACCCTTGTGCTATCTTATGGGGTCCAGATGACCCCACCCTTACATTGACGTGTTATCCCTACCATGACAAAGGTGGACAAAGGTGAAGAGGATTTCATGTAATCCATGGACACCAGTGAATATCAAAAATCATTGAAGAAAAAAGGTTCACTGTCTTGTGGGGTCTAGATGACCACACTCCCAATGGTAAAGTGCCTTGGATAGCACAAGGGATAACAACCATGTTGAACCCAGAGGAAAAAAATGGATTCATATGAGCTGAAATTAAAACAACTTTACCAACAATTAAATCCAAATGTAAAACGTTATTCTTTTCTAATTTGTTGTCATGTTGCACCAGTTACTCTTTGCTTTGTTCTCTTTTTCCCCCCACATTTTTATTTTTATTTTATGCAACAATAGTGCCAAGGATTTTTAGATTACCGTTAAGTATCCAATAGTCAGGCATGAAAGGTGGTTGACAAATTAAGCCTGTCAAAACGCCTACACTGGCATGTCTCATTAATCATGTCGTCTGAACACACTGTATATCATGGTTCCCAACACTGCAGACATGAACTTTTCTAACACTCTCTTTTTCTTATCTGCTGTCTCCATCAACCATTATTAGAAGAGTCTATACTATCAGACCTCGGGTCAAACCATTTCCTCTCCATTACTGTCAAAGCAGACACAGCAGTTTTATTCTCAGTGCTTCTGTTTTTTATTATTAGCTGACTATAACTGCTGCTTGGTTTTGGTGTGATGTTACAGTGATCTTTGTGGTCACAAAGTACACACACAAAAAAAAAAAAATCAAACTTAACATTAGACAGAGCTGATACTGATCGGGTTAAAAAAAAAGATGAGAGCAGCTCTGTTTCTTCCACTATTAAAGGTGAAACAAGGTCTTTTAAGTTGGCAACGTCTTTGTTTAAAATAATAAAAAAAAACTTTATAGATCCCTGAGATGAAATGTAATAGCTAATTAGATACTAAGATGTGCAGAAAATAGTTAACTGAGGTGTGCATCCACATTGCGCAAAAATCTGAACATTCGAACATTTTTACATAAAACATTGACCGACCGATTATTGTTGCAATATTTATTATTTTGACGTAGATCGGCATCTGTCTTGTTTTAATCTGACGGGTCATTTTGGCTCAGATGCAGCCACACCTCTCTATCTTCACGAGCCAAAAACTTTGGCATTTCATGGCTGCCATTAATTAAACGAGTGCAAAGATAACTGAGCGACTGTATTCAGGAACTGAGTGAGCAAATCTTACAACTGGAACAGTGACTGAAATGTTGATCTATTTGCCTTTATTACATGAACTCTACCTCTTGCCAGGTCTGCAGTTGTAAAATGCAGGGTTGCTCGGTTAGCATTGCGCTTGCGCAGTTGTAAGGTACGCGCACTCAGTAGCCGCGGTTACATGGGCAAAATATCTTGATCGGATCAATGGTCGGGTTAAAATTCCCCCATGCACATGGGCCCAGAAAACCTTTTTCTGATTAGAACAAATTTTCCCATGGGTCACACTTTCGGTCGGAATGAATCGCTTGGGCATGCGCAGTAGTGTTAAAAAAAATCCCGGAAGAGGAGATGCATCCCGTGATAAACAAACCGCTGCCACAGACATTTATGCAGCAGCTCGGTAATATACGAGACGATCTTCCAAACGTGCTTTTTCTTAATGTTATGAATATTATGAAGCGCCTGTTTCTCCATCGTTTTATTTAATCTGTGTGGTCAGTGCTTTTTTTGTGGAAGAACGGAGCTGGAGAAGGATTAGGACAGGCTATAAACACGGGCTAACAACATTAGCCTTGCAGTCTGAATTCTCCCACACATACCAAAACAACAAAACGCACACGTAACTAAGCATCCTCCCTCCCCTCACACACGAAGTTATCCGGCTGCTCTGCTCACTACTGCCCCGCATCCCCCTCGTGAGGGGTGTAAGAGAGGGGAGAGGCAGAGAGCCAGCGGGGCGAGAGCGAGAGAGAGAGACCGGCGCTTTTCACGGGCATCCGCAGAGCAGCTGGTCAGTCCCGTATGCGCTCCAAAGCTTTCTCTGGAGCGAAAAACCATCTGTGTGTGACGCAAACCAGAGCAGTAGTGACACACGATCGGAATGAACCGTTTACATGCAACACGATCGGATAAGCGATCGGTATAACCCACCTATCTCGATCGGAAAGAAATTTTGATCCGAACGAGTCTGATCGGGGCAGACTATTCCGAGCAGTACGTTTACATGACGCATTTTCTTTCCGATCAGGCGTTCTTTCCGATTACTTTTGCCCATGTAAACGCAGCTAGTTACTGAATACACTCGCTCAGTTATCTTCAATTCACGTTCAATTAATGGCAGCCATGAAACGCCATACGAAAAGTAGAGCCAGAAAAAGGAGGCAGAGCCAAAACTGCTTGTGGGGTCCTCAAACATGGCGGAAAGAAACGTTTTCTTGGGAGAAGCTCTGGAGGGTGTATGCATGTGCCAGAGGTACATGAACACAGACCACTCTCCTGAAATTGTTGTAAACATCTCAGTCCTCCGCATGTCACACTACTAGCAACTACGGCTGTCCCTTTGAACACATTAATAATGCATGAATCCAAATGTTTTTAAACAAAGTTAACTGCACATCATACTATGAAGGATTGTCCTCCCTGTAATGTGAAAATAACAGCATAAGCGCCTCAGCTGCTCTGTGCACAGGTAAACTACAGCTCCTCTGCGCACCACCCTTCTCAGTTTCTAGTGCGCGCATCGCTGTTACAAGTACCTTGGAATTCTGCAGGCAAATGGCAACCTGGAGCAGGCAACAAGGAAAGCTGCAACAGCTAAATACCTCCAACGAATAAGGCAAGTCCTGAGAAGCCAGCTCAATGGAAAGAACAAGACCCAGGCAATAAACAGCTATGCACTGCCAGTTATCAGATACCCTGCAGGAATAATAAGATGGCCAAAGGAAGAGATACAGACCACGGATGTTGAAACACGAAAGCTCCTCACCATACATGGAAGGTTCCATCCCAAATCCAGCACACTGAGACTGAATGCCAGCTGCAAGGAAGGAGGCCAAGGACTAGTGAGCGTGGAAGCCACTATCCAGGATGAAACATCCAAGATGCATGAAAACATCAAGGACAAGGCCCCAACTGACAGTGTGCTCAGTGAATGTCTCAGGCAATGGAGAGCAGAGGATGCAGTGCTGGAGGACAGATCATCATGGGAGGACAAACCCTTGCATGGGATGTACCACCGGATCATAACTGCAGTGGCTGATATAAAAAAGTCCTACCAATGGCTAGAAAGGGCTGGCCTACAGGACAGCACTGAAGCACTCATCCTGGCAGCTCAGGAACAAGCCCTGAGCACCAGAGCAATAGAGGCTCACACCAGACAAGACCCAAGGTGTAGGCTGTCTAAAGAGGTACCTGAAACAATCCAGCACACAACTGCAGGGTGTAAGATGCTGGCAGCGAAAGCATACATGGAGCGCCACAATCAAGTGGCTGGAATAATATACAGAAAGATGTGTGCAGAATATGGACTGGAATCCCCAAGGTCAAAATGGGAAACACCTTCAAAAGGTGGTTAAGAATGAGAGGACAAAGATCCTGTGGGACTTTCAGATCCAGACCCAAAGGATGGTAATGGCGAACCCATCAGATATTGTAGTGGTGGATAAAGAATAGAAGAAAGCCATTGTGGTGGATGTGGCAGTGCCAAGCAATGGGAACATCCGGAAGAAGGAACATGAGAAACTGGAGAAATACCAGGGACTCAGAAGAACTGGAGAAAGCCTGGAAAGTGAAGGTGACAGTGGTACCTGTGGTAATTGGAGCACTCGGGGCAGTAACCCCCAAGCTAGAGGAGTGGCTACAACAGATACCTGGAAAGACTTTAGACCTCTCAGTTCAGAAGAGAGCAGTGCTAGGAACAGCTAAGATACTGCAGGACCCTCAAGCTCCCAGGTCTTTGGTAGAGGACCCGAGCTTGGAGGAGAAACCACCCGCGGAACGGTGAAAGGGCTGGGGGTTTGGGGTTTTTTTTTGTTTATTTATCAGTTGATCTTTAATTTTGATGGCTGCATGTGAGCTGCTGGACTGATGTCTTTTCAGAAAATAGATCAACTTAAATGAACATATTCACCAAACTGACACAGATCCCAATCTTTACATGTTTGTAATGATTGAGCAATAAATAACTTATTGAACTGAGGAAAATTTAAGAGGATGGAAAAGGAATAGAGAGACAAAAGAGGAAATGACAAACATAAACAAGTGCATTATTATTCTGAGGAAGAAGATCAATATGTAATGAGGTTTAATGGGCCAGAAAAGTGTCTAATAGAAATAATGGCTGCATTAGCCTCGCTATGCAAACATAATGAAGCCAAATAAATCTTTCCTTGAGAGCATTTTGCCACAAGCATAAATGAGTCAAGAGGCTGGTTTTATGAGTCCTGTTTGAGTAAACGTGTTTAGGCTAGAGTCTGTTTTCCTTATTATGCAATCCTCACTGGCAGTGAGATTTTTCATGCTCCCAGAAATGGATGTGTTTATCATGTAATCCCTTTGTGCAGGCTTTACTGTCAGATCTTTTGTCTTTTTGAGTTTCTTTCCATCCTGCTTTTCCCTTCAGGAATTTTTAATCTCACTTTTAGCACCTCACATTTTCAGAATCTAAGGATGATTGACGTCCTCTCTTGTAAGCGTGGAGCAGTTCAGGCTAAGGACAAGATCTGTCTGCATCAATCATTACATTACTACAGGGAGTCTGTGCTGGAGCGGAGTTTGTTAGAACAACCATAATGACACTCTAACAGACTGCTGCCAAAAAGAAAAATAAATAAACGTTCTATTTGAAGAGTGACACGGTTGAACACGAGCTACAGTAATCAACTGAGTTGGAAATCAATGGATTAAAGTAAGTCCTCCCAACTAGCAAAGCTGTTTGTAATCCGTCTTTTCAGCCAGCAAATATCCACACAAAGATAAATACTGTGAAGTTTCATGAGTGCTCGTTCCTTTTTTATGTCCTCAGAACACACAAACACTGCCATAAAGAGGGAGATGGCGAAAACAGAGAGGACCTACATGAATTTACAGAGCTTTATTTCAACTTGGATGGTTACAAAGCTGTGACTGGTAGAAAAAGACTTGCGGTAGAAAAAAATAAAAAATAAACTGCCCACGATTTAGCAGGTAAGACTCACTAATGCACACACATCTTCTTTCCAGTAGACCTACAAAACAGTTGTAGATAACAAATCTGCTCTATCTGGATCCATGAACTCATATTTGTGTCTTGAATTGACAGCGCAATGTTTGATATTTCAGATTTCAGTGAGCTGGACCACTGTTCCCTAATATGAATCAAGAAACAACCATTATGTTGGAACCAATACCATAATCATCTTTGAAGTAATTGTTAGTCTACAACAGACACAAATCGATTTATGGAGGATTTAAACATGCGCTAATTGCTAGTGGTTACAATTTATAATGAAAGATTATTGCAACATAATTCCTTCTGATATAATTTAGGCGTTCACAGTACATTTACATAGGAATTTTAAAAGATAAACTTTTGAGCCAGCTGCACTGCCTGTTTGATGTTCTCCATGTCCTTACGCTTAAAACATCATGGTCTTTTTTTGATAAATCTAATGACCTTAGAAGTTCACTACTATTTCACTAAGACTTGCGAGGAATACTGATAAGTTACTTTATTGCACCTTAGTTAGTGGGGTTACAATTTGTTTAAGCGGTGGGCAGGAATGATCTGTTGCAGCAGTAAGTGTTGCAGTAGATCTAAATTAACTTCTTTAAAAATGTGTTCTATTAGTGAGTTATAGCTTTATGAAACTGTTGATTATTGTTCAGAACTGGTTTCAAACTGGTTTCATCTTACTAATCATACTTCACTGGACAATCAGCTCCAGAGGCTCAAGAAGAGAACCTAGAACAGTCATCAGTTTATTTAGCCTGACTTCTTGGTTCTTTTGTTATCAGAAACGGTTTGCATTTTGACATACCTGAACCAAGAAGTCAGTTAATAATTACAGACACTATGAACTTTATTGCACTAATACAAGAGTGTTTATTCAGCCTCCTTAAGACAATTGCTCTGATTCTGCAGCCCCATCAATTGACTGTGGTGATAAATGAAGAGGATGATGATGCTTTATTTTGGACATTCAATTTAAAAGGAAAGAAGGGACAAGAGTGAAAAAGATAAAAAGAAATATTCAAGAAGTAAAAGCCGTATAAATTCTCACGACCAATAATCAGTTCTCCAGACCAAATTTATTACTACACCCAGCACACCCAATAGCTACTATAGTCCTGTACACAGTCAGTTTCAGATGTTTTATTTAATTCAATTTATTTATGAAGCACCAGTTAAAAAAATCTCAAGGGGCCACACATAAAGCAAAGAACCTGAGATTGGGCCAGGTTAAAAGTTCACTCTAGTCTAGACAATTACAATACAATCTAATCCATATTATTCCAATAAGGTCAGATCTTCTTAACTTTCTCAGAACAGCCTATATACAGAGGGGGAAAGAAGTATCTGTCAGTCACAGATTTTGCAAGTTATCCCAATTAAAAGGGTGAAAGAGGTCTTTCACTGTAAGAGTGTAATCAAAGTTTTGCTATAAATACTTTACTATTTTTGTCCATAAGACAACTTATATTGCAAAAAGCCATATCGTATAATAATATAACCTTTAGAGCAGTGGTTCCCAAACTGGGGGGCGCGCCCCCCCTAGGGGGCGCGGAGGTATTGCAGGGGGGGGGGGGTGGAGTTTTTTTTTCATACTTTATTGACAAACAACATAATACAATAACAATGTGAATGTCTCAGGGGGAATTGAAATGTGTACATATTGCAGAAAAATATAAGAAATAAAAGAAAAAGTATATAAATATATACACATACATATACAACATAAGAGAAAAAGAATTTTTACTTCAAAAATCTTTGGGGTTTAATAAATTTTAAACTTTCAAAAATTAAATTAGTCCGAATAGCTTTTTGGTTTTGCAGATGTTTGATAATGGTACATTACTGATTGATTTCACTCAAAAACTGCTGGAATTTAGTTTTGGAGTTTGACCATTTGGCTTTATAAATATGGAATTTTGCCAATAATAAAAACAATTGTGTAATGAAGATACAATCTTTGTCTACTTTGACATTAAGGTAACCCAGAATAATGTATTTTTCTAAAAATGTAACAGTTTGTTTAGTTATATTTCCAATATAGTTTCCCACTTCAATCCAAACCTTATTTGTATGTCTGCAGTCCACAAACAGATGAGTTCCACAGAATGAACAAAACAGGTCCATGTCCACAATAAATCTACTCAAATTTTGGTAGGATATATACAATGCAATATTTTGAAGGACACCTCTTTTATTTTGTTATTTAGACAGTATTTATTACTAATAGTCCAAGCATAAGTCCATTTAATGTCCACAAATTTGGATTCCCAGTAAAACCTCCCAGCAGGTAAGGTTGTGGTATGTAAAAGATTTCTTATTTGTTTATTGGAAACTGAATGAACACAAATATCCACATTGTCCCAAAAAATTGTCTGGGTTCTTAATTGACTTGTGTTATAAATCCCTTTAAACAGTTGTAGTAGACTAGTTGGAACGGCATCTAACACTATTGCATATTCTCTGGGTGGAGCAGGAAGACCGAATTTTAAAATAAATTCTTCATACATCAGAAGATGTCCATGAGAATTGAAAAGTTGTCTGATTAAAACAATATCATTATCATACCACCTAGGAAAGAAAGTGATTTATTTTTGTATTGTACATTACTGTTATTCCAAATAAAACAAGTTGTTGGAGAAAAATTATGTTTATAAACGAGTTTGCAGGCCAGCAGGGCTTGTTTGTAAAAGTTTGAAAGTTTTGTGGGTAATTTTTCAATTTTACAATTACATTTTAGCAAGAATTTAATGCCTCCCAGTGTGTCAAATATATATTTGGGAAATGCATTCCAGATATTGTCTTTCCCTTTCAATAAATTACTTAACCACTTTATTTTAAAAGAGTTGTTTAAAGTTTTAAAGGTTAATACTTCCATGCCGCAATGTTTTCTGGTGTTACACAAAACAAATTTTGCGTAAGTAATGAAATTTTTTCCTCCGAATAAAATCAAATAATGTTTTGTTTAATAGGTTACAGATGTGTTTTGGAATTTCTAAAGACAGAGACACAGACAGATCTAGAGATTCCTTCAGCTTTAGATAACATAATTCTACCGTTCAGAGAAAGATTTCTCATTAACCACATGTTATAAGGCGCGGTGGAGTTTAGAAACAAAGGATTGTATGTTTGTGTCAGTGTGGGGGGGCTCAAAAATATTGTAATTTTCAGAAAGGGGGGCCCTGCAGAAAAAGTTTGGGAACCACTGCTTTAGAGGATATAACCTAGGCCTGATCTGAGTGCAGTCTTTCTACTCTCTTTTTTAATGCATGCCATGAGCTGACTTGCACTATTGACATAGCTCCCACTTCCTTGTCTGTCAGTTGTTTAGAAGCCAGGTTTGTGACATAGGAAGTTTTTAGCTCCCCTCCTAATCATCAACAAAGCAGCTAAATTGTCAAGCCAGTGGCATCTCTAATGAGCACAGCTGAGAGGCCGTGAACTGAAAGCACTGAAAGAAGGATCATGAGTCTTTGTGTTGTTGCAAACATTGCCACGGAGGTAGATTTGAGTCAATTATCCTCATAAGACCAACACAACCCAGCTAAATACTTTTTCATTTGTCTTTTGCGTTTGACTGTCTTTATGGGCGCTAAGACGTGCATTCAGTTGTAAACTGTAAAATTTAAAAAAGTCCGGCTGCTTAAAAAAACAAAGTTAGCAATTTTGCAGCTGTGCATGATATTACACCTTGATCATATACAGATGCGGATGATATTACATGCTGATTATGTACACATGTGCATGATCAGGGTGTAATATTTGACAAATGTCATTGCACTTTAGATAATGCAAAGCAGCTTGACATTTAAGCTCCACAGGCTGCGTGTAATTGGAACTGTGGCCTTTCCAGTGGCCACTCTGCTCTCCCTCTATCAGGACAAAACCAACAGAGTGTCTCTTTATAGGAACAATGGATACAATTCAAAAGCACTGAGCTCATTATATACAACCTTATCCACCTTTAGTCGTGTTTCTAATAAAAAAAAAAGATCTGGAGTCACTTTTACAGTATAGAAGTGAGGCTGGGTTGTAGGCAGTAAAGCTAATGGAGCTTTCTGAAGAGGCTCACTCCTGAAGGTTAACCTGCTGTCAGCCTCTGTTAAAAACTGGGACTTGACCTGAGTCTGACACTTTAGAAGGTCAACTCATACTTAAAGACACTACACTTTATTCAAAGAAGAAACAAAGCATTTATGACCACTTTCATATTCTCAGTTTCAAGAAACTGAAGGGATTTCATGCCATCTCTTCAAATTAATTTAGTTTATCCATTTGTTTATGATTTGTGTTTCTCTATATGAGCATTCTGCAAATGCAGCAATTTCTGCTTGTATGTTCACTCAGACACAACCTATACTCTACAGCCTGATCACGATGGTGGTGTTGCTCTCCCATGTTTATTTACATTCTATTGGTTTAGAATAATGAGCTTCATCCAGTGGAGGTTCCTGAGCAGGACTCTTCACACTGCTGCCTTACTATATAGAGTAGCTACAAGGGGACCAGAGTCTTGATCTCCCTGTGCTGGTCCCCAGCCCAGATAAAGGCAGGGTTGTGTCAGAAAGGGCATCTGCCGTAAGAACTTTCTGCCAAACCAAATGTGCAGATCTGTGGAAGCTGATTCACTATGGCAAACCCAAAGGGACATGCCAAAAAGGTGTAAACGCAGTGTATTAGGTGAGGAATGAATTGATGATTAGACTGGTGTAAGGAAGGGATGGAGATATACCTTACACGAGGACAGTATGTTTTTGAAAACCGCTTTTCAATGTAAATTGACTTTATTCTTGCAAATTTGTTTTTATTTTGGGTTTCCCATGTGTAAAAGAATATTCCAGATGATTTCTTTTTGAGTTTTAAACAAACATAAGGCTCAGGCATGCTGTATTTAAAATAGTTTTAACCCTTACATTTTAAGAAGTCAAACGTAAAGTAGATTTCTGTTTTAATAATGGCTCTGTGTAAAATCACACGATCATGTTGCTCTCTCTGCTTTAACCTTTGTGGTTGGACTGCAATTTTAAGGCCAAATCAAAACCAAAGTAAAAGGTCAAACATGATTCTACAAATCAAAGTTCCCTTTAATGTAAAAAGCATGTGCCCCTGTACAATGGGAGGCTAAGGAAATCAGTGGTAGGCAACAGAACATAAAGGCTGACTGAACAGAGTTTTCCAAAAAGGCAGTCAAGTGACAAATTGGCCTTGGTTTTAGAAAGCAGGGGGTATATTGATTTGACTGGGGTTACTTTAGTCTTGCTATCAGTCAAAGCATGCTAGAATTTTAGGGAAACAATGGAGCAACACAGAAGGATTGTCCTTGACAACAGTTTGTATTTAATAAGTTATCAATATCTGTATCAAGCACCATCATTACCATGGTTCAGGCAAGCTCTCGTTTTTGTTCAAACCTGTTGGGGTTGTGTGTTCCAAGAGACGGGCAGGATAAAGGTATTTATTGTTTGTTTTCTGAGGTTTCCCTGCATCTGAATGAGACAGCAGTGAGGGAGAGTTGGGCATTTATTGACTTTAGCAAGGTCAGCATGGAACAGAGGGAAGAAAAAGTGCTGACCCAGCACCATGGACTTTAATTCTGTGGGGTCAGACAGTACAGGCAATTAAGCTGTCACCTAAGGAGGACACTATTGATTTGATTGTATGCCTTTGTAAACCAGACTCCCCATAGTTCTGATTTATTAGCTCCCAGCAATTTGATTTGATAGTTGGTTGGTGTAACAGTACAAGATCTACACACAGCACTGATCACTATACTGTACTAAACAGATGTTGTTGCTGCTCTCAATAGACTTCTAACAGTGGTATGTTGAGGATCAATTACTGAGTTCAATGAGCTGTTTGGCTGTGAAATTTATGTGACACTCATTCACTTTTGATCTTTATTGCCACTATCTGTACAAAATTTTAGTTGTGATTGACGAGCTAAACAGAATTTTGCTGTTCATTAAAAGTCTGGAGTGGCCTATGTGTATTTGGTTGGACTGATCTAAAAGCAATGGCTGGAATTGCAGGGTCTAGAATGGTTGTAATCTGGATGTCTTTGCAAAAAAAAAATGAAAATCCCCAAGTAGTTGAGCAATATATTTTTATACAAATGTACCTCTTTTTGTTTACATTCATTTATTTATTTACCTGATGTACAGATGGGAATGAGTGCAATAGGGGAAGGGAAAGAAGGATATTTTCTAAATAAAGCCTAAAGTTAAATACTATATCTACTTAGCAACCACTTGGTGACCTCCCATTAACCTTTAGATGGTAGTTGGAAAGCTTGAACTTTGGGTTCTGGTGTGTAAAGTCTTCATGTTTTTAACCCTGGAGGTAAAGCTCTGGTGTTAAAAGACCAATAATGCTCTCCTCTAAAAAGGTTATATAGTGAAACTGTTATTTTAGAAAATATCTTTCTTTCCCCTCCCCTATTGCACTCAGTCCCACCTGCATATCTCAGTTTTTTAATAAAATTGGTCACAGTGACAGGAATACAAGACTTTCTGTCAGAGGCAGGTTTAAATCCCTCCCACTGCAGAAGACCATTTCAGGAAACATTCCTTTGGGTTATGAAAGGTTCAAAACAAATGGATAACATTTTCTGGTCTATTTTCTACAACACTTGCTTTTTCTGCTGCAAAGCTTTTCATTTTCTTAGTGTCTGCTGCACTGGGATGAATGTGTTTACGTGTAAACTCATTCTCATGCTCGCTTGATGCTAAGGGCAAAAACAAGTTCCAAATAAAAGCTATGGTGGACTGGTCTTTAGTAAACTCGTGTTTTGTGTTCAGAAGCATAAAAGACGATGATTAAATGACTGTATTTGTGAGTAAGCCTGGAAACAGACTATATGCTTTCAATTTTAGATTTTCTTTCCATTCCTCAATCTTGTTTGGTTGCAAATGACTTCAATATCAGTAAACCCTGAAGTCAAATATCTTTCAAATGACATTAGCGTTCCGATGAGCTGTCAAGCTGACATGATTTGTTCATGTTCTTCTGGCAAGGCCTTTTCCCTGTACTTCAATGATGACAGTCACAGCTCATTAGCTATGATTATGCTACTCTACCAGAAAACAGGATTTATCTAATGCAAAGTGTTTGAAAACAATTTAAGTGAAATGCTGGTATTTACCAGCAGTCTAACCCTGTCTGTAATTGAGTTATCCAAAGCAGGAATCTGTCAGCGTCTAAAGCAGGTAAGTCTTCATTTGGATTTTGCCCTTTGAAAAATGAAACATTGTAGTTTTTTCTTCAGAAAATAATTTACTTACCATGAGAAAAACTAAACACGGCTAAACACACGGCACATCTCCTTGACAGTAACCCCCTTGCAGCATGCCTCTGCCGTAACAAGTAAGTAAAGTAACAAGTAAAAAATGTTGTTCCCAACGTTCAAAACTGATTATCAACATAATCATCATAAGTTCAACATAAGTTACTGTCCTGATAAGAATTGTAAAGCGCAGGACGTCCGTCTTTCTCTTGTTGTTTTGAACAGCCCTCCTAGTTCCTGGCCAATGACTGAAGAGATCTTTAGTCACATGGTTTGGTCAGTAATAGAGTGATTCCAGTCTGATTACACCCAACGCAAGGTTCAGGACTTCATCCGGAACAAATCGAGCATACCTGATCTGGTATAATGGATTTTTCCAGTCTGAATACAGCATAAGACAAGTCCAGTGAATGGGTCATTTATCTACACTGGATGGAGTCTGGACATGATTAGTTCGGAAAAATAACCTAATGACTCAATTTGAAGATTAAATCCTTGTCCAATTTTCCCATTTGATTGACTGAGATCGTATTTATTTTTTGTGCTGAGGCAAGTTGCTGACAGAAACCAGTGACCCGCCCCACACCTTATGGCGTGAGACGGGGCACTGGTTAAATAACACACACTCTTTGACATACCATGACTCTTTTTTATCTGAATCAGCTGATTCTGACGTGCAGAAAAGCGGCTTTTCTCATCGGCTTTGTACTGATATGCAACACTTCTTCGTGACAGAATCAACTGATTTATGTGGATTTTGTAAAAACTTTACAATCTGTTGGAATTACGTTAATTGTGTAAACGGTGGAAGAGTTATGGTAGTGGAAAGAATGTCTACACTGAAGTCAAGGCTCTGGTGTTAAAGGATAGTTTAAGGGTAGGGAAGTTTATTTCTGCAGATTTATTTGTGCTTTCTGACAAATGTCTCTAGAAAACATTAATGCAAATTCGATGGAAAATCCACAAAATGATCATTTGCTGGAACACTACCCTGCACAACATTATACTGTAGTACTTAAGAGCAGACAGAGTGGATTCAAAGTGCAATGGAAAATTATGCTGATAACACTCACATTAGGCCTGGGCGATAAATCGATCAAATGAATTAATGCGAATTTTTTGTTACGGGCGATTTTAAAAATAACTAAATCGAGTTTTTGTGTGGCGCATTTTTGGCTCCTCAGAGCTTCCGTAGCGTTAGTTTCACACGGCAAACAACACACAAAACAGCGCGCGATAGCATGGCTACCGGTGAGAGTGGGCAGTTTGTTCCCAAGAAAGAAATAAACTCATCTGTTGTGTGGAACTGGTGTGGCTTAACTGTCATAGACGTGGAGGAAGAGTCCCCAAGCTGCAACATTTACCTAAAGGAGCCCATCGGAGTCAAAGGCTCTCACGCGCGGTCGCGTGGCACGCGCTCAGTCTTCTTACACATGCACGCGCCCTAACACACACGCGACCTGACACACATACTCATTCTACAACGCCTGTATAGTTAGTTCATTAGTTAGATACTTATTTTTTACTGTTATTTGTTAATTAAGAATACTGCGTTGTAATTATTACTTGTATATTCATTTACGACGCGGCCACCGTAGGATTTTGTTTTCGGAGGAGGCGGGCGGGGGGGAGGGGGGATAACCGCGACTCCTGCTGCTTCATCATCAAGACGGGGTTTATTAATTTCTTTAAAACTTTAGACCCAGATATGAGCTGTATTGTTAACTTTTTAGAAAATGCTGCTACTCTCAAGGTGAATGTTTGTCTCATTTTAGTCTAGACCACACAGTGTGACTTAAAACACAGCTGGAACTTTAAGTAAGTAACCTTTTTATTTTGGACAAGTGAAAACAAGTGTAGAATAACAAAATAGAACAAAAACAAGACAAGAATTATATAAAACAAGAAAAAATTATATAAAATACAACAAAATTATATAAACACAAGTCCAAGGGAGTGAGAAGAAGAAAAATTTTATACTTAACTTTGATTCCAAGAGTGTGTTTATTTATTTATTATTCATCCCAGAAATGGGGGTTACATTTGTCTTGCATTTGATTAAATAAAAGCAACATTTGCTTTAAGTTGTCTGCAGTTTGTACTTATTGCTTTCCTTAAGTAGGATGGGGGGAAAAAAATCGGGGAAAAATCGGAAATCGAATTAAAAAAAATAAAATCGGAGATTTTATTTTTAGGCCATATCGCCCAGCCCTAACTCACATACAGTTAAGGAATTTGTATTATGTGAAGTATAAGCTTTAGGGTCATTTTGGTTTGTTTGCTTACTTTTGTTTATTGCTTAAACATCCATGGCAGTAAGTAAAAACATTGGTTTATTCCCCTTCCTGCATAGATTTGAGCAGTGCAGTGTGATTGTTGACAAGTAGAAATGGCCTATCTCAGATTTTACGGTGCAGATTCTGTTTTTTATTGTATTAAATTATTGGGAGCAGGTTGCTTCAGGGCTGCAGCTGCCACTGACTTTCTGCCAGAGCCAATCAAAGTCAACAGCCTTGGTCTCGCCCTCCTCTGAGATAATGACAAAAAACATTTCTCGGGGCTTTTAAACACTTCTTGGAGACTTGTCTATAACCCTGTTGGCCTGTCCACACTAGTCTAGTTCAGCTCTACACCTCCCCTGGCTCCATATTGATTAAGTGGTATTGTTTTATGAGACCTGAAGCCCGTAGAACAGCTCCTCTGGGAAATATCTTTTTTTTTTTTAGGGTTTTGCAGGGTAAAAAAAGCTATTACATGAGCTTTTATTTCCTAAAATCCTCATATTTTCCTCCCTCTTTAGTCAATGCATACAACATTTTAATGGTCTATAATAAAATAGTTGTTTAAGTTGAGGCATCATAAAGTTGAAATAGGGCGGGTTATGAAGTGCAATTTTCTCAGTTGTGCAGAGGAACTTGGTCACCCATCAGTGTCTTTTGTGTTTTAGACGATTTCTTTACACCAAAACAGAAAAGAGCAGGAAGCTGTGAAGAAAATGGAGTGGACTACACATTGTTAGGTTCCTGGTATTTATTCCGTAGTTCATGGAAACACTACAGACTGCATAATTTAACTAAATTAAGTCAATTAAATGAAACTGACTGATAAACATTGACTGACTATAAAGAGAAAAAGTTGTGTTTTTCCTTGGAGCAGGTTTTCATTCGTTCATTCAATTTATTGAGAATATTGCCACCAGGTGATCAATCAAATATAAACCAACTGAAAATTCCTCCCCTAAAGGATTTTTTTATTTCATTTATAAAGTATGGAAGTGAACCTACGAATAATTTAATTGTGGTCTTTTCATTCTCTCTATTGACAATTGACACAAAATAATGAAAGTCTGGTGTATCCAGACCGCAGGGATTAGCTTCCATTCAAGAGACATTGATCTGACTTTAACGTCCACAGATATTGATGCACTAGAGCAGGGGTGGCGAACACGCGGCTTGCGAGCCGCATGCGGTTCTTGGCCAATGAGCGTGCGTCTCATCATATTTTCTATATACCTTGCCTCATTTCATATTTTTTTCCCTCTTAAACCATGTTCAAACCATCAGAGGGTATTGAAAATAAATAATAATTAATAATAAAAGTAATTTGGCAGTGTGAGTGTGTGTGTGCGTGTGTGTGTTTGATGCTGCTCTCGACACATACGTGAGCGCCAATCATTTGCGCAGGTTACGCCCACTGTCGGAACACATAGATATAGATTTGATGTAAGTGCAGACAGTTACCCTCATGGTCAAAATGGTGAAATTCAGAGTATAAAGATAAACAGGACGTTTCTGGAAGAACGGGAAGATTCTTACTTTTTACTGAACAGAATGGAAAGTCACGATGTTTCTCATTATGAGCTTCTGGAAGCAGTAACATTGGTCATGGCAGAAAAGAACAAACGTATCCCGGAGAAAATTAAAAACTCTTCCTGATCATCTGACACAAATTGTCTCCTTTATAAACAAGTTGAAGCTTTTCAAAGTGTACATTCAAAACGACAATCTGTCCCACTCTCCTTCTTTGCGCAGCTCACAGCAGAAAGCTGCAATCAGAATGAATAAAGCACAGAACGTGACGCTGCTGCTTACCAAAAACGACCGCAGATCACTTTTCTCATGGATCCTTTAATGCAGAGACTGACTGATGAGATCCCCGCTGGTCATTGATGAGGCAGCGAGAGAACCAGAGCTGAATGAGCAGAAATCTCTTTGAAAGAAGGCCCTGTTATAATTTGGAGAACAGACATCGGTCCGTTCTGACCGACACTCACGTAAGGAGCTGATCAGAGAGGCTACAACTGGCCTGGGGCTTAGCCCTGCCTTCAGCCCCTAAGAGTCATGGGAAATGGGGAATTTTCAGTGTAAAACCATCAGCCAGGTAGCTGTTAGCAGAATTAAGGTGCATGCCGTTTGGCTGAATGAGTGTAAGCAGGAAGGAGGGGGCGTGAATAACGCAGCCAGTTAAATTATAACTTAGTACTTATTGGATTACTACTCCTAAATATGAACTGACTCATTGCAATGTATTAATATTTAATAAATTATTTGCTTTTGATTAAAATGTCAGTCATACAATTTTAAATTTAAAAACATATAAAAGCAAGATGTTCTATTGATGGTCAAAATTAATTTAAGTTGCACACAACTGAAATGTAATGTATTTAATGTGTTTATTGTGAATATGAATCACTCAAACACCAGAAGGATGCTCTGTCCAGATGTTTATGTATTTGTTGGTGTAAGTGTCATTGAAAGAGGAATGTGGAGTTACAAAGAATTACTAGTTAAATACTGATGGATGAACGGTGAAAATATTCAGTTTTTATCATCGTAAATCTGACTTCAAAGAAGTCAGTGCCTCTCCAGCATCAACCTCACCGCCCGTCACTGAGTGGTTGTGTGTGTCGGAGAAAAGAGTGAGATAAAGAGGTGCCTGTGTGTGTGGAAGGGGTATCTGACCTCTAGGGTAGTCTCTATGTTAACTCTGGTTTAGCTCCATTTGATGTGTGTATTGAGGGTGGACACTTTCCTTGAAATAAACACACAAGTACAATACTTGCTGTTCTGGTGTAGGGAGAGGAGTGTGTTATGAAAAGTAATACGGGTTTAATTGCATGTTTGTGTGTGTACATTTTGGCAGTTCAGGGTGTGGTGTGGCTCTTTGACTCTCACAGTGAAAAAATTCGGCTCTTGATGTCAAACTTGTTCGCCACCCCTGCACTAGAGAGTGGAAGATGTTGAACACACGGCTGTGGTTGTAGATCTGATTCAGTATCTTCCTCCTCTGTGAGCTGGAAATATTAAAACAAAAAAATGCCATAACTGTAATTTTAAGATAGAGAGGCACTCTGTAGTGTTTATATGAAAACTGGACAGAGTGCATGTGACATATCCTTAAAAAGGACTTACTCCAACTAACTGACGTCAATTTAGTCACCGTTTTTTCACGATGAACTGACAGGACCATCGGGTTGTAATCAGTATGTCTGTGATTGGTCAGAGTCGGTCTGAGTCATCATTTTTATGGCAACCACTCTTACCAATCAGGAGTGAGCTTGTTGGATGTCCACACTCCTATCACTTGAAACCACCTCAGGGGAATCTGTCAATCAAATGTTTAATGTGAGACCACCTACTTTTACAGTACAGACCAAAAGTTTGGATACACCATCCCATTCAAGGGGAAGGTGTGTCCAAAGTTTTGGTCTGTACTGTATTAGGGCATCTGATTGGTCCATCTATAATTTGAATCACTTACACTAAAAAACAAATATGAACAAAAATTAGAATTATCAAAAAAACAAGGTGTCAGAGCAAGAATGGGTATTCTGACCAATACAACGACTAACAGCTGTTTATTCTCTATAAAGGTCTGTGGGATTTTGGATTCTTGGAGCCAGCATGTTCTTCCTGTTTGAAAACCTAAGGGGGAGGAGTCACTCAGTCCCTTCTCATGTGCAGACATTGGTCTGAATGACTCCTGAGAAGCTTGTGGACTGCCATATGTACTTACAAACTTTCAACAAAGTAAGCACAGAAGGGCCAAAGAACTTTGATCTGTGACAAAAAAAAAACAGAGATGGCTTGTAGGAATGGTTTTTCATCTTTTTTTCTGAGTTTCTGTTATCTTTATCAGTTTCACTTGTTTTGGTGCAACCAGACACAATGTGGATTAAAAAAAAAAAAAAATTCTAGACGAGCTCCGAACTTTGCTGCAAGCCATACAAAAGAGGTTTTGTACTCACCAAGAATGAACAAGCCTCATATCAAAAGTATGTATTCAGATCGTTCATTCATGCGATCTGCCCGCAGGCCATGCCTCCGAGTTCTCGATTATACACTACCTGTGGGCATGTGTGTGAGTGAGCAGGCATGTGCAATGGTGTGCATCATGTCTTGTGTGAAAACCACCACTCCGCCTGAGGAAAGCTGGAGGAAACATTGAATAAGTCAGAATTGCAGGCCACTCCTGGGGACTAAGACAGCTGATGTTCCATCTGTCCTTTCACGTCTTTTTACCACATAGTGGCTTCCACCTGCTTCTCACATCATACATTTAGGTAAAGCTGGTAACTGAGAGTCTGCAGGAGAGAGAACCCAGATGTAAATGAATCATTACTTGCCCTTCCAAGAAGGTATTACTGCCTGCTTGTCTCCTGTAGCATTTGTGCTAATCTGCAGTGATGAGCTGATTGAGTTGGAGCTGACAGATGCATGCAAGTGTTACTGCCTCTGAATGACTCGTGTTTCACCTGATATGTAAGGAATCACAGAAGCTTTCCTTATTCTTCTCTCCTAAACAAATAGTCCATCGTTTTGAAAACGTGCTGTCACTAACTCTGCCAGACAGTTTACGGTTTTTTTGGAGCTGCTGCCAAAGATATTTTTCCATTGGACGATCAATCCATCAGTGTCTGTTTTAAAAGCTCGCTTCTTCAGTTGAAAATCTGAAATTTCGTGTGAGAAGGTGCATCATTAGATTACCTTGACTTAAGCTGACAGATGCATCAATCTGCTGTATTTTATTATTCCTAGAGGATGCTGCTTGGCAGGTTGTTCCATCTCTTTCAGACTGAGGGATTTCAGCGGCTCAATCTTCTGGGTTGCCATTTGTTGAAGCCACATGAAAGATTCAGATAACTTGGGTAATCATTGGGCACTTCCTGCAATTGATGTCCTAGGTATTTCGTTGTTGATTTATTTACATTAAAAACAAATATCTTTCAAATTTGTGCCAGAATTGTCTTTTTCTACATATTCCCAATGTTTTTCTGGTCAACAGTGTGCCGCGGCACACTGGTTGAAGGAGATGGTAGAGGAGATGGTCAAGTGTGCCGTGGGAAATTGCCCTCATTAACTGATTTAACAACATTTTCCATCTCCAGGATTTCAGCTCTGTGTTCATCTTTACAGGTCCTGATAAAACACTGAGAAATTAGGAATATGAAAGATCGTAAAATACTTTTTTCTTTGTGTTTATTTTATTTTATTAAAGACAGTTTGATTAGAATGACAGTACCGAAATTCAGCCGCAGCTTCAGCCGTTTTAGGAAAAGTCCCACCCCTTTAACTGTCTCCACCAATCGTTCTTGGATTCTTAATCACGTCATTAGTCTGACCAATCAGAAGTGGTTAAAGTCCTCACTTCCTTTTTCTTAATTCTGCTGATAAAGTCGCTCAGTTCCAACAAAAATACCAGCTAAAGCTCGTCTTTAGCGGTGTAGCTTTCCACAGAATCCGGTGTCAGACCACGGAAAAAGTGAACAAAACAATGAAGCTCAGAGACGCGAGTCTTTTTGCGTTAGGCGAATTATTGAACTACATCTCCCATGATGCATTGGGTTAAAAGTGACAGCGTGAGCGTCTTGGCGCACGAGTCTCTCTTAACGTCTTGAAACCACAACAGACACAAATCAAACAGTTTTTAAATCTTCTAACTAGGGCTGCACGGTATGAGCAAAACTTGCGATATGCGATATGAGTGATCAATGTTGCGATAACGATATAATTTGCGGTATATACACAAATAGTAAACCACCAAAAACAGCATTACCATTTCACTGCAACAATTTAAAAATTATACTCCAAATGACCCTCGTTAACGTAGGAGGCAAACATCTAACATAATACCTCTATCTGATTGGTCAACAATGTGAAAGGGTCCATCCAATAGGTCAAATGCATAAATGGATCTATTTGATTCGTTAAATACTTCAAGTTGCCATAAGATTGTTTTAGGTACCCATTTATTGCGATTTTTGCTGACTTTTGCAATATGGATATTGCACAGCTTGATGTTGCGATAACGATAAATTTGCGGTATATTGTGCAGGCCTACTTCTAACTTAACTTTTATTACATCTTTTAGAAAAACAACAGCTACAGCTTCTAGCTTTTTCTGCCGCAATTATTACAAAAATGCGTGTGAGATCATGGAGGGACTGTGGATCAATACAGACTCTGAGTTTCTCCTTTTTTTTTAAATTTTTTTTTACATTTTTGAATGCTGGTGTGCCGTGGGATTTTTGTTAAGGTTAAATTGTGCCGTGGCTCAAAAAAGGTTGAAAAACACTGCAGTAGTAAATATGAGAGAATTCCAAAGGGTTTATTGGTGTTTAACAGGTTTTTGTGGCATTTTTCTGATGATATATTAAAAAAAAATGAAGCTCAAATTGCATTTCTGAGTATTTCTTTACTCAGATTGTTGTGAATTGGGTGCAGATGAAAAAATAACTTTTGAAAAAGCCTGTAGTTATGACAAAAAAACTAATGCTGGCAGGTTGCAAGCTCCCTGCTCCGCTCTATTCCGATGCCTTCACTTAAATAGATTCATGATGTCTTCCATCCCACCCATGACTCACAGTCGAAAATCATTTGATCTCCTGCTGCTCTGCAGAAACCATGTCTGAAAACGACAGGTTTTTGGATTTTGGATTTCAACATCATCATAATTAAAAGACACCTGGAAATGTTTTTACAGATAAAAATATGATTGGAGTGGGAATTTAAAGAAGTGTAAACAAAAAGAGGATAGTTTCAAAGAGATACTTTTGCTAAAATGAATCGAGAAGGTTTATATAAAGGCTGTTGATTCAATTTAGGCTAAATTGCAAACACAGGAGACACAAACTGGAGGAATCTGTTTTTCATCAGAGTCGCCACTCTAAACAGAACCGATGAAGCCAACTAAACCGATCACAAAGGGAATTGCTCAGAGGTGAATTATTACTCATTATTGATAGTAAGTGTGCATGAAAACTACGAGAACGTGAACCTCTGACTTTCAGCTGTAAAACCAAGCAGATGATTAGCGGCACACAAAGCTCCTAATCCCCTCTCCTCTTCACTCGCCCCGGTAATAAATTCTCTTCTTCAAGTTCTCCTGTCAGTTCAAAAGCATGAGCTGTTAACATCAATACCCATCGACGCATGAACAAATCTCCCATCTACAATTTTAATCTCCCAAGTCTCAAGTCTTCTCCAAATACCACATTCATTCTTTTTTCTCAACTTTGATACTCTATTTCCAAATAACTTGCTGCTGTTTCTGCTCCCATACAAATTTCTTTTTACAGAACATCTGTATATACTAAATGCTTGTTTATGTGCAACATTTTGTTTCTACACACTAAAAATTTGCAGCTCCATTGCCATTACTAAAACCTTGAACAGAACCTTGTGGTTCAACATGACCTGAAAGGTTTTCTCAACAGGTTGGTGCCTTAATGAGTCTCTCCTAAAGTCTCCTGCAAAAGTCCTTCATCATCAACGAGAAGAAGGGGTTTTTGCACTGACACTTGTCTGAGGATGCAGTTTCCCAGCAGAGCTTCTATATTCTACGACAAGACAGCCTGTAATTATTATTCCAACTGGCTTTCCTGTCTTGTGCAGCAGCCTTGTTCATTTCATTCCCCACAGATAAGAGGACATTCATCCTTTGTCTCTGTAGAGTTCTAAAATTATTTAGTCGATTAAAATCCAGCAATGCTTCTGTGTGAGGAATTTTGCATTTTATTATCAGGCTTTGCAGTAAGTGCTCTCTTTCTTTGTCAGGCGACACTTTGTTCACTCTACTGCGTTCATTTTTGAATTTACAAGAGGACATGTCCTGGAACAATGACCGATGCAAGTGATAGGCAGGGAAACAATTGCATCCTCATTGACAGCCCTTTAAAATGTAATTCTCTTCTTGTTAAACAGTTTTCCCAAAATATCATTAAAAAAGGTAAATTAATGTTGATGCTACAGGCAGAATTACACTACTGTGAGCATCAGCTTGAATCGATCCAACTCCTTGTATTTGTGTGCTGATCTGGACCCCTCACTTATTAAAGTGAGGCGTCCAGTCACTTCGATCCTCTTTTGATTTATTTTAAAGGCGTTCTCAGTGAACGTTTACTTAAATATGTCATTTGCGGCTAACATAAATAATAAAAAAACAGTTGTTGTCTAGGACATAGTTTCTGCAGAGCAGCAGTAGTTCTTTAGAAATTCCCTCTGTGGGCAGCACTGTTGGCGCAGAATAAGCCACCTTTCATTTCCCATCATCCCCTTGTTCTCTCTCTCACTATCTCACTCACACCCTCAACCTAACATTACCAGTGCAACAAAAATGGGGAGCAATATCTGAGCTGTCCAGCCGTATATTAATAATAATAATGGATTGGATTTATCTGCGGTTTTCCAGATGCTCAAAGCGCTTATGGGTCCATTATTCTTTGCCAGTTCACGCCCATAACCCCTCTGACCATCACCGGATCATGGATCTATTTGTCTACATGTGGATGCATCAGACTGAAACACCTACTGTATTTTACTGGCTCTTTCAAACGTTATTTTTTGTGTGCTCCTGATTCAATTTGGATATAGAGATACCCACAAATGATACTCACAAAAAATGTTTCAAGAACATGTTAAAAAAACACCACAAATGCTACTTTTTTTCAGAGTGAGTCCTTAACCGCTGCACCAGCACCGTTAGAGCAGAGACACATATCAGCTAGGGCAGTGGTCCCCAACTTTTTTGTCACCGCGGACCGGTACAACGCAAGACATTTACCGCGGACCGGTCGGGGGGGGGGGGGGGGGTGTTGAGGTGCAGCGCTGCAGCGCAAGACACATTTACTGAGGACCGGGGGTGGTATTTTCCTCTTTAGTAATAATAATAATAATAATTTTACCCTTGTCACGGCAACTTTTCTAAAGAAGTTTGTTTTTTGCTCATTTTGGTTGTTTGAGTTTAATTTTAGTGGGGTTTATCACCTGATGTTTGGTGTCGCGACTTTGACGTGCGTTAAGTGTGACAGATGTAACAGAGAGAATCCGGTCACTTTTCAAAATAAAACGTTTTTGTCGGAAAAAAAAAACAATAAAATGGAAATTATTTTTTCTTTCTTTGCGTCCCGGTGCCAAAATTTCCCGCGGCCCGGTGCCAAGTGTCCCGCGGCCCGGTACCGGTCCGCGGCCCGGTGGTTGGGGACCACTGAGCTAGGGGGTTTTATGTCAAGGAAGATCAACATTTCTCTCTTCAGGAATTATTGTGATGTAAGCCATGCAAGTCTTTCGGGTGTATTTTCTTTTTTTTTTTACAGGCAACAAAAAAACTGCTTCATTAATTGGAATATTCCACCTCCACTTTTTGACTTAAAACAGGTTTTTCTTTTTCCTTTTTTGTTAACAGAAGTGCTAGATGAAACATTCATCACTGATGACTTTAGACAAATGGTGTTCATTCAGCCCACACAGTAGAACAACACTCATCAAGAATTAAATCTACAGCTCTGATTTTGGGCTGGAAAGAGGGAGCACATAAATATTTATGATTTTGTTAAAGCAGTGATGTGATAATAATGACAAAAAAAAGTTTCCACGTCTGCAGGGAGCTGGTAAAAGCCTTGAATGGATCATTTTGCTTTCTGGATCTTGCGCTTATAATTCTCATCACTAATTTAGGGAGTAGAGAGAAGCCTCAGTACAGTACAAAGATGTTAATGTAAGTAAGTCTAAATATTTTCCATGAATGTTTAAACCTACAAAAACATCTCAAGAAACGTAACTTAAAAAGGCAAAACAGGAAAAACATGTGAGCTAGATTTGAGCAGGAGAAACTAAACCATCATCTCAAATACTTTTATGTTTCTTCAATTGAATTTGCAAATGTAATAATTACCATTTACAAATACAATGCTGTATGGTTGAGTTGGGTACCAACTGTGCCACAGACCTGTACTGGTCCACGGCCCGTGGGTCGGGATCCCTGATCTAGAAGTCAAAGAAAACTTTACCGTCAATATCTATAATGTTTTCACAAACATAGAAATTCCGTTTCTCTCAAGCTCCAGTCTAAACAGAGAATCTAACTTCAAACTACAAAAAAAAATACAATAAGACGAAAAAATAGTGACTATGAAAGAGAAAATAAAGTGACTGTAAAAATAAGAAAGAAAAAAAAATAAAGTTGCACAGACTTCCTCAGTGGACTGAGGGTGGAGGTGAGGCTTGTTTACACAGAAGCTTATGCTTTGGCTTCACCCAAATGGACGGAGGTAAGTGACATATCCTTCATATGTGGTGCATCAAAAGAAAAGCACCGTCAGGCTGAGGGAGTCAGGAACTAGTGTTGGAATCCAAACAGCTCATATATCTGGCGAATTTTAGAAAACTAACTATATTATCTAATTTCCTTTTAATGAATAAATCTATTTTAGTTTAATTCAGTTTTTTATATATATTTGTTTCAATTCCCTGTTTTTAAACAGTTGGTTTTGTCAATTCAGATAAATGAAATCAATCACAGATTTGAATAAAAATGTCATTCCAAAAAGGCCCTCCTCCAAAAAATATCAACTTTTTTTCCCTTGTTAACCTGCCTGTATGAATTCTTCTGTTTCTAAACATACAAACAAACCCCTAAAGTCCATTTTAGTGGCTTGGATTTTCACCCACAACCATCTCTAAGGTCCGAAAAAGAGATATTATCCAGTGAGTTCTGGAGGCAGAAATGCCTTGTTGATGCCAGAGGTCAGTGGAGAATGGTCAGACTGGCTCAAGCTGATAGAAAGACAACACGTACTCAAAGAAAACACTGGTTCCAATCGAGGTCTGCAGAAGAACATCTCTGAATGCACAGCACATCCATCCTTGATGCAGATTGTCTTCAGCAGCAGAAGACCACACCAGCTGCCACTTCTGTCAGCTAAGAACAGGAAACTGAAGCAATTCACACAGACTCACCAAAACTGGACAATAGAGGATTGGAAAAATGTTGTCTGCTCTGATGAATCTCCATTTCTGCTGTGACAGTTGGATGCTTGGGATTATGAAATGTTACAATTAAAATTTCTCGCATTTGTTCTTCATCTCAGTTGTAGAATCCTCATATCTGTGTAATGCTGAGAGCTGTACAACAAACATCTTTTCTCACCCCCCCCCCCCCTCTGATTATTGTCAGAGGCTCAAGAGAGAATCAGCTGCTATCCCAACCAGCAGAAACAAAAAAAATGGGAAAGCCCAATATATAAGTGCACAAAGAAAAACTAACCGTTTCCACGGGAGAGACTCTTTTTCCTTTACTGGTGTTTTCTGATGAGTCTCTAAGGGAAGCAGTGAAGCTCTTTCCGTGAAGCTTGACAAGAGAAGACGTCTCTCACCTCGCTGCTAAGAACTGACCATTAAGGTTAGGCAGAAGGGGAAATTACTGTCAAAAGGTGGACATAACATAGGCTGAGAAGATTCTTTACTCTCTATACAAATAATGTTAGAATGATTTAATTTCTTCAATGAAGAAAACCAACAAAACACAAGCATAAAGTTGTAAAGAAGGAATTCCTGATTAAATAAACACAAACACATTTTTTTAGCAACTTTTAACCCAACTTTTTGTCAAGTCATTTTCATCATGACTCCCCAGCGACTCTTATTTGGAAAGTTTCTATAAGTTTGTTTGTACAGGCCTTATGGGAAGTGATGTTGACCTCCAGTTGAGGACTGAGTGGTAATGGTCCCCCTCCAAATATTGTTTAATCTATTTTCAAAGTGTTCCCAGTGGTCTTTAAATACAATAATGCCATTTTTATCCGAAAGTTAAAAAAAAAACTGTAATTTTTCTAGAACATAGTTTCTGCAGAGTGGCAGGAATTCATTCATTAGAAATTCACCTCTAAGTTGTGGGCGGGCCTGCTGGCATACAGGAGATGTGCTTTATTATTTAATGCTGGCTTGCATCACATGCAAAACAAAACTAGTCAAATTTGCTCATTATAAAGGTACAGTCAAAATAAATCCAAATGTGTTCAAGAAGATTTTTTTTTTCAAGTTACTTTCAACTTTAAACTCACAATAAGTCAGCGGTGTGAGCACGGTGGTCTCTACACTTATGTTTTTGCGTTGAGTATGCTTAAACCAAGAAATCTGAATTTAGGGTGTGGACATTTTAAGACAAATAAGTCAGGATGACCCAATTTAGAGCAAAGGCTCAAAAAAAATCAAAACTCCTCAAAGAAGTGAACTGCAATAAATGTACAGACCTTTCTGACTTTTCTTCCATCAACCCTGAGCCTGAATGAAACACAAAGGTTTACAACCATTGCCCTTCATCACTGCTCTCTTCTCTCATGTCTAGCTGACAGCATTCAAGAGATTTTCCTTTAACCTCTTCAACCTTTGCATAAAACCAAAGCAGGTGGTTGAGTCAGACCACCACCTGTTCAAAAACTGCTTCTTGACAGACTCAAGTTAGCGCCCTTCGGGTGTCAATGAATAGGGACTAACATACATTTCAAATTTCAAATCCTACAGTTTGCGTTCATCATTTGATCATAATCACTGTAACATACATGTATATCTGTATTTCTTTACAACTTTTGTTGACATACAAAAAAAGAGCTCCTCCGTTTCCCTCCAGTATTTATGAATGACCGCATTGGAACTGTGTCTTAAAGTAAAGATCGTGGTTCCTATCTGTGGAGTTCATGTTTACACTGTTTTTCTCTGTAATACCTATTCCTCAGATTTACACCGTTAACAAAAGCACAATTCATTTTTAAATTAGTTTTTATCAGCTGTCTATTATCAGTCCTGAGATGAAAGTGAATTTCTCTTGTTTCAAACCAACACAAACAAACAGTTTATTGGCAACCTATTTTTATCTAAGAAGATAATAACACAGTAGAGTTTAAATTACTGTCAAACTTAGTTTAGTGGATTGATTGTGTGTCTAAACAGTCATTGTTGCTTTTTTTGTTCAATACAAAATGATTTGTTTTATTATATCCCCATATTTTAACACAGTAGATTGCATATTTGTAATATCAGAGAACTGTTTCAAATCTAAAAAGTAGTTTTACGTAAAAAGTTACTTAAAAAAATAACCTAGATTTATGTAGTATTGCAGTTGCTCAGACATTTTGCATGTTTGCATCTGAGTTATAAAGGATTTTTAGGACAATTTGAAAACAATAATTACTTTGAGAAATGTGTTCTCATAAACATTTATAGTCAGATCGACTTGTCTTCTGATCCGGAAGCTTTGGAGTTTTTTTTTTTTTTTTTTTTTTTTTTTTTTTTTTTTAAAGTTCAAGCAAAATTGTTAAATGACAGTTCTGCCGTCTAGTCAGTCAAACAAACTTTTACTTACAGCAGAAATGCACGATGGGTTGCCTATAAAATAAAGCAGAGGCTTATTGCTGACAGTCTACTTTGCCATGAAGAAACATCACAAATCACAACTGATTTAATTGAAACATTCAATATTACTTGGACTTATGGTCATTCTTGAGGTATCAGGATCCCACTGTGCTTAGTGTTGGATACAACAACAACCCTTCTCCATGGGCGACCTCACACTCACTCGGTCCAAGTCTCAGATGCATTCAATGAGTGGAATCAAAGGGAGTAAAGAATCAATGGAAAAAAGTTCACTCAGCTTTTTTAATTCAGAATCTGAAGGTTCACCTCCGGCTCCAACTAAGTAAAGTCAATTTGGTCAATATGGACGCTGCTATGGTGGAGCCTGATGTCATGAGTGAGCAGTGATTGATCCCAATTAGTCATTATTTCTATGGCAGCCACTCTCGCCAATCAAGAGTGAGTTTGTTGGAAGGCCACACCCCTGCCCTTTGAAAGCAAAGAAAAGTTTATTCTGACAAATAGAATGACTGAGTGACACCTGTTTATTTCTCTATAGAGGTTTATGGCATTTTTGGAACCAGCGAGTACTTCCTGTTTGGAACACCAGGGAGAAGGAGTCACTCAATCCTGTTCTCATATAGTCAATGGTCTCAGTATTGCCATAGATATTCATTAAGCATAACTAGTTAGGTGTGTTGTGAGAGAATTCCTGTCTTGTTTTTCAAACCGCTCCTCTGTGACCCTACTTAACTGGCAGGAGGTCAAGAGGTCAGTCTATAATTGGCAGATGGCAGCACTCGGTCATTTTGCAAATTAAGCTTTTTGACCTTTGACATAATTGAACAAGTGAGGAAAAAAATCCTACTAATTAAACCATTTGATTGCTGCTCCATTTTATTTCTGCCCAAGTCGCCTGTTTTTGCTTCTCCTCCTCAAACATGCAGTTGTTCGTTGTTTCTGTATTCCAATTAGGTAAATTTCTTACTTATGTGTCTTTTATTGTTTCATAGTTTGTGAGGGTTTAGGGCTATTTGCTTTCCACTGACAGTTTGGTGGAGAATCAATTCCTAATGACTTTTACAGGATGTTAATTTTTTTCAATTTTCAAACTATATTAGCATAAGATAATCTATAAATGTTTTTACTTATCATAAATGTTCTTAAATATAGATGCTAAAGAGCAGGGTTACCTGGATCTGACTTATTACTGATAAATCAGTAACAGCCCCCATATTAAATGAGTCTGACACGTCATCACGATATGTAGAGTTCCACTCCGATCATTTTTTTTATCCTTTTTAAAACGTTCCCAGTGGTCTTTTCTTTATGATTATGCAGTTTTAAACCATTTTGTTTCTAAAAACGGTGACGTTTTCTAGGACATAGCTTTTCCAGAGCGGTTGGAGTTAATTAGAAATTCACCCCTGAGTTGTGAATAGGACCATTGGTGAAGAGCAACCCCACTCCCCCTTCCCCTCCCTGGCTTCCATCATTGGAAAAATGCCACAAGAGCATTTTAAAAACAGCAAAAACACCATTTTCATCAGAGTGGAAGTCCAACTGGTCTGATGTGAGCTTTGTCTGACAAATGGTTAGTCTGCAGAGTTGGCATGTTCTTCCTCATGAAAATCACAAAAATGTGAACCAGGATTTTCAAAATTAAAGGTACTGCACAAAGGTGGTGATTAACAGCAGCAGTCACCAATATTTCGCATCCATGCCAAATGCTGCAGATAAGTGTCTGTGCTTCTGCAAACTAAAACCGCTGCCCGATTCCTCCGCGGTACATCCCACTACTTGTGATGTCACGTCATTGTAATAAACACATTTAAAAATGTAAAAAAGAAAGAAAGAAAGAACATTTAAAATCTAATTCCTTCACCTGATTGATTCCTCGTAGCAGCTGAATAAGTTTCAGTTTAATTTCAGACACACAGCCACGCAGATGATGACAGTGACATAAATGCTTGTGATTATTCATAAGAGCTGGATCATGTCTCTAACTGCTCAGTGCCACATCTTGCACTAGACTTGTCATTACACTCAAGCACAACCATTAACCAGACGGCTTGTAATGAAAGATTCTCTTTGATTTATCACCTACCGTTCAGACTGAAGATGTGTTTCTCTTGCTCAGATAATAACTTTACAGAAAGGTGCATGTTGTTTCTGGAAGACTCTTGAATTAAAACCAATTAAGGAGCACTCCATCTTTTTAGTGCGTCTTCACGGGTGAAAGCTTTTGTTGAAAGAACGCTGAATTAATTTGTCGCCTTGACAACTCAGACTCGCAGGGGAGTTTAGCAAGTGAAATCAACCCATTTATATAAACAAAATTAAATTATAAGCTCTTCAAATTGGATTTATTACCACAGACATATGCTGACAAAATACACAGCACTACAAAAACTGTTAAGTAACTATATTTACAGGAGAAAACACAACAGAAAAAAAGGATTCATGATTGGAGAAATTGAAAATAAGTTGATATAAAATAATATTTTGAAATCCATAAGCACTTTACAGAAGTAACAGACTGAAACATAATGACACGTAAACTAATTGTTTATAAGTTGTACAAGCTTTTGTCACATGCACCTGCATGTACCTGCATGTTTACTGTGCCTGTAAAGGTGCTGCAGGTTTTAGGGTTGCTCTGACCTGTGAAGGGTCCATTTACCATTTTAACATTAGGATTTACTTTTATTATAATTTATGTTTGGGATTTATATTTAGCATTTATTTACTTCTAAATGGCACATGTATCGTTTATGCCTGCAGCAAATTTAGCTAAAAACTGTTGAATAAAAAAAGTTGAATAACTATATAAGAACTGTTATTTTAACTGCTAAAGCTTCAAATCTTGAACCCTATAATTGTCTGGCAGATTTAAAGCTCGAGCCTGGTCGGGCCATGTATGCAAGACTTAAATAGAAAATTAAATAAAGATATTTCCTGCTGAGCTCATTTAGTAAATGCTCAATTCCTCATTGGGATCCAAATACGCAGCTGTTTTGACTGCTTTAAAATCAATTTGTCTGCATCCTTTTCCCTGCAGCACCATTAGGATGAATTTGCATGATCTGCCTTTTGCTCTACTCATCAGATAACTTCTGCCAAGCTGCAATGAATGAGACACAAAAAACAAGAGCAACCGTCGGCTCAAAGGGGAGCGCGTCAGAATCAGGAATCAGTTTTTATTGGAGTAGCTAACATTAGTGCATAATTTAGCACCAGAGCAATTGCCAATCCTAAAAACAACCATCTCGCTTTAAACATAACTAAACCCATGGAACATTTGAAAGCTCACAAATAATTAACACTCAGTGGACTCCTGTGTGAATCCACTGAGCTTGCTGTTAGAAGCGTATTTGGCTACTGGATGATAAATTCCTTCCTTTCAGGGTTTATTAAAATGTATGTTTTACCATAGCACTGCTTAGACTCACCCGTTCTGTTAGAGCAGCAATGTGCACATAATTAAAAGTAAGTATATTTCTTCAGAGTGAAATAGGCTGAGTTCTGGGATTAGTTTTGCAGCCTTTGACTGCGCAAACAGACAAACTTTTTAAAACCTTTGTGTTTTTCACAGGCAGATTTGATTTTGATTTGATTAGATTGATTTATTTCAAGCATTGTAGTCAAAGCAATAAAGAATTTATCAAACTCATTACAGACATGATGACATGCATGAATAACAAAAAAAAAACAGAAAATAAAACAAAAAAGATGCTTAAATCACATTTTCTTAATCAAATATAGTGATCATTAACTAAAGTTATGTAGAGCTTGATTTATTGCTTGAAAAGAAGTGGGAAGAGGCAAATTTATATAATCCCACCCCTACTGAGTTATTAATTCATGAACCCAAACGGATCAGGAGTTCAGAAATATTCAGAATATTTACACATGAAAGAAATACTCACTTTACACTAAATCGAGACACCCATACGAGTTGTGGGCTGGGAATTCAAAAACAGCAATAATAGTTAAATCACTTACGAAGGACCTCCATTCAGCAATAATTGTGCTTTTGCCATTATCATCCTTTCAGAATCTAAGCATATCATAATCATATTGTGCAGCCCTGATTGGTGGTCTTTCCATCACCATACTAACAGAGGAGAAGCTTACTCAGCATACCATAGACTCTCTTATGCTAAAAGTTGGTCCCTTTTTGCATTTGTCACTGAATCTTTCAATTTTTTATGAACAGATTTTCTCTGCTCATTTAAATGTCTGAAGAGTTCAACTTAAAATAAAGCCTCTGTTCTCTTAAGTGAACATGTGGTTCTTTTAGCTTCCCCAAGTTTAACCTGCTACTCTCTGTGGAGCAGCTTGCAGCTATGTGTGAAGCAGCTGGGATTAGACCCACTGTGAGCCCATGATTCCCTCATGAAAAAAGGAGGAATACTCCCTTGGGATTTAGGAGTAAGTCCCTTTTACAGGTGGAAGTCTATATTTCTACCCCAGATGGTAAATGCGCACTTTAATTGACAGAAACATAATGAGGTTCTCTTACAAGGTGGTTGAGGTTGCCATCATAGATAAAGTACAAAGCTAACCCATTTTGGTAGGAACTCAGAGTAAACCTGCTGCTTCTCCAGATTGAGAAGAGGCAGCTGAGGCCATTTGGACATTTGACAAGAATACCACCCTGCCTTGCTAATGACGCAATATAGCCACGTCCAAGAAAACTAGATGTTCAGCTGGTTTGGGAAGAGAGTGTCCTTAAAGACCTGCTTTGATGAAAACTGTCTTTGCTGTTTGAACATGTTCTGGTGGCATTTTTCTCGTGATGGAAGACATACAGAAAGATTAAAATTAAATTTTAAGTATTTCTTTAATCAAAACAATGTGAATAATTATGGGAAAAATGGCATTTGAAAAAGGTTCTATTTGTTCTAAGTGTTTACAGTTCCACAGACTATTTTCTAACTGGGGTCGTGTCAATGTCAATGAAGTCTATGTCAAAATGAAGAGGAAAAGGGAAGTCAGAGCAGAGGAGGCTGCATGCCTCTGCAGTAAAGGTGGATGGCATCAGCAAAACGAAAAGGGAGTGGTTTGTCTCTAGTGAAGCAACACTGCCCCCATGTGAGGAGAGGCTCAGTCGGTTTTGTGTACGTCTTCTTCCCCTGTTCCATCCTGTAAATGCATCCCTCTGTTACAGAGATGTGTTCTATCAGATATTTCTATTTAGGGGAACATTATTTGTATAGCCTGAACTACATCACTTAACCCATGATGAGAAAACTTTGACAGCTTCTTGTCAGTTTGACAAGAACAAAACAACAGGAGCCACACATTACAAGAGACAAAGGGATTATTTGTTTAAAGATTGTCTGTGGGGGGAAAACTGATGTGTCTTTTGGTAAAATGGCAGTGAGGATTGTTAATGTTATTCTAATCCAGTTGACCTTTCTCATGGTATGTGTGCTGACTTTTTTTGAAAAGGGTAACCATAAAAATCAGAACAACAGACAAAGAAAATAAAGGGTTTGAAACACTGAAGCTGTTGATAAAGTGTTGTGTGGAGGTTAGCGCCACATTAAACCCCAAAAACACAAGAAAAACAGCTCAAGCAATGACTATTATAAATAACTCATATTTTGTATTATGTGACAAAGTGGACAAAAACAGCATTGTGGTCTTTGTAAGGGTTGGCTATGCCTAAATTGTTTCAACCCTTTTGTTGTGTTCCATGTTGTATTTGGGAGAAGGCTGAGCTCAACAAAAATTTTGGTTATACAGAGAATTAGTTTATCATCAGTGCGCTGGACCAAACCAATGTCTCTCTTAAAAAAAACACAGATACAGTGGTCCAGAGGGATACCAAAATCTCCTTTTTGTTCTGTCAAGTGGCCAACTATGCCCACTGACATCCCCCTGCTTTGATCGGTTGTCAATGTGTTTTAACCTTTAACTGTACCTGGGAACTTGTCAAGTTCAACTGGACCAAGTGAGTGTGACATCACCCAAAAAAAAAAAGATCTGCTTTTGGTTCTAATGGAACAAACTCAAATCAGTTGTCATTTTACAGGACCGTGTTGGAACCAGAAATCATCAGCAGCAAGCAGTGATTGTCCGAGTCAGTCAGAGTCATTTCCAGGGCAACCATTCTCTCCAATCAGGAGTGAGTATGACAGAAGACCACACCTCTTTCACTAGAAAGCGGGCTCAGCAGAATCTGTCAATCAAAAGCTTTGATACAAGACCACCTACTTTAATTAAGGCATCTGATTGGTCAGTTTATAACTTGAGTAAGAATGCTCATTCTGACAAATGGAATGACTGAAAAATAGCTGTTTTTTTCTCTATAGAAATCTATGGGATTTTGGCCTTTTGAGACCAGGATGTCAGGAGGGAGGAATCACTCTGTCCAGTTGTCTAAAGTTGCATTCACACCGATTATGTTGATTCGCGACCAATTTTAATAAAATGTCTATGTAAACGCACGTCGACCCGCATTGCGGGCTTCTGCATCCGGAATCACTACAGCCAGTCAAAGGACAGACATTCAGTGATTGTGCGCTGGACATTCAACTGGCTGAACGTCTTAGCTGATAAAAAGTGACAACGTTAAGCTATGAACAATCAGGGACTCAGATTTGGTAGTGACGTGTAGCTCATGTCTTTCTGAAAACACGGAAGTGCCAACTGTTGCAAACATGATCACAAAGGTGAAATGAATAATTGTGCTTTTTCTACCCACCCAAACAAGTCTTTCATATATTGGAATAGAGCTGTGAAAGGAAAAGCCTGGAGCAAGACTTATGAGAGTTGCACCAATTTGACATTTCACATTAGGCCTTATCCCACTGTAGGTGGCAGACAAGCTCTAGGAACAGTAAAAAAACAAAAGAAGAAGAATCCCCTCCCTGCCTCTCCCTGCGTGTTCAGTGTGAACCCCACCGGCTGATTGCATGAAGCCGTGAATGGCACGCTGAACCTGCCACACGTGGCTGTTGTGAATGCAGCTTCATGAAGATGTTTTTAGACATAACAGAATAACAGACGCGAATTTAATGCACGAATCGCGGACAATGCAGCTTCATACAGTCAATGATTCTAATTGTTTTATTAGATGCAGTGGTGTGTCCGCAGGTGGACGCATAAAAGCATAAGGAGGGGTCAAAAGGGCCAATCCTTGTTCACTTAAAGTTATAAAATTCAGATAAAAATAAATTTTCTCAGTCGAATAAAAATACATTCTACAACACTGACTTGTAGAATACTTAGTTGTAATCATTGCATTGACCACAAATTTGGGGTCAGTGGTTGATGCATTCAAATAGCAAGCACTGATGAGCACATTTTCTTCTACTGTCTAGCAATGTTTTGTACTGACAAGGTAGAGAGGAACATAAAAGCAAGCATCTTCTTTTTCCCTGTCGAGCACGACAGCTTTGTTCTTAAAATAGTCAGCCTTGTGATTCAAATTCAGTCTGGAGTATGAAAGCAATGAGACAAGATCAAACAGGTCTCTTTAGACCCACTTACTGCAGAGAGGAGGCGAGGGGGGAGGGATAAAAAATATGTCTCCCTGAATCACACTGGATATTGTTCGCCGCACACCTCCAGCAAATCATATTAGAAACAGTCACTGTGGCAACTAGAGAAGATAATCTTTAATGTTCTCTCTTTAATGAGAGGGAAAATGTTTGTCTCTGGTGATTGAAGCTCTCGCTGTGCAATTATATCCAAATCACTCACTAGCACAGCTTCTTCGCTGATGAAAGGTATCAGAGGGATGGCATTCAATTAGTGTGGGAGATTGACAGAATCCGAACATGTGAAGCATCAGCTGCAAACTCAGCTCAGCTGACACTGAACAAGTCCCAAAAGGTCAATACATGTGAAAGGTAGGGGATAGATGTCTCAATATGAGTTTAACAGGTTGCACCTCCATTCTACAGCCAAAGGGCAGACAGTATTTATGAAATAAACTTAAAAGAACAACTGTTAGAAGTCATTTAGATCTAGCTCGCCTAAAAATGATGAGGACTCTGCATTGGCACAGAGGTTAATGGTTTTGCATCCCAGAGAGAAAACCCTGTTTCAAGTCCCAGCTGGGACCCTTCATTGCATAGCTTCTATGCTCTCCTTGTATTAGTGTGAGGTTTTTTAGGGCACTTTGTGTGGGGTAAGAATACTGTCAAAAAGAAACATATGCTCATAGACAAAGTTGTGCACTGAAAAAAAATTTCGTTCACCCATCAAAATGATCAGAATCCGGCTTCCTAATCACTTGGTCTGGCCACAGGTGTATAAAATCAAGCACTCAGGCATGCAGACTGTTTTCACAAACATTTATGAAAAAATGAGTTGCTCAGTGAATTCCAGCGTGGAACAGTCATCGGCGCCACTTGTGCAACAAATTTAGTGGTGAAATTTCCTCACTCCTAAATATTCCACAGTCAACTGTCAGCTCTATCAGAACAAAATGGAAGAGTTTGGGAATAACAGAAACTTAGCCATGAAGTGGTAGACAACGTAAACTGATGGAGAGCGGTCAGCGGATGCTGAAGCACATAGTGCAAATTTATCGAGTCTGAATTATATCCCAATGTCAGTACTGTAGATCCTGGGGGTGTGGAACAGTGAGTCAATGTCACGCTTCACGCTTCAAAATTTAGTTTTTTGGACAGTTTCAAGTTAATTGGGCAATTATTGCGTAACGTAACGAAAAGTATTTCTGTAAAAAAAAACCTGACTGAGGTTTTACTAAAAAGATTTATATCGAGTATTGCCACAAAAAAACGGCTTTAAATAAAAATCATAGAAACAAACTGTAGAGTAAAAAAAAAAAAAAGCTTGAAAAGGGCCCGGACTAAAAAAATAATAAAAAAAAGCCCTAATATGATATGCATCCTCCAACTGTCTGTAACAGACTGAAAGTATGCAGTAGACCATTCAAAAACATTTACTATTATTAATCAACTTTGCCTTCACTAAGAGTCTCAAGAAGTTAAAGCTTAATTTCAGGGTTATTCTTTGTAAAACTATGGCTTTGCAGTTTTCAGAGCTCTAGTTTAATACCAATGAACTGTAGCTTCAACACTGGATAGACTGAATCATTTTCATGCTATTACAGTCATAAATGACCAGCTTTTGTATCATTTCTTTTCAAGTTCATTGAAGCCCACTTCTTCTGTAAAACTGCAAATGTCAATTGAAGGGTCATGGTGGCAACAATGTGTAAATTATGCTTGAAAATCAAATTTACACAAATCAATGAATAATATTCCTTTCGTTAAAGGCTAAACGCGTAAGTGAATGAACATCATCAAGGCAGCGACATCAATCATCTCTCCTAATAATATCGTCTTTTCATAAAGCTGCTGGTTTCTTGCCTGGCTGCCTGTCAAGGGAAAGAGGGCCTTCATTGTTAGAACTAATAAATTGAGACAAGAACAACAGTCACATCTCATTTGCACTATTGTGTTTGTTTATGTTCAGATTGGGAGGAAAAAAGCCTTTTGACAGGGAAATTGCTAGAATTATTGAATTTTAACTGAGACACCGCCACCATCACCACCCCTTCTCATTCCATCCAGATTTTTTTTTCACATTTTTCACAACAGTGCAGAAAAAAACAAAGTGAAATTTTTTGAGCTTTCCATTCTCATCAAACGGAGTCCACTGTTTCGGTCCAAGAGCTTCTAGAACTCAGAGGTAAAAAACTGACGCGGAGCAACATCACTCATAACATTGACATCAGTCAGTGAGGGTCCTTAGGCAAGGCTCTTAACGCTACCGCCTCCCGAGTGCGGTTCAGCCACAGCTCACAGCTCACCGCTCCCCCCAGGGGATGGGTCAAATGCGGAGACGAATTTCCCCATTGAGGGATAAATACAGTATCGGGAAAAAAAAAACAAAACAACAAACAGGTAGAGGGGCATGGCTTAGATTCACCGCTTATGATTCCAGACCAGAATAATTAAAAACTAATTATAGTTGTCATCCTAAAATTGATATAATTTATTGGGTGTACTGGATTTAAAGAAGAATAAGTAAATAGGAGTCTGCATCAAAGTGAATTTGTTTCCATCATCTTACTCACCTCAACTCAACTCAGGTGTTTGACTGACAGAAAAGTCTATTCAAGGTTGTGGAAAATGGACAAAAGATCAAAAGAAACATCACACGCTAGAAAAATAAAAATAATTACATTAAATAATTAAATGAATATCCTGTCTGGAACATTCTCACGTACAAAGTAAAATGGTTTGTTAAAAAAAACAATGTTGTTGCATAATGAGGAAAAAAAAAACTTTATGTTCTTAATTTGTTATTTATTTATTTATTTTTCCTCCCTTAAAAAGTATAGATAAGGGTACCGTTAAAATATCGGATCGATAAGCAGTATCAATAAGAGTAGTAGTACCGTTAAAACCTTACCGATACCAATCCCTAGTAACATCCAAGTTAATAAACAAATCGTTACACAAAAAAAACTGAGGGGTATGGGAGGACTGCTGTAAATAAGTACTGTACCTCATATAAACAGCTTTTCCTGAGAAAAATTGAGCACTAAACTATGGATGAAAGCACAAAACAATAAAACTATTCAAATAAAAAATTCACATTTATGATTTACCTTACTTCATGCTCATATCAGGAGATTACATTGAATCGCTCGAGCAGTACGGACCACAAGACCACTAAAATATCTAACGGTTAATATATTTTTCACCTTTTCAATAAAGAATATTTTGCGAAAACGTGTAGATTTACCTCGTCTTCATCGCTTTGAAAGTTTGACGTCCGCCATGATTGTTTTGGTCACGTGCCGCGTCCCGCGTGCACACGCTCCGCAGCAGCGAACAGTGTTCAGAGACTGAAGCATGTCAGAGATGTGGAAGACATGGCAGGAATAGATAGGAATATGTTGGATGGAGTAATGGGTGAAATTAGTAGTATGGACAGCAAGATATTTAATGAATGCATTGAAGATGAAACTGTATGCACTAAGCTTTAAGCTGAATGTCAAAGAATCAAAGGCAACTCCAAATACCTGAATCTCAGACTCAAATGCAGTATAATGTCAAAGTACTTCATTTTGTTTTTCTTTACAACACTGTAAGCAGTAAGTATTTCTAGTCAAAAGCTGAACAATCTCAGTAATTTAATTTAATTAAATTTTTCAATTATTTAATTTAATTAACTAAAAAATAAATGTAACTTTGCAACTTTAAACAAGTAACTTCAAATTTGAACAACATAACAGTAATTAGGGATCTAAAAAGTAAATGTAACTTTGCAACAGTAACGAAAAGCAGAACCTCAAGGCAGTCAGAGCAAAAAAGTAAATAAAACTTCTCAACTACTGATTACGAACAAATGTGAAATAGCAGTGATTAGAAGCAGCATGAAAACTTCTTAACTAGTGTTACCTACTACACTGCAGTGCTCTCTTCAAAAAATCTGAAACAGACTAGAGCAGATTTAAGTTTGATATGGTCTATTTTCAGTAATTGAAAAGTGTATAAATAAGTGTTAGATGTCACCAAATGCACCAAAATGCACCATATTAAAATTTCTGCGTCCTGTGGCGACCGGTCGCACTGTGCGCGGTGTCGGGCCAGCAACTTTCAGGCAGGGCCAGTAACTTTCAAAAACTACTGGCCCACAGGGCCAGTGCAAATTTCTGGGCTATGTCAACCCCTGGTTGAGCAAAATATTTTTTTCCAATGGAGAGTTGAGCAAGCATTATTGTTTCAGCTTAATTTTAAGAATTTGAAAGTATGAAGTCCAGCATCAGAACAGCTGTGTCCCTAAACATTCCAGTCAAATTAAAAAAAATAAGAACAGGCACAAGTGTCAGCCAATATCAGATGATAAACAAAAAAAACAACTGAATATCTCAAGCAAAATCTCCTCTAAAGTCTTAGTCACATGTACCTTTTTATGGGGTTGACCTATACAGATGCTGCAGGGTTTTTGGGCCCGTGGAGGGTCGACAGAGAGAAGTGGCTTCATCTTAAACCTTATGTTATCCAATGCACTTTAACATTGGGAGTGGGGTCACCTGGACCCCACAAGACAGGGCGCTGAACCTTTTTTCTTCAATGATTTGTGATCTTCACTGGTGACCATGGATTACATGAAATCCTCTTCACCTGTATCCACCTTTGTCATGGTAGGGATAACGCATCAATGTAAGGGTGGGGTCATGTGGACCCTACAAGATACCACAAGTGTTAAGGGAAGCGCAGGTGTGTCTAGGAGTTCCCTTGAGGTTCGTACGGCCACTTCAAGGGATGTCATGAAAACAGAACATACCATTGTCATGTGTGGTAAGAGTATCATTAGATTAGATTAGATTAGATTAGATTAGATTAGATTAGATTAGATTAGCTTTATTGTCATTGTGCATAGTACAATGAGATTTAAGCATCACCATCAGTGCAAGAATAATAAAAAACATCGTAATACAATAAAATCAAACAAACAAACAAATAAACAAACAGTATATACAAATGTGCAAATATAAACTGTCAAGAGGTGGTAATGAGGTAGAGTGTTGACACTTTGGACAGAGAAGTAAACAGCAATATGGATTTTATCTGTGCATTTGTTAATTGAGGATGGTTATTGCCTTTGGAAAAAAGCAGTTTTTGAGTCTGTTCGTTTTGCTTCTGATGCCCCTGTAGTGCCTCCCAGAGGGCATCAGGTTGAACAGGTCTGAGCTGGGGTGTGAACTGTCTTTGATGATGTTATGAGCCCTAGTGATGCACCGCGTGGAGTAGATGTCCGTCAGGGTGGGGAGAGGGCACCCAATGATTTTCTGAGCCATCTCTACGACTCTTTGCAGTCTCTTCTTATCCGCAGCTGTGCAGCTGCCAAACCAAACAGTTATGCAGTACGTGAGCAGGCTCTGGATGGATGACTGGTAGAAGGTCAGCAGCAGGCTGGTATTAATTTTGCTCTTCCTGAAGACCCTCAGGAAATGCAGATACTGCTGAGCCTTCTTGATGATGGCAGTGGTGTTGGCTGTCCAGGAGAGGTCAGCAGAGATGGTGATGTCAAGGAACTTGAAGGTGTGGACCCTCTCCACGTGCTCCCCATTAATGAGGAGGGGAGTTGGGTCTGCGCCATGTTTCCTGAAGTCGACTGTGATCTCTCTGGTTTTGCTGGTGTTCAGGGTGAGGTTGTTCTCCAAGGACCAGGTTGTCAACTTCAGGACTTCCTCTCTGTAGGCAGACTCTTCCCCCCCTGGGAATGAGTCCGACCACCGTGGTGTCGTCAGCAAACTTGATGAGGCAGTTGTTCTTGTGGGCTGGACTGCAGTCGTAAGTGTAGAGGCAGTACAGCAGGGGGCTTAGCACACAGCCCTGTGGGGCGCCGATGTTCATTGTGCGGGTGAAGGAGTGGTGGGGGCCAAGTCTCACAGTCTGTGTTCAGTTTGTGAGGAAGTTGTTAATCCAATTGCATGTAGGGTGTGGGAGCGATAGTCATTGTGGCTGGTGGTAGGAGACGTTTTTGGCACAGAGATTATGGTTGCTGATTTCAGGCAGGATGGGATTACTGCCTGGGCCAGGGAGAGGTTAAAGATGTTGATAAAGGTGGGAGCGAGCTGGTGGGCGCATGCCTTGAGCACTTTGCCAGGTACTCCGTCGGGGCCAGCAGCCTTCTTGGGGTTCACTGCTAGGAGCACCTGTCTGACGTTGTGCTCCTGTACAGTGAGTGGGGGTGTGCTGGGGCCGGTGGGGGTTGGGGGTGGGTCTGGGGTGAAGGGGTGGTGTTGGGTGGTTTCATGGCGAGCAAAGAAGCAGTTAAGCTCCTCTGCCCGTGTATCATCTGGGGCTGCTGTGGACACATCACTGCCCCTGAAGTTGGTGATGTCCTGGATGCCTCGCCAGACTTCTCGGGGATTATTGCTGGAAATGTGGGTCTCTATGCGTATCCTGTGGTCTGCCTTGGCTGCTTTTACTCCTCTTTTCAGGTCAGCTCGGGCAGCACTGTACAGTGCTCCGCCCCCTGACCTGAAGGCAGCGTCACGAGCTCTGAGGAGGTAGCGGACTTGGCTGCTCATTTATGGTTTCTGGTTTGGAAAAACCCTGATGGTTTTTTCCCAATGCATGATTCCCAATGCAGAACTGTATGTAGTCCAACACTGTTCCTGTGAGTGTCTCCAGCTCCTGATGGTGGAATAAGTCCCAGTTTGTCTGTTGGAAGTAGTCCTGCAGCATGGGAAGGGCATCCTTAGGCCAGGTTGTGATGGTCTTTGTGATGGGCCTGGATCGCCGTATGGGGGGGGGTGTAGGCCGGGAAGAGCAGGAGGGAAAGATGGTCTGACTGCCTGAGTTGGGGGAGGCTCTGTATGCATGCTTGATGTTTGTGTAGACGTGATCCAGAGTGTTCTCCCCCCTTGTAAAACACTTTACATGCTGATAAAACTTCAGGAGAACAGTCTTTAAGTTGGCCTTATTAAAGTCTCCTGCCACAATGTGAACACTGTCGGGGTGAGCCTGCTGCTGTTTGTTTATGGCGCTCAGCAGGAGAGAGAGCGCTGTGTTTACGTTGGCGTCCGGCGGGATGTACACACCTGTGTTGATAACAACAGTCAGCTCTCTCGGAAGAAAAAAAGGCCGACATCTAACAGACATGAGCTCCACGTCGGGGGTGCAGTGCTGATCAATGATCGTTTCGTTGTTGCACCAGTTTTTGTGCACGTAAACACAGAGCCCCCCCCCTCTGCTCTTACCGGAGTCCTTTGTTCTGTACCCGCGCAGCAGAGTGCGGCCTTCGAGTTGCACGCTAGCGTCGGGAATGTCCGGGTGAAGCCAAGTTTCTGTGATGATGAGCAGTTGTTGACATGGTGATTTCCAACCAGCTGTAATCTCAAGTTGTCCATTTTGTGAACTAGCGATCTGGCATTTGAGAGGAAAAGGCTCGGTAGAGGTGGCTTGTGTGGTTGTTTCCATAGCCTTAGCACGAAGCCAGACCTGCAGCCTCGCTTCTGCTTCCTCTCCCTCCTCCGCCTGTGTCGTCTGCCAGTACCGATCCAATCCAAGGTGAGCCCGGGGGTCTCGCTATGTAGCTCGGAATGTTGTGCTCGTGGTGGAAGTTGCTGGAAACAGCGGTTTGATGTCGGTTTCCAATGTCCAAGAGCGTCTGGCGAGTGTAGTGGGTGTTAGCAGAACCCAAAAATAAAAATAAAAGCGAGACTGTATAGAAAAGGAATAAAGAAAATATAGAAAAGGAAGCACTGAATGGGGAGCAGAGAGCCGCAGCACCTACGCGCGCCGCCATCTTGCAAAAAAAAAAAAAAAAAAAAATCATGAAGTATTTGTAAGGAAAATGCAAGTTACACACAGGTATGACGTGTGCTTATGCCTATACAACGCACTCTAGTCGTTAGTAATGTGCGAGTACTGGATCCTTACTGACCGTGAGCAAATGCTGAACGCAATAACGCAATAGGTGAGCAGGCAATCCTTAAGTGCCCGTAGGTAGTCCTCACAAACTACACTGTTTAATTTCTTGGTGATACTTTAAAATAACGTACCCTATATTAATGTTGGTTGATGCACAATTAGACATTATTTAACTATTAAATAACGTAACAAACACTTTTATGCATTACTTTACATTGCTCAGTGAATTATTTCATGCCTTAGTTTGCAGGCAACTAGTGTTTATTAATTAACCTTTCTTAATGCATTACAAAACAATAATAGTTTCCCTATGTCATGAATGCATCAACAACATATTAATATATATGTAAAGCCTTAATAATGTCTGAAGTTCACTATGATTTTTTGTTTCGAGTTAGAAAGCGAAAGGTTATGCATTAAGTAAGATTAAAAAATAAACATTCGCTAAATACTAATAATGCATTAAGCTATACAATTAATAATGTCAAGTAATGCATAAAAGTGACTGTTAACACGCTTTAATACTTACATAAAATTGCTATGTTTGCATTACCTAAAGTTAATAAAGGGTACCTTAAGTGTTTCAAACAGGTCATGAGGACAGCGCTTGCACTTCTCATCCGAACAGCAGGATTCAGGGTGGTTGAAGAAATGAAAAATCCGTAGGACACCCCCTTCACCTACTTCATCCTTACTCTTTACGTGTTGTAAAAGCGTTCGCTATGACTTGCATCATGAACATTTTCACTCCACAGGAACCTCAAGCTTTCTACAACTTTATTTAATCTTTAGTGCCTGACTTGCATGCACGCCGAGATTTGACCATTTTTTGCTTGCAGACAGCCTATATCCATCTCTAAGGGCAGTTGGGACTTAGGTGTAAGTGTACAAGTTTTGCTAATTTCCCTCCTTATTCTCATAAGGAGGGACTGAAGAATTTCAGAGAATCTTTTTCTTAATAATTATGATGTACTCTAAACACATGCATTGTGCAGCTGCCTCAGTGACAGACAGACCTTGTAGTTGAAATGGACCTTTACAGCAAAAACACCCAGGTGTCTGTGCCATTGACGCAACCATTTGACAAGAAATGAGACGTAGCATAATGACAGTCTGGCAGCCTTTAATAGCTGCTGGAGACGCTACTAAAAGATAGTATAAGCGATGACTCATTTTATGTGTCTGAAAAGTGCTCATCTGCTGCCATAAGTGGAATATGTTTAAAGACCCAATTTCATTCCTGTGACATGGGAGATTAATTTAGCCATCGATTTTTCTCCACTTCAGTCTCCCTTTAATCACAGCTGGACCACCAGGAAGCAGCCTGACTCAGTAAGGCGTGCTCTTCACTCATCAGCACTCTGGTTTCTACATAGATTCACCATATGCTCTGTGTTAGCCAGCTCATTACTCCGCTGTATTGGAGAATTCTATCCATTCTATGCAATATTACACGGTTGAGTTGGAGTTTAATGGACTGCCTCAGGCCTTTTGAAGGAACAAGTTTAATGAACAATTGATTTTAAATGATTATAATCTTTTATGAGACCTTATCCTACATTTTCTTTGCATTACTTTGGTCCTCAACCCTGTCATATTGCAAATGAGCTCAGGTTCATGTGTGAAGCTTGTTGATCCCTCCAACCTTTTTAACAGCTTTTGCCAAGAAGTAAAATAGAATAAAATAAGATAAATAAATCATGTAGGAAGGAGAAAGCACACTAGGAATCTTTAAAGACAAAGCACTCCACTCTGAACGCTCCTCCACCATTTGTCAAAAGGACAAAGAGCTCTTTGATTAAAACTGCAGTGAGCAACACATTAAGGTAGACAAATGGCTTCTCACTGATCCCTCTGCTCTCTAATGATGCTGCACCACCACAGAGCCCGTTAAGAACCATTTTTACCTTATAAAGAACAAATCTGAATTCATGTAATGTTTTAATTTAATGGTTATAGCTCAATAAATGAGCAAACTGTCAATCTGCTTTTTGACATTTCCACTGAGATGTGATCTGGTACGGACTTATATTCCTTTTATCAGTATTTCCCAGGTAGGCTATACAGTGGCAAATTGGTTCGCACTGGTTTGAATCCCAACTGGGACCTTTCTGTGTGGAGTTTGCATGTTCTCCTCATGCATGTGTGGATTTTCTTCGGGCAATCCAGTTCCTGCCACAGTCTAAAACATGCTTCATAGGTTCAGCAGTGTCTCTAAATTGTCCCTGGGTGTGAATGTGAGTGAGTGGTCCTGCAATAAACGGCCTTGGGTGTACGCAGGGTGTACCCCGCCTACACTCAACAGTTTCTGGGTTGGCTCCAGCGGCCCTGTGGCCCCAAAAGAGATTCAGCAGGTTCTTAGGATCCGAGGATGGATGGATGGAGTATTTTGCAGGTGTAACAATCTCCAAAATCCAAAAAACATGCCAGTGTCCAAAACACTGCTGTGCTTTTGCAAAACCACTTTGTCCTTGTATTAAAAAAATATATATATATTAATTGTCAAAATATTTTGCATTTTTCTAAAAACAAAAACAAAAATCAAAATAAAAGGTTTCTTTTTTAGGTCTTAATAACAGCACATACTCAAAAGCATGTGTGTGTGTTTTTTTTTGTTTTTTTTCTATGAGTGCACACAAACACACACACACACACACACACACACACACAAGTCCATGCATAAACTGAAGTACCAGCCTCAGGATTTTGAGAAACATATTCTGGTCTGATCAACCACTGAGTACATTTCTTTATACTGAAATCAAAAATTCCATAACATCTTTAAGTCTATAAAGTTCAGAACAAAGTGCAGACTGTTGAAATTTCAATTTCCTTTTGAGAAATCCTGGTTAAAAAATATCAACATATTTATATGACTGTCTTTTTGCCTTGGAGCTATAATCTATATACACACTTAGGCAATTTGCCTTCTGCCTGTTTGCAAGTTGATGACATTTGTTTGCTAAACACACTCAAATGACAATTAGACCTACCTAATGGCCCCATAGTTACGTCTGTGTTCGATGTCTTCTACCCGGCAGTAGCCCACAGGTTTCTTGTAGGTTCTGTTGAACGAGCCTTAATGGAAGATGAGTGCATCAGTGTCATTTTCTTTGCATCTAAAAGTATAGAGTAGCAGACCATCAAAAGGTCACTTGATGGCTGAATCATCATGCGGCTATGCAAATATATTTGAATGACTTAAAAGTTGATTTTCTCCAAAAACAGAGAGCTGACCATGGCCCCCCAAGAAAAAACAGGACTACGAAGACCTTAAAAAGTCTCTTGATGATATCCAAGCTGCGTTGTATCCCTTTATGGAACAAGTGAATGCTAAGCTAACTCCGCTCTTAGTGCTAATGGACAAATTCCTGAGGCTCCGCGCTAAACACGAGCAACGGGAAAACCGGGTCGACATTCTGGAGAAAAGACTGGACGATATGGAACAACAAGTAAGGATGAATAATGTCATTCTCACTGGATTACCAATCAAATATCGGGCAAAGCTAAATGCAGCTGGAGCTAGCATTGCTAATGCTAATAGAGTTAGCAGTCTCTCTCAAACGGAGAGCGGAGGAGAGTCTCTGGAACACCAAGTGGAATCATTTCTCACGTCTAAAAGGATTTCCCTGGATCTCAACACCATCGAGGCCTGCCACCCGCTCCCCAGGAGGAAGGAGGCAGATAAACCAGCGATCCTCATCAGGTTTGTGAATCAAAAACACAAGCTAGCTCTGATGAACCAAAAGAAAAATCTGAAAGAATCTGCTCCTTATCTGAACGACCATCTGACCAGAAGGAATGCTGAAATCGCCAAACATGCCAGGCTTCTCAGGAAGCATAAGCAGATTGAGAACACTTGGGTGAAAGGCTGCAGGATTTACGTCAAACCACTCGGTCCACCGGACCGGTCCAAGGTTCTGGTTGTGAACACCAAGAAGAACTTTGAGAAGTGTTTGATCACGGACGTCTGAAACAACATGCAGTAAATCAAAGAGTCATATAATTTCAAGAAATATGACGCCTAGATTCATCACTTTCTCCAAAAGTCTGAAGTGACCTGATTATCAGCAGAGAGTTCTGACCTGCAGACAAGTTGACCTCAACTCTTAGGCGCCGCTGATATCAGCTGAAGAAGGATATGACATAACATCGAAGAGAACTACAAACTCTAAGAATGGCTGTTAATCAGCAGAAGAAGAAATGCCAACTTTGGTCATTCGACAAAATATGGACCCCTCTTATTTTACTTCACAGCATTACTTTATCATAAAATTATAATAATAATAATAATAAATAAATAAAAATACAAAAAGATAATAAAACAAATGATTAATCAATTATTGAAAATGGTTAAATTGATTGACTTTTAATGATATTACTTCACTTGCTCCAAAAAAAATTAATACGTTGATTCATGATTTTTCCTAATGTAGCATAATCTTGCACATATTTTTTCAACACATTTATTTGAATAATCTTATTGAAAAGTGCACATGCAAAATACAAAGGATTCGCTAGCATACACACACTTCGTTTGTCAGTGGAAAGAATTTGCTGCATACGTCTCAATTCAGAGGTTGCCAAAAACTAACCCTTGAAACTTGAAAAATAGTTTAAAATACCAAAATGTTGAATAAAAGACCATTTTGTCACACCAACAACCGTCAGGTTCATTTTTGGTTGTCCTCTGTGAAATCTGGTTGTCTCGGATCTCGGACAACCGGATAACCGCTTATTTCGCACTGTTGTGACATCTCCGGTGTTAAAGGGTTAATACTTAACTGCAGCATCTTCCTTTTTGTTTGAGATCCATATTGCATTTCAAGTTCCACTCCAATCCTATTTTTATCTATTTTAAAGGGATTCCTAGTGGTCTTTTAATTATGATTTTGACGTTTTTAGCCAAAAAAAAAAAAAAAAAACCTGTCATTTTCTAGGACATAGTTTCTGCAGACCGGCAGGTGTTAGAAAATCTGAGTTGTGGGTAGGAATCGGCATGCTCTAATATTAACTGTCTCTGTTTTTTCTTACAATTTTCCTCTTTATGAAAAGCAGAGGTTTATGACATCAAATTCAAACAAGATACAGACAGTAGTAGAATGGAAAAAGAAACTGTTCAAACCAGCCCAATAGAAAAGAAATGGGTCATGGGACCTCACATCCTGCATTGTTTTACAGTCACTGGTGCAGATCTTTAGGGAATCCATAGATGAGATACATTTTTGGAAGATTAAGAAAAGGAAGAAAAATACCTTGGAGATTAGAGAAAGCACACTAGAAAAATGAGATCAACCTGCAGCACTGCATACCAGTTTTCCCATGTTCTGAGGAAGATAGCAGCTCCAGGATTTTGATTGTGTTTTAACTTCAGTGACATTTCTAAAAGGTCATTGGTAATTTTGTATTTACAACAGAGTACTAGCACCACCAAAAATAAAAAAATAAAAATAAAAAATAGATTAATATATGAGAAAACAGTCGTGAAAATTTGAGAATAACCCACTAGGCACAGGATGACTATTAGATACCAACAGATGTCTTGTAGATGTCTACTGGACATCTCTGACAACTCTATTTTGTTACTCCATTAGATGTATACCAATAGTGTTTCCAAAAGATATCTACCTACAGACGTCTACTACACATCTACTTGCAGCTATCTAATCATAAGATGTTTTCAGATGTCTAACAGAGAACCTTTTTTAAACATTTACTAGTTTAAAATTTTTTACATCCATCTAGTCATCTTCAGAACCCTCTGAATCCTTTTTGGAGTCACACCTTTGCTGGTTCCAATCCAGCTGCTGTTGAACACACCTTGGCCTTCGGTAGTGCAACATCTAAATCACTCAACCCCTCATTAACCATTTTACGATGCGTAAACCAGCTTTGCATTGCATATTGAAAATTCCTGTAGCCACAATAAATGCCTATAAATAAACTGAATAAACAAAGCAGTAAACACATATTGTAGTGCAACTACATCCAGCTTAAAACATAGAAAATAACCACATCAATTTGGAATATCACTTATTCTATTTATAATTTCACTCATCAAAAAGTTGGATTACTTGAAGACAAAATCCATCCTCCTCTCGTTCCTTAAAAACAGTTCGATCACCCTGTCATGTAGATTATCGCACTTCAGTTCCATCAAGAAGTCCTTTAGCACCCCTTTTTTTTTTTTTTTAAGTTGTCCTGTCCAACAGCTGGGCAAACAGATGAGAGCTGAAGGCCTCTTGTGTTGGACATATTTTGCTTTAACAATAGAGGTATTAATCTTCAGACAAACCAGAGGAATGTCTGAATAAACCCCTTTTGTAATTGACGCCATACTTTATTAGATTCCATCATGTTTGAAAATCTTTGGTGTTGGACCGGACGGAAAAGGAAAGGAGGGAAGGATAGAGAGGGGTGTGAGAGAGGAGGGGGGATAGGAGGGTGATAATAGGAGGGGGGGGGGGGTAGAACCGTAAAGCAGCATAAGGCAACAACTTTACTGGATGTTTATCATTACGGTAAGGCTCAAGTGTTAAACAAATCTCAAAGGGCGGGGCCTGTCCACACACACATTCAGATGTTATAAACACACCTGTTAACTGCAAAGATGTCCACATGTCAACATGTATAGAAAACATGCACACAATACAGATATTATTCACACACACATACTCATGCCTTTAAACCAACTATTGTGAAATATTTCATTTGTTCCATCATGCAAACTATTAGTGCAAAGGTGAGCTAACCCCTGTGCTCAGGTAAGTGTTTATGTTCTTCTAAATGGATGGCGGAATGTGAAAAGAAGGAGGGAGAGCGCCCAGCCACCCCCACACCCAGACCCCCACCGCAGCAGCAGCGGCAGCCAGAACCCCCATAGCCACACGGCAGCAGGCAGAGAACAACCACCCCCCGGGCGACCACATCCGCCACCCAGGCCAGGGCCAGCAGGACCACCCCGAGGCCCCCAGAGCCAGAGAGCAGGGAGGCACGGGGGGAAGAGTCCTTTAGCACCCTTAGCATTTGTCTTTAGTATGGGCCGGCCTGCCTGTGGAACATGTTTTTTAAACTGGGGGAGGAAGGAGGACAAAATGCACACACATAGAGGGAGAACATGCAAACTTCACACTAAAAGGGCCCAGTTGGGGTTTGTTTCAACTGATTTCACAGACCATTTCTTTGTGTTTTTGTACAATGTGTTTGTCTGTTGGGGAGCTATTATTATGAATATTATTCTTACTGTTTTTATTTTTCAAGGTGTTCTGTAACAGGATTAGTGCTCTATAAATAAAGTTGAATTAAAATGTCCTCTGCAAATGTTAACTCTTTGGAATGAAGCATTAGAAAATGATGGGATATCTGCACCATGTTAGTCCTGCAATCACACCAAAGAGGATGAAGAATGTGATGAAGGGTTCCCTGCACTTAACCACTGTAACACATGGAGGTCTGGGTAAAGATCAAAGAACCAACCTCCCATCACCTGAGCCAAAGCCGCCGTGTCAGAGTGTCACAAGAACAGGCAGACGGCTGGATCCAAGTGCAGCAGGTTTATTAGCCCAGCTAAAAGTCCACAAAGCTAAATCAGGGTCAGGCAGGCGGGGGTCAATAACCGGCATAAATCCATCCGAGGAGAGACAGGGTGGTCAAGATCCAGGCGAGAGTCTGGGTAGGCAGCAGGCAAACAGAGTCACAAATAGGACCAAGGGACAGAAGACAAAGTCCAAATATAACACTTAGTAAGGAAGGCAGAGTGGCACAAACAATACTTCGCACTGAGTTTGACTCAGTGAAGAAGCTTAAGTATGCTGTGGTTCATGAATGAATGAGAGTCAGGTGTAAGGCATAGAGTGTGGGAAGACAGAGCCCTTACTTCTGACAGGGAGGTCTTTCACTTCTGCTTGTTGCTGAGTCCTCTGGGTGGTGGTTGTGTCTGAATGTATCATTTGACCTACTAGATAGAAAATCCCAACTCAATTTCTGTGTTTCCCGGAACCAAAACACACATTGAATATGGAATTCTAAACCATTTCAGCATAATTAGAAAACAAAATACTTGAAATTGTAAAAAAGCTAAAACAATTAATTTAGTTCATATTTGTGCTCACAAAAATGCATTTGACTGACTCCAATCATTTTTTATCTATTGTAAAAGCATTTTCAGTGGTCTTTTAATAATGTTTATGCTGTTTATTTAGCCCAAATAAAAAACTTGTGTCATTTTCTACTACATAGGTAGTTTCTGCAGAGCGGCAGGAGTTGGTTAGAAATTCACCTCAGAGTTGTGGGCAGGACTGTTGACATGGAGCAACCCCGTCCCTGCTTCCCCTCCCTTTTACTGAGAGCTTTCCATCGAAACAAAGCAGGAAAGCTTGTGACCCACCCAGCGTGTTTTCTACAACACAAATACATTTTTTTCTAAACGGCATTTTTGCGTCTGCTCCTAATACACAACGATTTGAATACTCAGAAATTAGCTTCATTTTCTATACAAATGTTTCCTCCATCATCAGAAAAATGCCACAAGAAAATGTTAAAAACACCAAAAACATGATTTTCATGGGACGGGGTATTTAAGGGCCTGAGCATCACATGGTAAATCTCTGACCTGAGTGAGAGAATCCACAGATGAAGACAGCCGTCATCCAGATTCACAGCCTCCGGCAGCCTCAGTAATGCAGACCAAATTGCCTGGGCTGCTGGAAACGATGCAGTCATGGTGGAGGAAATTGGAAATCAATTCTTGTCATCACCGAACATGACTTCCGTTTTAGGAAGCCAGGGCTCATATAAATTTGCGCATTTGGTCCCGCAAAGATGGCACTTTATTGATAAAAAGGGAGCAGACAGACTTGGCAAAGGGGGAAAAAAATAACAAGGCTCATGTCAAAATGTAACACAGATCCTCCTGAGAGTGCATTTCATACATTATTAACCTAACCAAAAGGGTAAAGTATGCACAGATGATGAATCCTTGTCTCGCTTCTGATACATCTGACCCCTGGAATATTGATTTATGGATTCTAACTTGCTGCATAAAGACTCCTTTGTTCCCGTTCTATCCTCTGGGTAATAGCAGCTCATTAGAGAAGTTTGTCAGCAGTGGTTCTCGGTAGTTCTCAGTAATGACTTTTCCTAGCAGACATCCAGAAGAACAGAAAATCCTGGAGCTCATCCTGGCATTGTTGACAACGAGGTTTATCTCTTCAAGGAGACTTAACCGTCACAGGCAGAGCGTGAAACAGCAGCAGGAAGCAATCTATTACTCTGCTGTAAATTAGGACTGTGTTGTGGACATACTGATCTTTGATGTAGTGCATGTACTTCATGTAGGTCGAAGCATGACGCGCGACAGTGTGGTGCTTCTGCATGCTGAGTGCCTCATAACAGCAATCCCACAGGCCCTCAGGCTCAATAAGAGGCAATCACGCCCTCGCCATCGCAGCTCCATCTTCCCAAAAGACACTGTTTGGAGTCAGACTCCATACATTATGCATCAAAGTTGAGCTGCAAAGCTCCACAAAAAGACCTGGGTGTCAGGAGTGATGAAGAACAATCGACTATGGGGAGGGAATCACGGCACAAAAGTTCCCTGGAAGAAAAATTCTGTTTTGCTTTCTGATGTCATTCTTTGTTTTTCTCTGCTTGTCTTGTTATTCAAGCTATATGTTTATGTCCCCTGTGGGAAGCTTGCCGAGGCGCAACTCATTCATCATCCTAATTGGTTTGTTTAGAGAGCAGCTGTTGTGTTTGATGGAGAAGTTCTCCTCTCCTTCGATCAAAACAAAGCTGCAGCTCTGTGATTATACATAAATGTAGTAATATAGAAGTTACGATGAGATTATCCCAGGCTTTGTTTGTTCATTTGGAAGTTATTGACAGCATCTATTCAGCTTCTGTAGACATGGATTCTTTACTCTTGAAGTCAGCAGCGATTGCCTCTGGCCTTATTCACATGAGCCCGTATGGCGTTGGTTTTTGGGTTGTACAGGCATGTGGAGGGTTGTTGACAGGTGCGTCCAAATCTTAAGGGGAGCACAGGTGTGTCTTGCTGTTCCTTTGAGGCTCGTGCACCCACCCCAAGGGACATAATGAGAATGGAAGGTACTATCGTCAATCAAATATACGTATCTGTAAGGCTAATGTATGTCACACGCACTTATGACGCACAGGGAAGCTGCCGCACAGTGTACTTACGCTACACGTTAGTACTGACCGCGCACAAATCTGCACGTAAAAATGTCCTCTTTTCTGAAACAACGTACACACTGGACATTTGAACCGCATTCAAGAACACCCTAAATGCATATTCTTGAATGCAGTTATAGCCCATGCAATAAAACCCACAGGGAATGGCTTCTTCTTCTTTTTCTTTTGTCAGGGTTTACTAGCGCATGCCCACCACCAACAGTTGGAAGAGGCTTGGTGTAAAATGTAAAAGTGGTGAAAATCATGTGAATCTCACTCCAGGCTTTTTCTTTCAGTCGGGTCATCTGGACCCCATAGGATAGCACAAGGGTTATCCACAAAGATGGGTAAAAAAAAAAAAATAAAAAAAACTTTTTCTTTTTCTATTTTGAACCATGGACGTTTTAGTATAGTGTGTACACAAACTGTGAATGGGTGCATTTTGTTTTTCACCTGGCTCCAGTTCCAGCCCATTTTTTTCTTATATATTTTAAACATTAAAAAAAATAAAGCTGAATTATTATAACAAATAAAAAAACAAGGGCCCACACCTGGGAGTTGTATTTATTTCTGCAAAACCTATAACGAATCAGAGAAACTACCACCAAGTTAAATGTGTTGATGTCAATCTGCAAAAAATAGAAAAAAAATGAAGCAAAACTTTAATCTGTGTATAGGGAAGGAGGACAAAGGCAGCTCACGGTGAAAGGAGAACCTTGGGAAATCAATTACTGTCACCCAACTACTTTACATGGAAACAGTTTTTCTCATAATGGCCCATTTTTCATTTGATTTAATCTCATCACATCTCAGCAAACCCTCCAGTTCATCCCAGCCTATCCCTTCAGATGGGCATTTAATAGCACTCGCTGACCATCATTCAAAACAATGAGTATTATCCAAAGAGTATTGCCACGTTTAGCAACCCTGAGTGACTTTATTTGGTTACAAACGATTTTCGGTTCAAGCTGTTCTTTAGAAAAAGTTTGAAAGTCAGAAAACAAGGTGAACTGAACCATAAGATAGCTCTGTCCAGAGTCAGTACCTCTGTCTGCAGCTTTGAAATGCTGAATGTGGCCTTTAAAAACCAAAAACTGGTTAATTTATAGTAACCAAGTGAGGCTTAAAACCCTGGATTAGCCTCATTTGGTTTTCGTACATGTAACACCCGTGGAGACCTCCTGTTAGTTTAGAGCAGTGTTTTTCAACCTTTTCTGAGCCACGGCACACTTTAACCTTAAAAAAAATCCCGCGGCACACCAGGATCCAAAAATTAAAAAAAAAACACACAAAAAAAAAACGGAGAAACTCATAGTCTGTATTGATCTACAGTCCCTCCACAATCTCACATGCATTTTTGAGATAATTGTTGCAGAAAAAGCTGGAAAATGCAGCTGTTTTTTTTCTAAAAGATGCAATAAAAGTTAAGTTAGAAGATTTGAAAACAGTTTGATGTGTGTTCGTTGGTTTCAAGACGTTTAACAACAGATCTTGTGCGCGGTCAGTCTCACAACCCAATGCATCATGGGAGATGTAGTGCATTAAACGGCCGGTGGAGATCGCGTCTCTGAACTTCATTGTTTTGTTCACTTGTTCCACGGTCTGACACCGGATTCTGTGGAAAGCTACACCGCTAAAGACGAGCTTTAGCTGGTATTTTTGTTAGAACTGAGCGATTTTACGAGCTAAATCGGGACAAGGAAGTGAAGACTTTAACCACTTCTGATTGGTCAGACTGATGACATGTGATTAAGCCTTCAAGAATGATTGGTGGAGACAATTAAAGGGGCGGGACTTTTACAAAATACAGCCGAAGCTGCAGCTGAATCGCGGTACGTCATTCTTATCAAAATGTCTTTAATAAAATAAAATAAACGCAAAGAAAAAGTATTTTACGATCTTTTATATTCCTAACTCCTCAGTGTTTTATCAAGTCCTGTTTGGATGAACAGAGAGCTGAAATCCTGGAGACGGAAAATGTTTTTAGATCAGTTAATGAGGGCAATTCCCCACGGCACACTTGACCATCTCCCACGGCACACTAGTGTGCCGCGGCACACTGGTTGAAAAACACTGGTTTAGAGTAGAAGGGTGGGTGCTTGGGTTCGAACAATGTCCAGGTGGATACCAGAAAAAAGCGCACCTGATAAATCAAAAGTGTCCTCTACTAAGAAAATAAAGAGACCCAGAGATATCTCAATATTTAGCCACATTTTTGTAAGGCTGTTAAATAAATTATAATAATTTTGCAAATAATATATAAATTGATCTCCAACAAAAAAAACACAAAACACTCCAATCAAGTAAAAACCTATAAAATTAAATTACTTCACAAAATGTCCCCTTTAGCCTAACCTAAACTAAAGTAAACACTGGCTTTCAACCCAATTTAAATAAATGTCACAACATAAAAGTTTCCCAGATATTATTTACTACTCCTTAGTTAACAAAGTCCCTGCACACAAGTATTGAAGTAACAACTGTAGAACATTAACAGTTTTAACCGTTTGGAACCTTTCCGTGGCGTGTACGCGCGCGCACACACACGGTTTAGTTTACTCACGGTACCGGCACCTCGACAGCAAAACAGAAAAAAACGTTGCAGGCCTGTTCCTTCTCTTGCAAAACATTGAGTGCGTTGAAATAATCCAGTCGGATCCAGCGAGAACAGAAAAAACGACTACTTCGCTTCAAAGTGATCCATCGTGAAGCACACTAGCCTAGCTTAGCAGCCTCCGCTAACGCTCCGATCCAGAAAAACGGCTCGCACGCTTCCAGCTCACCCGCAGCTCCCGGACTCACGAAGCCAAGATTATCTTCTGAACTCTGAATTCAAAATTTTCCGTTGTGTCTCGGGTTTTGCCTCTTCGAAAACTCAGGCTTCTTCTCTCCTGCAGATCTGGAGGGAAAACTTCACCATCTCCTCCCCTCTCGAACTTTCTGTCTTTTTTTTATTTTCTTCCGTCTCCCCATGACGCCGCCCTCTCACGTATCAGCAACCAATCACAATTGGCTAAAACGAGGTATTTACAAACCAACCAATTATTATTTCTTCTTATTTCTTCTTCTTTTGTTTATACTGTTAAAAAAATAACAATATAAACCCAAACCCTATCTTCTCAAAATAATAGTTATATGAATAACAGAAAAATCATCTTCCACTTCATTTATGTAATTATTTTTAATAAATTTACCACTGGGTTACATACACTATCCTATAAAAACTAATTATGTAGCAATTTAGCCACATCCGTGCAAAAATACTCATTTTCTGTGTTTGTGAGGTGAGGAGTACCCTTTGCAAAAGAAAAAATGTTTTAAAAAAGTTAATCTCTTGTCATTAAGCCTAAATTTGGAAGTTTTTTTAAATCCCAATTTTAATTTTACAGAGAATTTAAACTTACATTTTAGAAAATCTCAAAAAGTTCTTGACTTTTATGTATTCAAACTAGCTATATCTAATTGAATCATGTAAAATGCTTATTTACTTTTTGTCCTCTTTTTTTAGTTTTGTACTTGCATGTGCATAAAATGCAGAAGGAGTCATTTGATTTTAAAAGATGTGAGCAGGATCTGTCACACCTTTAGTGGAACATCTGGAAACCCGCAGCAGCTCATTGAGTCTGTGCAGCAGCAGCTGTGTATGAAAATGCAAACACCCAACAGAGGGAAATGCTGAGGCAGTGCGTCTCTGCAGATCCTGCCTTTCAGGCCGGCCTCCATCTGCTTGGCTTTCACCACAGCTGCTGCAGAGTCCTGCAGGAGCAGGTGCCAGAGTGAGGATTGGAGAAGCGGCTTCAGATCGTGGCATCCGCCTTTCATCTGGGGCTTTGTAGATCTTACCTTGCTCTCCAACTACAGAAGAAAACATCCTACTTCAAACATATATGCCCTTTACATCAATTTAAATTCAATACAATCACAAAGCCTAGTTTCAGTTATTTTTTGTAAACAAGCCATATGTGAGCCCACTCAATCCTACAGTTCAAACAACAACAAAAACCAGTTTCTGTGAATTTCCTTCGATGTATATGGAGTCACAGGGTGGAGAAATACACCTTCAGTGCCTTAACATGATCAGAACACAGAAAAAGAATCTGCTCTTAATTAACAAAACACATTTAACAGATCTTCAATCATCTGTTTTCTATGCCAGCTTTATTATCTCTTAAGTTTTAGCGTGAAAGGTTGCACACTCTCCTATTTTTTCACAAAAGCGCAGAGGTAAAACCCATCAATTTATTAAAGATTGTACAGATCCAAGGAGCAGCCAGGTATGGTCAACCATACACCTCAGGTTTGTCAGCTTTAGAGGTTTGACAGTTGCTGTTTTCAGATGTGAGTAAGCAAAATGCAAAGACAGACTTCAGCAACGCACTTTAGAAAACCAAATGCTCCTTCGGGTCATATAAGATTGTTTCCAAATGATTTTATTCATAACTCTTTCTAAGCCCAGGGGCTGCTCAATGAGAGGAAATTATAGGAAAATTCCAGACATTGTGGTGGTTTCTGAGAATTGCCCTCAAAAGGTCAGGACTACATCCAGAGGAAGACAAAGTTACTTCTAAAAAATCTTAGCCTTTGAAAGTGCTGCTGGAATAATCATAGTAGGCAGAAAGGCTTTTTTTTTAACAGAGATGAAAGTCTGGGGTAGAGAACATGTCATTTAACAGGCGGAGAGCCAGTTAAACACTAAAAGGAAATGATCTACCAGAAATGTGCTCATTTTTTTTCCATCAAATAAACAGCAGAAATGAAAATAATTAAAGTCTTGAGTGGTGTTGTATGGTGCACATGCGCGAAGTCGCGAACCAAATGACACCATCCATAAAAATGGCGACTGAATTGATTTCATTTTGTTGGAGCCAGAAGTAAGCCATATTCTGAGAGAGAAGTCACACCTGTTTGATCCAGTTCTCATATACAGTCATTTCTCTCACCCTATGCCCCTCCCACCCTGGTCAAAGCCACACGAGACAAATTCCTGAAAGAAAAAACGTTCTTCAAAATGGCGGCCTTTCTCCTGGCTTTATCTCCATAGTAACCATATCCTGTTTTGATCGCCTGTGGGCGACAAATAGGTTTGTTATTTTTTAGTATTGACAAAAGTAAACTTTTGAATTTACTCTGCAATTGAGGTTTTTGTTAACCACACCCACATTCCTAATATGTTCAAATTATATATCATTTTGTTCAGCTTAAACCAGTGATTCATGTTCACAATCATCCGATAAAATAAAATTTTACGATCGACGAGGGACTTCCCCTTTTGAGAGTTCACCATGCTAACGCTGTTTAAAATCTACAAACTTTATTATTTTCTCCCAAATGACTTCCCAAAGATGCTCAAGGAGGAGGAGATAGGTCAAAATCCTGGTACTAAAGATAACTTTTTGGAGAAAATTCAAGATGGCGCCCCTCCTCTGGAGGTCAAAGGTGAATGAAATTTAGCTTGTGGTTCTAGACTTAAACTGATGGCATGTGTGTGAAAAGATCGCTCCAACAAAATTTTGACATTTTCCCATATTGTAAGTCCTGTGACCATCCCATAATAATTTCAAAACTTTCTTTGGGTATCCTCAACTTGTCTGCTTTGGTTTTGTTAATGGATTTTGAATTATTTTTTTGAGCCTCTAAAAGAGATTTTTGCCCCATTCCTAATGATGGTTTCTCCCGGTGTGATGTCATCATATATTTACCGGGTAGGCTACTACTGGGTACTATAAATAAACTTGGGTGAGTGTCTGAGTTTGTGGCGGGGGGCAACATTTTCACTCAAAGATGCTGTAAGAAAGAAGAATTGCTAAAAACGATCTGGTTCTTGCCGTCAGGACTACAGCAGCTCATAAAACAACATTGAAGTGTTGTCAACAGAAAAACCGTCATCACAATGAGCTACCTTCCAGCAACAAAGTACTTCTCGAACTTCCGGTTCCGGGTTACAGTGGGACGCATGGGGCTCACGGCGGCGGCTATACAACTATCTTCAAATGACTTAAAAAGTTGATTTTCTCCCCCAAAAAAAAGAGCTGACCATGGCCCCCAAGAAAAGCCAGGAATACGATGACCTATTGATCCTTTATGATTCTTAATTCTGTCTGATAAAAGCTAGGAACCGGATATTGATAAATCATGTAATAAAATGGTTATAGTATAACGGGATGGGATTATATAAATTCACTTCCTTCCACTCCTTTTCAAGCAATATTTAGTAATATGTCTAATTATCCTAAGTTTGATTAGTTACTGTATGAATGTACAACTGATGATTGTATTGCTTTTGTGTACTATTTCTATTTAATTGCTTGAAATAAACCATTTCAAATCAAATAAAAAAAAAGTGATCACAAAGAAAACTTTCCAAACAGCTCAAATGAGCTCTGTCTATGCTTCATTCCAGACTCAAAGCTTCCTCTTTTCTGGTCCCTTCGGTTGACAAAGTGGATTCTTACAGTAACTTTTCTGCCTTTAATGTATTTCAGATTATTTATCTTTATCATTTTGAAGTTGTTTTGTGGTGTAAATGCTTTTCATGTTCTCCGTTTGTTTTTAATTCACAGATTTACACAGCCTCAAAAAGGAGGCTGAGTAGGAGGAGTGAAAAAAGGAGAACTAATTGACTCCACTGAGTTTCTATGCAAGCAGCAAACATCATTGAAAGTCTACGCTGATCTGTTTGAGCTTCGCTGTGCATTCAGACAGAAGCAGCGCAGCTGAGCTGTACGTACAGGGGGTTATTCCAGAGAGCAGGTTATGCTAGCTCCCATGGTAAGTTTGAGACTAAGGAAGTGGATAACCTCAGCTTTCGGTTCCAGAAATTGAGGTATGTTTCAGGGTATGTCAAGTTGCCATAGCAACTCATGCTCTGAACATAACCTGGTCTGGAGCAGGTTTAGTTGAAGGTTAGTTCAGGGTTAAAGTCAGGGTAGTTTAAACATGCTTTCTGGAATACCCCCCCCCCGGGTCTAGGGCCGGAGTGTACGTACCATAGCACAACGTACGAATTTTAAGGGTTTTATTGAACGTGGAGGAGGGGAGGTAGGGACTAAGGTTGGGCCAAAGGAATGAAATAAATAGAACAAAACCCAGCCTGTCTATCAAAGCTCTAAAAATAAAACAAGAAAACAAAAGTCTCACTGACTTATCTATGAAGTGGTGATAAAACATACAAGGGATGGCACCAACCAACTTACCTAGTGTGTCTAACAGAGAGCAAGCTACATGAGGCGTACAGGGTACCCCGTCTTACCTGTCTTACCTGTCTTACCTGTCTACAAACCTACCACAATCTCCAACACAAAGAGCTTTTTTACATTCATCTGTTTATGATCCAGAATGAGCTCTGCTTTCAAGTGATCCAACAGGAGCTCATATGCAGGCCTGGGGCCTGTTTCAGAAAGGAGGTTAAGTGTAAACTCTGAGTGAGTTAACCCTGAAATCAGGGAAACTCTGGGTTTTCCGTTTCAGAATGGGAGGTTTGTTAAACCAGAGAAAGCAGAGTAAGTCAAACCCGTTTCTGAAAGAGAGGTAACTTCTACTCGGAGTCAGTGTCCATGGTTACTTATGCTGTGAACCTAACCTGGTCAGGAGCAGGTTTTATTCTCCAAACTCAAAGTTTCTGCCGGTCCCCTCCCCTTTTTAAAGACAAAGCGGTATTTTTCGCTTTAACCTTCATTGCCCACATTCCAGTCACACAGAGACGGTCTAAGTGACAAGAATGGCTTGTTCTTTTTTGGAGGACCCAATAGACGAGGAGACTGCATTAATTCATAGAGAATTATATTTACCTCGTACGAGGATTTTGAGAGGACTCGATTTTTTGTCATTTCCCCACACGTTTTTGTTTGAGCGTTACCGTTTTTCGTTGCAGTCAATTACATATATACAATGAAAACAACATTAGATATGTATTGCTATGTAGATGTTTCATATGTCAAATATTGTCAACAAAGCCTACATCATGACATGCTCAAATTTGACCTGATTGAATTATGTTTTTATACTTCATTTTTAGCTGCTGCCATGTTCTTTTACTTCCCGCAGGATTGCATCTACATGAAAATGAAATCAGGGACATTGAATTAGATTAATGTAACAATTACTTTTTGGAAACACAATTTGATAGCACTGCTTACTTTCTTAATCCCATATAAACCTATACCACTTGATCAATACAAGGGTAGTGTTGCAGCGTGTTTGTGCTGAGCGGGGTGCGATCCACGAGAGACAAGGGGAGGGGCGAGTGCAGGTGCAGATGGGGGGGGGGGGGGGGGGGGTGAGCACGGAGCGGAGGCGTGTGCGTGGTATATATTGTGTGTTCGGAGGACGGAGCACTTAGTTAAATAAAGAGAAGGTGTCGTTCCCAGAATAACTGTTTTGGGGTCATTCTTAATCCGCTCTGGAGGTTGAGGGTTTTGAACGGGAAGTGAACCCCGAAGGAGAATTCTCTTCTGAAGGAAATCTCCCCTGCGCTTCTGACCACGGTCGGAAAGACGAGAGAAAAGAAAGGAGAAGTCTTCGCGCAGCGAAAGGTTCAACAGTAGACAAAAGTTCACTTTTAAAAACACAATTGCATGTATTAATATTAAACTGACCAACGTTTGCAAGAGGGGAAGGTTAACAAAAAGTCCTCTAAACATTACCGACGTTAAATGCATCCCCCCCCCCCCCCCCCATTGGTTGTACACTATGCAGCATTTCATGCAATTACACCAGGAATAACACTTCAAAAGTACACCTAAATATCGCCATTTTTTAATTTCACACCTTACGCTACTTAAAAAGTAATTTATTACAGCCAATATTTTATACCAATGATTTAAATGCAAACTTACGCATTAACTCGAGCAGCTCTGTTTTCCCACGCTAACTGTCTCTGTTCTGCAGATGCAGCGGTGTTGCTTTTCTTCTGGAATATGTGCTCATATTCACTGTAACTCTGCAGCAGCACGTCAAGTTCAGCTGGCGAAAAATATGCAGACCTCTTTGTTTCCACGGTTGCCATGGGGACTCGTAATATCTGCGCTCCATTGATAATGGCTTCTTATGGTCGCGGTGCGCACGCTCAACTCCGATTCAGTCCACTCAGAGTTGATTAACCTTACTCCGATCAGCTTCTCTGAAACAGAAAACTCAGAGTTGTTAATCTCTCGGTAGACCAACTCAGAGTTCAAGTTCAACCTCAGAGTTGGTTGAACCTCCTTTCTGAAACAGGCCCCTGGTGGCTGGCTCTGATTGCACAGCTCGTCAGGTCTCCACCAGGTGTCTTCACTCAGCACTTGAAGCACATGCAGAGGAAGGAAAAAGAAAGACAATGAAAAACCCCTGCATGTAACAGTAACATTGATCTATTGACTGTATGTTTTTTCTGACACATCTTCATATGATTATGAGTTTAAGCCTGAGGCAATGAAAATGAGAGCACACCGGATGCTGAAGTCAGAGTTTGACATTTGTGTCATAACAGCAATTATGCTCTGGTCTGATGCACACAGATAAATACAGAGCGGCTGCAGAATTAAGCTTCAATAAGGTGCCTGAATTTAATTACTGACAGTCACTCACACACACACAGGCATTCACACATGTAGAATCTGACTGTCTGCAGCTAAATCAGGTGCACCAACCTTGAAATTTCCAATTAATGGAAAATATTTTGAGTTTCCTTGCCATGTGTGACGGTGTCTCTGTTCCCTGCAAAGCATGGTGGCGAGCCGTCACTCAAACTGCTGCTGGACTCCCACGTCTGTTGTTCCATCTCACACGTCCGTCACTGCAGTAGTTATGATTCAAAGGTCAAATCTGGACTGAGACCAAGCAGTTTCTGTATTTGCAAGTAGCCTCACAGCCCATAATAAGCATCTGCTTTAAGCAGGATGGTTTCAAATGGAACAACACCATCTCATTCATGTCACTGTTTGTACAGTAAAAGAACAGGTGACTTTGTGCAGTATTTTTACATGCTCGTAGAGAGCATGTTGATGACCAGTTCAATTCAATTCAATTCAATTTTTTTTGTATAGCCCAAAATCACAACAACAGCCGTCTCGATGGGCTTTGAAGTAAAACATGAACTCAAAAGGATCATGAATACAAAGAGTTCAATAGGAAAATACTAAAATGAACTAACAAACTGACTAAGATATACTGGCATCCCTGCCCTTAGACCCCCCTTCGCGGTAAGAAAAAACTCCTAAAAAACCGGATTCCGGAAAAAAATGAAGAAACCTCAGGGGTGCCCACATGAAGGAGGGATCCTCCCCCAGGACGGACAGGCGATTTACCAGAACTCATAGAGAAGAATTAACTTATCTAACTCTACATCTACATATTTAAAGTCCAGCAGACGAGCTTCATCCAGCCGTGGTTGGGGACAGTCAGGGGCGCGAGTCGAGCCGGAGACAGGAACCACAGCCAGGTGTAGGAGCAGGAGCAGAGACGAGGTACACAGTCAGGAACAGGAGCACGGATGGGCCAACTGGAGTCTGGAAGCACTCCCACTCCCCAGGAGGGGAGAGGGATAGAGGGACAATACATGAATCGTACTGCACCAAACAGAGGCATGGATAACTAAATGATAAATGATGATCAAAAGTAGAGAAGAGAGGAAGGGTAGAGACAGATGAGAAAAGAAAAGAAAAGAGGACAGAAAAGAGGACAGAACCCCAGTGCACCATAGTTACCCCAGCTTCAACTTCTAGCAGCCTTTTAAAACAAATAGTTATTGTTATTAAGTTTAATTTAAACAAATTAACATTAAGTTAAATAATCTCTGAATACTAACTAGTCTGACAATAAGCCTGTCCAAAGAGGAATGTTTTCAGTCTAACTTTGAATGTAGAAACTGAGTCGGCCTCTCTTACATGAGCTGGGAGTTTATTCCATAAGACAGGGGCTTGGTGGCTAAACGCTCAACCTCCAACTGTACTTTTACTAATTCTAGGAATCACAAGCAGTCCTGCATTTTGCGAGCAAAGTGTTCTGATTGGATGGTAAGGGACTATGAGGTCATTAATATAGGACGGGGCCATTCCATGTGTTGGAAGTAGCTCATTTCAAAGTAATGCACCACACTAAAGTATTTTAATGAGGACAAATCAAACACGAGTTAAGATTTATTTGGGATATAGAAAGATGTGCAGAAAACAAGTAAGTCCTTAGTTTTTAACAGTTAAACTATGGGCTAACAATGTCTTCAATGCTTGATTAAAGATCAGACCATAGATGAAGAAACCCCAAAGCCTAGCTGCTGATGGTGGTTCGGGGCCAGACTAAGCAAAGCATCATTCCAGGAGGAGAACAGTGATTTTAGAGGGCCGGTGAAAGGTTCAGAATGGAGGCATGATGAGGAAGGAGTGGTGAACAGAGTGAAGGATCAGCCGTCTAAAGATCCAGGAAGTGAGGTAGACCTTTCTTACAGTAGTTACACCAAGGCTTCATTACTTTAGTGTAACGATGTAGTGTACGGCTGGATAGCTCCAATATTGCTCTGCATTATAGTTGCACTGCTAATGTTAGCTTAGGGGTGTGAGGGGCTTTAAGCTAGCAGAGAGAGAGTATAAACAAAGGGATGATGGGAAAGGAAGGCAGACTCATTCTGCTCCAACAGTCCTGCGCACAACTGAGGTGAATTTGTGATCAACTTCTGCCACTCTGCAGAAATTATGTCCTAGAAAACAACAGTTTTTTGTTTTTAGTATAGGCTAAAAACAGAATCATCATAATGAAAAGACCACTGGGAACGCTTACTATAGATCAAAAGATGACTGGAGTGGGTTTTTAAGAGTAGAGAAAAGGAAATATTCATTATGGTGGAACATATTTCTATGTGCAGTAATCATGTTGGGCATTACATGATTTTGTCACATGCAACCGATGTCCGTGCTTCGTCCATGACCTCCCGCTAAAGCAGGTCAGATGATGTTTGACCAAAACCTGGCTTACATGTCTGGTTAAAAACTCAAATTGCCAGAGAGACAGTTATAATCCAGTACAGTTTAGACACGCCTGTGCTGTGTTTTACTATCAGCATCATTTCATTCATCAGCTGCTAAGAAACACTAGCGAGGCCGTAACAATGCCCTCACCTGTCTCGGATGCCCCCTTCGCCAATTTCTCTCAATCACCTTTATCTTTCTCTCCTCACCCCTGACTTCCTCTTTCATTCCCGAGGCAGTCCATCATTTGGGCATCACAGCAGCATGATTGTGGCTTCTGCTGGAGGGGTAGAGGCGAATGCTATCATCACTCCCAGGGCCATAATCAATAGTGCTGGTAATGACGGTGGCAGGAGGAGAGCAGTGGATTGCTGCAGGGTCCTCAGAGATCACACTGGAGGGCTTTCTCGCATCCCCGGCTCTCCTCATCAATTATTTTACAGGCATTTTCCACAGTCAGGCTTCCTTAAGAGCTGTACAAGAGGAAAAACGTCACCATAAACGCCTGCTAATGGTTTAGCCAAACTGTCTGCTACGGGCCGGTTTTCACATGCACTAATCACTATTATAAGCAAATAAACTGAATGTTCATAAAGAGTGTTTATCCCACAGCGTTCCTTGCAGAGATAATGATTTGAAATTGAAGTGGGAAATTAAGATGTTGCTGAATCCATCAATGCTCTGATTTCTTTTTAACTTTGATTTAAATTTCACACAAAAAAGAACGTTCTTGTAAAACAAGATTAATAATAACATAGAAAATAAAACATTATAACAGAAATCCATCTTTTTTTTCATTCATTGATTTATTGGTTCACTTAGCCATTTGTATTGTTTACATCATATGCAGTTTAAACAAACAACCAATAAAAAAGAGAATAGGCAGAAGAATATGAAGCTTATTAAACGCCTATACTTCAATATTCTTAATGTTCAAGCTGATCAAATTAACAAACCAAATGGATAAAATCCAAAATAAAGAAAAATCCCTCACAAATGGACACAAGTGAAACAAGTGAGTCAATCCATAATTTCACACCAAGAACTGAAACACATCTTTCCTTAACCTGTTCAAAGTGATAAAGATCTTTTAATTTATACTGACTAACTCCTGAAGCAAAAGTTTGTATATTTTTTGTAACTAATTTATATTTAACTCTATAAACAATTTCTAATATTTTATCATAAACAATATTCTTTAATTTTAAACTTTTAGTTAAACTAAACCTGCTCTATTAACTATTTTTTTTTGTAATTCAACCAAGGATTCAATTATAGTTTTTCTTGCATTTCTCCCAAATCTCTGTACAATATGAAAAATATGGGACAACTAATAAACAGTAAATAAGATACAAACTCTTTTTGTCGCTTATTTAAAACAGAATGCCAACAGATCTAAAAGCTTTGGGTTTGTATGAGATTTCCGAGATAATTTATCATCAATTATTACACATAATTATTACTTCTTTAACACTGAATTTCTGCACCATTTAGACATAAATTAACATGTCCTACCTTTCCATTGCCAGAAAAAATCATGGTCACACACAAACACACATTTACATGCTGGTGCACGCATCCACGTCATAAACAACCCTTCTGTTCTGAAATCATAATATCTTGTCAATTAATCTCCATTTTCCACTTGTTATACCTCGAGTTTTCAGCACATACGCACATGTAAAATTACTCAACACAGTGAATAGCCAAACAGAGAGATTTATTTTTCTTGTTTATGTTAGTGTCAGTTTTGAAGCCAGCTTCTAATTTAAATTTAAATTGTTTGTTTTTGCTTCTTCAATTTTCATGGTATAGTTTAAGGGAATTCATTCATTCATTTTCCATACAGTTTATTCCCTTTCGGGGTCACGGGGCTGCTGGAGCCTATCCCGGCCTCTTGGGCGAAAGCAGGGGACGCCCTGGACAGGTCGCCAGTCTGTCACAGGGTAGAATATCCACAATCACACACCCATTCACTCTCACACTCACACCTATGGACAATTTAGAGTTGTCAATTAACCTATGAAGCATGTTTTTGGACGGTGGGAGGAAGCCAGATATCCCGGAGAGAACCCACACATACACGGGGGAGAACATGCAAACTCCACACAGAAAGGTCCCCCATTGATGTTGTGTTTTTTCATGTCCCCCAGCCGGGACTTGAACCAGGGGCCTTCTTGCTGCGAGGCAAGAGCGCTAATCAGAGCGCCACCATGCAGGCCTTGAGGCCTTGAGGTAATTCATTGTAGTTTAAATAAATGTGATCTGTATTGTTAAATGAAGTATTTATGAGTATGTTTCTTTTGAAAATGCCTAATTAGGTGGGTGTGGCCAGAAGAGGAATATCAGGAGGTACCTCACTCTAATAATAGAAGAGAGCGAGTGGGTGGAGACAGAAATAGGCAGAAGAATAGCCAGTTGAAGCCAAAACACACGGACCGCGGGTGCCGTCGAAGTGGGCTTAATCACCGGGTACCTGTCCAGGGTGTATCCCGCCTTCGCCCAACAGAAAGCCTCCGGCAGCCCCAGCAGGTATAGAAAAACGCATGGAAGTTCAGGACGAAAATCCTCGCAACGACCAGTCATATCAGGGTTTTTTTTTTTTTTCAACCTTCTGACTGCGTCACAAAAAACGCCATGTGCCTAAACCTGAGTCCCTGATTGGTTGACGTGCTGTGTCAACCTTGTTGCACGCCCAAATCGCATCGCAGGACCTCAGATCGCGCCTGTACATTGACTTAACATTGAAACTCGACGCCCCTGATGTGCGAATCGCATCCAGTATAAATGCAGTTTTAGTTTGGTACTAGCAGTCAGGCTAAAACCAAAGAAGAGGAAACAGTCAAGCAATGATCAAGCCCCCAGAAATGTCCTCCCAGATGACAAGTTCAATGTGCCTCAAAAAACTCATTTTCACTGACATCAGTTTATATATCTTTTAAACTTTGTTTTGCAGCTGAACAGTGTGGTCACATGACAACAGGAGAAAGCGCTTCTGCATATTAGCACTTTCTTGTGTCACCAGGCTGCTCTCTTTCTGCCCTGTAAGTGTTAAAGTCCTTCAGATGAAGAGGAGGTGCTCATGTCAGCATGCTGCCTGACTGCACCGGCCCAACACCACAATGTGTTCAAAATGTGCTGGTGCCCTCTTGTAATGTTAACAGATGACACCTCTTTGCCGTGCCTTCATTACATCTCAGTTCAAACGGCCCCTGATGGAGCTTTTCATCTCTCCATGGAGTTAATTTCCTCTGAGAGCGCTTACAAGACGACAGTAACCCGTTCGCCCAGAAAAGTGAGAAGTCGGCTGTGGCGGCTCGTGACAGCTGTTGTGCCTCTGCTCTGTCAAAGTCTTCCTGAGCTCCTCTTTATTACTTGCAAGGGAGACGAAAGAAGGCATCTGATCATGCAGCTTAAGCAACTGTAGAGCTGATTTTCCTTCCTTTAGGTGAGAGGAAAAAAGGCAGGGAGGGGGCTTCTCAGTGCAGACGAGATACAATTTCACAGCTGAGCGCCCTCGCTTGGTTTTCTGGCATGAACGAGGAAGGATTTCACAGCTGAGGTAATGAAATGTTAGAGGCAGATGATAAGATCAGAAGCTTTTTTTTTTTGCACAATTACCCTCTGTTTCTCCTCATCAGAGAAAATGATGTTACCCTTTAGAAGGTCTTAAACTACCACATGCTTTATAACAGTTACATAATGTCTTACATTCAGTGGGTCCACCTGTGCTCTCCTTTCAGCCATCATTTATGTAGTGAGACTATAATGTGCAAGATGTAGCTTGTTTCCCCAATGACTGTATTGAATTGAATAAATCTGAGGGCACATTTGGCTGATCATGAAATAACGGTTAGCTTTGTGGAGAGGCAGTTTAAAAGCTTTGCTCTAGTACCTGCTTTCTAGAGTTTCTTTGAAGTTACACTGATGTGATGCCCCTCAGTATGCCCCTTTTTTTGTACTCAAGTCTGTAAGACAGCACTGCAATCCCCTACGGCAGCCCAAACACCTCCTGTGATGGGACATGCTTTAACCCTTGTGCTATCCTAGGCACTTTAACATTGGGAGTTGGGTCATCTAGACCCCACTAGATCAGTGCGCTGAACCTTTTTTCGTCAATGATTTGTGATCTTCACTGGTGTCCATGGATTACATGAAATCCTCTCCACCTTTGTCATGGTAGGGAGAACACGTCAATAGTCATCTTGACCACAGGGTAGCATAAGGGTTACATGGGGAAAATGTGTCCACAGTGCGGTGAACATGCAGCACAGGCTGATGCAACCTTCACACTGGGCATGTGATTCTTAATTTGGGTTCTTGACCAGACATTTAGCTCATGGTGTTCACACTGGACTAGCAAGGAAGGGGCCTCTTCTTCTTCTTCTTTTCTTTCGCTACTTTTTTACAAGCGCATGTCTGCCACGTACAGCTGGAAGAGGCTTGGTGTGAAATGTCAAGGCAGTGCAAATCTGGTGAATCTTGCTCTAGGATTTTTCTTCCACAGCTCTATTCGGATATAGATATGACTTGGTGTCATAGAATTCCAGTTAAGGACAAACCGCAATTATTCATTTCTCCTCCATGATCAATTTTTAATCAGTTGGCACTTCTTTGCATTAAAAGGAACGTCATCCAAACGTCACTACCAAATCCAAGTCTCTGATTAGTCAAACTTCAACCTGGCTAAATGTTCAACGTATGTTCAATGGGCCTTGCATTTGTTTGTTGAGCCCAAAAACAATCGTAGAACCTTGGGTAGCGACCCGTGAATGTGGAACCCCGAAATGTCCATATAACCCTTGTGCTATCCTATGACCCCACCCTTACAATGACGTGTTCTCCCTACCATGACAAAGGTGGATAAAGGTGGAGAGGATTTCATGTAGTCCATGGACACCAGTGAAGATCACAAATCATTGAAGAAAAAAGGTTCAGCGCACTGTCTAGTGGGGTCTAGATGACCCAACTCCCAATGCTGAAGTGCCTAGGATAGCACAAGGGTTACACGTGTTTATATAGACTTTTCATTGGAAGCGGTTGTGCATTGCCGCACGTTGCCGAGGATGGTGTGACCTCTTAGCTTCAATCAGAGCGGGAGATGTTAAGCTGGTTAGAGCTACACATTTGTTCAGAACACTTTCATACATTTTCATTCGGACATGAAGGAAAAGAAAAAGTCACTTAAGTCAACATTAATCCAGCTCTGAACTGCAATCGTCTGCTTTGGAAGAAAACTTGTTCAGTGTTGAATAATTGCCAACTTTTGCTGTTTTTTTTGTTTTTTTCTTAAACTTGTCCTGTCCAACATCTGGGCAAACAGATGAGAGCTGAAGGCCTCTTGTGTTGGACATATTTTGCTTTAACAATAGAGGTTATTAATCTTCTAACAAACCAGAGGAATGTCTGAATAAACCCCTTTTATAATCGAAGCCAAACTTTATTCATTTTAATCATATTTTAAACTCTTTTGTGTTGGACTGGACGGAAAAGGAAAGGAGGGAAGAAGAGAGAGAGATGTTAGAGAGGGGGGGATAGGAGGGTGATTAAAGGAGGGGGGGGTAAAACCATGAAGCAGCATAAAGCAACAAGTTGCTGGATGTTTATCATTATGGTGAGGTTCAGATGTAATACAAATCTCAAAGGGCGGAGCCTGTCCACACACACACTCAAATGTTAAAAACACACCTGTTGTTGCTGCAAAAATGTCCACATGTCAACATGTACACAATACAAATAATGTTCACATACGCATACTTTGCCTTCAAACCAACTAGTGTGAAATATTTCATTCAATCAATCACGCAAACTACTTATGTAAAGGTGAGCTAACACCTGTGCTCAGGTGAGTGTTTATGTTCTTCTAAAATGGATGGTGGAATGTGAAAAGAAGGAGGGAGAGTACCCAGCCACCCCCACACCCAGACCCCCGCCGCAGCAGCTGTGGCACCTAACCCCCCACCCCCACCCCCTCACCCTAATATGAGATTATATGAGGAAGGGGGTAACTTTTGCTATTTTTGATTGAAATATAGGTTCTGTGTTTCTACAGTTGACTGTAAATGAGAACTGGACCGAATGAGTGTGTCTTTACCCATTAAAAAAGGGTTTACTTCCCGTTCCAACAAAAAGCAAGTCAATTCGGTCGCCTTTTTTTATTTTTGACGTCGTCATGTTGGAGCCAGACAACGCCAGTAAGCAGTGATTGGTCCGAGTCGGTCCGAGGTATTGTTTCTATAGCAACCAATCTTGCCAATCATCTCGTCCAACGTCAGGCCACATACTTTTATTGAGCTATTTGATTATTCCGTTTATAACTTCCTTGAACCACAGAAAAAATATGACAAAAAAACGATTATCAAGATTATGTTAAAAGAAAAGGTATCAGAGGTATAATGGTTATTCTGACAAATAGAATTACTGACTAATACCTGTTTATTTCTCTATAGAAGTCTATGGGATTTTAGCTTCTTCGAACCAGTGAGTACTTCCTGTTCGGAATGTCAATGGGGAGGGGTCACTCAGTCCAGTTCTCGTATACAGTCCACAGCTTCTACTGTCTAGTTCCAAAAAAAATGGCCAAAAACAAGGTGAACCTGAGTCAGCGCTCAAGCAAAAAGGTGATAAAGACAGTGCTTAATGCCACTCTGCTGTAGTTTTATGTCTAATTATAAAGCAAAAATGAAATCAGATAAAAATTAAGCATCTTAGATGGTCAGGAAAATGGATAACTAAGCGCTTCCATTACTGTCAAGGACCAGCAGATGCTTCATCTCAACACACAACCCATCTAAATGCATGATTATCTGCATATTCTCCACTCTTCCCTCACAGCCATTTCTTCTCCGTGATGCAGATGGTGCTACCTGTCAGTCAGAAGCTTCTTCTGCAGTCTGCACCATGTGAAAGTTAAAGCCTCACACGCAGACAGAAGATAATCAAAAGTCATAATTGCTTTTTAAATCACAACATTGATGACAAGATTCCTGGATTGCAATGCATTGTAATCAAGCTATTAATATGGATATGACAGCAGCACTGGGAGCCATCTGTTTGGCTGAGGCGTCACTCTGCATTTTCCAGCAGACATATTCATTTCAAGTTCTGCATTTTGGCCGGCGCTCATTGGCAGAATAATCGATGTGAATGCCACCACCAGCGCTGAGAAACCAGGGACCCAAATTAATCCATCAATCATGTATTCACACTAATGTTTATTCAGCTCTGCCTCACTTTGCAGTTATTCAGGCTTGCAGATGAAAGCTCCAATTAAAAAGAAGAAAAAAAAAACAGATGGCGGGGAATGAAGAGAGGAGGGCTCTTTACACAGGGCTTCACCGCTCACTCTTTGGTGAGATGAGTGATCGCCTTGGGTTATCTGTGGGTGAAATCCATTCTGAAAGCTTCTCAAAAGCCTCCCTTCGGTCCTAGAGGGAAACGTGAAGTGAACAAGCTCCTGATGCATCTGCACCCATACTTTTTATGCTCGAATGTCAACGTTTTTCTTTCTTTTGCACATTTTAAAGTCAGAATGAAATATGTACAAGTTCACCTTTTTTTCCATCCATTTCTAACATCTTAGTGTAACTCCTAAATCGGCCTTCTGTTTTGTTTGTCACCAGGAGCAAGATAAATATTTTTATGAGTTTTATGCTGCTGAGAAAAAACAAACTGACATGAAGCTGCCATGTGTTTAGTTGTTTGCTTTAACTTGAACATGTAATGACTGACAATGAGGAAAAACTAACGTGTAGATCCAATATTATGTCGATAAAATTATGAATCAAGCTGAGGACTGTGGAATCATACGGACTGCGCTCAAATGCCCATCTATCGCTCGCTGTTCCATTTGCTCGTAAGGATGCTGGTACTGTACTCTACAAAAAAGATGGAAATTAAAAGAACTCATTCCTCTGAATATTTTTAAATCCAAGATGAGATTGGAGGAGAAAGTCACTTTTAACTGTACCTGTTTTACATAAACCCTCATTTTTTATTTATGTTTTTAATGTTGACATTTTTATTGTAAATGTAATTTATTGTTTCCCCCTAGCCAGGACTCCCTCGAAAAAGAGATTCTTAATCTCAATGGGACAATTCCTGGGTAAATAAAGGTTAAATAAATGGTGGTGAAAAGAGAGAAAAAAAAATGAAATAAAAGGTAAAATATCAGAGAAAACTCTGATCTGAACCATTGACTGTATAAGAGAACTGGAGTGAACCCTCCCCCCTGCTTTTCCAAACAGGAAGTACCTGCTGGTTCCCAAGCGTCAAAATCCCATAGACTTTTATAAATACATAAACAGATATCACTCAGTCATTCTGTTGGTCAGAAGAATCATTCTTTCTCTCAGACATTTTTTAACATGTGCTTGATAATCCTCATTTTTTTCACAATATCTTTTCTGTAGTGCAAGAAACTGATCAATCAGATGCCTCAAAAAAATATGCAGCTGTGGACGTCCTACATTATACATTGATCCGATTTGGACCAGTTGCTGCTTATGCCATAGTCACATGCACCTGTATGGGTGCTGTGGGTTTTCGGGTTGTCGAGCTGGTGGAGGTCATAGAGAGGAGGGGCTGCATCTTAAGAGGAGGGCAGGTGTGTCTTGCAGTTCCCTTGAGGCTCAAACAGCCACCCTAAGACACGACCCACTTGTGACATACGGGTGATGCTGATATCGGGAGCCTTCTAGTTGTTAGTAAGGTGCACATAGGCATGGTCTCCAACAGACTGGAAAAACTCATTAAAAAAGCAGTACCTGTTATTGGCCTCAAGCTTGTCAATCTGGAGCAAGTGGTGAGGAACAGACTGCTTGGCTAAACTGCAGACCATCATGGACAATCCCTCCCATCCTCTCGTCAAAGTGGTGGACAAACTGAGCAGCAGCTTTAGCAGTAGACTCATTTACTCCTGCTGTGCAAAGGAACGGTACAGGAAGTCATTCCTCCCTTCCGCCATCCGACTCCACAATTCCTCTGGCAACCATGAGTGTACATGTAAATAAGAGTCGTGAGTTTTTAGAGTTTTGCCCGTATATTTTTCTTTGCTGTGTACTTTGTATTTATTTTATTTCTATGGTGCTGCTACTACAACTGAATTTCCCTACAGGGATTAATAAAGTTGATCTTAATATGTGATATGTAAAGGTGCCCGTAGGATGCCCGTATGGGTTGCCAACACAAACTGCTCTCTGTACAATTTTTAAGAGTCAGCCTGGGGGAAAGGAGCATGCGCTGGTACTTACCACTTATACAACACTAACGGCCTCCTTGCGCGGTACACAGGGGCTGAAAAATGGAAAAATCCGGCTGACGTGCCTACTTCCCCTATACTTGACCCTTACGTGTTGTATGAGTGTTCGCAACAACCTGTCCCTTGCAGCATTAACAGTTTTGCTCTACGCTACGGGCTCACAAAGAAGTCTACAATGTTAAACTCTTTGAGAGAGCGACCTGTACAGATTCTGACATTTTTCCCTCTCAGACAGCCCACATCTACCTGTAAAGGCAGTTGTGACTGAGGCATTAGTGAAGTGAAACAGGAAGTAAGTCATTTTCTGTGGATGACATCACCCCCATCCTAATGGAACTGCTCCCTCTCTTGTGTTGATGAGAGGCCTTTTTTTTTTTTTTTACAAACGTACTTTCTAGTAATTTAACCTTAATTGTTGCAAAAATTTGGAGCAAGACTCTTTAAAAACAAAAAAACAAACAAAAAAATCATTAGGTATGTTGATCCATTGCGACTCATTTGTAGTTTTCTTCTCAGTTTTCTTCAGTTTTTTGATTTTTTGAAAGAGAAACGTTTTCTTAAATCTCCTGATTTTAACATACAGCATGGGAATTTTCAAACAGCATCTAACTGTCAGTGTAGTAGGACGCTTGCAAAGCAATTTCACTCTGGGAGTTTTTCACTGGAGCTTTTTCTGTGTGGCTAATTGGCCAACATGCATACATTCTCCCAGAGCAGAAAAAGCATCTGCAGGGAGGAGAGCAACACATGCAACACATCTCATTTCTCTGCAGGTTTACCTATGTCTGGTAATTAATTACCAGGATAAACTGTAAGCACACAGCTTACATGCTGCCAATTAATTTTCAATCGGCGTCTTCTTGTCGCGCTCTGCTCAAGGGAGATGAAATCAAACGCTTCAGAGGCGTTACCAAAACTTTTCGAGTGTCCCTTTGTTCTCTGCAGCTCTTTGTCCAAAAAAACCCCCCTGAATTTAGGTCTGTCAAAGTGTTTCTGCCAGCTGCAATCAATTCCCAGACTTTCTCCTGCAGCAGGAGGAAAACCCACAAAGCGGTGGCACTTCTGTCACTTTGAAGAAGCAGAAAAGGGCGATTTTGAGACATAGAAAAATGTTTGCTGTGCAAATAATGTATGTGATGGGACCGGTTCTTGTCAGTTCTCTCCTTCTCTCCCACATGGATCCTTCCACTGAAAGCACTGCTGTTGTGCACACGAAGACTCAATGCAGAATATTTGAACTGATCTGTGATTCGTTGGTGAATCAGCCAGATAACATGTGGTAAAATGAACTGTTTTGAATTCAAGCACAAAACAGGTGAGATCATAAGAAAAAGGTTACTAATGATGCTTGGATGAAGGGGAATTGAAAAGGAAAAAATATTGAAATATTTGTAAGAGCTCATTAAAAAAGCTGTGCAGTTGAAGCTTCATGGTGAGAACAGAAACCTAGGGATGGGTACCGTGCCCCGGTATTGAACGAGCCCCGGGGCCGCATTCTTCAAGACCGCAGTATCGTTAAGATCTGACCTGAACGGTTCTGCTATCGGTACTGGAGACGTGACTTTTTTTTTTTTTTTTGTGTCCCACAAAATATAAACGTTATCTGCCATATTTAACTCACCAAGTCAGTCAATTTTGCGTTAATTATAGATGATGATATTAATTTCTGTATTCTCGTTGAAGCGGAGAGCTCTGTCTATTTGTGTGCACGGGGGGCGGGGCTGTTGTTCAGACAGCACGCGCCGCGCGCGCACACACACAAGACAAGGCAGCGCACACACAGTCAGAGGCGATCTTGTAGTAGGGGACACGTGAGCGCCCTAGACTAAGAACTAATGTTTCTGCGTAAAAATTATTACGTTTGCCGACCATGCTGTCACCTTGCTGCTACGATGACCGTATGTTGCGCTGTTTGTGCAGAACAGGCTGGGGCAGCGGGGGGGGGGGGGGGGGGGGGGGGGGGGCGTTGCACGCGGAGAATACAACATACAGGTAGAGAGGCGGGGCTTAGATTCACCGCTTATGATTTCAGACCCGCGACAAACTATCAGCTGCTTCCTAATACTTAATAATAATTAATAACTAATGATAGTTTTTATCCGTCGAATTAATATCATTTATTGGGTTTACTGGATTTAAAGAAAAATAAATGGAGTTGGCAAAATAGAAAGGAGTCTGCATCAAAGTGAATTTGTTTCCATCATTTAACTTAACTTAACTCTGGTGTTTGACAGACAGAAAAGTCTATTCAAGGTTGTGGAAAATGGACAAAAGACCAAATGAAACATCACACTCATAAATAATAAAAACAATTAGATTAAATAAATAAATAAATATCCTGTCTGGAACATTCTCATGTATAAAGTAAAATGTTTTGTTAAAAAAAAACAATATTGTTGCATAGTGAGGAAATAAAACACTTTATGTTCTTAATTTGTTATTTATTTATTTTTTTTCGTCCTCAAAAAGTATCGATAAGAGTACCGATAAGAGTACCGGATCGATAAGCAGTATCGATAAGAGTAGTAGTATCGTTAAAACCTTAACGATACCCATCCCTACAGAAACCTCACACTACATTTATCCAGAGTCAAGAGGCCATCTTCAATTTGGAGAGGGAGAAACAAGAAAAAACACCTGAGCTAAAAGATCTCAATAATCCTTTTTTTCATGTGTATAATATAAAATTAAGATCAAAATTGCATTTCTGAGTATTTCTTTATTTAAACTGTTATAAATCAGGAGCAGATGAAAAATCAAAGTTTGAAAAAGAGCTTATTTGTTATGTAGAAAATACACAGGGAGGGCTACAAGCTCCCATTACAGACAAATAGATTTTATTATAAATGTTATTATCACTAAACAATTTGCTAATGCAATTTAATTAGCTTCCCTAAATGTGCATTGCCTTATTTTTTGGAGGTGGAAAGATGAGTCCCTCCCTACGCCCGAAGTCACATTGAATATATATTTAATTTAGATGTTTGCAATGTGCAACAGCACTAAGTAACGTCATAATGTGTTTGTTTGTTTATTTGTTTGTTTAAATGTAGTTATTTTTTATTTAGGGGGCAGGTAGGTTGAAAAATTGAAACAGCAACTTTTGTATTTTAAGTGTAACCTTTTGTGATGATGTGATGCTGTGAAACCATAAATAGTTATAATAAAAAAAATAAAAAGCTATATAGCTGGATGGTGGCAATGTGGGGGTGTGATTCCAGTGGCTCTTTTCAGGAAGAACTGAAGTTGTAGGAGCTCCAAACTTGGAGTCGTCTGAGTGTGTGTGCGTGTGTTTCCGTCATCTCTGACTCCAGCTGTTCACAGCAGACCGTCACTCCTACTCTATCTGCTTCTGCTGCACGTTTCTTTTGCAATTGGAAGAAGGCAGGTTTGGTTTCCGCCCTGCTTGCCCATGTGTTGAAGTGTCCATGGGCAACCACAGTGCTCCTGGTGGTTATAGGTTGGCTCCAGTGTTCAGCAGCATCAGTGTGTGTTTGTGTGTGTGCGTGGGTGAATGGGACTGTGACTGTAAAGTGCTTTGGGCCTTACCGGAAGGTAGAAAAGCGCTATATTCCTTGTGCGATCTTGCGGGGTCCAGATGACCCCAACATTAACATGTCTGACCCTTTTAGAGGGAGACATTGCTCTCCACAGTGCCTGCTCAGGATGAGGATTAGACAGAAGCCTGTTGATAATCGTGAGTTCTAAAATAGATACACCTGAAATCGTATGCATTTATTCCTCAAAATTGATTTTCATCAAAAAATGGTGCACAGACTACAGTGTTCTAGAGAGAAATTAATCAAATCTATCCAGAGAGCTCACAAGCATACATACTTTGTCGAGTCTGTATGAACATACTGATGAATGCTTTCAATAAAAATATTTGAAACAAAATTGATTTTCATTTTGGAATGCATTGTGTTGTAGCTCTCAGTTTTTGTGTAACATCCGACTGAACAAAGATATGTCACAAACATAATCAAACTAAAATAACACAGCCCAGAAAGAAAGTGTACTTCAATAAATGAAAATAACATGAGGCGAGTTTGAGGGATATTGAAAAACATCATTAAAAATGGGACAAAAAAGCAAATCTAACCAGATTGCTTTACAGATCAGAAGGGTAAAACATCAATGAAGCAGCAAATGGCCTCAACAACTATTTTATAAATGTGGGTCCAGAGTTGGCAGCAGGAATTCCAAAATAATCCAAAGACAATAATCCACCCGTAGAAAGGATCCCACACTAAATCTTTCTCTCGGATCTGAACGATAATGAGCTGATATCAATTGTAAATAAATTCAAGAGTAAATCTCATAAGATTGTGAGGATATAGATATGACAATGGTGAAAAAGGTCATTATTATTATCCCTAAATCTCTAACATACAAAAGTAACTTATCATTACAAACAGGGAGATTCCCAAACCAAATAAAAAATTTGCAAAAGTGATTCCTATCTAAAGGAGTGGAGACAAACACCAATTTACAGGGACATTACATGGTGCAGTGCAGGGACATCCCATGGTGCAGTGCAGGGACATCACATGGTGCAGTGCAGGGACATTCCATGGTGCAGTAACATCCCATGGTGCAGTGCAGGGACATCCCATGGTGCAGGGACATCACATGGTGCAGTGCAGGGACATCACATGGTGCAGTGCAGGGACATCCCATGGTGCAGGGACATCACATGGTGCAGGGACATCACATGGTGCAGTGCAGGGACATCACATGGTGCAGTGCAGGGACATCCCATGGTGCAGTAACATCACATGGTGCAGTGCAGGGACATCCCATGGTGCAGTGCAGGGACATCCCATGGTGCAGTGCAGGGACATCACATGGTGCAGGGATATCACATGGTGCAGTGCAGGGACATCACATGGTGCAGTGCAGTGCAGGGACATCGCATGGTGCAGTGCAGGGACATCCCATGGTGCAGGGACATCACATGGTGCAGTGCAGGGACATCCCATGGTGCAGGGACATCACATGGTGCAGTGCAGGGACATCCCATGGTGCAGTAACATCCCATGGTGCAGTGCAGGGACATCCCATGGTGCAGGGACATCACATGGTGCAGTGCAGGGACATCCCATGGTGCAGTAACATCCCATGGTGCAGTGCAGGGACATCCCATGGTGCAGTGCAGGGACATCCCATAGTGCAGGAATATCCCATGGTGCAGTGCAGGGACATCCCATGGTGCAGTGCAAGGACATCCCATGGTGCAGTAACATCACATGGTGCAGTGCAGGGAAATCCCATGGTGCAGTGCAGGGACATCCCATGGTGCAGGGATATCACATGGTGCAGTGCAGGGACATCACATGGTGCAGTGCAGTGCAGGGACATCGCATGGTGCAGTGCAGGGACATCCCATGGTGCAGGGACATCACATGGTGCAGTGCAGGGACATCACATGGTGCAGTAACATCCCATGGTGCAGTGCAGGGACATCCCATGGTGCAGGGACATCACATGGTGCAGTGCAGGGACATCCCATGGTGCAGTGACATCCCATGGTGCAGTGCAGGGACATCCCATGGTGCAGTGCAGGGACATCCAATGGTGCAGTGCAGGGACATCCCATGGTGCAGGAATATCCCATGGTGCAGTGCAGGGACATCCCATGGTGCAGTGCAGGGACATCCCATGGTGCAGGAATATCCCATGGTGCAGTGCAGGGACATCCCATGGTGCAGTGCAGGGACATCACACGTTGCAGTGCAGGGACATCCCACGGTGCAGGGACATCCCACGGTAAAGTGCAGGAACATCACACGGTGTAGTGCAGGGACATCACACGGTGCAGTGCAGGGACATCCCACGGTGCAGTGCAGAGACATCCCATTGTGCAGTGCAGGGACATCACATGGTGTTGTGAAGGGACATCTGAGACGAGCCTAGTACAAAACTGAAGTGGGTTTTTCTGCTTCCTCCTTAGGGTTTGGCTTTCATCCCCAACAAGGAAGCCGAGGCTAACAGATCTTTAATGTGACCTGGAGGTGAGCTGCAGACCAGTGTGCAGTGTCCTGACAAGGAGACGCACATTTCACCACATCACTCCTGTCCTTCAGTCACTTCATTGGTTACCCATTTGTTCCAGAATTCACTACAAACTCTGTCACTACAAACTCTGTCTCCTCACCTACCAATGCGTCCATGGAACTGCCCCAGCCTACCTTAGTGTGCTCCTTTCCCCGCACGCCACTTCACGACTCCTCCGCTCAAATTTCCCTCGTTGCCTTCATCAACCAAGGACCAGGCTAACCACAATGGGAGACAGAGCCTTTCAGGCTGCTGCCCCTCGACTCTGGAACAATCTTCTGGAATCCCTCAGAAGCCCACAAAACCTTGGCACATTAAAAAAAATAAAGGCCTAAAAACTTTCCTTTTTAATAATGTTTTTTAATACTTTTGTTGTTGTTGTTTTTTGTCTTACTTTGTTCTTCTTTTTAAACCATTGTTATTCCTGCTTTCATTGTAGCGCTTTGAGATTTTACCCAAAATGTAAAGCGCATTCTAAATAAAATGTATTATTATTATATTCTTGACAAAGATGGCTTCTTTCACTCCTTGCTCAAACCATCCTTTCTCTAAAGCTAAAAAACCAAGTCCAGATGACAACCTTTAGACCTACTACTACTATGATTATGGTCACAGTGTAAGACATTTTCATTATAAACCTGTAGGATTGGTTTTTTTTTTCCCCATTTTCTGACCTCGCTGAGCAGAATGGATGCTCGCTCCTCCGTCTTGTTTTTTGACGTGGTTGAAGGGTTAATTGGCAGCTGTTGGAGGACCACGGAGGCAGCATCCGTGGAAACAAAGCGCTGTGCGATTCAGCCTCTCCTGCTTCAGGCGTCTCTCCCAGAGCAGAACACTGCAGCTGAGTGAGAGGAACTGGGCTTTCCTCCTGATCTGCATGAAAACCTTCCACCACTGTCCACATCATACCCATCGTGTTAAGGTTTTGATCCCAGTGCAGAGTTTCTATCCATGTTCCTGTCAACAGCAAACTACTCCACGCCCTTTCTGGCTTTAGTTAGCGGTGTAGCAACACTGCCCTCTGCTGCATCCCCTGTGCACACCTGTGGGGTTGTGATGACAGAGCATCCCAGATTATGTGCGTCTGCTCACACCATGGTGAGGGGTTTGGAGCGCCTACCCAAATACCCACAAGCAAACCACTGCACAGATGTCACTAACACAACAATAACAAAGAACAACACACAAACACAGTGTAGCCTCTAGTTCATTATTAGATTGCTTTTCATTCAGTTTTGCTTCATTTTCATGGAGAGTTTCATATGGGTTATTCACAGGTGTGCAAAATGTACTTTTTTTGTTTGTGCAAAATAAATGTAAACACAACAGGGGTTATATAAGGTCACCTCCTCCCTCTCAAGCAATGAATTTAAATCCTTTTGACAACCTTAATTTTAAATAGTCTCATGTGTCATATTCTGTGTACATGAGTATATTTTTGATTAAGTGTACAGTCATGGCCAAAGGTTGTGAGGATGACACAAATGTTAGTTTTCCCAAAGTTTGCAGCTAAACTGCTTTTAGATCTTTGTTTCAGTCGTTTCTGGGATGTACTGAAATATAATTACAAGCACTGCATAGGTTTCAAAGGTTTTTATGGAAAATTACATGAGCTTTATGCGAAGAGTTAGTATTTGCAGTGTTGGCTCTTCTTTTTTTTAGGACCTCTCCAACTCAACTGGGCATGCTGTCAATCAACTTCTGGGCCAAATCCTGACTGATAGCAACCTATTCTTTTAGAATCACTTCTTGGAGTTTGTCAGAATTAATGTTTTTGTTTTTTTTCTTCAGGATTGACCACAAATTTTCAATGGGACAAAGATCTGGGAAGTTTCGAGTCCATTAAGCCAAAATGTCCACGTTTTGGTCCCAGAGTCACTTAGTTATGACTTTTGCCTTATCGGTGCTCCATCGTGCTGGAAAATGCATTGTTGGTCACCAAAGTGTTGTTGCGTTGATGGAGGAAGTTGCTGCTGGAGGGTGTTTCTTTATTAATGGCTGTGTTTTGGTGAGGTCACACGCATGTTGGTGGAGAAGGCCTGGCTCTCAGTCTCTGCTCTAATTCATCCCAAAGGGGTTCTATGGAGTTCAGGTCAGGACTCTGTGCAGGTCAGTCAAGTTCATCATCAGACTGTCATCCATGTCTTTATGGACCTTGCTTTGTGCTCTGACGCACAGTCATGTTGGAAGAGGAATGGGCCGCTCCAAACGGTTCCCACAAGGTTGGGAGCATGGAATTGTCCAAATGTTTTGGTATCCTGACGCATTGATTCAGACTTCCTTTCACTGGAACTAAGGGGCTGTACTTGGGCTAACCTGAAGGTCACATGACGTTTGGAGTTCTGTAGCAACTGACTGCAGAAAGTTAGCAACCTATGTGCTTCAGCATCCGCTGACCCCTCCCTATCAGTTTACGTCGTCTACCACTTCATGGTTGTTCTGACAGAGCTGACAGTTGACTGTGGAACATTTAGGAGTGAGGAAATGTCACCTCTGGATTTGCTGCACGCTTTGACGCTTCAATGCTGGAATTCACTGAGCTCCATGAGAGCGACCCACCTTTCACAAATGTTTGTTAGAACAGTCTGCATGCCTGAGTGCCTGATTTTATAGAGCTGTGGCCAGACCGGATGTTTAGGAAACCTGATTCTAATCATTTGGATGGTGAGCCAGTACTTTTGTCAAGATTGTGAAGTTTCCAACCATGGTCACAACTAACTGTCCAAAGTTTGATATATCTGTGTAGAGATCCATCTTTTTTGTTGTTTCATTTATTTGTTTTTTTGATCGCTTGAAATAAATCCAGATATATTCTCTGAAATATATTTCAATAAAAAAAAAACATCAAATGAAAACAATTGTCTAGATGAAGGCCTTGCGTTTGTGTCAACAGAAGCATTATTGTTGTCACCATGGGGACATTTTACATAACTTTGCGGATCAAGCATCACGGTGCAAAGAAAAATAAAATGTGCAAAAAAAAAAAAAATTCAAGTGAAGGGCAAAGAAAATGTCATAAAATACAGTTATATAGTCTAATTATAGACACGGCATATGCATGGAGAGAAGAAAGAAAGGCCAGGACCAGAAAAGCAGAAAAACCAGGTATTTGCATGTGGAGATCAGCTGTTCAGGCTGAGGGGCTGGAATGAAGGATCTGTGGCTCCGCTCCTTCTCACACTGAAGCAGCCGTTTAGCGCCGCCACCGTCTGATGTGGTGGATGTGTGTCGTCCATGATGGATTTCTGTTTTGCCAACTTCCTCCTCTGAGCCCAGGACCCAACCGGCCCCCCCAACCAGCCGCTGAATCCATTAAAGAATGACAGAATAGCTGTGATGAAGCAGCTTCTCCTTCCTCCCTTTGGCGTTTCTGAGACTTTTGTTTTTTTGTTTTGTTTGGCTTTTTATATGTAAACTAGTTTTTCGTTGTCGTTCCTGTTTTCTCACCAAACTAAAGTAAACCTAATGCAAACATGGTCTATGACGATTTTTTATTTGTCTCCTAGGTTTCATTTATCTTTTGGTCCACGGTTTGTACTTGTTTATGTGTGATGATAAACTTTTTTTTCTGTTCTTTTAATGCAGAAATGTTTCATTTTTATCCTAGTTTTTCTGCCTGTAGGAACATCCGTTCTCCTTTAAACTGAACTGATTTGGTCAAACGTTGAGATTCAGCTTCTTCACATGAGTTGCTCTTAAACCACGGAGTGATTTTTGGGCCCTCACCGTTTTGAGCACAAGACTTTTCAAATGTCGTGCGGTCATGAAGGTCGATGTCTGTGATTGACTGACTTTTACGGCACATCTGTAACGCGGTGCACTTCTCTTATTCCAGGGCAAAAGTGAGAGAATTCCTCCGTTTGCCCCTATTTTTGAGTTTCAAGTGAATTTTTCTGTTTCAAGTGCAAAATAATTTTCTGAGCAAACAATATTTTTTAAGTTTTACACTCAAAACAGAGAGTGTTACGCTTGGAATAATGACAGAAAAGTCCATCAATATGAAACAGTCTGTTTACACAAAAGCAACAAAAAGGAGAATAATCTGTGACATCCATGATTAGCTATTTTTACTTTTGGAACATTAAGTTCCCAATCTAAAGGGTTTGGTCCCAAATATGTCAGGAAAGGGATTTATTCTGATGACTCGGATCAAAGAAGGCAACAATCTGGCTGAAGCCTTTTTGAAGCACTGACCTTTTCCATTTACTAAGAATTTAAACCCTCGCTAGCTAACTGTGCAGCCTTTAACTCATGTCATCTCCAGACTATTTTTAAAAGAACCTATCGGAAACAGTTTTCTTATACTAAAGCAAAACATCTGCACAGAGAATATGGGGGGAAAAAGATGCAACAACTAAATCATCTCTTTGCTTTTCTTTTATATTTGGGCCTAAATCATAAAAACAAGTGTCCTTAAAAAGTGTTGAGTGAATTGCTGATGTGCTGAGCAGAAAGACCCGATAGGCTGAGGATCCAGACTTCCTGTGAGGAGGAGGAGCTTCAGAGGAACACTACCAGGTTCTCCCTGACCACAGCGGATGCTCTGCACATCACTCAAAGAGTGTTTTTAAAAAAAAAAAAATTGGTTTAATATTGAACTGTTTTAGAACAAACAGATTAGAAAAGTTTTCAGACAAGAAAGTTCATTTTTACAGAGAAAAAAAAACCAAAACGCAGCTTTACAAAAATATTCTGGTTTGGGTTCCAAAAACCTGAGCTCGTCAACTGTTTTAGTTTTTAGCTTCTACGAACTGCAACAGAGGAAGTCTCTAGACATGAATGCATTCGGATCATGATGGGTTTAGCCGCAGAGCTTCATAATGAGAAGACGGAACAACACAACTAAAAAGTTCTGATGTGTGGCTTCCTGAAGGCGGCAGTGTGTGTGTGTGTGTGTGTGTGTGGACCCGCTGATGCAGGTCAGTGTGGTCTACAGCCTGTGAAGGGTGGAGCTGATAATGTCCATGAAGGTGGCTTCGATGCAGTAACAGAGCTGCACGTCGGGGTCGGCTCCACCCAGCTCCTCCGCCGTCTTCAGGGGGAGAGTCAGCTTGGAGGAGCCTCCAGCGGAAAGAGACAACTCCTGAGGGTTTTCTTTCAGATTCTGCAGGCCTGGAGGAGAAACCACAGCAGACTTTAGCAGAAGAACGTCCCATCCAAAGCCTTAAACAGCCACTGATCAAGTTTTTCTTAATCTAAACTGGAAGATTCCTATCCATGTGTAACTCTGTGACCGCAGCAAACACAGTAGAAAAAGAGTTTTGTTAGAAAACAATGATCTGAGGACATTTCTTCACGTCTCTGTTGCCCTTCTCACTCACAAGTGTAATCATAATATGTTTTGTCCTAATGTTGAAAACGCCTAAGATTTCCTTTGAGTGACACCGTTTGTGTTAAGCTTTTCATCGACTGATAAAGCACATACAAAACCTGGTTCAAAGTCGGAGTTCTTTTTCATTAACAGACATATCTGGACTTCTCTGCCAAACTATTTGACTTTTTATTGAACAAAGTTAAATCAAATAAACATTTAGTGGCCAAACTTGCATTCTAAAACTGTTTTTGGATAGAAAAGGGACTTTCCATTGCTAGGCATACAACCTGAACAAAGCTGTAACTTTCATAGATGTCACTGAAAAAGATATGATATGAAAACAAGAAGAAAAACGGTTTGATTTTGAGGATCCAAAAGAAAATGTATTTGTGCGTTTGAAGAACCGAATTAAGATTGATTTTAAAAACCTGCAGTAGTAAAAACGTTCTCTGCTAATAAACAAAAGACACTCTGTTTTGTTATGTGGTGTGTAGGAATGATTTCTGCAATAGTGTAAAAATATTTTTAATGATCATCAACAAGCTTGGCATCTTTGTTACTTAATAAATAATCTGCATTTGGACTTGAAAAGTATTAACTATATTTTAAAAAGTTAAGTATTAGGTTTTTAAGTGAAATAAACTCTGTCTGACCATCATTATATATTATATGGACTCATTGTGCCATGTACTGTATATATATATAGGTAAACATGTCTGTATATGATTAGGAGCAGTTCTAATGTCAAGAAGATATAATTTTTCATTCATTTATTTATTTTCAAATCAATGTATGAATTAAAACTGCAAATAGATTTGATATATCTATTTCTTTTTATTCTTTTTCCGCTTTGTTTATATTAACTGAAAAAACCTGAAAGCAATCAATCCATACTAATAGTAACAGGAATATTAGTGAAAAATAAATGGATGAATTTCAGCAAAATAATATAATGATTTTCTTCTTTAACACTTGGAAGTAAACTTTGTTTATGCTGCAGCTCAGTTTAATTCTTGTACTTTTTCAATGGTTTCATTCATCTTCTAAATCCGTTTTGTCCCTTTCGGGGTCACGGGGATGCTGGAGCCTATCCCGGGCAAAGGCAGGGGGCATCCTGGACAGGTCTCCAGTCTGTCGCAGGGCCACAATCACACACACTCACATGCACACCTAGGGACAATTTAGATGAACCAATTCACCTATCAGGCATGGTTTTGGACGGTGGAAGTCCCCGGAGAGAACCCACGCATGCACAGGGAGAACATGTAAACTCCACACAGAAAGGCCCCCCATTGGGGCTCTGGTTCAGGTCCCCCAACCAGGACTTGAACCCAGAGCTTTCTGTTAGGCAAGAGCGCTAACCACCGCGCAGCAATGAACGAGTGAATGTGAAAAATGTGATGCAAACAAAGCAGTGATGGGAAGAGCTTCTTACAAATGTCGTGTATTGCAGTAACATGTTGCTTTTTATCAGTAATAAAATTGTGTGAGGCTGAACTGATGAATTTCTAGCAATAGTTTACTCATTAAATGCACAATAATTTGTTATTTTTTTTTAAATAGCTTTGTTTTAACGAGAAGAATCAGTCATTTCATTCATCTGGACTGAAGCTGAGGTTTTCCCCCAGCAGACACGTTTCCATCACATCTGCCCCCTGAACATGTAATCCATTACACTTCTGAGATGGTGATGTTGTTAGGTAAGGGAGTACTTTTAAACAACAAATAATCTATAATGTATTACAGGTTGGAAGTAACTTTCATAACCTGGTCGATAAACAAGTTTTCATTAAAAAACAGAATAAAGAAGATAATGGCGAGAGATGAATCACAGCAGTAACCGTAGGAAAAACGTACGAGCAATGAAGGGGTCAATGTCCCTGACTTTGGTGGCCACGTCCGAAGCGCAGACCTGGCCCACTTGCACCAGCAGAGCTGCCACGTCGTCGTAAAGGGGGGGAAAGGCCTGGCAGAAAGCCACCAGACACGGCAGGGTGGGCATGAAGAAGCAGAAACGCTTGGCCCGCGTCAGCACTAAAGAACAAACACACACAAACACTGGGGGTCAACAGGAGATCTGTGCAAACCCTTCAGAATAAAAGCATGCCTTTGTAACAATAAACGGGGTTGCAGTTAGAGCTTTCGACCAGATGGTGGCAGCCAAAAACAATCCTGAAGAAACATGCTGAGGCACAGAACAAACGGCCTTCAACCCAAATCATCTGCTCACCTGTCAGAAGGGTTCCCATGACACTGATGGCCAGCCTGGCCACACTGAGAGATTTAGGTAAGGCGTACTGCGTGCAGAGGTACGACAACAGCTGGATGGCAAATATCTGCACACAAACAGTCACAGCATCCTTTTTTACTCCTTTAATTTGCAGAGCCACACAGAAACAGAACAGAGCAGAAGGAGGCAGTGTTTGGCATGAATGAGTCCATGCCAGAGTCCAGAAGGGAGTGCATGATGGGAGGCCTCACCTGCTTCTCCAGCTGGGGCTGGGCCAGCAGCTCGGGGATGAAGTCCAGACAGATATGAATGGAGGGGATGCCTGCCACCGTGAGAGGCAGCAGAGCCTGAGGGTAACCCTGACAGGAAGGGATAAGTTAAAGTTAAAATAGAGCTTTGCAGGGAAGGAAAGAAGGGATGAAGCCGCACAGCGGCTCTCGCTCTCATCACAGCCGTGTAACGAGACGCAGAAAAGCCTGGAAGAATCGTTTTCAGCTGTGTTAAAATAAACTTTCTAACAAATAAACAGTTGGACTCTTCTTCCCTCTTTGCCTTCAGTTGCTTCATTTCTAATCTGTTTACGTCGTGACCACCGGCTATGGTGGCTGTTATGGTCCAGTTGTTCCGCTCCGAGGACGGATTGTATTCAGACTGAGGAATCTCAGAGCGAAGCGGAGCTCAGTCCAATTAGAAATGAGCCGAAACCACCTTCAAAGATGGGTCTGAGAGGGGTTCCTGGTTCTGAACCAGGATCCACTTGGGTATATTTAGACTGAAAATTTGTTCTGGATTATTGAAGGAAAAAGGAACCGTGGTTCACTTTAAGTGAACCAAATAGGTCCAGTCTGAATATACCCGTAGACTCTTCCTCCCTTTCCTCAATAGCTTCTTTCTCCCCAAAGACACTTTCCAAAGACACTTCTTTAATCAACTTTGTTAGTTTGTTAATTCAGCATTCAGAGCAGCAGCGTGAATAAGGTGAACGACTGGTCAAGACTAAGTCAGAGGGGGATGTGCTGAACGACATCCGAAGGTTTTCTAAAATGAAACTCCCTTCAGAATCAGAAAATAAATCATCTAAGTTACTGTGTGCCTTTTTTTTCCTTTGTCTGCGGCCCGGTACCAAGTGACCCATGGACCGGTATCACTGTTTTAAAGAGCTGAATCAGTAAGAAAACAGACCAGTTAACATGTGAAAACCTTTACCTGGAAGTGGACCAGCTTAGCAATGTTGGGATCAGCAATGAACATCTGATGCAGCAGACAACAGATGAGGCACTGCACCTCCCTCAGGTCACTCAGCAGGCCTCCTTCTGGCTCAGCGTCCCCCAGAACCCCTCTGGATAGTAGCCGCTGGCTTTCCTGTTTCTGTTTTCCTTGTGCGGGGCCCCGGTTAGTCCTCAAAAGGCTTTTTGAGGAGGCCCCCGACTGCTGCTCTTCAGAAGTGGGCAGACAAACCTCCAGGAGGATCTGGACTGCTGCACTGTCCTGAAGGGGACCACAGAGCCATTTGATACTACTGCATCACCACTGAAGCTTCACAGAACCTAAAGTCAGAAGCTTAAAGGGTCAAATGTAGGATTACCTGTGCAGCCAGAAGGGCGTTTTTAAGCTCCTCCCTGGTGACTTCAGGTGTGTCAGGTTGCCCAGGAACTCCCAGGTTTGAAATAGTCTGACTCTGGCGGTCAAAGTCAGCCGTCTCCTTCAGATGACCTTGCAGGTGAGCCTTTGAGCCCAGGAGATATCCATTCAGCATGTGGAGGACAATGTCCATCACTGGAGGACACCTGACCCAAAGAAAGATCAAAAATCTGTCATTCAAAACAAAAATACAAAACAAGAATTTCCACAGAAGAGAAGGAGAGCAGCAGTCACCTGAACACTCTCTGGTCACAGCGCAGCACGATCAGAGGATCCACCATCAGGTCGTTCTGAGTGTATCTCTGCTGCCGGAGCAGCTTGGCTGAAGGCTGCAGGGCGTTCACCGTCATCACCCACAGTCTGTAACACAAACACCAGCCATGTTTAGCTGGGTCAGCTCGTTTTGTGGAGAGAAAAAGAGGAGCTTCTGTAAGGAAATGCAACAAAAAGCCTGAGACACATCTGTTAACTAACACAGTTCCAACATGGAGAGTTTTTTTATTCTTTTTTTCTCTTTGAGACAAAGTATCAACACACCTATTTATTTGTTTATTTACTTTAAATTACCATTTAAAAATAAATAAAAGCTTGGTAAACGTCTTCTTTCCTGCCAAACGAGGAGAGGACAAGTGAGGACAATCCTCCATCTGTCACACAAGGTGTTCTACTCCCTCTTAGACGCCTCTGGTGAGGACCAATGAGGATGAAGGTAAATATGTTCCATAAACGACGAACTTGTTGATTTGATGAGAGAACTTAACACGCCAAAAATCTGCATCTGTGTGTAAAAATCTTCTGCAGGGCGAGGGCGGAGCGCGCCTGTGACAGCCCCGCGGTCCCCACAGCTGCGACAGCCACGGCCGCGGGAACGCGGTGCCGGCACCCGGTGGACCCTGGTGTCTCCGTGCTGCCCGTGCGCGACACAGAACCCCAGGGCGGTCTACCGCCCCTGCGGGTAAATAGAGCGCGCGAGCAATGCCTGCAGGCCCCGAGGACAGGAGCTCTGCGCATCCGCACCGGCGACTGGATGCTCACCTGAGCCACGCCGCCTCCGTGGCGCACACCTGACTTCGACCTCAGATCAGACAAGACGACCCGCTCATAACGGGGAATAATAAACTTGATCTAATCCAGTGCTTCTCAAATAGTGGGGCGCGCCGATGCGATGCCAGGGGGGGTGCGCAGTAGTGGCGGTTTTATGCCAATGTAATACGGGTAATTATCCGCAGCGCAAATTTAACGGGGGGCGGTGGTGACAGCGGCTCTGTGCTTGGAAAAAAAATCTGTGCCTCTATTGGTTTTTTATTATCTGTTATATGACAGAGTTCGTAACAGCCTGAAACTGAGCTGCCGTCCCTGCAGCTGCTCCCATCTCCTGCCAGGTGGAACGGGGCACGCGGAGGAGCACTGCCTATTGCGCAACACCAGGATCATCACATGCCTTTAGATGACTCAGCTCCTGCTAATAATGTCATTCTTTATGAACTATTGTAAACATTTTGATGACGTGTCTTTATTTTCCATAAATGTGTTCTTTGTCTGCCTGTCATCTGGTTGGTGTCAGTATTTGACATAAAGACAGCAGGTAATGCAGGAAAACAGCTGCACTCTTTCAGATCATAAAGAAATAATTGAGTTTTTTAACCTATTTCTTCAGACTAAAAACGTTAAATATATTGGTGCTGCTGTTTTAATGTTTCAGATCAGTTTACATTTAATATCATTTATTGATTAAATTATTTTTCTCAGCATCAAATGGTTCAGTTGGTCAAAATGTTTCTAGTCTAAATAAGGACTGACAGATGTTTTTATTTCAGGCACTTCTTTTCAGTTTTAGACTAACAGGGTTTCTGTGTGACAAAATAAATGTCATATTTGCTGAAAGTGGATTTATATTGCTTTTTTCTTTTGTTAATGTTAAAAGATAGAATTTCATGCTAGGCCTGGGCGATAAATCGATCAAATGAATTAATTCGAATTTTTTGTTACGGGCGATTTCAAAAATAACTAAATCGAGTTTTTATGTGGTGCATTTTTGGCTCCTCAGAGCTTCCGTAGCGTTAGTTTCACACGGCACGCGACAAACAACACACGAAACAGCACGCGACAGCATGGCTACCGGTGAGAGTGGGCAGTTTGTTCCCAAGAAAGAAATGAACTCATCTGTTGTGTGGAACTGGTGTGGCTTTACTGTCACAGACGTGGAGGAAGAGTCCCCCCCCCACGCTGCAACATTTACCTAAAGGAGCTCATCGGAGTCAAAGGCTCTTACGCGCGGTCGCGTGGCACGCGCTCAGTTTACTTACACATGCACGCGCCCTAACACACACGCGACCTGACACACATACTCATTCTACAATGCCTGTATAGTTAGTTCATTAGTTAGATAGTTATCTTTTACTGTTATTTGTTAATAAAGAATACTGCGCTGTAATTATTACTTGTGTATTCATTTGCGACGCGGCCACCGTAGGATTTTGTTTCGGGAGAGGACGGAGGCGGGCGGGGGGGGGGGGGGGGGGGGTGGTAACCGCGACTCCTCCTGCTTCATCATCAAGACAGGGTTTATTATTTTATTTAAAACTTTAGACCCAGATATGAGCTGTATTGTTAACTTTTTAGAAAATGCTGCTTCTCTCAAGGTGAATGTTTGTCTCATTTTAGTCTAGACTATAAAGTGTGACTTAAAACACAGCTGGAACTTGAAGTAAGTAACCTTTTTATTTTGGACAAGTGAAAACAAGAGTAGAATAACAAAATAAGAAAAAAACAAGACAAACATTATATAAAACACAACAAAATTATATAAACACAAGTCCAAAAGGGAGTGAGAGGAAGAAAAATTTTATACTTAACTTTGATTCCAAGAGTGTGTTTATTTATTATTCATACCAGAAATGGGGGTTACATTTGTCTTGCATTTGATTAAATAAAAGCAACATTTGCTTTAAGTTGTCTGCCGTTTGTACTTATTGCTTTCCTTAAGTAGGGGGGGAAAAAAATCGGGAAAAAATCGGAAATCGAATTAAAAAAAATAAAATCGGAGATTTTATTTTTAGGCCATATCGCCCAGCCCTATTTCATGCATACTTACTCAATTTTTATAGATACTAATCTAATATATTGTCACCGTGCTAGTGGGTATGTGCGTGTGTGTGTGGGGGGAGACACATTTTCTTTTTCCTAGGAGGGGCCTGGCAAAAAATGATTGAGAAGCATTGATCTGATCTAATATATTTTTTTCAAATGCTAATACATATGATTTGTATTAAAGGTGCTCAATAGCTCTGAGCACAGTGATGCTATTGTCACCAAATTTTCTGTACCGACTTATCATGACCCTATTGTCCTGCTACAACAAAGATGATTTTCCTGCCGACGGACCGTCAGCAGCCGTCTCGCTGCACGTCTGCATTTAAAGAGATCATTTCTCATTAAAATGTAGGAAGAAAAACAATCTTTTTCCTTTGAAATACATTTGTAGTTCACTCTTTGTGTTAAAACAAAATGATTGAGATACTTCTGTCACACTTGAACGTTTATCAGGAGAGCTACTTAAACCGGGTTGTCCGAATCTGTGTAGACGTTTCTAACTTTACCAAGTCCTCTGAGTCCTGCACTCTGATTGGTTGACTCCCCCCTCCTCTGTTCAATTTTCTGACACAGATCAGTTTTGACACAAGCAGCAATGAGGAGGGGAAGAGGGGGCAGGTTGCTCCTGACCAACAGTCCCGCCCACAACTCTAATGAATTTCTAATGAACTCCTGCAGCTTTGCAGAAACTATGTCCAAGGAAACGTTTTTTTTTAGATTTTGGATAAAAATACCATAATCATAATTAAAAGACAGATGGAAATGCTTTGTAAATAGATCAGAAGATGATTGGAGAGTCTTTAAAAAAAGATAAGGTCCAGGTTTAACAAAAAACAATGCCTGAAGAACAACTAGCAGTAACGTCAGTTTTGAGCTCTCAGAGTTATCCTCAGGCTCATCCCAATGTCTCCTCTGGCGCTTTCGTCTGCAGCATTAGCTGGCGTGTGCAGCCTGTACCTGCGGGGCATCACAGTGTTCAGGCCCATCCACAGCTTGTTGAGGGTCTGCAGGATGCGGCGGGGCACAGCTGGCTCCAGCAGCAGCGCCATGCTGGCCGTGAGCGCCTCTGCATAGGGGATCAGATCTCCGGGTGACAGCAGAGTTAAATGCTCCAGGATGCGGATGAGTCTGGGACTGCTGGACGGCAGCTTCTGGAAGGCTGGAGACGGAGCAGCATGGATTTATAAAGAGCACGGCAGCAGCCAGAGTCCTGTCCTGAACTCAGATGATACTCACCCTGATGGAGCTGGCTCTGACTGTATCTGCAGGTGTTGCTAGGAAGCATCATCCTTCTCAGCAGGGGAAGGGTACCAGTCACCTCCTCCTCACACACCCAGTCCTCCACCAGACACAGGTGGGGGTAGTTGGTGGCCAGGAGTCTCAACAGGGCAGAGTGCAGACCTGGAATCAAGAACGTGATAAATATTGTCAACAGAATAGCTCATTGGACTCTTAACTCTGGTTCAGTGTAACAGATGGGAACATAGAGTTTGAACCTCACCCCCTAGCTCCTGCTGCAGCCCCTGAGCCTGGGTAACCAAGAACTTAATGGGGATCTGGTCCATCAGAGCTGCGGAGTAGGACTTTGGTTTCTTCTGCATCAGCGCTGAAAACCACATCCATGGATGATGAGTGAAGCACAAACACAGAACACAGGAAGCAGGAAAAAGAGCAGCATAAGGACAGGCCCAGCCGTTGTGCCGACGCGTTAAAGAAGCACAGAAGTGATTTTTCATTGATGTGGGTTCATTACTGCTGCTGATGGGCTTCATTACTCCCTCCTTGAAGGCTGTAGGAGCACTTGGGTAAACACAGCAATTAAAGAGATGGGCATAAATCTGGACTAATGAAGGGCAAGGGGAGAGCTCATCATGCGAGAGAATAAAAACGTAGCTAACTGCTAATGCTGCTCCAAGCCGACACCTGTCCTGGTTACTGTTGCTGCTGCAGCGGCTGCTCTTAGCTCCATGACACATTTCACAAAATCACGTGAAAACATTAATAGTCAGAAAAACAACACATTTTAAAAAAATGTTTTCTGTCACAGATGACAAACGTCATTAACAAAAAACAAAAACATGTGGGACACTCATCACTCAGGCACAGAAGGAGGCAGATAAAAGACCGCGGGAAACCACATCCCTGGGGGTCATTCTTACCCAGCTGTTTGGTGCTGGTGGGTCATTCTTACCCAGCTGTTTGGTGCTGGTGGGTCATTCTTACCCAGCTGTTTGGTGCTGGTGGGTCATTCTTACCCAGCTGTTTGGTGCTGGTGGGTCATTCTTACCCAGCTGTTTGGTGCTGGTGGGTCATTCTTACCCAGCTGTTTAGTGCTGGTGGGTCATTCTTACCCAGCTGTTTGGTGCTGGTGGGTCATTCTTACCCAGCTGTTTAGTGCTGGTGGGTCATTCTTACCCAGCTGTTTGGTGCTGGTGGGTCATTCTTACCCAGCTGTTTGGTGCTGGTGGGTCATTCTTACCCAGCTGTTTAGTGCTGGTGGGTCATTCTTACCCAGCTGTTTGGTGCTGGTGGGTCATTCTTACCCAGCTGTTTAGTGCTGGTGGGTCATTCTTACCCAGCTGTTTGGTGCTGGTGGGTCATTCTTACCCAGCTGTTTAGTGCTGGTGGGTCATTCTTACCCAGCTGTTTGGTGCTGGTGGGTCATTCTTACCCAGCTGTTTGGTGCTAGCCAGCAGGTTCTCTTCATAAGACAGGATGTAGTAAAGGATCAGCAGTTGTGCGGTTATGGAAAAACGTTGTCGCCCTCCTCGAGTTCCTTCTCCTTGCTAACCAAAGAAAAGGAAAACAGCTGAAATTATTAATATTATTCCTATTTATTTATCCTTTATTTGTCCAGGCAAGACACATTGTGGCTTGGCAAAAAGCAAGACCTTTTGAGAAAAGTAAAGAAAATGGGTTACAGGAAACTGACAAAAAAGCTCTTTTTTTTTTTAAATCAATCTACTTGTTTTACATCATTTATTTGGATGTAAAGCACTTTACATTACATGTATGCAGAGAGCTATATAAATAAAAACTGATCTGATTAGAAAAACACAAGAATGTCAAGACTGCATACTGGAAGTCCACGGCTCTGACAAAATAAACAAATCTAAGCTTTGATTCAAACGAGTCCCTCAAGAATTCAGCTACAAATTTGAAAACGGGTGCAAATAGTAAAACTAGAAATTATTTATATAGACTGTGTCTTACATTGATAAATAATTGTCATTTTCCATAATTCCCTGACAATATACAGGTGAAAATAAGCTAAGGCACAAATAAAAGCTCAACTTTGTTAAATAAAAGTTGTGTGTTTGGTACATCTTTGTAGAAGCAGGACTTCCTGGCAGTGAGTTGCAAAGCAAACTTTTAGCGGTAAAATGTTGTTATAACCAAGACATAATTTACCAAGCACACATTTAAATGTTTTTTCTGACAAGAAGTCAGAAGTTTCAGAGTTCCAGCACTCACCCCTGCAGAGCTCTGGAACACACTGAGGATCTCCTGCTCTGTGATGGGCTGGTTGGTGGCCTCAGGGTTGGCCTTGGAGGCTGGAGTGAGGATGGAGTTGATGTAGGCGTCAATCAGAGGAATGAGCTGGGTGTGGATGGGCGTGGTCGTCTCACAAAGCTGGTGATAGATCCAATCCTGGAATGTTCACATGTCAGAAAAATCCATCATTTGAACTCAACGGGTTAAATTAACGACTTAATTTGTAAATTTGATAAATGTGTTGGTTCATTTTCCACATAAGGTGCATCCTTGACAAAATAAGATAATAGCTGCCTTGTATCACTTATATTAAATAATTCAAGTCCCATTCCAATCATATTTGGATCTATCAAAGCATTCCCAGTAGTCTTGTAATTATAATTATGCAGTTTTTAGCCAAAATCTAAAAAACCTGTGTCGGTATGAGTTGTGGGCGGGAACGTTGGGGCAGAGTACCTCTGACCCCCCCCCCCTGAAAGCTCAAAGCATACAGCTTGTGGTATTTTTTGTAAATCCCAGTTGATTTTTTGTCTGCTACTGATTCCCAACAATAGGAATAAAAAATACTCAAGAATGCAATTTTTAAAGCTTCACTTTCTTCCATGTCCTCCATCATCATCAGAAAAATGAAACATTGACATGTGAAAAACACCTAAAACACAGTTTTCATCAGAGTAGGTCTTAAAGGCTGCATCAAAAACATTTGGGAATTTTGGAAATCCATCTTTGTGAAAGGAAACTTAAAACAGTCCAGGCCTCGTTCTACATTTACAGACTTGCACAGACCCAAGACCTGCGTCATCCTGGAAATGAGTTTGGCGACCTTGATGGAGACTTTGTGTTTGGTGAAGGCGCGGCTCCGGAGAAGCTGGTAGATGCAGTGAATGGGGAGGAAGCCGGTGATGTTTGCACTTAGGTTGTTGGTCACTGCTACCCGAACGGCGTGGGCGGTGACCACCTGCACCACAAACCAGAACAGACAAAGGTTAAAGGGGGATTTCGTGCAGGTTCATGCCAACCAAGTTTGTGTTCAGTCAACAGGCGGTTCCCTCACTTGAAATGTAGTACAGTTTACTTATTAAAAGAATTCTATGACTGTATAGAGTCACTCTAAAGTACGATAGAGTCTTAGGGCCTCCAAAAAAAAAAAAAAAAAAAAAGTAAAATTATGAGATTTTAAGTCGTAAAAAAACTTGTAAATTTATGAGATTAAAGTGTTAGTGAGCATCCAGAGCAGCAGCAGGTGAACGCTGCGCAGCAGCAGAGCAGACAGACTAAACTCAATTGAACAGGTAAGCTGAATGTTTATTGATAACGTTCCAAACGTTTGTGTTAGGCTTCCGTCTGAGGAGGAGCACTTTTTGCCTTTTACAACGTTCTAATGCTAATATAACAGACCATTTTCCTTCCCGTTTATTGTTTTATGTTGAAATGGGACGTTTCATCTGGAGGAGGGGGGCGTATGTAACACTGTTTACTTACCCTTACTCTAATGAGACAACTGAACTTCAGGCTGTGTGAATGAAAAGGAGAATAAAGGCTGCAGCGGTCCTCAAACGTGTCTCTGAGCTCCTTATTTTACAGATGAAACTCCGCTTTACCGACACAGAACCCCGGAAAACCGGCTCCACTGAAAATAATCGGATTTTGAGTCGCCAAGAGGTTCCGAATCTCTTTGTTTTTTAAACCTATCCGGAAATAAAGCTTCACAAAAGGCTCCACATATTTCATCTTCAAGCAAGGATCTGATAAACAGAAAACTTTAGTGTTTTTTCCTTTAATCTTTGACTTTTTTTTTTCTCATAAATTTACGAGAAAAAATCTCGTAATTTAACAGTTATGACTTTCTTTCTCGTAAATTTACGACTTAAAGTCTTAATTTAAATGTCTTTCTTTTTTTTTTTTTTTATAAACTGGCCCTAAAACTCCGTCGTACTAATGGGAAAAATGTCTTGTAGATTTTCTTTTTAACCATGAACCATCCAAGACAGAAAAGAAAAATGACAGATGCTCAGTTTACATAATTGAAATGTTGAACGAGGATGGATAGCTGCTTTAATATACCTGTTCAGTGAAAATTTCCTGTGTGAAGATTGTTTTCATCTTGCTCAGAGAGCTGGGCTTAATGGCAATCTGTGAAAAGAGGGGGGGGGAGAGGCAACAAGCGGTGAGAAACGCTGACAGCATCAGGTTTGCTGTGAGTGAAAACAACCTGCAGGGTGCAGCGCTGCTGCTGTGTAATTCCAGTCTTTCATATTTCAGAGGAAAATTCTACATGGCAGGCACCACGCTGAAATGAAAGCACTGCCCAGGGGGTGGAAACAAACAGGATCCAAATCCAATTACATTATACATCTTAGTGGAAAATACACCCAGACAGGAAATCTACTTAACACAGAGGGAAGAAACAATGGAGCACTTAATAAGTAATAAAGCTGCAAATTGGCCACATGGTAAGCAGGGTTGCTGGGTATGAGACACAGCTTCATCCCAGGTAAAGTCTTTCTATGCACCACTGCTGCAGCACTCGGTCAGCCAGACACACATATTGATCCATCTCTCCATCTCACCTACCACCTTACCTTCATCCCCAAAGTAGAGCACACCAGTTCGATGATGGAGCTGAGCTGGTTGCTATGGAAATACATGGCAACCAGTAATAGCATCTCTCCAAAAGAGGCAGATACTCCTGCAGCACTGTTATGAAACACACACACACACATACAGGGGTGGGGCACCAGAAGAAAGACACTTAGACTTGCTACTACATCTGCTTAATGTTCACCCACAATTTTATTTACAAGACCCACTCCAATAAAAATTCTGTTTTCTTTATTTCTTTATCCCAACTGTTGCGAATCAGGAGCAGACGAGAAATAATGTTGAGAAATATTTTATTTGTGACACGGCAAAACCCTCTGCGAGCCACAAGCCACCTGCTCCGAGTTCTTAGCAATGGGGAAGAGGGGCGGGGTTGCTCTGCACCAAAACTCAGAGGTGAATTTTAAATGAACTCCAGGTGCTCTGCAGAAACTATGTCCTTGAAAATAATAATAATCTTTCTTTTGGCTAAAAACAGCATCACCATAATTTAAAGACCACTGGGGACACTTTTAGAATAGATCAAAAGATGATTTTTGAATATTAATACAGACATTGGTCTCACATATCAACACTTATGTTTACCTTCCACTACAGAGATTGACTGCATTTATGACAATCAAACGTTTGCACAGTTTATTTAGATAGCTAAAGCATTAAATATTGAACTGAAATAATATTCATGCTGCTTGAAATCAAACAGATCCTGTTTTTAACAACAGAAAATATTGAATTCTTTCCGTTTACAGAAAATGGTCTTCTTCACTACATCTACAAATCTTCTCCGTATTAAAGAACAAACACTCGTTTAAATTAACCGCTGTATCGATTCACATTTGAGCCTTTACATTAAAAAAATTACACTTTAGTTGGGATTTTCTGCAAATTAATACGGTACTTTTATTTTGAACCTGCACACTAAGAGCAACTTTGTCCTCCAGCATTAATTTCTTATCATTACAAATTCTTTCTTTTTCTTACCTTTCAAAGTACTCCTCCTCTTTGATCATCCAGCTCAGCCATATGACCATCAGCTGCTCCTGCTCTGGAGTACTGAACAACATCAAAACACAAAACTAGAGTCAGGAAATCTGATTTCTGACGAGAATTTGTCATTGAGGCATGCATGAACTGGATAAGCAGGAGGAGAAGCTAGCTTTAGTACCTGACCAGGGTGGGGAAGGCCAGCAGCTTGCAGAAGGACAAGGAGACAAAGCGGACCCCAGCAGGAGTGGCAGGAGGCCGGCTGGTCATCAGCTGCAGGAGCTGCTCTGCTTCTTCATCGGTCGGCCTAATGAGGAATTCAGGCGGTTGTTATAAAAAGACATTTTGAAACCCTTTAACTTCAGAGTAGCATGTTCTAAGAAGCGTGGCGTCCTCTGATGTACCTGAGGCCAGCGATGCCCACGAGGGCGCAGTACAGTCGCAGCAGAGCGCTGGCCTTCACGACATGCTCCTCTCTGAGGCCAGAGTACCCTGAAGCAGCCTCATCTTCTATGCCTCCGTCGTTGGGAAGGCGTGTGCTGCGTGAGCGTGGCAGGATGGCGACCAGCTCCAGCAGCAGCTGTCTCCTCATCTGCCACAGCACTGAGCTGCTTTCCCTCTTTCGCTGGCAGCATAGAAAAGACAGGAATTAGTGCAGATGTTCCTCACTTTCAACTTTTGCTTCGTCCCCTCTGATGAATGATGTAAAACACACGCAAATGCATCTAATGTTTGTCATAATGTCAAAAATTAAAGATGCATAGAACATTTGCAAACTCAGCCAACATAAAAAATGGCTTTGCCTCCTTTACATTTTCAGAAAAAATAATATCTGAAGGCAAAATATCTCTGAAAGCCCAGAAATGTGAGCAGAAAGAAAGAAACACAATCCCGTTTATAGCTTTGATTATATTTAATGTTACCCAAAACCTGCAACATTTCATTTTAGGGACGACTGCAGGTGATATTAAGCAAAAGCACCACAGATGAGTTGGATTCTGGAGACAAATGCAGCATGGGAGCACAGTTGTGGGGTGTGTGTGTGTGTGTGTGTGTGTGCTGCTGTATCATGTCAGTGATCTAAGGATACTGTGGCGAGTCCTTACTTCCTCTCAGAACTGTGTGGACAGCTAATTTCAGGTGTTTAAATTCTAAGATTAAAACCACCTCCAATGAAAATTGTGTTTTTTGTGTTTTTAACATCCATTTTTGTTGCATTTTTCTTTGATGCAGGACATATATAAAAGTATTCAAGATTAAAACTGCATGTCTGTGTATTTCTTTCCTAAAATTGTGGCGATTCAGGCACATATGAAAAAAGTAACTGGCAAAAGCTCTCTTTTGTGAAGAAGCAAATGAAATGGGTTAAAGCGGGTCATAGTCTCAACGCTCTACTGCATTCTGATGCCTCCACTTGCAGACAAATAGATCCATGTACGTCTTTGTTTTCCTCGTCTGAGCTGGAATCTGGATCTAAACTGTACGACTGAATATCTCTGATCTTGCTCATAATTTCTGTTGCACCGTTAATGTTAGCATGGGATTGTGAGGGGCTTTAAACTAGCGGCAGAGAGAGTAAAAAACGGGATGATGGGATATCAGCGGAGGCTTACTTCTGCACTAACAGTGCCACAACAAAGAAGGGAATTTATGATGAACCCTGCACCTTTGCAGAAACTATGCCCTAGAAAATGACACAGGTTTTTGATTTTTGTCTAAAACCAGCATAATCATGATTAAAAGACCACTGGGAACGCTTTAGATCAAAAGATGATGGAGTTTAAAGATTAAAAATTGGGACTGAACAGGTTTACCCTTACTTTGTGGTTACTTTCAGATTAAAAGCAGGCAGCAGTATTTAGTTTAGTTTATTGTTCATGAAACATAACTTGTCGGCATACAAGCTATTCTAAAATGAAAGAGTTGGAGTCAGGCAGAAGAAACGTATCTCAACATGTCCTCTACATCAACACAGAACGGCAGTCACTTAACACATTACATTTGATTCTCATTGTTACTCATTTTTACATTTTTTGCTACACTTATACTGTGTGCGTTTGTATTTTTAAATATAAAGCATGTAAACATGATGGGTAGGTATGATTCATGACTAGGGATGTAAAAGATACAAATACGTATTGAAAAAATGGATTTAGTACTGAAAGTTACAGCAGTATTGATTGAAAACCATAGATATGAAAAGGTTTGTGGTGGTAAATAGGGACGAAATCAATCAGGCAATAAATAATTGATTTCTGTCAAACTTTGTCAGCTTCTCTTCCTGTTGGGTCTCTACTGTCGTTGCCTAACTTTGTATAACTGTGAATACTGACTTTACATGCAATACAAAGATTGTTAAAGAAAACAAAAATGCTTATGTTTACATCCGTTCTGTCATGTGTGTGCCGCTGCAGAAAAGACACGGTAAACCTGAGTGGTGTACCTGTTGTCCGTTGCGGATGAACATGCTGAACCAGGTCCGGACTTTGCTGTTGGTGCCCAGCAGGAGGCCGCTCACATACGACACGAGGGGGCTGACGGCCTCATCGGGGGCGTCCGGTTTGTAATCCAGCGTGAGCGCCACACCCAGACCCGGGAGGTGACACTCCTCCACCTGAGATCACATATAATACACAACAGATTACAAAATATAACTGTTGAAAAATCTATATATTTTTTTTACTTTATACCATGGTCCGGGTGAATACTTGATTCTGATTGGCTGCAGGGTGTGTATTAAAAAGTGATAACGCACACCTACAAAAGAAGTTCTGGTCACATAGCATAAATGTTCTCTATATCACTGCACTGGCTTCTTTAAACAAACTTTAGCTTCATCATCTGGACAAAAACAAGCAGTGAGAGGTGAACTTTCTCTCTGAACTGATGCTTTATTTAACCCATCGTGACCATCAGCATAGATATCGGTTTCCTTTGCCGCTGCAGTCGAGATCGGAGGTCAGAGCGGCGCCACACCACGTAACAAATAGTCCGCTTTTTGTGAAAAAAGCGATCTAAACCGAAAAAAGTAACAAGAATGAAGTACTAATATCTGACTGAATACTTATTTCTTTTGTAAATGACCATGGTATAGGTAGGATAATGGCCTTTGAAGTGTGCACTGTCAGAATTAATACACTTCGCGGAAGTAACCAAACTCCGCTTCACGTCGGACGGTTCAGGCGTCCCCGGCGTGCGCCGATTTCTGACAATGCACACTTTGTCGGCCATTAACCCTTACTTAACCCATCCATAATCAATTATAGCAGTCAAGCAGTTCTAGCGTCACCATCAGTTCTGAAGTTTCTTAATGATCCGTCTTATCAACCAACAGCTGGAAGATGTAGCTCCTATGTTTGATCCAGACATACTTGGTGTAGAAATGAGAACACCTACACAACTCATAGGTTTGATTTTTAACTCAATGAGTTGCTTAGAAAACAGGACAAGTGCCATAAGATTTAGTACCATTACTCAGGGGCAGTAAAACCTCATCATTTAGAATGTAGAACGGCACAATCTATCTCTAAGAGACTCTCCGTACATGTTCATAATTCATCTGAACTCTGACAATCATAGATACATTTTCTGTTTTTGGACTTTGTGTTGAATGAATCTATTTAAATAAACTGAACTGAACTGCAGTAAAACAGACTAGGGATGTTTGTTTGCTTTTAATAATTTAATTTTAAGGGAAAATAAAAACACAAATTAAGGTTCACATTCAGCCAACACAATTCCAGCACAAAAGAAGCTGGAGACAAATGTACTGAGAAGCATAAATATTAAGTTACTATTAAGCTTATTAAAATATTTCCCATAGTGTGAATGAAATGATATAACCCACACACTGTATTTAAAGCAAAGCTGTTCCAGGGAGAGTGGACAGTGTGCTAGTGTTGGAGAGACGTTGCAGCAGAACTCACCGCCATGGCCCGGATGTTCAGCGCCTGGGAGGGGTTCATCTGACAGAGCTGCCGGAGCGCCTCGGTCCTGCGCCGGCCGCCCACACTCTCCTCGTCCTGGCGCTCCCCGTTCTTGATGAGACCTCTGCAAACTGCACAACCACGTTCCAGCACTCAGAAAATGTACAAAAGCTTGGTCAAGCCTTCGAGTCAACAGTGTCCCGAACATCAGGAATGTTCAGGAAATTAATATTCAAAAACTCTCTATTTAAACTTGGAGAGCACATTTTAGGTCACACAACTGAAACCAGCTGCAAACGGAGGTCAGAGCGGCTGCAAACGGTTGGCTTCTGTCAGGAGCTGGATGAGTGACAACTTTCTTCAACTAAATGAATCTAAAACCGAAGTCCTCTGTCTGCGCTCCGGACAAATGCCTGCCTCAGATAGTCGAGAGCCTTGGTTCACTCGCATCTTTTATTAAACCCTCTGTGAGGAACCTCGGTGTCATTTTAGATCCTGTATTATCCCTCGACTCTCATATTAACTCACTTATTCGTTCCTGTTTTTATCATTTGAAGAATATTGCTAAACTGAGTCCTATTCTGTCACGCTCAGAAATGGAGATGCTCATCCATGCTTTTATTTCAACACGCCTCGACTATTGCAACTCCATTTTCACATGTTTAAATGAAAAATCTCTGGAACGGCTTCAAGTAGTCCAGAACGCTGCTGCTAGGCTCTTAACAAAATCCTCCAAGTACTCACATGTCACCCCCTTGCTGAACCAGCTTCATTGGCTCCCCATCCGTTACAGAGTGCATTTTAAAATCCTGGTGCTTACATACAGAGCTTTGAAGAGCCAAGCACCGGTTTACCTAGAAAACCTCCTACAGCCTTACACTCCAGACAGGTCCCTGAGATCTTGTGAGCAGGGTCTGCTGGTTATTCCAAGAACTCGTCTGAAAACAAAAGGTGACAGAGCCTTCGCAGCAGTCGCTCCATCTCTCTGGAATTCCCTCCCCCTTAGCCTCACATCTGTGGACTCAGTACTTTCTTTTAAAAAGCAGCTTAAAACATATCTTTTTAAAATGGCGTTCTCTTAACCTTGTCTTATTTCTATATGTATTTTACATTGTGTGTTTCTTGCTTTTATGTTTACTGTAAAGCACTTTGTGATTTTATATCTTGAAAGGTGCTATACAAATAAAGCTTATTATTATTATTATTATTATTAATAACAGTTCCTGACAGAGTAAAATGGCAAAGTGGGTGCTAACAACCGGACGCTAACTTTACCTGTGACTGACTTTTAAGTTGTGATGGATAAATAACGGAAAATAAAACAACACAACTGTCGTAAAACTGCTATTTTCTAAATATATATGATAAACATGAATCCACCACGTCTGTAAGCTTATTATCTGTGTACGCAAAACATTAGAAAGTCAGTTGCCGTGAGAACAACTGTCTCAATAAATGCGTATTGAGAGGAAAACTCCTGGTTTTGTCTGTAAATAGCAGCTTTATGTTTCTTTAAAGTCGAAAGCCCTTATTCCGTTTCCTTGCTCACTCTTTTAAAGAAACTTTTCAAATACAGTTTTTGTTTGTTTTTCAGATTTTCAGCTTTGAGCTAATAATTTAGCAATCTGAGCAGCTGCTTTAAGTCACATGATGGATCAAGACAGATGGATGTGGTGAACAGAATCCGGTAGTTTTCCAAAAATAAAACTTCCTTCAGTTTCAGAAAATAAGCAAACAGAAATAATCAGAGTTGGTGTATACTTTTTTTTCCCCGTCTGTGGGGTTTTGCCGCATTCTGATCCTTCGATGTCGGCTCCTCCTATCATTGTGAAGCAGAATTCACCAAGAGTTGGATAGTTCACCCACTAATCAAGGGAACCCTGAGCTGGGTTTAGACCGCCGTGAGGCAGGTTAGTTTTTAGAATATAGAACGGCACGAATGTGTTGTTTGTGTTTTCCTCTGAAAAAAAGAAACAACTTATATGGGATTGAGAATCAAACATTTCGTAGACGGGGTTGTTTCTGTTTTCCTGCTAAAAAATGCCCCATTAGAAGAGGGGGACACACAGAACAGCTTGTTAGCATTGCATGATAGCATTTAGCATCGTAGCATCAGTGTCTAAAGACACTGCTGTCTCCAAATCAACACTTTTTTATGAAACGCTCTGTTGCTGCTGTAAATCCAACAGGCTTATCCTCCAGTTCTGTCTGGATCCTGGTAAAAGTCGTCCCATTTTCACTACATCAGTTTAAACTGAAGGCTACATATTCCCAACAACAAAGAGATCAGAGAGCCGGACAAATAAATCTCAATTTTCACAAACATATATAGTCCAAATCAACAAATTCAAATCAATCGTCCAGCTCAGGCTGCAATTTGGGTCCAATTATTTTGTATCTCAGGAAACATTTATTTTATTTTCCCTCAGCTGTCAGGCTAAATATAAAAAGCTGTAATCGAAACATTTCCTCATCTTTATATTGATGGTTATTATTTCTTACATTTTTTATTTCACTTAAAAAGAAAAAAAAAGCCATTTCTGCTTGGTTTCAGCTGGTGCTTAAAACGACTGGCCTTGATGCTTCTGGAAACAGTTTGACCCACTTCACCCTCCACTCCTTTATTATTTTTTGAAGTATTTAAGCCAAAAGGAGGCTTTGATTTGGACCCACATGTAACACATACATTTGCTACTGAATAGCTTTGATCCAATGTGTGAGAAAAAGGCGGCAGAGAGCTGAGAAGTGCTCATCTAATTTGCCTTTTGAAGCACTTTCTGTGAGTCAGACATGAAAATGTCCCAAAATAAAGGCTGCAGTTTTTGGTACTATTTTAGAAGCTGAAATTACTACTCATCTGTTACCTGAACTAAATCATCACTAAGCTTTCAGAGTAAAATCCTGTCTTGTATGTGAACTAAGGTAATCTGATGGAAAAAGAAACCAGCTAGATAGCATTGTAAAGAAGATGTGCTGGTGGGCGGCGTTCCAGGTTGCAGGTTCGATGGATTACCTTCATTGAAGCTGTCCGGGACGTTGGCCACCAGTAGACAGAGAAACCAGTCACCATTCCGGACATGAAGCAGAGCCTCTGCCACATCCACGATCGGCAGCAGAGAAGGAAGCTCTGTGACACAAACATGTTTTACACATCTTTACGCGAGCTGTGATCCCGAAAGCACCAAACAGATGGTTTTCAGCCCGGAGCCATTTCTACACACGATATACAAGATTCATGGCTGCACAAAGCATCGACACTCATTCAATAAGTGTCTGTTGTTCTTGTTTTATTTAAACAAAGTCTAGAAAGAGTCAGGATTTACATCTAATATTGTTCTATTATATAACAAAAAAGTGAAGGAGTTCACAATATTGGGAAAAAAACACAGAAGTTTTGTCTTATTTTGTACAGTGATCAATTTACACCATGACCAGTGCCACAGACAGATGTAAACAGCTATAATCAGATAACAGATTGTAATGAGCATTTTATTGGGGTTTAAATGTCTGTCACTGTGTTGAAATGACAGACATTTAACAAATTTATACATAAAAGACTTGCTTTCCAACCGACTTTACTAAGACAGCTCCTCCTTAAAGTAAATGGGCACACTTAGAGACTGGGTACCTGCTTGTAAAATACAGAGAACATCTGCCACCTCTTCCAAATAGACTGGGCTTTCAAAAAGCTCAGAAGACTTCAGGAAAAACTCTCCGTTGGAGTCCGCCACCTGGAGAAACGACCACAGCGAGGAAATCTATCACTTTAAATATTTCCGCATTACAGAATTAATGAGTGTTTAACAAACAAATGTTTATTTGTCTCTCAATAAATTCTACAATACTATTCAATACTTTGACTTTCATAATCATTATCTTAGTGGTATCTCCCGAATTGAAACAATTCATTCCAGCGTTGTGTTTATTAAGCAAGACTTGGATTTACCTTTAACCTCCATGTGAATTCATGCTCCACATTAAAGTAAAACATCAAGGAAATTGGGAACAAAATGAGAACGGAACATTGAGGGTAAATAACAGGAACAAGACTCACTTTTTCTAACAAAAACATTAGAGCTCATTATGACATGCTAGACTGATGTGGAAGGCACATGGACATTAGCCGAGACACTACGCAGGTCGATGGGTCTGCAGGGCGTTTGTCATGGGAATCGTTGGTTCTGTCATGCATTCGTTATGCAAGTCACTTGTTTTGTAGGGTGTTAGTAATAGCTGGTCGATCTTTATTTAGATTGTTGGTTCTGCAAAGCAATTGTTATGCAGGCATTCATTAATGGGAATGTTGGTTCTGTATTATAACAAATTTGTGTTGATTAAAGTTCCGATGCAAGAGATTTTTTTGAGATAGTTAAAGACTCATTCTGATGAAAACTGTGTTTCTAACTTATTCTTGCAGCATTTTCCTCATGATTAAAGACACGTATAAAGAAAATTAAGATTAAATTGACATTTCTTAGTATTTTCTTTGTTCAAATCATTGAGAATTATGAGCAGACAAAGAAATGCCATTTTGAAAAGAGTGCATTTGTGATGTAAAAAATACACTGGGGGCTGCAAGCTTCCTGCTCTGAGCTCTTAACCTCTGCTGCTCTGCAGGAACTATTTTCCAGAAAACATCAGTTATTTTTTTTTTTTTAAATCTTGGCTAAAAACGGCATAATCATAATTCAAAGACCACTGGAAACATTATAAAATAGATCAAAAGGTGATCAGAGCGGGACAGAATGTTAATACTGAAAAAAGATTTAGAACAAATCATATCAAGGTTTCCCTTTGATGCAAGAGGAATAAAAACAAAGACTGTACCTTATTCATGATGGCCAGCAGCTCACTCAGGGTCAGTCGCAGTCTTCTGAGAGGATCACTGTGTTCAAACTCGAGGGTCAGGCCATGCTGAAGCTGTGAAACCAGAATGCTCTCTCCATTTGAGCCACCTGCCTTGTGTCTGGAAGAAGAGGCTTAATGTTGTATGTACTGCTAAAACGAAGACTGGTAAATACTAAATAACATTACTAACAAAACAAAAAAATAAAAAAGAAATCAGCCTTACCTCAGCTGTTGCTCCTTCCTTGCATCCTGCTCTAAGGCGTGAAAGTCCACTGACAGAAGCGCCACGATGGAGTTGACTGCTTCCACTCCAGAAAGCAGGCGCAGGATGAGCTTCTTGTCTTGAGCCCAGGACTCACTCTGATCAGCAGGAGCGCATAAAGCCATCCTCACCAAACACGGGAGCAGCAGCCTCAGCTCCGGGTCACTTAGGGCGGCCAGGCGCACCACGTCCACTTTCTGCATGGCTTCAAAGGCATAGGAGCTGACAAACTGCAGCCCGGCACTGTCCGCCATGTCTTTGTGGGCAAGGACACTGTGGGACGAGGAAAACAAGCTGCAGCACACAGCAAACGAATAAAGCACCAGCTTATTTTCAGAAGACGGACAGATTTTAGTCAGATTTTTCCAGCGTTTTATTCCAGTACGCCTACTAAGCTCCTCAGAGAGGTTGGAGTCAGAGGACGGGCAAACAGACAGGTTATCAAAGAACTGACCAACACCACTGAGAAGACGAGCCATTGGCTGCGGCTGAGGAGAAGTGACATCACATGGACAAAAGTGACAAAATAACAGCGAGACAAACACCCAGGCAGGATCAACCTGTGGTGGGTCTACCCCAGCAGAGGGTGATTTGTGATAAATGGCCAAAACACCCAAAGATTTTGAGGTACACAAATGACGATGCATCTCGCATGTGAAACCTAATGGAAGTCCAACAAGTAGGTCAATAATTTCTGAAGTTTAAGTGGTAAATGTTAGGGATTGTAACACCAAGTCCTTTCTACAACATTGCTCCAGGATCTCTGGACGTCCTTCCAAGTACTAACCATTTTCAGCTGATCGTCTTATCTGCCTGTTACTTTAATTTAAACGAACCTAGGAATGATTTTTAAAAGCAACCCAAAACAATAATATCAGACACTGTGAGACAACAAACAGATTTTTATAAGGGTGGTCGTACCCGACCTCTGCTGAAAACAAATCGAACTGGAAAAAAGCACTAAAACAGAAGATTACTTTCGAATATTGTAAAAGTCTGGAACATCAGAAATATATAGGATGAACATCAGTACTACGGTACTACATTGATGATGATAGCTAACAAAGATGGGTAGCCAACAATGCCTCTAATTACTAAAAACTTTCATTGACATAAACTGTTTTATTAAAATATTAATAAAACGTTCATTTTTCTCAGTTTGCGGAAAACAATCAGAAAAGTTTGATTTGGAAGTTTCTAGACACAATATACGCCGCTAGTTCGGCTATGCTAGTAGCTAGCCGGCATTTGAAACACGTCCAGTTGACTTTAGCATGCTAGTAGCGGCTAACGCAAAGCTAAAAATAAATAAATAAATAAAAAAATAAAAAGTCAAGAAAGACGAGTGGAGTCTTTTCAGGGGGTTATTTCCGCTGCAATAATATTTATCACCATTATTTCCCTCCGTTATCAGAATCCTTACCTCACTTATAGAAAATATTTCGTTTTTCTTAGAGAAATCCAACCATCGGGGCTTTTAGCTCCCGGACTGAGTCGACTGTGAACGGGTCCTTCTTCGACAGGAGACTGTCCTGGAGGATGCCGGCGGCTTTACGACAGCTGCGAGGGTTTACGTCCTCTGTAAGCTCTCCAAAAAGCTCTCTATTATAATTAAACCTTATTTCTCTGAGCTCAATTACACATTTAAATAAATATACACCAGTGACGAAGTACATCCCAATATGTTGATCTTTTCCTATAAACATGCGTCCCGATATAAATCATTAGAAAGTATTAAAAAAAAAAAAAAAGTCTTGGTTTTTTGGATCTACCTTGTACTGATTTTGCTTCTTCAACCAATCAATCTGTGGAGCAACTATCATCCAAATGTGTTGAACATGAGGTGCTGGACATAAAGACAAACATAAACATTGATTGAAACCATAAAACCTCATGAACCACAAAAGACTTAAAACAACAACAATCAAAAGACAAACATTAAAAGGCTAAGAAAGGCTAAAGGTTTGAGAAGAAACTGTGTGGATTAAAAGATGGAAAGGCTAAAAATTTACAAATGATAAACCACAAAAGCAACACAAAAACAAAACAACATTAAATGAGTTGCGTAAATGAGGACTTAAAAAGGCAAGTAAATCATTTACATTTTAAATGTCTCCACACATGCAGAAACTGTCAGGTAAATTATTACACAGACTGCGGTCCTGAAAAGAGACCCCGCCGTGAGTCCTGCTTCTCATAGATTTGAGATCCATTAAGATATTTAAAAACTAGGAGAATCTTTAAATCAGTCCTGAAAGGCATCCAGTGCAGACAATAGTTACACAGCAAAAACAGGCCCCTTCAATGTCACATTTTTTAACCTCATTGGCAGAAGAAAAAAGAAAATCTAGTGTTGGTCCTTGGGCAACACCATTCTCTGCTGCCCATTTGTGTCTCCCTGTGCCTCGTGTCAGGAAGGGCACCTGACGTTACAAAAAAAAAAACAAATTCTCTATACCAAACCATTGAAAAGCTGTGGGGACTCATAACAGCACAAGCCAAAAGGTTAAAATACTAACTGCACCTCCATGGATGGATTTAAAAAGAAAAAAAATAATTATATTTACATTTGAGCATTTATATTTGATAGTAAAAGAAAAAGAATGTAGGTGCACCAAAGTCACAATAGAAAAAGTCTGATTTGATGTGGCTGTCCTGCTATTTAAATTCCGAAACTGTAAATCAGCTGCAGAAGATCTGGGTCTTGTTTGACACAGAGTATTTTATTTTGAAGGACCGTGTCACAATTGATTAGCTAAAATTGTTACATCTAGAAAAATATATATTATTGCATTTATTCTTCACTATAACTTAATTATTGCAATTATTTAAAAGCTTCCTTTTATAAACGAATGTTTTAATGGTCACAAAAACAAAACGGTGAGGAGGGACTTTCCTGTTCTCACTGGGTTTCAGTAAGAAACTGGACCAAATGGCTCTTTTAGCCCTACAGGTCGCAGACCCTCCAGTGGAATCAATTCATTTTTTTAATCATAATCTCGTGATCATCATATCCCTCCTGCACGTTTTTATTTTTTAATATCTGCATCCTTCTGTCTCCCAAATGTTATTACTGTTGCAGAGTTAACTTTGTAAAAAATCTTTTAAAGAGACCAACCCAAACGACGACATTAGAAGAAAAGACCAACCTCAGGTCATCCGTGGCAGATGTTTTCTTTGCTGGTGTCCTTGTGCAAAACACCAAACGACAAGAAAAAAAAAAAAAGAGTTTGACGCACTTTATTTCCTAAAACAGAAGCCACACCACCAACTGCTGGCATGGCATCCTTATAGAATTATTTTTATATATTGCCATCTGGTTTTTGTGTCTAAATGTGTGGTATAAAATACTATACACAACAATGTACCTCTCTTTTTTTTTTTTTTTTTTTTTTAACACAGTGAAGTTCATTGCGGTACAAATCCTTTGTAGCTACAGCTTTGCTGCAAGTCCTTCATGCTCAAATGCATGGAACATAATTCTGCTCTCTAGTTCTTCTGTACATAGTGACAATACAAATATTCCGTCTCCATTATACAAAAAAATAATACTCTAAAAGCATCCTACAGGGACTTTTCATTTGAAAGGACTTTTCCTGGCTGTTTTAAGACGATTAGATATATCTTAGACATCTTGACCAATTGCTTTAAAGCAGGAAAGCAATATAAACCTTCCCAATTTTTCATCTTATATATATACATATATATATATATATATATATATATATAAGAAGTAAGGAAATACAAGAAATTATACATTTAAAAACTTACAATAAATAAGAGATTCAGGCATTTCATTTTGATACCGTTTCATCTAAAGCATTAGAAAGGAATTTCATATCTTGAAACCAAGCATCCATTTTTTTAAAAATCTTGATCAAATATGTCCCTTTTTCTCCAGTAACTTTACAGACCCCCCCCCCTCGTAGCTACACAAAGGTCTTTGAATCACAGGGACAGGACTGCATCAGCCGGTAAAGACACAGGGGAAAGGAGCCGATCCGTCTCCGTACAGGATCCAGCTCTGTACTGCGGGGGCTCCTCTCAGCTGGACCTCCTCCAGCCCCCCCTGGAACGGGCTACAACATGTTCTTGATGAAGTTGTACATCTGGTTGAGCACCACAAAGTGAAGGGGGAGACATGATCGTCGGTCCTGCGTCGCCGGGTCACACGTCAGCCAGGAGAGGGCGTTGTACTGCTCCAACACATATCTGTCCAATGACACACATGACATATTCTGAGGAGGCACAGATCAAATCCTGATCTGCAGTAAGTCAATAGAAAAACTAAACAATGCTGGGATAACTTCAAATTAGCCACAAACTTTCTACAAACAGGAGGGGGATCCCAGTCCTGAGAGCACTTGAGGCTGAGTGTGTTCTGATTGTGTTTACCTGAGAACATCTGAGGTCTGATTAGAGTCGAGGGGGTGGGAGTGTTTACTATGCAGCAGTTCATCTGATTGCACTGAAGACACATGGAGGTGCAAAGAGGCCTGAGAGAGCAGAGCACAGGGAGAGACGTGGTGTCAAAGGCGCCATAATGAAGGCATTAAACTTTTATTTCAGCTCCTCTAACTAAAATAGATCCTCTGATCGCACGGCGGCAGTGAGGCCCCGCCTACAACCAACCAATATAGCTGAATATCTCTGTCCACCAGCTGAACTGCTTTAGTTTGATTTTAGCCAAAGGCTGTAATTTTCTAAACAATTCAATAATAAAAAAAAAATACATTTTACACTAAAGGCGAGTCATTTGATCACCTAATAAAACAATTCAAAGCCTAAAAAGTGCCTTTATAAATACGGAACATCAACGTTTTCACAAAACGTGAGCTTTTTTCACAGAGAAACATGCTAATGTGTGCCTAAAATCAAACCCATAGGACAAAATAACACCGATGGAGCAGAGGGAAGCACCTTGAGGAAGAGTGGGCACTGGTTCTGAGCGTGCGGACAGGCTGACCAGAACCAGTCCGGCAGGGGGCCAGCTTTTGCTGTCGAGACGAAGTATCCCAGGGCCAGGGGCTGCTGCAGAAGGTTGGGGACCTCCTCCAGAGACGGCATGTGGTTGGTGTTCGGGCCCTGCGACACGGCGGAAGTCAGCATGAGTGCGTCTGCATACGCTAGCGAGTGTGAGCGTGCGCACGGATGCGGAGGTCTCACCTTACTGCCGTCCCCTCCGTGGTGGTAATGAGAGCCGGGGGAGTGCACAGGTGAAGTGGGGGGAGAGATGTTAATGATGTCTGGGTCCACTAACTCGTTCTCAGGATCCAGCAGGTCAAAGATCCCAATAGCGTCTGACCCATCAGAGATGAACAGAACATTCACTCAGTGACACAGCAGCTGATTCAAGTTTTACCTTGAAGTCACACATTTAGGAAAATCTATTTTCTTTGACAAAGTCGAGAAACTTAGGACCCTTAAAGACCCACTCCAATGAAAGTGGTGTTTATGATGTTTTTAGCATTTTTCTGATGACGGAGAACAAAATTGCATTTTATCGCCTAATGCGAAGTCGCAGATTTGACATTTTTAGTTTGGAAAACAGGGATTTTGTTTTCCCAGCATCCTGCTCTCTTGGTCCTGCCGTCCTTTCCAAAGTGCAGACGTAAAACACAGCAGCTAGCAAAGAGGAGCTATTTCCCAAAACAGCAACGCTTTCTTCAGTTCTGTGGAACTGGTTCAGCTTTTTTGACTTCAGACTTGATACAACAAACCAAACGCTGCAAAGTCTGTTTGAAGGTTGGAGCTACCGAAAGTGGGAGTACGACAAATTTGTTTCAACACCTGAACGGAGGCTGTGTGGAGTGTGAAAAGGGTTTCTCTTGGTGAGACGCTAAAGCTAGCGGCAGCTCACCAAACACGGTTTCACAAACATTTGTACAGCTGTGAGTCAGTTCAACCTTAAAGTCGGATCAACTCACAAAGGAGTTTTTAGAGCACTGGTTTGTTTAAAATATATTTCGTCACTTTTTTTAAGGAAGGAAGAAACCTATTGACTTAAATCAGGAAATAAAATTTGCTGTGAAATATTATTTTAGGCCATATTGCCCAGCCTTAATTCACAACGCTGTGAATCAGGAGCAGAAAAAAAAATGCTGTTTGAAAAAGAGCTTCTTTGCGATGTAGCACATGTGCTGGGTGGGCATCAGGCTCTCTGCTCCGCTCCATTCTCTTGTTTTCCAAGTTGGAATCTGGATCTAAACTGTAGGGCTGCACGGCTCTGGTATTGATTGCCGTTTTTGTTGCAGCGATGTTGTTAGGTTGAGAAGAGCATGGGGGGTCGGAGAACTCGCGAACAGAAAGCTAATTTGTGGATGATCTGAAGGGGGTGTGGGGTTCCTCCACGCCGACATTCCCGCCCACAACTCAGAAGTTAATTTCTAATGAACTCCTGCCACCTCTGCAGAAACTATGTCCAAGAAAACAACAGAGGTTGTTTGATTTTGGCTAAGAACAGCGCAAGTATGATTTAAGGAACACTTCAAAATATGTCAAAAGAGGATGGGAGTGGGTCTGTAGAGATAATGAGATAATACAAACAATACAGAACGAAAAGGGAAATGCTGGACTAAGGATGCTTTCACACTGTCGTCTGATCCAGTTTGGTTCCTGAAATGGTTTGCTTCACTTAGGCGGGTGTAACTTATTCATCAGACGTCATCACAAGACCCCCGTGAAAACAGATCAGATTCATAGATAGGGGTTGTGTCCGAATTCCCACCCCAGCTACTGAAAAGAAACTCTATAGTGCGGGACTATGTAGTGCCCTGGACTTTAAAAGCCATTCGGACTCCACGCTCACTACTTCTATTTTGAAACGGTGAAGATGATGTCATCCGTTTCATGAAGTGAAAATCCAACTGCAGCGATTATTTATGAATCCACTGTCTTCTGAAGATAAAAACGTTGACGACTTATTAAAATAAAATACATTTTAATACAGTTTTTTAAGTCAAAAATTGTTCTGACGCAATGCATTGTGGTCTATATTCGTAGATCTAGTGAGCATCGATGTACTCTGGTTTTTTGCAGAGACTTCTGGGAAATTTCCAGGGCACTCGATTTTGGAATCGCACTATATCCCTTGTGCTATCTTGTGGGGTCCAGATGACCGGTCATCTGGACCCCACAAGATAGCACAAGGGATATAGTGCACTACGTAGTGGGCTGGGGTGGGAATTCGGACACAGCCACAATGACTTGGTGTGTTCTAGAAGGTGCAGCAGTGCCACTGACCGTTGGTGCCGTTGAGAATGTCGATGTTGGTGTCGATGTTGGTGTAACTGGAGCTTGTGATTTGAACGAAGGCGGAGGTGGGAAACACCAGGATGTGGGTGCAGGAGGTGTCCTGAGGGGTGCTGAGCTGCGACGTCTGCATGTTCAAGGTGGTGCTTCGGCCAAACACAGACCCAGTCGACACAGAATCTGACAGGAAAGCAGCAGGTCAAACACAGCGACACGTTTAACAAACCTCCAACATCATCATTATGCAAAAGAATGAAAGAAAACGGTCTTAATTATTCATATTTTAGTAGTTCATATTGGGGATGTCCCGATCAGGTGTTTTTTTGCCGCCCTATCTGATTCAGAGTTATTTCATTTTGAGTATCTGCCAATGGAAAATAAGCAAGAAAAAAAATTGAATAGACAGATCCGGATTGTTCCCGATTTTTTATTTCATTCACCTTTGTGTCTCATTTTACACTTTAACAGATCACTTCTGTGAAGGAGCTTTAACAATCAAGTCATATCACCATTAGAAATGAAAAACATTTCTTCCTAAATTATTGTTGTAGCATAAATATGATGATGAGTATAGAAATTGAACCATTTATTTCATTTTGGTTGTTCTTGAGAGATTATTAATTTGTTTTTAAATCACTTTTTCCTGCACTTTGCAGATGGTCCAATGGCAACCGTCTCACTTCCGTTTAATTCTCATTAAAAACAATACAAATTTAAAAAAATCTCTTATTTTTTAAGCCTTTGATGGTCATTATTTGCATCAAGACAAACCGATAGAGACACTTGCTGTCAGCTTCAAATGCTTATTAAAACAGTTCTTGAGCCGTGTGATGGCTGCCTATGCTGCCACCCCATCAGGACAGTAACCTCCCGCACCCCACCCTACATAAATCTGTTCACTTGATTTGTTCGCATATGCTTTTAGATTTCTTTTTCAAAAATAACACACATATTAGAACATAAAATTTATTAACATGTTTCAGTTTACTTTATTATAGTTTGATGTTTTGTTTTGAGTTACCAGTGCTAAAGGGAGCCACTGTCGCTGCTGCTGCCATCTGCTGCTGGAATAATAAAGTCAGGCCTGACACAACAATGCATGCCAGTCAGCAGAGGCCTTATATTCAGCAGGCAGCTAATTGGACTGAACCATCGCCCAGGGGACAAGGAACTCTTTTTGTGTTTCTTTACTTTAGTTTCTATATTGATGATCTTCATTTTCATTCATTTGTGTATGTTAATTTACCATAGGATGGACTTAAGTTTAGTTTGTTTGTTGTATCTTGTCTTAATCTTTTTAAGTTCCCCTTTGTGTGTCTAGTTGGTTTGACCAGTCACTATATATGTTCCCTTGTGTTTTCAATTAGGTAGGTCAGTTAAGTAATTTGTTTGTCTGTTCAGTTGTCTTCTGTTACATTTAAAAGCTTGAGTTAGTTTTGTCACTTTGACCTCTTTTAAGGTCCCATTTTTTTGCTCATTTACACCTTTGTAAAATTAATGTTTGATAAAACTATTTTGCTGTCCTTGTCTTCTACTGCCCGGTCCACCACAAGCCGTAAAGTCCGAATCTGGGAATATCTTGCCAACTTTAGGAAAGTGTTTTAGTGCACGTCCTGCTGAAACTAGTGCCGTATTCGTCTGCGTTTTAAGACGATAAAATGTTGTGATTCGTTCATGTTATGCCGACTTCTAGTAGAGTATTTACCTAGAATATGCTTGAAATACGTAGCGCTGACCAAAATAATGAGAATAGGATAAACATCTGATCCCTGATCGGGATTCATCACCTGCTTCGGATCAAGTCTGAAACAACATGATTGGCCCAGATTTCCTATCCTGTGATTGGATCGGGGACATGGACTACAGCGTTAGAAATAAGGGGGAAAATATGGTTGTCCGGCAAGGAATATTTGGTTGTCCTCCCCAATTTTTGGTTGTCCTTTGATACCAATATTCAACAGCAACGAAACCTACTCAGATGTCAGTACTTACATCTTTATATCTTCACAAAGACTGCTATAAAAATTTTGAATATCATATCAATCCCATAGAAAAAGGTTTTTTTCAGCTCACGTCAGTCTGTTCAGTTATGGGTGAAAGTCATAGTTTTATGAATGTGTTTTAAATCTTCTGTTATTTTGAACGTGTTTTTGGAGAGCTCTAGCGGTCGCGCCAGGTACTGTTGTTCAACACATTTATTTGAATAATCTTTATTGAAAAGTGCACCTGTAGAAACAGAAAAGATTCGCTAGCATTTGTCAGTGGAAAGAATTTGCTGCATACGTCTCAATTCAGAGGTTGCCAAAAACTAAGCCTTGAAACTTGAAAAATGTTTGAAAAATACCAAAATGTTGAATAAAAGACCAGGTTGTCACACGGACAACCATCAGGTTCATTTTTGGTTGTCCTCCGTGAAATCTGGTTGTCTCGGACAACCGGATAACTAACCGCTTATTTCGAACGCTGGACTATATATGAGAACTGGACAGAGTAAGTGTGACATCACGCATAGAAAATGGTTTACTTCCAGCTCCAACCAAATGAAGTCACTTCAGTCGGCAGATGACATCAGTGAGCAGTGATTGGTCCGAGTCTAAATCTTCCTTTCTATGGCAACCATTGCTGCCAATCAGGAATGGTGTTGGAATGTATTGGAAGTTCACATCACTGCCACTTGAAAGCAGGCTAGGGAGAATCTGTCAATCAAGAGTTTTGAATGTTGGACGTGGAGGCCAGCAGGCACCCCCTACTTTTAGTGAAGCATCTGATTGGTCAGTTTAACTTCATTAACTTGCAAGAAAAAATATATATCTTAAAAAAAAAAAAAACGAGGATTTTTGAGAACATTTTATTAAAAGGTAACAGATCAAGACTGGTTATTCTGACCAATAGAATAACTGCGTAGAAGCTATTTATTTCTCTACGAGTCTATGGGATTTTGGCTTCTTGGAGCTAGCAGGTATTTCATGTCTGGAACTCAAGGGGGAGAGGAGTCACTCAGTCTAGTTGTATGTGATGTGTTCACACGTCAGTAAACATGTCCACTGACGTGCTCTAGGGTCAATGGACCCTGAGAAGGCCACTGGCCCAGACTGGGTACCAGAGAAAGTACTGAAGGCCTGCGCTCCCCAGCCAGCTCAGATCTTCACAGTCATCTTTAATTTGTCTCCTAAACAAGCCAGCATCTGGCCACCATCATCCCGATCCCTACATCCCAGCAGACTTCTCATGGACAGTGAACACGGCAGCAGTGGTGAAGAAGGCCCAGCAGTGGGTCTACTTCCTGATGGTATTGAGAAGGGAGAACCTGAGCACCCAGCTGCTGGTGACCTTCTACCGCTCTAGCATAGAGTCTGCTAACAGACGCTCTAACGGTGTGGTCCTACAGCAGCACAGAGGAAGAGGATGAAGAGGGTTGTTAGGACAACAGGATGAATCGTTGGCTGCTCTCTGTCCCAACATTTACCACTTTTGCTGCCTAAATAAAGCTAATAGGATCGCTGCAGACAGATTCCACCCTGGACACCACCTCTCTGACCTGTTGCCCTCTGGGAGGCTGATACAGGTCAATATGAACAAAAACAAACAGGCAAGGGGACAGCTTTTATCTAAGAGCTGTCGAATTCCTGAAAGCGGATAGAAAATAGAACCGTATTTCTAACTGGTTTACATATTTGTTATTTGCTACTTCTTATATATGTTGTTTTCTTATTTTTTTCTTTGCACCAGGGAGCTGCTGTTGTATTCTGTACAATGACAATAAAGCTATGGTATTCTATTCTATATACAGTCAATGAAATCTCCCCAGTTTATGCTAATTTAATACGTATAGCAACAAACTGCAAAAGTTAAAGGCTTGAAATGTACAGAACAAGATAAGCGTATGACCTCAGCCGAGGAAGTGTGACTGTGTGACAATCCCTCACTCGCTTCCTAAAGCAACTCATTGATCAGGCTTCCCATCAGTCATTGAAATCAATGGGAATCTGAGAGGCAATGCTCTGCCAGCAAATGCTACAAGATCTTTGCCGCCATCAATCTGGGCTGGACGGGAGACGCACTTTGTGACACACGGTGGCCACCAATCATTCCAGGGCGAGACATCGGTGCTGCTTTTCTGTGTGGGCTTGTGTCACTCAGGCAGGAGAGCCACATTAAAACGGAGTGTATTTACAGTCGTCATCATTGGCACGCGCCGTACCTGGCATGATGACAAACGATCCCTGCGGCTCCATGGCAACCAAGCACACACTGAGGATGCTGGGAGTGTCTGAGGCAGAGATTCCACACATGCGACACATTTCCTTCAGGCGTCGACTGAGCGACTGCAGACTTCTTCTGCTCAGCAGAATACTCCAGTCTGGAAAAGGAGACATAAGGGACTTAAGAAATACAATAAAAGGATGGGATTGACATGAATGTTCTGCTGTTTTAGTCTTGGCCACCTTTTAACTCTCCGTGCCCTATCCTTCCCAGTCGGCCGATCACCACTCTCCAGGGAAGAGATGTCATCTGCACCAGACCCAAGCACCATTCCCACAGCTTCTGCAGCCCGAGAAGCCGACCTGAGCCCTTTTTCCTCCTTGCCCTGCAGAACACAAAGCCAGATTCACACCACTGGAATAAAAGCAAATGTTTTTCCCCTCCATAAGGTTCAATGGCTGTAGTGTGAGTCATTCTACCTGTTGGGGACATCTATGTTGATGATGCAGGTCTCCAGAAGTTCCCCATACAGGTCAGTGCATGTAGCCAGAAGCCACCGCTGGTCATGGGACAAACAGTACGCCACAAACAGCACGTTGTACTTCTGCGATGCCTCCCCGAAGGTCTCCCCGAGCTCGGTCTGCTTGTCCTTGACGGGTGCGAGGATGAACGGAGGCGTATACAGACGCAGACACTCAGGTCGCTGCAGGTAATGCAAAGACCGGCGCCAATCAACACTTCAATCCACAAAATCACTAAACTGCTTGATAAACCACAATCTATAATTTGCATTATTATTATTTTTCTCTCAGAATTTGTTGCAGGAATTAAGAGAGCTTAATCCTGATCAAAAGTCCTTCTTTTCCTAAAGCGGGAATCAAAAATGTAACAGACTTCAGGAACGTAGTTTACCATCTGCAGTAATGTGGAGTAAACTTGAGAGCAACAAAGATTCAACTGAAAAATCTATTTCTGTTCTTTCTTTTTCTAGAAACTAGAAGAAAAAAAAAAACTCTCCTGTTCATTAACACAACATTTTCTCTCTCGGGTTAGGGTTCAAGCCTTGCTGGAAAGCTCTGAGCCTCTATCACTCAGCTGCTGGCTCACAGAATCAAGTGTCTATTTGCTGAGCAATCAATCAGAGCACAGAAGACTGCGACGTGGAAGCTAAGCTGGGAACACCAACAACCGTCACCACATTTCTGCTGCTGGAAGTGGAACTTCGTCTTACCTCTGGGCTCCTCAGTGCCGTGTCGATGGCCAAGCCCGGACCGAAGCCCGTGAGCGACTTGACGTTGGTGGAAAAAGGCAGCGGCCGTCTGCACTGAGTGAAGGCGGAGAACGCTAACGATTTGAGGTGCTGTGCGTAGATATGACAATGCTCCCCTCGCACTGGCTGAAGGAGGTACTGGCAAGGTACAATCTGAAGACAAACAAAAAAAAAAAACAAACAAGACCTGGAGATGAGTGCAAATTCCAACAATGTTCACCTCAAAAAGACCTCAAAGCTGAGAAAAGCTAGCAATTTTATATTAAAGGTTGCGAAGGGACTGAAAAACAGAAAACGTCTTATAAACTCACATACAATGAATGCAGAAAATGTCTAATTATATAGTTTGACATCATTTTGATTGGAATGCTGAGTTCACACCAAACGCGATTCGCATCGGCCGCCTCTATTTTGATGCATGTCAAATTCGGTGCTCAATGCTCGTCCAAAAATGTGTTCATGAACCTGACGCTCCCATTGTTTGTGGAGAACATGGTATCATTGACTGTATTTATCTCATTTACAATGCAAGAGGACACGGATGATGTTCAGAGATCAGGTTTATTTATTTTTGAAGAGCTCTACAAAAGCATCAGTAAACACGTCTCCATGTCTGGATTCATGAGTTCATTCAGAGATTCTCTCAGTCCGATGAGCTTCACCGTCCACTGCAGGAGCTGCTCCTGAATGACGGACGCTTTCAGCGCTACTTCTGTCTCCGTGACCCAGTTTGATGACTTCCTGTTTCGCATTAGTCCCAGGTGGGCAAATTAAAAACAAGAATACAAATACAGAAATCTTTTATTATATAAGAAAATTATCTTATCTCCATGTTGGTTCTGATCACATCATCAAGGTGTCATGGACCAAAGCTGAGTCTCTGATTGGTTAACGCAAATTTGACACCAAAGTTCAGATATTTGAACTATGAAACATTGCTCAGCGATGCCCAAAACCGCTGCCAGACCGCCGCACTGCAGAACCTGTGACTGTGTCTGAGACTGGACGTCCCAGACACATGTATCGCATTTGGTGTGAACAAAGTGTCAAAGCCTCCCTGTCATGGAAACATCTTTTTCTAAATCTCAGTAAAAAAAAAAAAAAAAAAAAAAAATATATATATATATATATATATATATATATATATATATATATATATATATATATATATATATATATATATATATGTGACTGTGACTGAAATATAGAGTCAGGAAAAAAGATCAGCGATTTGTTCTTGCTGGAAAGAAAAAGGTTTTGAGAATCAATAATTCAACCCTAATTGAAAAAAAGGCTGTGTGGAGAAGCTTCCTCTGATGTACAACAACCTGCTGACATTTTCAGCAGATAGAAGAAGTGAAACATCTTGGTGTGGTAAATCAATGATACCTCAGACTGTGTGCAGCTGTTGGACGATGACAGGCTCTCTGTAAGCTAACAGAAAAACTTCCTCTTCTTTTTCAACGTCCCCTCTTGGCTTTGCTTAACCATTTCACACTCCTTTAAAAAAAGACCTTACCATTTGATCTGTCGTCAAAAAAATGTTGAAGAGCTCCACTGCAAAGCGCAAAATAGGGTGCTTTTCCCTGAAAGTGTGCTCACCTGAACAGAAATGGAGTTCTGAATGTGTGGCGGCAGGGACTGGAGCATCTCGAGGTAACATCGCAGCAGGCTGAGCGTCCACACGCTGGAGTCCAGCTGCCCTGAGCATCCGTCAGCGTCCTCGTAGCTAAAAGGATCCACGATGTAAAGAACGATGGCTGGAGGGTATGTGACCGCATGGGACTCCCCGTCTGTTGGGACGCCCACTTTCTCTCGCTCCAAAGTGCTGAAAAGAGGAAGAGGAATTCAAACTGTAATCCAAGTTACCACACTGGTTTATTCAAATGCTCAGAATATCACAAATTCTATGAGAAAATATCAAAAACATGTTAAAAAATGTTTCTGTTCCCAGTACCTCTCAGGGGGCTCTGTGGACCCCTGGGTCTGGGTGTTGGACGTGTCCCCTGAGCTGCCAGTGTTCTGGGCACCAGCCTGCTGTCCCAGCTGGCCGCTCTGTGAGCCCTGGCTTCCCATGCTTCCAAAGGGAGGGAAAGAGCTGGGTTTGGCAGATGAGAGTGTGCCGACAGGCTGACCGGAAGATGCTGAATGGCCGTGTAGGGATGCAGAGGCGTTTGCAGACCCGGCGCCGCTGCTGCTGGTAGGAATAGAAGAGGAGCCCTGATGGCCGGCAGCGCTGGAGGCAGAGCTAGGCTGTTGTGTTGACGAGGGCTGGTTGGACGTGGGCGGGGGACAGGGTTGTGTGAGGAGCGAGCTGTCTAATGGCTGTGAGGCAAGATATGGTGCTGAAAAGAAGCAAGGAGCAACCATTAATGACCATCCAAGGTCAGACGGAGCAGACGTGTCGGAGGAGGCCAAAACCATACAGTACAGAGTGACCAGTGGTTGTTGTTTCTCAAAATCAGTTTGATTACGGAGTCTTAATCAGTTCACAGACCTAAAACGTAAATGTTTGTGCAAATATTTGAAGAATTTCTCTTCTAGATGCAGCAGAGATTGAACACACACTAGACCAGTGTGGCGTTTCAAGGCTGCCATTAATTGAACGAGTGCAAAGATAACTGAGCGACGGTATTCAGGAACTGAGTGAGCGAACCGCACAACTGCACAAGCGCAATGCTAGCCGAGACCCCACATTTTACAAGTGCAGGGTTGTAATCCTAACTGAGCGACTGTATTCAGGAACTGAGTGAGCGTAAAGCTCTGACTGCGTGCTCGCTGGGCCTACGAGCAGTGTTCAGGGCGTGTGTTCGTCACTTGGGGGGAGGTAACCTTTCTGGTTGATCTGATTGGCCAAAATTTGCAGGTCAAATCTGGCAAGGCAGCGGGACTGGGGCCTTTGATTTGATTTGATTATTTTTTTAAATTTTTTTTGGACAAGTGAAAACAAGTGTAGACAAGACAAAAATTATTTAAAACAAGAAGATTATATAAAACAAGACAAAATTATATGAACAACAAAAGTCCAAAAGAGAGTGAGAAGAAAAAAATCTCATAAACTTTCACCCCTTTTACCTTAACCCATTACTTTCCTAACTAAACCCAGTACACCCATCATCAAAGTCCAGTGCATGTAATTCTCGTTTCCAAAAACACCCAAATGAAAACCACAAATTGAAACACAAAGTCCTTTTCTTTATTTGTACGTGCTTTATGTATGAGAAATTTATTTTTTTCCTTAAAATGGTATTTTTCCTCTCTTTTAATCAATAACCTCGTCGGTAATAAATTGTTTTCTGCTTTGAATATTATTTGAGCGGTACAATACTTTACTAGATCATACATTTTTAGTCATTTTGATTGTATGAATAATTTGTTCGTGTGCTCAAGGTAATTGACTTTGTGTATGATTCATATTGCTCTCTTCTGAAGTATTGAAAGTGAATGTAACGGTGTTTTATAGTTGTTCCCCCAAACCGCTACACAATAAGGAAAATATGGGAAGACCAATGTACAGTTTAACATGTGGAGTGATTTGTGGTCCAGAACCAGCTTTGCTTTATTCAACACTGAGAGCCTTCTGGATAATTTAGTTTGTAAACACCTAATGTTTGCTTTCCAGGTTAGTTTTTCATCGATTTATAACCCCAAGAAATTACTTTCATAAATTATTTCAGGTTTCACCCCATTTATGTGCATGTCAATGTTAATATTTTTACCATTATAGTGACCAGATAACATAATTTTTGTTTTATTTAAATCTAGTGAAAGTTTATTTACATCAAACCAAATCTTCAGTTTTCCCATCTCCTTCATCTTTTAGAGGCTTTAATAGAAAAAACACGGCGGATGCAATGTGGATTAAAACGTTAACCAACGGCCAAGAACAAGGTAAGGAAGTGCAGCGGGTTTGTTTATGCTGTAAGTTTTATACGTTATCTTTGCGCTCGTTCAATTAATGGCAGCCGTGAAACGTCATAGACCAGGACGTAAATCCCCAAACTCTGACGCCTTCAGCTAAAATCTCTTTAGAGATTGCCCAACGGGTTTTTTTCAGGGGCGATACGATACGGATTATTAGGAGTTAAATTACCAATATTTGGAGCCCACATTCATTTGCAGTAAAAGCAACATTTTTGAATAATATAAACTCCAACAATTAACTTGTTATTTTAAGTAAATAAAGTAAATAAAAAAGCACATAAAAAGCTCCTAAATGTGCAGGGATCTTTTACACATTTACAGTTCAATTAATTAAATTAATTATCTTTTTGAAAAGTTGAAACAAAAACAAAAAGTGCGGGAGTTCCTTGGCACAGTTGGATGTCTTATAAGATCAACTAAAAATGTTAAAAATGAATAAATCGCTGAATGAATAAATGAAACAACTGGAGAACCGCGTGACTGTTAAATTGTCGGAAGTCCCAGTTCAGCAGCACGAGATTGCAAAGGTGTTGTTTTTCCAACCAAACAGCCTCTCTTGCTGTAGACGCGCTTCCACTTGCTGAGGCGCTCGCAGTTATTTTGTCCTCAGTACGGGGAGGGCAAACGTTCATTTTTTTAAGGCGTGATTAACGGCGTTAATAGTGACACCCCTAGCTGCTGGCGGCGTGAAATGCAGAGGACTGAATTTGTGGTTTGCATAACCGTCCTAATCATGCTGTGAAACAGAGAGGTGTGGCTGCATTTCAGCCGAAATAACCACTTCAAACAGCCGGTCGTATCAAGAAAAAAAAAAAAGACGGACGCCAATTTACATCAAAATACCAAACATCAACCAAACCAAACCAAACGCGACTTTTGATACTTGATGAAAGTTTACTATGAAAATCTCTGAAACAGTGTTGTCTATTTTACTGATATAGTATTATGTTCTAATCATATGAATGACTTTTATGAGTAACATATATTTTAGATAACTGATCTGCATTTGCCATGTTGATTTCTAAAATAGTTATTTTTAACATAATAATTAAGTAATTCATCTTTGTCATGTGCCTTATCGATACCTTATGATTCTTAATTCTGTCTGATAAAAACTAGGAACCGGATATTGATAAATCATGTAATAAAATGGTTATAGTATAACGGGGTGGGATTATATAAGTTCGCTTCCTTCCACTCCCTTTCAAGCAATATTTATTAATATGCCTAATTATCCTAAGTTTGATTAGTTACTGTATGAATGTATAACTGCAGATTGTTTTGCTTTTGTGTATTGTTCCTACTTGATTGCTTGAAATAAACCATTTCAAATCAAATCAAATCAAATCAAATCAAATCAGCGCAGATAATCAGGCGACCCCCTTGTGTCTTTGCTAGGGTGGCTTGGAAAAGCATGTCATCCTGTGCCACCTTTAATCTGAAGATAGGCTTTTATTTTGAAAGCAGTTGTAAGTAAGTTCTGTCTAGTTGTTTTGTCCAGGGATGTTCGTCGTCGGTTGATGTGATAATGGCTGTGTCCATGAAATGATAGTAGAAATTTCTCTTTTGTTTAACAATTCTTTAACGATTCTTTTTAAAGCACTGCTGTCCGGGTTCTCTGACAAGTATTGCTGTGAAAAGCCTGTGGTCTAATAACTGAAGCAGAAAGGCTTGGCTGAAATGTAGGTACTGGGGGAGGTATGGAACCAAAAGCACTGCTGGTAGAGAGAATAGCTGTGACACACCGAGGTTGTGGCGGCACACTTGTGCATAGAGCTTGAGCTTTGTAAAGGCGTCACTGTTGCCGCTGGCAGCCTTCAGGAACCAGTCGCTGACGGGCTTATCCGCCAGGCTCTGGGCTTCGCTGCCACCAACCAGGACGATGCCGTCAGGGTAGCCTCTTGAGATGGGTCGGTGCTGCCCCAGGCGACACGACTACAGAAAAACCAGCGTTAAAATACTCAGAGGAAACAAGAACTAAAAGGGCAAAAACAATTAAGGAAATTATCATAAATATCTGCTCTACCTCATAGACGGATGTGAGGTCACGAAAGAAGCTTTTGGCGCCGCTCAATAGGGCCTCATTGTCAGGACAGACAACCAGGTACCCGATGTCCCGCTGGGACCCAAATGGATCAAGCAGCAGTTTCTCCCAATAGGGCAGTGCAAACGGAGAGAGCACCAAGAAGTCATACTCATAACCCACCAGGAAGGTCGGAATGGGCAGAGGCTCCGGAGACTCGTCTGTGCCTTTCAGACGGAGAGCAGGGAAAAGGGGAGAGCAGGACCAGTAAGTACAGTTAACATTTGAACACTGCAGTCACACAGAAAGCAACAAAAACATTGAAGGTCCACTCCAATTATCTTTTGATCTATTTTCCAAGTGTATGCCCCTTTTTAGCCAAAATCGAAAAAACCTGTCATTTTCTAGGACATAGTTCCTGCTGAGCGGCATTATTATCGTTAGGAATTTGCCTTTGCGATGTGGGCGCAGAGTAGGCCCGCCCTACCTTCCTGTCATCCATCTGTTTACACTCTCTCCTGCTAGCTCACAGCCCCTCACAGCCCCAACCTCACATTAGGCTGCAACAAAAATAGTGAGCAATAACGGAGAGTTTTGAGCCTGATGTCAGCTCAGACGAGGAAAACAAAGACGTACACGGATCTAGTCGTCTACATGTAGATGCATCGGAATAGAGAGGAGCAGGGAGCTAGTGGAGCACCCAGCATATTTTCTATGTAACAAATACAGGCCTTTTCAAACTGTATTTTTTCTGTCTGCTCCTGATTTGAATACAGAACTACTCAGAAATGTAATTTTAATCCTAATTTTTCTTTACATATGTCATCAGAAAAATGCAACAAGAAGATGTTAAAAGCACCACTTTCATTGAAGTGGGTCTTACATAAGTGAGTTACATAAGGAGATTTCATCGTACCATAAGAGCCCCGACCAGCCATTTTGTGGAACTGCTGCCAGGTGAGGGGACCCTGAACGCCCCACGACCTAACGGTCCTCTTCTTCTGGATTGCATCCTGAAGAACAGGCTGGAGGGACATGAGCACCCGCAGCACATCCTGAGAGCACAGAGCGCTCATGTCTACTGCTGAGGAACAAAAGCACAGGAAGTCAGCAAAAGCATGATTCCAACCTGCGGTTTTCAGGGTGCTTTATATTTTTTGTAAACAAAGTATGTTAGTTTCTTTTCTTTTTACAGCATTTGAACATTATAGATCTTAAAATGTATTTAGAAATTACTAATTTTCCTGATTTGTGGCCACTGAAGAATCTTGAAATGTGTTGATATGGTTCAAAAAGAAAGTTCCTAAACTGTGAAAGAACTTGCAGGCATTTTTAGATTTTGCAGAACTTTCTTTTTTTAATTGATTTGGGCTTGTTTTAAAACTTACTGTTTTCTTTGGCCCACTGGTGCAAACACGTGCTCTTCACTAGAACCTCATCCACTTTGTCACCCGACATGCTGTCCATGAACTCTCTGCCATGCTTCAAGGCCATGTAGCAGTCGCTGCAGTAATCTCTCTCCTCCACCCTGACACAGGGGGGGACAGGGACCCCGCTTGGACCCCGCTTCACCCTGTCGTGCTCCAAGGTTACGATGGCTGAGAAGGGGTTAGTGCACTGATCCTGCAGGAGCAGAATCAGCTCATCCGGGACGCGATCTCCTCTTCCTACTCCAGACAGCCGAAGCTGCTCGAAGCGCTTCTCCACCTCCCTGCTGACGTCTGTCCCGCGGCCGATGATGTCCAGCTCGTCCTCAAGGAAAAGGCCCGACCCGTTTCCGTAGCGGCGGTTGACCACGGCGCTGAAGCCGCAGCTGCAGGGCTCCTGGGCTTCACTGATGGGGTCACTTAGGTACACGCCGACGTCGGCTCCTTTCAAATTCATGTTACACACGCAGATGCAGCAGCTGTCAAAGTTGCAGTCCTTGAAAAGGTTCATGACCGACTCGGAGAGGATGAGCGTGACGTAGAGGCTGTGTGCTTCTGGGATGGAGGGGACCGTGGCTGGCTCCACCGAGTTCAGAGGCCGGCAGGTGGAGGGGGTGGACGCCGGCGAGTACAGATCCGAGTTCTCGTATTTTAGCGAGCCCTGGACGCTGGACGGGCCACGAGGCGTGCGTGGGGTGCGAGGTGTTCGTGGGGTGGGGGCAAAGCGAGGCGTGGCGGGTGACGGCAGAATCCCGGCACCACTGTTACTCGGCGGAGCGCTGTTGGATACAAACGGGGCTTGGGTCTGCGGGGTGTAGGTCTGGCTGTAATCCTGATCCATGGTGCTGCCCACACTGGGGATGTTACTGAAGGGAGGACAGATTAAAGGACACGGGTCAAAGGAGTTACTTCAAAAGGTACCGGAGCACACCCGCAGATGAAAAGCCGCTTCAAGTACGAGTCAAGATGATGATAGCAGTGTGTCAGGTCATCCTCCGACAGCTCTGCCCGGGAAAGCTGGAGCTGTCATTACAGAGACAATTTTCTTCCAGAAACTGCAGCCTTCACTGAGTTGGTTCAGACACCAACAAACCATTTTCCAACTGTCGCGATGATTTTGTAAAAACATTTCAAGTAATAAAGCAGCGGCTGGAAAACAAGGTTTCCTACAGGAGCAATGCAGATTGGATTTAGATTGCACACCTTTACACATATAAGAAGACAAAAACTCAAGACCAACAGGAAAAACAGCACAGGGGAAGACATTCAATAAACATTTCAACAAGCTTCCCTGTGAGGTAAGAGTTATTTTTAGTCTGGCGAGCAACTGTGAGGAGGTAGGCAGAGCCAAAGAGAAGGATGGAAGGTGGGGGGAAGCACACCGTGTCCCTACTCTGGGACTAGCTCCTGGCACAGAACCATCAGGAGGAAGTCCCGGCATGAGTCTTCCTCCAGCCTCACTACAGTCACCGTAGAAAGAAGGCGGTGGTGCCACATTATCGACTAAAACGATCACGCTTTGGACACAGATCCGGTGCCTTCAACTGCTGACATCACCCTTTCAGTATACGTGCAAGCACACACATCTAACGTCAACTATAGCTACCATATTTTTCGGAGTACAAGTCGTGCTTTATTGCATAGTTTGGTCAGGGACGTGACTTGCACTCAGGTGCCCCTAGAGGGCACTGTGGGGTTGTGTAACTGTGTTTGCTACTGACAGCAGCACAGAAGACGAAGGAGAAGAAGCCGCGCTCAGTATTTTGGTACGAACACCCTGGGCATGTGATGTGCATTCAAGGACCCGCATTCAGCCCGATAGTTCGTTGGACTATCGCTACCCAATAGTAGCCCATTTACCTACATTTGGAAGTGGCTTGGTGTGAAAAGTTGTAGTGGTGCAAATCTGGTGAATCTTGCTCCACGCTTCTTCTTTCACAGCTCTATTCCTATGGAATTACATCTCTGCCATAAAGTGACAGGGCGTCAAGACAACTGAGTGGGCGTATTTAGGAACTGAGTGAGTGAACCTTACAATCGCGATAAAATTGCACCTGCTTTCATCACTTTTCATGATGAAATGTCTGTTCTTGGTCTTTTTTTATACATTTCTCTAAAAGCGTGACTTCTATGTACATTTTTATTCCTTATTATCCATTTTTTGTCCGCGGCCTCTTATACTCTGGAGCGACTTGTAGCTCAAAAAACAGATACTCGAGTATGTTATTCAGAACTGGAAATAGCTATATTTTATGCAGCTGCTTAAATAAACATAAAAACAAACGTTTACTGGAAAAACAGCCTCTTCTTGTTCATAGGAGTATTTCTCTGACAGTTGAAGTTGATCTTGAATCTTGAATGTGGATTTTATTTACTGCATTTTTCTCATACAATTTTTTATCAACAGTAAACTGTGTTCTGATTGGCTGATGAGCTTCTCAATCAATCTCCTCTGTGCCGTGTCTCCTGTACAGATTGTATTCAGTTTGCCACATTTCCATAATTCTTTAATCACATCTTTGTTTTTATTTAAAAAAAAGAGAAAAGTTTCAAAAGTTTCATTTCTGTATGAGAAAAGTGTAGAAAGTCTGTAGTGAGGAGTTTTAGGGCCTCAAAACATCTTTAATTCTACTTTGCAATATTTTTTTTTTAGAATGTAACCCCAGCGATAGACTAGGGAACACTATACTTAAAAAAAGTACACAATCAGACTGACATGGTTCAAAAATAGATGACGTTTGTTACTGTTAAAGAGTGGCCCAATTAGATGCAGATTAGAAAACCTGGGGGGATGACAAAACAAATGTTTACGATTAAAAGTCTTCCAGGGTCAGGTGAAAAGCAGAAGCGGTGCTTTGTCAGCAAACCTGTGAAACAGTGGTAAAGAAAACACACAGCTGTGTGGCATGGAGCTGCCATCTCCTCGCTTCAGCTGTAATTCTGGTCCAAACAGGCATTTTATTCTCAATTTTCGGCTTTGCCTGACGCACGAGTGCCTGCTAAACACAGCTCTGTGTGGACATAGTATTGTCAAATAACCATAAAAAAAAAGGCACATTTCTTTCCCCATTTTGTGACTCACCAAAGAATACAACAGACACACAAGTAGAAGTTAATAAAACACAAGCATAAAAATTCAACTGCTGAGAACCTTCCACTCCTGTGGAGCAAGGCAGAACTCTGCTGCGAACGCAGGGGGAGAAGAACTAAGACAAAACAGTCAAGAACAGCTTGGTCAGATGGTCAGGTTTAGAATCAAACCACTGACTGTATCCGAGAACTGGACTGAGGGAGTGTAACCTCACCCATAAAAAAATGGTTTTTCTAACCAAATGAAGTCAATTCACTTGTCACTTGTTTCGCAATACAGACACCGCCATGTTGGAGCCAGACGCCGCCAGTCAGCCAGTCTGTGTCTTAATTTCTATGGCAACCACTCTTGCCAATCAGGAGTGAGCTTGTTGGAAGTCCACAACCCTTCCACAAAACCCCATGATGGACGTGAGGGCCCGCAAGCATCACATGCTTTTACTGAGGCCTCTGATTGGTCAGTTTTTAACTCCTATAATTTGCACTACGTAAAACAATATCATGAAAAAAATTAGGATTATCAAGAACGTGTTAAAAAACGTTATTAGATCAAGAACGGTTATTTTGACAAATAGAATGACTGAGTAATAGCTGTTTATTTCTCTATAGAAGTCCATGGCTGTGTCCGAATGCCCACCTTGACTACTAACCATGCTCACTACATTTTTTGTTTTTTTGAAACGGTGATGATTTGACGTCATCGATTTCACAAATAAATCGAATTGATATGAGCGTTTTGTGACGATTATTTATAAATCGACTGTCTCCTAAGGATAAAAACGCAGACGGTTTATTAAAGAAATACATTTAAATACAGTTTATTGGCAAAAATTGTTGCGACCCAATGCATTGTGGTCCATATTCGCCAATCTAGTGAGCATCGATGCACACTGGTTTTTTGCAGAGACTTCTTGGAAATTTCCTAGGGCACTCGATTTTGGAATTGTAGATTCGGACAGCACTACAAAACGGCAAACGCACTATATTGTGCACTATGTAGTGAGTAGGGAAGGAATTCGGAAACAACTTATGGGATTTTGGCCACGAGGACCAGCAGGTACTTCCTGTTTGGAATGCCAAGGGGGAGGGGTCACTCAATCAAGTTCTCATATAAAGTCATTGATCCAAAGGAGCTTTAACTTGAGTTTGTTTGTTTTGCATCTCTGCTTCAACTCTGCACAGAAGTAACAGATTAGTTTGGCCATTTGGTTTATCGTATCATCACTCCAGATCTGAGCATTAAGAACGGTTGAAGTATCAAAGCACAGCGTCAAACAGAACAACAGCAAAAGGCTCAAAGGTCCAGAAGTTCCCCACCGTTCTGACATTTCTATGTTTGTGCCAGCAGTTCTGTACCTGTCTTTGTGGAGGAACGTCATGACAGGTACCGGGTTGAGCATCTCCCGGCCCACTGACCAGCTTGGTCGGTAAGTGCAGTCCTCGGGGGTTTTAATGGGGGGCAGACACTGGCTTGGTAAGGTCTTGAGGGGGGCAAACATGGAGCAGCCCACAAATGGCTGACACTGCTCCAGCTTGTATACGAAAGAGAAGTCCTGAAAGATGAAAAACAAACTTCAGAATCAGAAGCAGATTCAGGAATCCAGAAAACCAAAAAAGTGTGGGGAAATCATGGGCTAAGGCATTCATAAAGACTCTGTCCATGAAAATTGTGTTTTTGGTGGTTTTAACAAGTTCTTGTAGCATTATTCTGATGATGGACATATATGGAAGATTTTAAGATAAAAAAAAAAAAAAAACGGCATTTCTGAGTATTACTTTAGTCAAATTGCTGTGAATCAGGAGCAAATGAAAAAGATCCCATTTAAAATAGCTCACTATTGGGACAGAGAAACGGCAATGGGTGGACAAAAGTCTACCTGCTCCGCTCCATTCTGATGTAGACAAAAAAAAGACACATCAACGGCCGTCCTTTTTCCTCGTTTGAGCTGGAATCTGGATCTAAACTGTACGGCTGAATTGCTCAGCTTACTCTGCTTACTTTTGTGCCAACAGTCCCACCTCCAACTCAGAGGTGAATTTCTGATGAACTCCTGCAGCTCTGCAAAAACTATGTCTTAAAAAACAACACGGGTTTTTGGATTTTGGCTAAAAGCGGCATAACCATGATTCAAAGACCACTGGGAACGCTTTGAAAATAAATCAAAATAGACTGAGGTGCGATACTGAGCCTACAATCAAGTCATCTTTAAAAAGATAGAGTGTAATATTACTAAAATAAATCAAAGCAGAAAAATAAAAACACGACAAAAGTGTCCAGACCCGGAGTCTGCAACCTGAGGCTCTGAAACCACATGGTGCTCTTTTACCCCTCCCTTCGTTGATCATTGATCAAGTTGATCATTTTTAAAAAGTAACCGTAAAGTACAAAGTAAGTAAGTAGTAAAGTACAAAAAAAAACCCTCATACTTTAATCATCTCATTCACTAACAGTTAAAGGACAGTATGTAACATGAGACAAACTTAAACGTAGTGACAGATTTTTGTGTACCACCAGAAATCAACTGAAGGCTGGTAAACACAGCCAGAATTAATGGATCAAAAGCCATTTTTCCTTTTTTTCTTTTTCTTTTTTTAACAAAGTCATGGATTTTAAGTGTGCCTTATGGTTTGAAAAAAACAGTAAAAGTCACTCACTCAACTCTAATTTCATTTCATTTAGTTAGAGTTACACATTTCTGGCTGTGATGTACAAAGAAAAACAACAACAAAAATATATATATATTTATATATGTTTTATACAACTGTTGAAATTACCAACTACTACAGTTGCTGCATTGAGATGATCCTCTGTAACGCAGGGTGTCTTTTATTTTGAAAGGATATCATGTAAACCTGTTATAAACTATTTCATATTTTTGAAATAGACTATTTTGTCTTTATGTTTATGTTTTATTCATGTCAAAAATCAATGGTTCATTTATATTTATCCTAATAATAACAATAACACAACTGCAAAGCCCTATTTTATTTTGCCAAAGGGTGAAGTCAGACTTTGCAGCTGGGTTGTTGTCAGAGAGAAATTGACCTGTACGGCTCTTTTAGTACTGAAGGTTGGAGACCCCTGATCCAGATGAAGCTTTTTCCAACCTGAATGCCCAAAAAACAAACAACAAAACCTGAAATGTGCAAAGTGTTTTCCCTTATTGATTTCAGTGAGAACAGAAATGTTGGGAGCTGACAGTTTCCCCCCCAGCAGCAAAGAAATCGCAGTGACAGGCTTTGGTCAATAGGCCTCAGGTATAAATGACACATTTTCCATCCTGCTCATAGCAGACTCTTTTAAAGAATAGACAGAGCCATATCGGTCCATGCTGGGTAAGGCTCCTTTGGAATTGATGCTATAAGCTTTACAGCAGCTACCATAGAGGTACAGAAAATATACGCTCTCAAGCATACAGGAATAAAAATCTCACAGCTCCTTTAATGGACCTCAGGGTGTTTATCGGCAGCGCACATCAGAGCTAAGTATTTCCACTTAAGTGTTTCAAACAATATAATCTACTGAACCAGAGAGAAAGTCATACTAATAAACAATCTAACGGTTTTGTTTATGGGCATTTGAGCTGCTCATTAGGTACTGATGCAGCTTTGGGCAGTGTTTACATATAAATCCCTTCTTCTTTGCAGACCTACCTTCACCTCGGATGGTTTGGGGCTGCAGAAGCTCTCCTCCACCTCGATCTTGAAATGGCCTCCCAAAGTGGAGATGCCGTCCAACATGGTCATGCCCGTGTTGGGCTCCATGCTGCCGTACTCCTTGCTGCACATGTTCATTGGCGAGTAACCCATGATGTGCTGCTCCAGGGAGGGGGGCGTGGGATACATCTGGTGCAGCTCCGCCGAACCTTTGCAGGAGACGGGAATGAGAGGCGGTCAGTATTTCGACAGTCGGGAACTCCAACAGTTTAAAATCCAGCTGAGCCACAAACCATTTCAGATAACAAGAGAATAAAATAGCTGTCTGCTGCCATGAGTCAGTGTCACAGTGGCTTAAATCCACAGCTGATACAACTGTTAGTAACACGTGCTTGCACTTTCATCAAGGTTTCCCCTTTCTTGTCTTCTTTATGAGTGTTTTTACAGAAATCTGAAAGTGTTGCTGGAGCAAAGGGAAAAAGGAGATAAAAGCAAGTATTGCCTTTCATGTAAATGAGATCAGCCTACACTGCTTGTAAAGTTTCCTGGTAAAAAGATGCCAGACACAACCCAGACCACAAAGTCTCAAAACACACTGAAAGTTTGTTACTGAATATGACTTAAGCTCAAAGTCACAGCGGTGAGTCCTCCTGACAGGAACTTTGAGGAATAGTTCATCAAATGCTTGGCTTGGAGCTAAAAGGCGACAAACTCACTGACATTCATGATTTTCACCACTGGGGGGCAGAGCCAAGTGTGAGCATCAAGTGCGCAGTAACAGTAAAAGCCACAAGTTTATTAAGTGGACTAAAAAAAATCAAACCAAGTCATTTAACTCAAATATGAGCACAACATTAGAGCTACAGGTGGATTCTGGCTAATCTTTTTTTTGTCATAACACCTTTTAAAATTAAAGCCCTTTCACAAACATGAGAAAATGAAATTATTTTCACAGCCTATATATATATAGATATCTATATGATTTTCATGATAATTCAATGTTTGGCTTTATCCCCTTTAATTTCATAGCTGCCAACATTTTAAGCATGTTGTAAAAGTTTTCATTTTGAAGATACTGATGCAAAATGAAAAATAAAAAGTCCCTGTAGATGTGAGGGTTTTGGAGATTTATGCACGAAGATTACAGTGGGAAATGGAGCATCAAACAAAGAAGTCTGTGGAATCAGAGGGTGAGAGCTTACTAATGCAGGACACATGGTCCAGCGTGGATGGTTTTGGTTCCTTGCTGGTTGGTCCTTTGGTTCCTTTTTCGTCTGTTCGCTCAAGACGCTTGGAACCGGGCTATGAACAAAAGAAAAAAATAAAGAGGTGTGTCCATCTGATGGTCTAATTTTACCCTCCGTGTAGTTTCTGTAAACACTGTAAACACTGCATCATTCCTGTCTGACCAAGGGCAGCACGCGTGGCGGAAACACATGCTGGCACGGCTGCTCCGACCGCCACGTGTAATGAGATATGCGCAGCGGTGTGAGCTGAGGTCTCCACTCACCGCCAGATCGTCCTCGTCCGAATTGAAGAGGTTGTCGAGGTCGTTGATGGACACCACCAGGTCGGTCTCGTGGATCAGGCTGGTGTAGGCCATGCGGTTGTGGGCCACTGCCCCCTGTGCATCTGAGCAAACACAAGAACAAATGAAGCTGTGAAAGCCGAGACCGACACAGAAGGACGTAAAAAAAACAAAACAACGCTTAGCTTTGAACTTTATTGGTTCTACCCCGCACAGCCTTATTTAGATCCAATTAAGATCATCTAAATTGAACTGGAGATTATTGAGAAAGACCTTTACTGGTTTAAGAGTAGCTCACTGACACAAAACAGACTCATCTTATTACAATCTGTCAGATTTTCCTGGTTAAATAAGACCATAATATTGAAGCCTAAGCAGCGGTCGCCAAGGGAACAGTTGGGAATAATAAAGAAGCATCTTACCATCTGATGGACCCGCTCCTCCATCTTCACTCTGGAGGGGAAACGTATCACAATTACAGTCAGTACCATCCTTCAATCTGCAGATTTTAATCAAGTATTCAAATATTTTATGCTCTCAATTAACAGTCAAAGCACAGAAACAAAGTAATTTCATAAAGTACATAACATGGAGCTAAAACATCATCTAAATAAATGTACAACCCAGGGTAATACTGCTAAGCTGGTATCCAGAACTAGCTGATTTAGTTGGAGCAGAAGATCTAGGGCTCAAACATTCCTTTGCTTGGTGCATGAACTTCAGCTTCTCCAGGTGAAGAAGAGCAACAAGAACAGGCTGTGAAACCTGTTTGACCGACGGTCAGAAATACCAAACGGCAGCATAAATATCGGCTGCAGTCACAGCACATAGATGAGGTTGAATGAGTGGCCTGTTTGTAGGCCAACAGTGATTTCACAGTTAAAACAATTAGGGAGCTGCAACTCTCCGGGTGGACAGTTGATCCCACTTGACTCCACTGCAAAACAACGCGAGCGCAGAGCCTGCCAGCCACATCGACACATCCTGAGTCGGGGTCAGATGTGTCCAATGACTCTGCTCCACCTGTTAATGCAGCACAGAAACTGTCCCAAAAGCTGACGCTGTAAAAAGTCTTCCCAGTGATTGTGATCATGCAGTTTTTTTTAGCCCAAATAAAAAAAGAGTAGTGTCATTTTCAAAGACATAGTTTCTGTGGAGCAGCAGGACTTCCTCAGTTTTGGGTGGGATTGTTGGGATGGAGTAAGCCCATGGACCCCTATAATGTAGACACCTATGTAGACGAGGGTAATTTGGAGTATTATCTAAGTCATGTTGGCTTTTACTGAAGTAAAGCTGATGTAGTGAAATTGAAATGATGTATTGGTTGTTTTGTGTTTTGCCATTTGTGCATGTATCAAAGGTCATTGCAATATTAACCACAAATATTGCATATCACACGTTTTCCTCATATTCTGCTGCCCTAGCCGGCACTAATAACATTTGATGTCAGTTTTAAAGTGGAACTGCCAGGTCAGAACCTCACAGAATAAATCTCTGCAAAAAAAAAATCCAATTGGTAAATAGATGAAAAACAGATGAAATTAAGCAAAAAACAAGACAACAAGATGAAGGGAGAGCTTCTCTCTTCTGAGGCAAATGGGATTTCCAGCACGGGGCAAAGTGAAATCAGGATCCAAGGAATGGCTTCTCAGTTTCCTGGCCAGACATCAATATCTGGGAGGGCCTGCCTTCATTGTGAGAGTGTGCTCTTATGACGGGCTGTGTGCGCACACAGTGTACGGAGCAGATCAAGCGCAGGAACAGGACTGTTATGTGCCATTGATTTTCATTACGCTCCGGGGCTATTCTCTGACTAACGTAGGTTTTAATCCATCTCCTTTAAAGGGCCAATCACACAAGAGCACAGCACCCACGCCATGCCCACAATTTAAAAGCAGTAATAAAGCATTAACCCCTCATCAATAGCCGAGCCTTGGCTGGAATAGCGTGTCTGTGTAAAGACTTTAGACTGTGCAAAAGCTTGTTTTACTTCAAGCTCGTCAGTATGACAGTGCCCCCCCTTTCTACTCCATCCCATTCTGCTTCCTCGTTTGTGTGAGCCAGCTTCTCTGCTATCCTCTACTTAATTCAGCAGGCGCACCACTTTTGCACTGTTATCACACAATGTGCCCATTACAGCACGTGTCACAAGGCCAGTGCTGCAGTCAATAGCTCCACAGCTAAAAGACTGGCTGATCGTTGCTTTATTTTCCACACAAGATCCCCGCAGGATGTTTATTATTCTGATGAAGGCCACCCCACATCCAGCAAAGGATCGCTGCACTGCACAGAACACTCTTCTGGGACTTTACTCAGCTGAGAGCTGCGTTCACCTGAATAGAATCGCTTCATGTTCTCTGGAGAGGCAGGGGTAATGCCTGCTCAGGGGGTGTCACTCCCCAGGAGTCAAAGGTAACAGGCGACCAAGCGCAGCAGAGGGACGCAGCTGCATTCTCAGAGTCAACAGAACCTAAAGGAACCTGGATAACTGTTTGCTGTTCCTCTGAGCCAGAGCAACAACCGCGATTCAGGAATGGTTTCCTGTTCAGTTGGAATTGGTCGGTGAAAGCGGATGCTTGAGGAAAGCGGTTCATATTTTTAGTGTTGTGCTGCCGAGTGTGCCGATGGCCTAGGTTCAACATCGTCTGCTCCCAGATGTTTAAAACAAGTCCTGGTGTCCCGTCTTGCAAACAGAGGGGTTCGCCCCCCTTTACCGAACCACACCACCACGCATCACGGTGTGAAAATGAGTTGCAACTCATTTTCACACCGTCCCAAAAAACAAAACCAAAAAAAAACCAAATTACCAGCACGTTTTTTTAATTCAGTGCAGCCTTCAAAGTAAACCTACGAAGCCTGTGTCCTGACATTAAAAAATTTAAATATATCTTGTTCCCACAAAAAATATCTCGTTCTCACGAAATACTTTTCTGTTCCCACAAGATAATATTGCGTTCCCTCGAAATGATTAACTCATGCGAACGAAATAATTAATTCGTTCGAACGCAATAATTATTCACGTCATAAGTCATTCATGAACACTAATATGCTCTTAGTCCGTCCGGCCGCAAAAGCCGCCGTCAGCGGTAACTTCCGTGTCTCTGTGACCCACATTCTTTCAAGAAAGGAAAAAGAAAAACAAGAATAATCAATTTATTACTGTCTCAATGAATATAAGAAAAATATCCTAAGATTTAAGCTGCATTGCCATACGATTCATCAGACATAGCTCCGCCGCGGAGCTCTTTGGTTTGTCATGCCGGCATTCGGGCAGATGGCTGGCCGGTAGACAGACAGCCAGCTGATATTGTAGTTTAGGGTCAAATAGGAATAATAATATTCAGAGCTTGTCTTTTATTAACATACTCTTTACCAGTCACTTTACATCTGAATGTCAGGACACGAGCTCTGTATGAATCAAAACCTTCAGTTTAAGAAAACTATATAAACTTTTCACATCCATATATAGAAGTTTTCACAGAAAGTGGAGGAACTTTAGACCCCTCACTCTGACAATGTGAGACCCAATCTACCGTCCACTGGTTAATGCTAAAACCACTCTAAAGCTCTGGACTTTGACGCATCCATTGCATCACAATTTAAAGACCCACTCTGATGAAAATTGTGTTTTTAACATGCTCCTTTGGCATTTTTCTGATGATGGAATATTAAGCTCAATTTTGTATTACTACGTTTGATTGCATTTGTGACGTAGGAAATATGTCCGCTCCATTCTGATGCATCCACCAACAGACAAATAGATCCATGTACGTCTGTGTTTTCCTAGTCTGAGCTGGAATCTGGATCTAAACTGTACGGATGGATAGCTTTAATAATGCACACAGTTTTTTGTTTCAATGGTAATGCTAAATTGGCGGTGTGAGGGCTGTAAACTAGCAGAAGAGCATGAAAACAGAGAGCTCTCAGTAACGGGGAATGGAAGCGGAAGCCGGGTTGCTCTGCGTCAACAGTCCTGTCCACAACTCAAAGGTGAATTTCTAATTAACTCCTGCTGCTCTGCAGAAACTATGTCCGAGAAAATGACTTCACTTTTACTATTGATCAAAAGACGATCAGAGTGGGTCTGTAAGCCATTTCTGAGTGACACTAATTTGACTAATCATATGTTTACTTTGAAAGTAGCTAAAGTGTGGGTATCAACAGTAAGGCATGTTTAGGTAAGCAGCTAAAGGCAGACAGGAGAGCTGGTGTGGAGCATTTGTTGTGGGAGAAAGAAAAAAATCAGAGGTAATGTTTGCCAATCCTAAAATGTCCTCAGTTTGTTGTTATGGAAACAAGTATCTTTACATCATCTAGTCCATCATTCCTAAAATCTGATATATGAACTGAAATGGAAAATAAAAGGCACATTATGTTCATGCATTGTTGGTTGAAACTGCCTCGACTCGGTGTCCCTTACCTTATGTTTGTTGCCTGGCTCACGCTCTCCTCCAGACTTATCCTTCTTGCTGGAAAAGACAAACTTGTCGTCCCCCTCCTCAAAGGCATAGGGGTCCACCTCATGCTCGTGCTCTCCATCGGTTATGGCTGCAGATAAATACTGGTTCCTCCTGGCTCTGTATCTTTGAACGCGCTCCTCGGACACTTTCAGTGAACATTTAGACGTGGACATCAATCTGAAACAAGACAAAGAAGAACTGCAGTGAGAACATCGGAACAGGGGAGTTAGTGAAATCACAGAGCTCATTTTACAAATGGGCATTATAATAAAACGAAGAAGAGTAAATGTACCATAAGATTATAAATATAGTCCAGCATTCACAAAAAATAAGCCTAATTTCTGTGAGGTATCTGTCTGACTGTATGACATCCTAACATGCCACAGTTGCTACGGTGTTAATCTGCAGGAACATAAATGTCAGCGGCTGCAAACAGCTTTGACAGCTGTCAGGCAGCACAGCTAATGCATGTTGTTCGCTGTCAGCCAATCATGTTTCTACCAGGTTCTGGAAAACTGCAGCACTGCTGCCCCATTTGTTCATACACACATACATGCACACACAACTACAACTGTGACCTATTTGGTTCTCATGTGTTGCAAACCGGGGAGGAAAGGGAGAGAAAATGACAGCGGAGCAGGGATGAGGCCCAATTTCTGCCTCAACCCTGCTCCTAAATGCTTCCGACGCTTCTCTGCGCTCCACATGCATGTCCAGCTCCGATGCAAGGTGATGCTGCTCAGAGGCCTGAGTGAGAGATTAGCAGCCTTCCAGGGCCGTAGCTGGAAGGATTACAGCTCACAAGATAAGGCCATCCAAGTGGCTGACCCCCTTAGGGTTACATAAGCCCACAGACACTTCCCCACCCTGCATTGTCATCGTCACCACGACTTCCTCTGCAGCAGGAAGTACCTCTTACTTTTTCTACTCAGGAAAAACAAAAAAACAAAAATACTCCGTCATGTGGTCTAAAGCAGAGGGTACCCACACCTTTTCGGCCTGCAAACCAGTTTTGAGACAAGCTCCAAATTTTTTAAAAGTGAACTCATTAACCTGCAGGCAGCTGTTTTAAACATTTTTTACCTTTTAAAAACAAAAGGTGTATGAAATGTCTAGGATGTCTGTAACTTTCTGCCTCTTTGCCAGGACTCCCTTGAAAAGGAAGATCAATGGATCTCAATGAGACTTTCCTGGTTTAATAACAGTAAATAAATAGTTACAAAATAAAATTCTACATTTATATGAATATGTAGGAATACAACATGATTAAAGGTTCTTTCATTATTTTCCTTTAACAGCTTGTTGAACTGGATCACTGACTGTATACGGTACATGAGTAGTGGAGGGACTGAGTTTGATGTCACCCATAGAGAATGGCTGCAATGAACTAAAGTCCTTTCAGTTGACATTTTTCCACGATATGGACAATCGGCATGCTGGAACCAGTGTTGGTGCAGTGATTGGTGAAAGTCAGTCTGAGTCTACATTTCTATGGCAACCGCTCTCACCAATCAGGAGTGAGCTTGTTAGAAGGCCACACCCCTACCACTATAAAGCGACCTTGGGAGAATCTGTCAATCAAATATTGCAAAGATTCGTCGTATCGAGATATCTAATTGGTCCGTTTATAACTTCAACTACTTGCACAACAAAAAAAGACATTATGAAAAATACGATTTGTATCACCAAGAACATGTTAAAAAAGTATCAGAGAAAGAATCATTAGTCTGACCATTGACCAATGACTGAGTACAGCTTGCCTATTTCCCTATAGAAGTCTATGGAATTTTGGCTTTTGGAAGCAGCGGGTACTTCCTGTTTGGCAAATGAGGGGGAAGAAGTAACTTAGTCCAGGTCTAACATGCTGTTGATGCGTTGGACCCGTGTGTTTGTACTCGTTATATCAACGCAGTGGACAGTGTCCTGACAACAGAGACGTTCCTTTGGTGTGCTGAGGTCGTTTTTGAGTGACTGACCCCAGGCCAGTCCAGAACAAATAGGTCACATTAGCAGCTTCATCCACAGTTAGAGGTCTGACGCTGAATGCTCACACCTTTCTGAAGTTTTGCAAAAGGAAAAAACCCAACATCTGGTAGCGGAGCGCTTAGTTGAGTGGAAACATACATGTGCAGAGAAGCATGTTTCCGACGATATTTGATTGCCGTTTTTAGCATGTCAATCAAGTGACGTAATTCACGGCGAGGATGATGGTTGGCTGACGGCAATTTTTAAAAATATATATGCATTTTTTTGTTCCTTTTTCATGGCCTGCGATCTAGCCACGCATCTTACGTGATCAAAAGGTCCATCACATCGACGTATTTGGGAACCACTGATCTACAGCAATAAAAACTCTTCCACTTCATTATGTGAAGGAGTAAATAACACCAACATGATGTAAAATGACAAAAAGTCATTAAAAGATGACTGTGCTTTCACTTATAACAGAGATAAAGAGGGATGAGGTGCTTTTACACATCTTTCTACATGTTTTCTTTTTTGGAACAACAAGAATTCTGGCAGAAGTAAATGCTGTGCGTCAGAGAGGACAGTGATTGGTGGAAGTTCACACTTACTCTGTGACTGACACCAGTTCCTGTGGTAGGATCTCATCCCTCAGCCTGTCGATGGGCAGCACGGGCGTGGGCACCTCTGCCTCTTTCCTGCGGGGAAGGTTATATAACCTCCATGGTGTAAGAGAGCTGTCATCTTCCAGATTAACCGCGGCGCTGACATACACAGTGGGCTCTGGGGGCTCCGTGAGAGCTGAGGTCCCAGAATGAGGGTGGGGGTGACTGGAGTGGAAGTGCTGATTCAAACACACCAGGCCCCCGGGGTCCTCGCCGCCACCTTTCACCCCAATAAGGCAGGGTTCCAAGGGTGGCTGGTAAAAGTGTTGGTTGTTGGGTGTTGAAGGGTTCCTCATGCCCTCCCCTGACTCCTCTCCACGCTCACAGGGGTGCGGGCTAAGTGGTGGGGGTTGGGGGGAGTTGACCTGTTCCGAGGGACCAGTGCAGATCCCCCCACTTTGGAGCTGGGGGGCTTTAGGAATGGTGGTGACATTTGCAGAGCGAAAGCGTCCTCCGTCCTGACCCCTCAAGTTTAGTCTCTGGCCTACGGCTGCTTCCGTCTCCATAGATGTCTCGTCGCTGGTCAAGTTGCGATGATGGAAGGGAGTTTGAGGTCTTTTCTGTTGCTTTTCGCCTTTATCCACTTTTTCTCCTCCAGTTTTGTGCTTTGTTGGGGGTTGTGAGGGCTGTCCCGTCGACTGCGTTTGACCTTGGGCGCCACCAGCTCGCTGCTTTACTGATTTGTGTCTTCAATGGAGACAGAAAACACAGCCAGATCAGACGGTGAAGCAAAACAGCAAAAAGAGGCAAAACTCACGAGAAACTCAGAACAAGCTTTTATTTTTTTAAATTGCTCAATGAACAACAGTTAAGGTAACATTTTTACATTTACATAGACTTTCTCTTTCATTTAAATGTTTTTTTAAGTTTCTTTTTTGTGAAAACCCATAGATTTTCAGTCAAATCTGTAAAATAAATTAGTTTACAATGTTGCCTCGCTAAAACGCGGTTCATAATTTGTGGTCTTGCTGTATCATGGATTTTTTTTTAGCAACTTTGCACATTGTGCTGCGTTCTGTATCCTGATTGGCTGTCGACTGCGTCAATCAGTCAATGTATCCAGTACAGAATGTGTTGACTTTAATGTGAGTTATTTTTAGAACATAACTCGTATAATTGAGGGAACACTGTACACCAAGAGGAAACTGATTCATCGATTTAACACAAAGCATGACAGAAGTGACTGACCTGGAACAGACACAATACGACCTCTGTGAAGGCTCCACAAAATCCCAGGCTCCCACTTTCTCCGGCACCTCTTCCTCACCAGTACAATTAGCTGTAGCAGAAAACTTCCGCCTGGGGGAGGAAAAACCGTTTAAAGCTCATATAACCTTCTACCAAGTAGTTCCAAAGCACTTGTTTCTGTGAATAAAGGACTATCCTGCTTCACACAAAAGATAATGAGGAAGCTTCTACATTTTGTCAGTGGAAGAGCTCTGTAGTAGAGATGATTTTATCACCATCTCTAAAGCAAAAATACTTTGGCTGACGAGCCAAAAGCTAACTATAGGCGACATTCTGTGCTTGGTCAAGGAGTAACAGATCCTGGGGTGTTCTCAATGTGTCAGATTCACTGTCGTTGAATTATACAACAGACCACAGGACAAAAACCAAACAGGAGGGTCTAGATTTGCTGTGGCTTTGGGACTGCTACAAACAGTTTCAGGATTAAAATCTGACTATACTTGATAACAATAGAGAGATAAAGTGAGCCCAAGAGATGAGGATGCAGCGGTCTTTGATGATATAGTCATTTACAATTTGTAACCAAACCTCAAATTATAGTGATAAGTAGATTTTTAGACTAATTCAAATAGATTTTCTGGTGCTGCTATCAAACCAATAAGTATAATTTTTTTTTTGACAACTGCAAAACAAGAAGGAAAAATAATATAAAGTCATAAACGTGCATAAGATGCAATGATCTAAGACAAGGGTCTGCAACCTGTGGGTTCTGAGCCACATGAAGCCTTTTTATTCCTCCATTGTGGCTTTTGGATTTGAAGAAAATAGCTAAAGATTTTAATAAATAATGGGTTTGTAATTAAGGCTATTGTTTTGTACCTTTTATTAAGTTTTGTTACCAATGGTTAGATTTTTAACACATCAGATAACAGCAAAATTATAGGCTTCAACCCAATATTCTTTTCTTCTGCTGAACAACAGAGTCTAGCTGCTGTTTAGAGGCAAAGCTCTCAAAGTATAGAAATTACATTTACATGTGCAGATTAGAAAAAAAGTGGATTTTAAACCAATGTTTCTATTTGATAGTAAAAGGAGAAAATGTCTGAAGGTGCATCAATGCCATAATGAGGCAGCACAAGGATCTTATTTAACACAGTGCAATTTATTTTGAAAGGAACTCATATGTTCTGCTGTAAAAAGTAAAACTAAGATACAATTATGATAAATAGAAAAAAATAATATTAATAATGTAAATACTCACAAATATTTAAGAGCTACATTTTATAGAGGAATGGGCTAATGTCCACAAAAACATTACTTAAGGGTTTTTTAGGTAGGACTTTCTGGCTCTTGTTGAGTTTTGGTCTGGAAGAAACGGAACCAAATGGCTCTTTCACCGTTAAAAGTTGCAGACCGCTGGTCTAAGAGAACAACCCTGTAACATTTTGACCCCCCTTGATAAGCTGATAAGGAATTTCAGTTTTTAGGAGGGTTAGCTCTCATAAAGATGGGTTGTTTGATCTCATTTGTGGCTTTATCCAAACAAAAGGTAATGATTTTTTTTAGTTGGAACAGTGAAAACACAAGTGCAAGTTAATACAAAGAATTCTGAGACCGTCCTCACATCTTATTTTACAATCCAATATTGAAAAAAATTAGAATATAGAAGAAAAAAATCCCAGACTCACTTGTTCTGGGCTCGGTTGATATTGCACTCTTGCCAGACACGCTCCACCACCTGACTGGCGAGCCGACGGGGAAGCTTTCCCCCATGGTGACTTGTTCTGTCCACGCTAAACACATCTGAAGATGAAGGCATCTTTAGCCACTTCTGGGCAGAGTGAGAGTCCACTGGGAGGAAGAAGAACACGGGTTATCAGGCCATTGTACAAAAGACCAGTTCTCCAGACTGTCCAGAAACAGCATCAACTGTACCTGTGTGCACCTCCTCAGGTGATGTGGGAGGTGTGAGGGTCACCAAAGACATGGCAGGCTCTCGCTGCATAGCAGGCACTTGATAGCCACCCGAGTAGACGGCAGTACACTGAGAGGACCCCACAGGGGTCACAACAGGGATGTCCGATTGGGGTACCAGCACCAGGCAGGCTGGGTATACCATACGCACACCACCTGCATGGAAACAAACAGAGATTTTCAGAAACCAAAAACCAAACAACGCAATGATCTTCTTTGATTCAAAAATTCATAAATAAGAAAAAACTGACCAACAAGGACCTCCACGGAGGCCAGAGAGTCATCCTCCCAGTCCATGTCCTCAGGCTTGTCCTCTGATACAGTCTGTTTAGCACTGGGACTTATGGGATAGAACTGGTTCCACTCCTCAATCAGTTTCTGGGTGGGAGGGTCTGACATCTTGAATGATTGGCCCGTGAGCGTCCCGTTCAGGCCGAATGGACTCAGGATGACTGGTGAGAAGAATTTGGAAATGTTGTTACTTCAGTTCTGCAGCATTTTTACAGATGCCAGTATCTAGAAATGTGCAAACTTCCTATTGTTTTTTTGGTCATATGACTGCTTCAAATGTTAGAAGAATAATTCTTTAAAATGTTTATCTGCAGTCAGAAAATAGCAAATAAAACATATTCTCTTTCTGCGTGAAATGAGTTCAAAACAGAACAAAAATGAAACAAGCCGCTTCATGCAGGAATTCATAGATAATTTATCATAGTTGTGATTGCTTTGACTTTGCTATTTATAGACCTAACAGCATGTGTTTTTGATGTCAATGAATAAATTCATCATCCTTTTTCATTAAGTTGATTAAATTTGCTTCATGTGATGTTAACACTTAGCTTACATTATTAAGTACAAAGACAGAACGAAGTATGAAGCATATTTGAGTTTATAATTGGGACAAATGTTACAGTTTAAGTCAGTATTTATTTCTCATAAAAGTCCAACTCTGATCTATTGTCAAAGTGTTCCCAGTGGTCTTTTAATTATGATTAGGCCATTTTTAGGCATAATTTTTTTTTTAAACTGTCATTTTCTAGGACATAGTTTCTGCAGAGCGGCAGGAGTTCATTAGAAAATCACCTTTAAGGTGTGGGCGGGACTGTCGGCAAGGAGTAGGCCTGCACTCATTTCCCATCATCCCTTTGTTTACACACTCTCACGCTAGCTTACAGCCCCTGGAGTGAGCCTTTAAGCTTCATTTTTTTTCATACGTGTCCTCGGACATCAGCAAATGCCACAAGAACATGCTAAAAACACCAAAAACAAATTTTCATCTAAGCGTGTCTTTAGGTGAAGGTTATACTTCCTTGCTCTCCCAGCTGAAGCGTTCACAGCCATTTATTATTTCTGTCTTTCTTTCTAGCTGTCGTTTTTCATAAGCCAATTAGCAGAGAGGAGCGGCCTCTCACAGCCCATAAACAGTGGCTTCTAAAAAGGGTTCCGCCCGACAAACACAGGACCTTCCAAATGTATGAGGGTGACAGACAGAAGCAATCCCTCTGCTAATAAAACATCTATTAGCCATTGCAGATAACCTCATAAAAATGCATACATGTGAGCACGGAACCCGTAAGCATTTCAATTGGTGTCATGCATTTATGCAGCAACACAAAATGTGTCATCTCTCACTGTGTACATAATGCATTGGAATGCAGCGGGTGACTGTAATGGCTCAAGAGGCAGACTGTCTGGGTGGGAGTGTGAGAGAGTGTTTGTTATTGTCAGTCTGCTCTGCCTTTCTAGTATGTCATTAGTAGACTGTATGGCCTCTGTTCCCAAGTATTGATCCAGTGGCTGAACCGCAGAAAAAGCTTTCATGACAAAAAAAAAATGACAAGGGACAAAGGAAAAGAAGAGGATAGGGGAGTGAAGGTGAGCTGCATGCAGCAAGGCTTCTGGATATTTTCTCCAGAAACACCAAAGTGTGGGTGAATTCCCCACCATTTTTTTTCTTTTGCGCACACTGAATTTAGCTCTAATCCAATGATTATTGGGTTTTCTGGAGCAGCCACTTCAGGTTTACATTGGACAAAAAACCCGTCTCTGTGGCAGTTTAACGGCAGCGCTGAAATCTGCCCTTACCATACAGGATTAAGGGATTTACAGGAAACAATATAATGAATTCCAACTCCTTGATATTATGGCGTTTCCCACAGGAATTACTCGAAAAAACCATAATGGCCGGACCTGTTCAGACACCACAGATGGCTTTTGTGGAGACCTTGCACCCAAAAAAAAAGTTGTATATATTCAGACAAAAATAAATAGCCCTACTCTGACAACATGACAATACGTTGGATTTCTTGTGGAACTTTGTTTTTTTTTAGATATTTTCCCTGATCTTTACAGTTACACCATCTTTTTTTTGAAAGTTGCTTATCACAACCTACCTTTGCAGAGGCATCTACATTTTTCCTATTATCTTCTTTCCACATTGGTAAGAGGAAGGGACATACAAAGACAGAACAACATGCTTCTTCTTCTCTACTTTATGCCACAAAGCTGTACCGTAGTTACCATTTCTGTGTAAAAAGCAACTTGTATTTCTTTAATTTTACTACAAACAGCTCCACCAGCAGCTCTCTGTTGGAGCGATCCAGACAAAGAGAGTCCTTCAGAATTTCGTGGGATTTGAACTTTATGTCACCATGATGGTGCCCAGCCGTTACCAAATGAACCTGGAATGAAATCGTGAAGACTACAACGATGACTGAGAAGGTAGGGAACGTTTTGAAAGAGACTTCTGATCTTCAGTTCCAACACTCGTGGCTGACAGGTGGGAGAAAGAGATAAGTGGCAGGAGAGCCGAAGGAGCACTGCAGTACGCTGAGGCAACGACTGGTCTCCAAAGAAATATTTTTAGTGAAATAAAACAGGTAGTATTATAAGTATTTATGATCGACAAGTGTGTTTCTTCAAATATTAAAAGCAGCTTGATTTCTATCTAAATGTTTAATTAAAAATAGAGAAAGAAATGTGTTTATATATTAATAATACTTTTATAGATGCTAAAGCTTAGCGCTTATTACTTATGTATCAATATATCCACTGTTAGGCAGCTAAACAATAAGTCCTCATATGAATTCTGATTTAATCAAATTTGAATGTTCAATTTCAATTTCAATTCAATTTTATTTGTATAGCCCAAAATCACAACAACAGTCGTCTCGATGGGCTTTGAAGTAAAACATGAACTCAAAAGGATCATGAATACAATGTGTGCAGATATTTCAGGATTTGCTGCAGCAGAAATCTCTGGAGGAGAGATCAAACCCAGCACAGCTTTACCATCCTCTCCATCACCCCCCACCTCCCCCATCCACCCCTTCTGCCCCTCTCTGGCAGCGAGTCCATCTCTGGCTCCCTGAAGACACGTCAAATGTGCTCAGATCAGTGTAATGGGCTGAGAGTTCATTACATTCACTCTGCGCCCTTTTATGAGGTCACATCCTGGAGAGGTCTGCGTGCCCGAGCGCTCCGCCGCACAGTAAACCAAGCTTGGTGGAGGTGAGAGGGGAAGGAGAGGAGGTGGGTAAAAAGGACTTGGAATCCTATGGCTTGTTTTAAATCTTGGCTCGGTAAGCGAGGTGGAGAATCTACACCTGCCAACACACGCTCTGAACACAGAGTGCTGCTGATTAAACACACTACCAACACACATCACCGTACCCCTTGCGCTGTCTTGTGGGGTCAAAATGACCCCACCCTTACATTGACGTGTTCTCCCTACCATGACAAAGGTGGATAAAGGTGGAGAGCATTTCATGTAATCCATGGACACCCGTGAAGATCACAAATCATTGAAGAAAAAAGGTTCAGCGCACTGTCTAGTGGGTCTAGATGACCCCACTCCCAACGTTAAAGTGCCCTGGAGAGCACAAGGGTTACATGGGTTTTCAAAGCAAAACAGATGCAGGTCCCCTTAACAAGAGGAGCTCTTTTTCCAGAATGACACCAAAATGTCCTCATCCATTCATAATAAGAAAAAGAGGAGTGTCAAAGGACAATAATCAAACAGCTCACGCAGACTGCTGTGATGGATCACACACAAGTGATGCTTTTATGGCTAATGATGAATGCCACCGACCACCCAACAAGCAATTTTCCCATAATAAATCTTTAATAGAAAGTTGGAATTGAATATTTATACATATATATTTTTTACAAGGAGACACCATAATTACCAGATACATTCATGCGCACACGTTCAGCAACAGCCATACGGTCTAACAAAGCAATACTGAGAGATCCCTAATCTTCGGGTTTAAACTAAATGAACAAAGACATTATATCATTTATGTGGAATACAATAGTGTTGATTCTTTAAAAGAGTTTTTCCGTATACTCCTACATGAACAGGCTGTCAGCTCTTTTGGCAAAATGCTTTGGACCAGGCGAGTTGTCACCCACCTGAGTAGGATAGATGTGTCTCAGCATTTCTGCAAACACTGACATCCCCGTGAACTATTTGTTTGTTAAAAAAAAACCTTTGTGTCAAGTGCATGGACATTTGGACATTGGACGTATTATCTCTGGAGGCCTGAAGTGGGATGAGCACACAGACTGGAGTTTAGACCGGTCAACTCAACAATGCTCCGAAAATAACCATTGGTAATATCTTAAGCTGTGTTGGGTTCAACATTGGACAACTCCCCTGCACAAATTTGAGCTTTAATAAAAGAAATTGGTTATGCATATACAGTTGTCATGAATAGGGGGAAAAAAAGCAAAGAGAAAGGAAATCCATCAAAAATGATAACTGACAAGGACTCGCAACACTGCTCTTGTTTGCAGCCAGCCTCTAGTGGTCATTGGAGGAACTGCATTATTTGGTACTTTCTTGTTTTGAAAGGGAGGGTGAGGCTTATTTGAGAATCAAAATATTGTAGCATTAGATCCCGTCTTCAGAGTTTAAATCTATTTTCAAGTGTCAAAGTAAAGACTCTCAACCTGTGACATGATTATGATGCAGAAATCCCATAACAACACACAACTAGTAGGGTTTCCAGTAAATTATACTCAATACATTCCCACTTTTTCATTCTTGCAATCTTAATATTTAAAGCTCTAAGAACCAAATAAACAATGATGATGCATAGATGTGTGTCTAACTGTAAAATGTATCAAAATGATCTTTACTCCTCAGGCTTCACACGCATAAGCAAAACGTGCAGCAGCAACAGGTATTATAAAGGTAAACAAGCCACTGGAGTTAAAAATCATAGGACGGTTACAGAGTTTGCGCCATTGGGCAAGAACTCACCTTGAAATGGACTGGATGCCTGCTGGGCCAGAGTGAGGTGCTCCTCTGTGAGATGGTAGATGGGCTGATGCTGGTTGATCTCCACACTGGTGCACACATTACTTTCCCCGTGTAAAAAGAAAGTGAAGGCGCAAGAAAGATGCTCACTGTGGACAAGTAGAGAGGGAAAAGAAAGTTGAGCGGTTTGGCATTGCAAAAGCTTCATGTGCACTTTTAGAGTGCAGCAAAAGAACATGGAGGCTAGAGATCACTGCACAATGATCATGATCGTAGATTGCAGGTTCGATTCCCGCCTTGCACGCCCATGAGTCGATGTGTCTTTGAGCAAGACACTGAACCCCACCTTGCCCCTGTTGGTAGGTGGGCGCCTGTGTTTGGCAGCGGAGCGGCCACCAGTTTGTGAATGTGTGTGTGACTGGGTGAATGGGTCTGTGACTGTAAAGCGCTTTGGGCCTTGTAGGTAGAAAAACGCTATATAAGTATACGCCATTTATATTTTCATCAGAGCGCAATTGAAAATGTGTTCTCAAACGGTGAAAATGGGGCTTTTAACATGTTCTTTTGGCATTTTTCTGTTGATGAATGACACAAAGAAAAGTAAGCTCAGAATTGCATTTCTGAGTATTGCTTCAGTCAAATCATTGTGAATCGGGAGCAGATGAGAAAAATGTATTTGTGATGAAAAAGAACACACTGGGTGGGTCACAATTCTAATGCATTCACTTGCAGACAAATAGATCTACGTCTTTGTTTTTGTTTTTTCATTGTCTGAACTGGAATCTGGATATAAGTTGTACGGATGGATGACTCCAATAATGATCACAATTTTTGTTGCACCAGTAATTTTAGGTTGGGCAAGAGGGGCTGTAAGCTAGCAGGAGAGTAAACAGAACTCTCAGTCATGGGAAGAGGAAGAGGGGCGAGGTGTGAGGCGGGGGCGGCTACAAATGGCATAAGTATAATAAGAAAACCACTGGGAACACTTTTACAATAGATCAAATGATGATCAGAGTGGATCTTCAATGTTTTATAAAAGGGGGCTTCCTTAAATGTGCTGGATATCTCTGTTAACCTTTTATTTTATTCAGAAATCCCTGCAGATGCCACTAAATTTTCATTTTGCAGTCTTTGCTGTGCATGGCACTCGTCCGTGGGGAAATAAAAATCTGCTTGTGGTCAAATGCTGAGGTCAGGATGCAAGCAGTCAACAAAGCAATGCTTACAAGTGTTGTGTGAGAGAGCTTCATTCTGCTTACTGTGTGGTGCTTAAACAAAGGCTCCAGCCCGGACCAACCCTGCTGCAGCAGCCCTTATAAGCTCAGCTGTTAAACAGCACCTACACTGCCTCACACAGACACATTGCAGCTCCTGTCTGTACAAATCTTGCCTGTGCCAGTCTGACCTCAACAGCACACAGAAACTACAGAGAGAGCAGAGGAGCAGGGCGAAATGCAAAGTGCATTGTCTGCAGCTTCTGTCTCTTCTCCAACAAACACATACAATCACAGAAAATGCAGGAGGTGGCACGAGTAACAGATGACCAAATGAGTGTGGAGCCAGAGAATTTGGAAGTGGACCAAAGATGGTTGCTTTGTCTGCGGATTTGGTTAAGCAAACATGTCTTTTGTGTCAGTTCGTGGTACTGTGACGCACCTAAGACGCAGAAGATGAAGGAAAAAAAGCTTTAGGAGAGCAATGCAGACGATGAAGGACAACCAGGTTGGTTTGAAATTGATGAAGTAACTCTGTTATTTGCCTAATTTAAAGACTGGATGAAGATCTGACCTTTTTTATCTTTTTGGTTTTTTGCCTTGTGGTGTAAATTTTCTTTAAAGCCCTTTTAGCACTTTTTTTTTCTTTTTCAAACAAGGTGTACTCCAATTTGTTTGACCATTACATTACCTATAAGCAATGCAGGTTTATTTGGGAGTGGACCGGTCAAACTTCTACAACTTCATCTTCTTCCAGCATTCTACCAGCAGAGCATGCTGCTCTAAAACATTCATGTAAAGTTAGGACAAGATTTATTTTTCTCTGCTGTTTTGCCACCATTACAACATAAATGATTACTACACAGAGATCTTTTTACAAGAATAAAATCCAACTCTTTGATTAACTGAAGAATCTTCGGATTACTCAACAAAAAATACCTTAGGTTTTTTTTGTTTTACTTTGAGCTTGTTAGGCATTTTTTAAGAATTTAAAGCATTCCTGTTAGTGTTATGAAAATAATGTTTTGTCACTAAAAGGAACTCAGCTGACCTGCCAAAATCTCCAAGAGTTTAATTTCATCAAATGTTTGGTTTCCTAACTGGGCTTTACACAAATGTTACACAATATAATGTCTACATTTGACAAATTGTATAAATAAAGTTAAATTAGAGAAACATGGTAGAGAATGTCCAGATCTGTTTTCTGATAAACACCTGCATCATCTGCATATTTAGTAAGAGCTATTTTATTAGCAAGAACCAGTGTACCAATACTAACCTCAATTTTTACGTTTGCTTTGATCATAAAATTGGGTATATAGCAGTTTACCACTGCTGTTCATCAGTAAGTAATTGACAAAATGTACTAAATGTTAAGCTGTCTGGAAGTAACTGTAGTTGATATGCTTTTTGTTTTACTAAAAGCATAGTAAAGAAAGCTATTATTTGCCAAAATTAGTCTACAGGGATTTTTCATTGATGTAATTTACTATGGCAGCTAATTCTTTAAATGACATTAAATTTTCCATAAACCTATACCAACATGATTGTAATCCATTATGCTTAATTGGCCAGTAACTGAGGTGGAACAAAAGGTAAAATACCGGTGAGGGAGGAAGGAACAAAAGCAATTACCAGCGATTAACTGCAGAAAGGCAGAGCTGGACTAACTGTAAGCATAGGAACACAATGGTGTAGAGCCAGGTGAGGCGGTGAAAGAACCACTGGGGAATTTGGCCACAAGCTGGCACAATAGAAGAGGCGCTATTGTCTGAAAGGTGTGCTGTGACGCTCAGGTGGGTAAGTAGTAAATTACACTACTTTGCAGTTTGCTAGAGGAGAGGGGGTTGAAGACCCCCTTCCACTCCTGAGGACATTTTACCCACCAGGAGGGAGATAAAGATGGGGCGGAAGGATAAATATGTTTGCACAACAGGTTACTAAATAGTGAAAGACAAATGAACAATGTTCTGAGGAATAAACAAAGGCAACATGAAAAGGAAAGAGCTGAGGGTGAGTTTGGCAACGATTAGATAAAATGTTTTAGGTTGTGTCCGAATTCACTGATACTTCCCAGTTAGCGCACTGCATAGGGCGTTCCAAAAACTACAGTCTAATAAATATTCGGAAAAGGTGACTATTCTATACTATGCATTTTAGTTGCCAGGACACATTTAGAAAAAAAACACTACAATAGGTTTTGTGATGCTAAGATTATCACAAGTTATGCAGTTTGTGTGCATGTAAATATTTTTAGCCAAATTATAAATAAACCAGTTACTAAAACACAAAACTAATATAAAAAAGAAGCTGATTTCTTAAGATCAACATTTTGCGTTTGAACTATTTATGAAGGTTGAAACCTAAGAGGCATGTTTCAGTTGAATGTCAACAGGTGCTCCAACAGCTTCCTAGCTGAGAAAGCGCGGCGGCAGCGGCGTCAACAACAGCGCGTGACACATTAGCTTGAAACTGCCTCACTCCCTGACACCGGCACACAAAAGGAACAGGATTTACTAAAGCTTATGTTGTGACAAAGTACAGCACAGCCCCATTGAATTGGTCAGTCTGTCTCTGTGCACGCCTGCACTCTGGGCTGTCCACACAAATACACTGCACTGTGCCAATTCCAGTCTTTCAGAAACATCCACGCGGCCGCTGCAGCCGCTGCCGCTGCTGCTGCTGCTGCTGCAAACACCGACAGACTGGGGGGGAAAAAAGTCTACTGGTAAACAACAGCTGCCAAGCAAGGCGGCAGTCTGTGCGCAATAGCTGAGAGGAGGCAACTGGGTCAGCCATAGGTAAAAACCAACAATAACACTGATTTAACAGCCAATACAAAATTCATAAATGTATTTCTTAGTGGATGAAATAGATTTTATAAAATATAGCCCCACCTAAAAACCCAAAGTTTAGGTACAATCAAACTACCTAAATCCGAATCAATTATGAAAAACAAAATATTTGTGTTCCCCTTTTTAGTTTATTCAAATAAAAAATTAAAAAAAAGTATTTTCAACGAGATGCAAGTTTTATGCCATAATTTTTCTGTATTGTTCTTCCAAATATACAAATATTCTTCTTCTTCTGCCTCCAGCCCAAATTAAAATCATGATTCATGAGTTTCATCTCAAAGCTTCACCCTCTGCCTAAGGGTTTCCAGGAACTCCCTGAAGCCCCAGACTCACTGCACACCGTGTCTGCTGCACTGTGTTAAAGCTGCCTCAAGACTCACGTTCTCTGGGATTTCAGAATGCCATCTTCCCTGCAGCAAGGCGCTGCTTGCACATCAAAAAAAGGCCAACCTCAAACGCTGTGCTGGGTACAACTGAAGGCTGCACATGCTCAAATTTAAAAGAAAACCGCACGATGCCAAGAATGCATGAGCCTCTTTACGGGACACGACACTCTTGCACATTTGGAGGACCAAAAGAAATCACAAATAAATGACGAAAGTTGAAAAGTCTTTAAAACAGAAATCTATTCTCATCCAGCACATCAGTGGGATTTAACTTAAAGTTTAAATGTGCATCTTATGACAGTCATGCTAAAAAGAGAGTTTTGTTGTTGCGGCCACAAAACTCATCTGTTTTTCTGCCACGTTCTTTATTCCCACCAATCTTTTCTTTTCTTGTTACATAATTACTAGCAAATGACCGATCTGCCTTCTTTTTGAGTCCTTGGTCCCTGCCGCTGCCCACAGAAGCTCCACGTTCTCTCTAAGGTGCCAAACCGCCGTTCAATAAGGAGACGATAAGACGACACAAAGCTGGGCAGGTGGGCGCCGTCATCCAATGAAGGCCAAGCGGCAGAAAACAGTGGAGCAGAGGAAGTGAATAGTGGTTGACTATCACTGTCTCATGAGTCCTGTTAGCAAAAACAGAATACAGATAACCATAGGAGATAATAATTAAACAGCTCTTTAAAGTTGTATTTGTACCTAATGCAGATTTAATACAACAAGTTATCTTCTTCAAGTGTCAAAAACTCTTCTCTAAAAAAAAACCCACTCTGATCATCTATTGTAAAATTGTTCCCAGTAGTCTTTAAATTATGATTTTTCTGAATTAACCTAAAGAAAAAAAGCATGTGTTCTCTTCTAGGACATAATTTTTTGCAGAGTGGCAGGAGCTCATTAGAAATTTACCTTTAAGTAAATGGCAAGACCACTGGCTCAGAGCAACCTTGCACCCCTTTCCAGTAGTCCATAACTGAGAGCTCTCTGTTCACACGCCCTCCTGTTAGCTTACAGCCCATCACACCCCCAACCACACAAAACTGGTGCAACAAAAATGGTGACCAATACTGGAGCTATCCGGCCGTACAGTTTAGATCCAGATTCCAGCTCAGACGAGAAAAACAAAGACAGACATGGATTTATTTGTCTGCAAGTGGATGATCAGAATGGAGCGGAGTAGGAAGCTTATGGCCCGTCCAGCATATTTCCTATGTAACAAATTCCATATTTTTCAAATGGCTTTTCTTTAAATATGATCCTAGTTCACATGATTTGAATAAAGCAATACGGATATAATAATAATAATAATAGATTAGATTCATCTGCGCTTTTTCTTGGTGCTCAAAGCGCTAACGTTGTGTCCATTATTTCCGATACTGTATTTATCCCTCAATGGGGAAATTCGTCTCCGCATTTGACCCATCCTCTGGGGGGAGCGGTGAGCTGCAGCTGAACCACGCTCTGGAGGCGGTAGCGTTAAGGGCCTTGCCTAAGGACCCTCACTGAGTGATGGATTCCTGGATGGTAGCTCTTCACCTTACCAACCGAGCTACTCAGCCGCATTATTCATTCACTGCTCATTCATACTTAGTGATGGTAGCTACTGTTGTAGCCTCAGCTGCCCTGGGGCAGACTGACAGAGGAATGGATGCCAGTTTGCGCCTACGGCCCCTCTGACCATCATTCCTACACATTCACACACCAGTGAAGCTGCACTGATATGTGTCCTCCCTAGGGTTGGGCGATGTCCCCTAAATTGGCCGTTGACGATGTTTGCCGTCAACCATCGGGATGGACGATGACATCGTCGGGGGGGGGGGGGGGGGGGGTATTTTTTTTTTACATTTTTCGTTCTTATATAACTGCTATTCGTTATTTTGCTTTTTTCATTTTATTTCCCAACTAATGACTCATCCGCGTGATCCAGTATAAACTGAGGGAATTGACTTCAACAAAAAAAGTAACAAACAAAATAGAAAAGAAGTAGTCCGCTCCCGCACTTAACTAGCGAAGTGGACCGGCGGAGTGCGGACTTACAGCTTTGTGTTTGATGGGAAGGGGGGGGGGGTACATGAGCGGTATGTGTGGGAGATTTAAGACTGCGATCCGTCCCGCAGCTCTAGGGGTACGAGCTACCGAACTCAGAACCGGGTCTAAAAGTGAGTGTCTGAGCACAGCTCGGATCGTCAGCACACACAGCGGTTTTGAGCTTCAAAGCACAAATGTCGCTCAGTCCTTAGAAAACATTCAAACAATGACGTGGATTTGTGTTTCCAGTCGTGTCCCGACTAAATAACGGCTGATGTTATTCACAGCATGCAGCGCCACCCAAAGCTAATGTTGAGGAGCTAACAACAGCGCTCAGAAAAAGCGCTGACAACACGGATTAAGATTCAAATGATGAGCGAACAGGTGTTTCATAATAACCGTAACATTATTAAAAGCACGTTTAGAAGATCATCTCGTATTTTACCGAGCTGACATGTCAATGAATATACCCGCTCGGCGCTGTAGCTTTGTATTGAATTGTTACATTCAATAAAGTTTGAAAAAAAAAAGCCGCTCGGCGGAATTTATATCCTTCCGGTTTTTATTCCGACGGAAAGTGTGACCTTAGTGAACGTTTTTATATTCTGAAAACATTTTTTCTGGGCCCATGTACACGGTTGGATTCTAATCCGACCATTGATCCCATCAAGATATTTTTTTCATGTAACCGCGTCTTATGGGGTCCACTCGCAACGTGGCGGGGGCGTGGCATCACGATGGTGGTCTCTCCATCGGGATGTCAGTCACCCATCACGATGGACGATGATATCGTCCATCGGCACAACCCTAGTCCTCCCTCATCAGAAAAATGCCACAATAACACGTTGAATAAACACCCAAAAAAACATTTTGATTGTAGTGGGTTTTGGAGTCTCTAGTCTTCCATAGACATTATTTTTTTGTAAGATTCTGACTTTTTCTTCATCAATTAGTTAAGGACTTACTGAACTGATTACTACTCCGATAATATAATCTGTTTTAGTTTTAGACTAACCGCAATAATCCTGCCTAACGCAGTTTTCTTTCAAAAATAAGTGATAACAAACAGCGGGTAAACCTCTCCAATGGAGATAAAGCGACAATTAAAAAAAAAAAGGCAATTAATATGCCAGTGACGCCATCTCATTATCTTGTGTGGTATCTGTATGAAAGCTTGCCAGCAGATAAATTTGTGGCTTGTTGTTCCAGGAAATTGTAACAAAAGCAGCTGCCACACAGGCCTGGAGGGAAAACATCAACATTCATTTATTCATATCATGAATTCTGATAATTTATTGTGAGTTGACATTTTCTTTCCCAGGATTATAGTCTTTTCATGTTTGTGTGCAATAATTGTCACAGACCATTCCATCTGCAGTTTTATAACTCACTCCTGGAGCACTTGCAGCTATTTTGTGTGTGTAGAAACTTTTTATCCAGAAAGACCTTGCTTTTTTTTCTACTAGCTTTGAAGTAAAGTGGGCTTGCACAGAACTTCAAAGTGCTGTTGCAGAGCTTTTTATCATTGTCACCAATAAACAAAGACAAGAGTTTTCTGGGAGCATAAACTACTGAGGACAGAGCTTTACTGTGAAGGAGGGCAAAAGCCTGTGTCTCCTCCTCAAACACCCGATTTCTAAAAGAAAACTTGAACCTTGATCTGAGGTTAATCAAAAGTCTTTTATGGGCCACAGAGCGAAGTGGGAGAAAGGGAAAGTGCAGAGGAGCTGCTACATTCCACAGATGTTTGTGGGGCTTGGCTGAAAATGCTCCAAGAACGACCTTCCGTTTTGACTGATGCAGACATCCCCGTTTCAGAAAAAAAAAGAAGAAGAATGAACTATCTGTTGCGGCACATTTGGCTTTATTCACAGCAGTCACCTTTAATCTTCCTTGTAAGCAGAGATCTGCCATTTGTGGGTGCTTGTTATTGTGATCTGGGGCATGAAAACATGTTTGGACTGGTCATGTGCTGCTGTGGTGACGGGATGTGCTGGCATGGACGCACTTTTCTGGCAAGACCTTTGTAAACACTGTCCCAGAATGGAGGCTTACGGTAATAACACACAGCTCTGGCGATGGATCCTGACGTGACAGACCTGTTATGATTCCAGCCTTTAAAGCTCTTTCTTGAAAAGCAGAAAAAGGAGGAGAAGGATCCTGATTATCAGCCTCGAAGTTAGATCTGCACAGCCGATGACGCCATGGTCATAATAATAGAAAGGAAAGCATAATTCTATATGGCTATAAATAAATAAACAAAGCAGAACAGAGAACAGACTAAAGAGATTGACAGGACAAACATTCAGGGATTTCTCTGGTGCACAGCCACCCCATCAAATGGAAACAACTCAAGTGTCTAATGCCACAATGGCATCAGCACAAAAACACACAGAGAACCACACACTAAGGTATTAACACAAAAATCATCTGGAAAACTGGGTGAAAACATCCTCGCCTGAAACTCTGAAGCCCAACATTTATTTGCTTCCAACACTTTTCGTAATCCCACTGTTTACGCTCACCAACAGATTAGCATTTTTACTCAGAAACGTTGACGCAGCATCTGCTCCCTCTTGTGACTGAAACATTTCTGCTCTGTGACTAGAGCCCATGATGAAAACACGAGTCGAAATCACAGATTATTCACAGTTAATTCCGCTGTATAATGGAGTGCAACTAAAAATGATCAGCGTAATTTGTGATGCTAGTGTGTAAAAATGTTAAGCCTGTTTAAAGGCCTATGGGTCATTAAATCATTATGGCATAAGTAAAATGACTTGCAAAGTTGTAATTAAAAAGATTCATTATTCAGAGCCTTGAGCAATTAGTCCGCCTTATCCTGGATTAACGCGGGGCTTCAGCATAGGACGAGGCCCACTGCCTCTTCATCCCAGCTAAATGAAATCTTACTGGGAGAGATGTGCCATTTTTTTCTGTTGTCCAAGTTTAAGGAACATCCACAGAGAAATTTAGCTGCGTGGTTCACAACAATTTGAATAAAGAAATACTAAAACAAAAGCAACTTTAAGCTAACTTGTTTAATTTATCTCCACCATCATCAGACAATGCCACAAAAAGACCATTTTCATCGGTGAGGGTTATTATGTAAAAAAAATCTTGAATTTATTTTTGAGTCGAAGCAGTATCTCTAAATAAACTTGTTTTTACTTGACATCATATTTTTAAGATGAAGTTTTTTTTGTGAATAGTGAGAGGTCTTTGCTTTCTTGATTTGAGGAAACCGGAAAGTTTAATTTGACACGTAATTTACATACAAGACAAAATGATCTTGTCATTCTAGAACTTTAAGAACAGAGTAGGATATGTCTGGGGCATTGACTGTAAAAACAATGAACAGCCATTTCCTTCCTTCTCGTGCTCCCAAATAGGAAGTATCATTGCTTCCCGAAACGGGCACCGCCATGTTGAAACCAGTCGACAGTGATTGGTCCGAGTCGCTCTAAGTCATCGCATCTATGGCAACTACTGTCAACATGGTGGCGCCCGTATCAGGAAGCAATGGTGGACTTGGCGAGAGCCAAAGGCATGGTAAGTTATGTTCTATGGGCGATGTCACACCGTCATTCAGCCATTGTTTTTACGGTCAGTGGTCTGAGGGGAAATGTGTATAAATGACCTACGTTGAAGGTATAAAACTCCTGTTTGAGGAATACGTAGTTATTTTATGACATAATATATCCAATCATAAGAGCAATATACATAAATATGAGTGTTTCATAGCTAATTTCAAGATCCAAAAATGGCAGGCGATCACAACTTATTTTAGGAAAAAAACCAGGACAAAGTCTATAAGTTCCATTAGCTGATTTTTTTTTCACTTCTAACAAGAGAAAACACCTTAAATTGTATATTTTTTGTGCACCTGTTCCGCAGGAGAAAGAAGGACAAACTGAGCTGTCAAAGTCATGTCTGACACGGAATCCACTACCATAAAAGGCAAAGCTAGAGGTGAAAACAATTACACTCAGGCAGAGCAGAAGTGAACAGTGAGATCACACGTGTTTCACTGGACGGCTACACAGCTTCTGCACAGGTAGAGTGCACTAAAGGCCCAACTTCTTTGGTTTGAGGAACAAGTCAAAGCACGTTTATCTAAAATCTCACATTCTTTCATATTCTTTTTGAGCTTTCACAAACTTGTTAATACTACAAAAGTTGACGTCGCTGAGGTAAACATCTTAAAACCACAAAAGAGATTAACTTTCAGATTAAGGACGACACCATAGGAAGCTCTATAGAAAGGGACACATGGGACAGGAGCGAGGGAGAGAATAAGGTAGTGACGCCTGACGGATTAACAACGATGACTTCTTCAGACCTTTGCTTGGCCCTGTGCACTGCAATAGCCTCTGGTCTCAAGGGAAAATAGGAAGAATGGAAGGAATGCACCGGCTCGGGAAGAGGGAGGGAGAGACAGAAACACGGGATGCAGGATTCCCTCGGTGAACACGGAAATGCCTCAGTGCTGTGGAGCCTGCGGTTTACAAAGAGGGATTTACACTGGCAGCACTGTACACAGAAGGAAAGCACTGCTTGATCAAAAAAAAAAAAGATTCACTTTCAATTTCCTGTACTTAATATGAGTTTAATATTTTATGGTTTTATTTAGGTTAATTGTCTATAAAAGCTGTTAAACAATAACTCATAAATGTTCATTTGTGTTAAGAAAGTAGGATATATATATATATATATATATATATATATAAGTATACAATAAGTATTTGATCACCCTGTGATTTAGCAAGTTCTCCCACCTAGAAAACATGGAGGGGTCTAAAATTTTCATCATAGATGCATTTCCACAGTGAGAGACAGAATCTGAAGAAACACTCAGAAAAATGAGGTATTTATACAGTTATTTCTCATTTTCAGAGATTCTGATCCTGATTTTGGATGAGTTCCTCTCTGCAGGAACTTTTATGGGAGTCCAGATTAATAGAAGCAGATGTTCAAGAGGAGTGGCCTTTTCTTTCCAAGAAGCACGTCAATGATTACAAGAGTCCATTTAAAGTTCATGACACTTTCACACACAGCTCTTTTTAACATTCACTTTTCTTGCTGCCCTGAATACATTTACACAGAGACCTTAAACCAGACTGGGCCGGCCTATTGGCCCGAAAGTAAGCCTCTGCTGATATCCCATCATCCCTTTGTTTACACTCTCTCCCGCTTGGTGCAACACAACTTACACACAACATGACTTTTGTCCAAAGCCCTTTGACCGTCAACATTGAAAAAGTCCAAATGCGTCCAAACGTTAGCTTTGAGCACAGACGGATCTCGTCGGATAACACGGTCCGCAGGTTCATCATTTTTCTTAGGTGAACAAAAACAACTCTTACCTGGTCTGTTTTAAGCTAGGACTAATTCTGACCAATTCCTACAAAAAACTCATATTAGCATGGTTGTTATTTTCAGGAAGTCGGATTTTCAACAAAAAAAAAAAAAGTATTTATCTGGTCCTAAATACCTGCCTTCGTAACCCTTGTGCTAAAAAAAACACTTAAATGTTGGGAGTGGGGTCATGTAGACCCAACAAGACAGTGCGCAGAACTTTTTCTTCTATGATTTTTTTTAATCTTCACTGGTTTCCATGGATTACATGAAATCCTCTTCACCTTAATCCACCTTTGTCATGGTAGCGATAACACGTCAATGTAATGGTGGGGTCATCTGGACCCCATAGGATAGCACAAGGGTTAAGTACATAACTTGGCTATGGTTGTCTACAAGGTTAAGAGCTCGGTTGAGAATATCAAGGAGGTACAAGGCTACATTTAAATGAGTGCACAGGTCTGTCACACAGGTGTGTGGGCAGTCTGTGTCCCTTTCTTGGCCACCCTAAAAACTTTTGCCAGTCAACGTAGGAACTGTCCTTAATATGTTCTGGCTTGCATCCCAATTGTTGGCAACCATGATTGTCTGTCCATCTTTGTGTGTTTGTGTTGTGCGAGGAGCAGGGGGATAAATTTAGCACTTTAGCCCCAGACTGGAGGCAGTGGCCCTTTATCCTGCACTGTCCTACTTATCAGAGTGCTGCTCTCTGCATCGCCCTGCCATCAACGCAGTCACCTCCAAAAAACCTCACAGGAAGGCTTGATGCAGAAAAAGAAAAAAGCCCACTCTATTGCAGGCACATTTTTAAATGTTCAGGAATGCTTTACATGCATGAGCCATCATGTGTTGTTACCAGTTGATATAAGTGCCCTTATTTTTTTTAATGGGTGGATTTGATTTGGGGAACGCAACACGCCGACAGGAAAAAACTGAGCAGACCGTGTGAGTCTCCACTGATGCATCAGCAGTGAATTATAGCTCCTGTAAGTGCAGCTTTAAACATCACAACTGCCGGATAGATTAAAACAAAAACAAAAAAAACACAGGTATACATCATCAAAGCAGACAGGATTTAATGCTGCTCTTATTTCCCTAATGCAGCCATTTAGACCATGAACAACCTGCTTTCTCTTGGAAACATGCAATCCCAGGGTGCTTTTCACTGTTGTCATGACAACCACGAGGAGCTGTGCCCGGCTTGCTCCCTCCCCTGTGTTTCTCTGGCGCTCTTTCTCTGCGTCTCCTGAAGGCAGACAGACTACCCAACAGAAAAGCGCCTGGTTGCACAAAGAGGCTGGATGACAGCTGTTTTAACACATTACAGCACACTCACTGGACTTCAAATATGTTGACTGATCAATTTGTGCAACTCCAAACTATCAGATAGAAAACGGTAGAACCATCTTTACGCCGACTCCTGAAAGTATTTGTTCAGACAGCACCAGAGCAACAGTTTTACTAATTTCCTGAAACTGAGTCTAAAAGAAAGAAAAATAAAGGACCAACTTCTGCCTTTTCCTTCAATTAACATTTTCAAATCCCCAACATGCGGTTGGCTGTGCGTCATTGACGGCAGACATCTGGTCAATATGACAAACAGAGAGGGGGAGGCGGAGGGATGATGTAAGCGTTTGGGTCTGGGGTTGAGGTTGTGAACACTGTCAGCTGACAACAGCCTCCACCAACTGGTGACTGGATGCTGTACAGGACCTGCCAGATGAACAGTAGGGGATCCAATGGCTTCCATCTGCAGCCTGGATCTGAGCTGCAGATCCACCAGCATCCCTCAGCATTTCAATGTTTTCTCTTTTGAATATTTCAAAAAACTTAAAAAAAACACATGTTGGAGATTTCTTCTACCAGTTTTACACAATATTCGTTAATAAAGATTTTGACTGTAGATTTTGGTAAAAATGTACAGTATCTTTATAAGTTGATGAGAAAAACTTATAGAACTTAAAAAAAAAATACAATTCATTGGATAAAAGTTTGACCACAGCTTTCATTTCTTTATACATCTGACCATTTTAAAAACTAACTAACTAAAAACTATCCACAGTCATGGGAAGAGTCCTTTGCCTTAAACCTGTGTGTGAGCTAATGTACACATCCAACTCCTTCAATGTAAATGCAGGTCATCAGTGTATATGTAATCAAAGTTTTTACAAACAGTAAGAAGGGTGTTTCAAAAAAGGCTGCAGCACTCACAGGGAGGCAGGGGTTAGTAAACTTTTTGGCCCGTGGGCCACAAAGGGTTTTTAAAATTGGATAGAAGGGACGGACCAGGAGCAGATGCGTGAAGTTTTTTGGTAATACAATTTATAAGAGAAAGAAATAACACGCAATCTGGACGGAAACATTTTTGGTTGAACATTAATATGAATTTTAAAAACAGAACATGTTTTAAAAACTGTGGCTTTTGTTCTCATTTGAGCCAATTGCACCGTTTGATGTACCTCGTGTAAAACCCAAACTTAGAGAAATGCTGCGTTCATGTGGCGTTTGAATGATCAGAGGAATGAAAAACAACAAATCTTCCAACTCCACATGGATTCTAGAGCGGGGGTCCCAAACTTTTTCTTTGAGGGCCACATAACTTTATTCTTTCTGTGATGTGTTCATTAATTAATTCCTTAATGATCATTTTAATAAAATAAACACTATTTATGAAGTAAAAATAAATGCATAAATAACTCTCTTTGTGATTTTCAAAGAAAAAAAAGTCAGGAAAAATTTAATACTAATACATTTCAAAAATATTACCAATTAATAGTCCGTCTTATCCTGTCACAGAACAGGGTGCACAGTCTGAACAAAAAAAAGCAGCTTCATCGCTCTAAAAGAATGAACAAAACCACGAAAGATGAACGGTGATGGAGAAAGGAAAGACTGTCTTCTGTTCTAATGGAGAGAGATTTTTAGAGGGTTCACATCGGGGCACAGACCGCAGAAGGGTGAAACAAAATGTTACGTCCTTTGTGGGTCTCCATTGTGAAGGCCAGATTAAAAAATGCATGTGACTAAACCTTAGTCACATGTACAAATACAGTGGATTGACCCATATGGGTGTTTTGGGTTGTCTGGCATGTGGAGGGTCATATAGAGGAGCGGCCGCATCTTAGGGGGAGTGCAGGAGTGTCTTACTGTCCCCCTGAGTGTATTGTGAAGTACTTGTAAGGATGATCATATCAGTTACACGCACCTATGGCATATGGGTGATGCTCCTCACTAATGCTGCTTACTATATTCCGGCTGCAGTCAACAACCTTGATATTTCATGCAGGTAACCTGTACTAAGGTTCAAGACACTGTTGAGCATTGCAGGGGGGAGAGAAAACTCCCCCCGTATGTGTTCATGTTTAGTTAGTTCCTAGTTTGAGGTCTAAAAGCTGTGGTCATATTTACATGAGACAACTTTTATTTACACTAAGATAAGCTTTCAGAATTTTATTTTAGAAATAAAGAGCATAAATGTATAGAAATACAGCAAAACTACACATCTTACAAGAGAGTCAAAAAAGTGAGAGAAATCTTTGAGGCTTTAAGAGTAAAACTTGGGACATGATTTAACAAAAGAGGAAAGAAAAAACATGAGGAGAGGGGGAGATCCACAGACGGGGAGGTCTGTGAATTCCACAGCATGGGAAAAGAGCATTGTTTTTCCGTCACTTGACTGACTGTCTGTGATCAGCATGCTGAGTAAAGAGAAGGCAAAGTTGTAAAATGAAAGTAAAAAGCTTTTGTAGTCTTCAAATCGGGCAAATATTTTGTTTCATTTCATTATTGAACTCATCAGCACAGTTGCACACTGACACAGTTTCCTTCAGCTCTGATAGAAAGCATGACTATAGTCGTATATAAAACGTCCTTCGTCTCATAAAAGTGATAAAAGTGTGCAAGAAGAAACAAATAAATTACAGCCAATTCTAGTAAACCTATACCGCATTCCTTTGCAAATTAACACATGACTTTTATTAGTCTGACCACACGGTCTCATGAGTGGCAAATATAAAAACAATGACTGTGTTCAAATTCCTGCCTTAACCCACTATATAGTGCACTACATAGTGCACTATGTGGTGCGTTCACCATTTTGCGTGGCTGTCTGAATCTACAATTCCAAAATTGAGTGCCCAAGAAATTTGCCATAGAAGTCTCTGCAAAAAACCAGTGTGCATCGATGCTCACTAGATCGGCGAATATAGACCACAATGCATTGCATCAGAAATTTTTTTGCCAAAACATGTTGCTGTTTTTTTTTATAAACCACCAACGTTTTTATCTTCAGAAGACAGTGGATTAATAAATAATCGTCACAAAACGCACATTTTGTAAAATCGATGACGTCATATCCTCCATTAAAAAAAAAAAAAAAGTAGTGAACATGGAGGCTGAATTGCTTTTAAAATTCAGGGCATAGCATAGACCAGTCCACATAGTCCAGCACTAGGTAGTCTTTTAGTAGTTAGGGGTTAGGTTGGGAATTCAGACATAGCCAAGAATAAACAGCAACAATATGCATTCATGACCAGAACCAGGATTTAACTTGGGGCACATCACATGATCGGAATCATTCAGAAGATAACAAAAAAAAAAAAAAACAAACAAGCTTTTACATGTCAAGGTAACCGAAAAAAAAAGACTGCTATTATCCTCTCTAACCAGCACTCCTCCTGTTATCAATACATCTAGACATAGTGTGCAAGAAGAGGAGGAAGGAGCCACCAAACTCTCAAAGGAAAGGAGAGGCAGCACATCTCCTAGTGTTTCACAAACTCCAGTGATACAACTTTCATGCAGTGTGTTCAGCCGACTTTGGCTAGAAGCGGTCCTGCTGCAACAAACAGCATTTTAACTAAACACTATATGAAAATGAAAACAAGCACATGTTCACCAATCCAGCAAGCTACAGCATGACGGTTAAGCCACAGCATGACGGTTAAGCCACCATGCTGTAGCCGTCTTGCATCATTGAATAAGCCGCAGGGTTGAAAGCGTGTGACAAATGTAGCGGCTTGTAATCTGGAAATTACGGTAAATACAATAAGATAAATGAATAAATAAGACACAAATTCTATAATATTCTGCCACTGAAATGTAAAAAAAAAAAAAAGCTTATTAACTAGGGCTGCACGATATGAGGAAAACTCACAATTTTCAATATTAATGATCAATATTGCGATGATGATATAATTTGCGATACATGAACAGATAGACAAAAGAACCAAAAATATCATTTCCATTTCACTGCAACAGTGTTATTTCAATAAGAGTCAACATAACTTAAATTACACTTCAAATGCCCTAGTCTACAAGGGAGGCAAACGTCTAACATAGAGAAGCACCATCCAATTGGTCAACGTCACGGCGTACATCCGATTGGTCAACAACGTCAAGGCGTCCATCTGATTGGTCAAATTGACCAATCAACTTATTTGATTTGTCAAATACTTAGGGCTGCATTGGGATTGTTTTAGCACATTTAACTATTTATCGCAATTTTCACCATCTTGTGCAATATGCGTATTGCACAGCTTAATATCGCGATAACGCTGAATTTGCGATTTATTGTGCAGGGCTATTATTAAGATTTTTATTATTATTTTATTATTATATTATTATTTTATTATTTTTATGTGAAGCAGTTGGTGTTGACACTTACATGAAAAATGCTTTACAAATAAAGTTGAATAAAATAAAAAAACTACTATAACACATAAAATTCCTAATCCAATCAGCGGTTAATGACCGATTCACTACATCTAATTTATTAAATCTCTATATGTATCTTTTTTCACCAAGAAGGGGGGCTAACGTGTTGACCCTGTGCAACTACAGTAGAAGGCCTTTTTCTGGGAACCACAAACCTGCATCAGCATGCTTTACAATCCAACAGAAGAACCCAATGCAGCAGAGAGACACCCCAGAGGTATTGTCTCTTTTTTCCAATACAGGTACACTACTGCTCTACTGCCCCAGCAAAGAGAAATAACAGACAAAGTGAAAGGTAGAAGTGATTCCAGCTTACCTCTTGTTGACAGGCTTTTCGTCCTTCTCGTAGGGCTTGACAAACCACTTGCCGATGCGGACAAAGCTGCGGTTCATGAGACAGCGCTCCAGCAGGTTGTGGATGGCTTTGAACAGCAAAGTGCGACATTCGTAGGGGAGGCCGTTCTCCCACAGGCCGTCATCCCCGGCTAAAAAAACAAAAACAAATGTAAAATGTAAAAACTGCAATGACAGAAGAGAACCAAGCGTGTCTGTTTCGAGCGCAGCAAAGACCAGCGCTGTACTTGCTCAGATGGCACATTCCCTAACGAGGCTTCTCATCTGTGTTTACTGAGTTTATGACATATGGAATCTCCAACTGTCATTATGAGTACACTGTCACAATGTGCTGTTAAAACCAGATCAATCTAATCATTTGAATCCATTCTCATCTTGTTTGGATAAAAAAGAAAAATCTCACTAAATAACAAATGCATACTCAGGCGGCTGAGCAGGTCGGCCAATGATCGAACTGTCGGCGGTTTGCTCCCTGCTCCCCCCAGTCTACTGTCATTGTGTCCTTGGGCAAGATACTCCACCACATGCATTCCAGATTGGAAGTTTCCACTCCACCAAGACATTTTTTCAAATACAAAATTGTTTAAAGTGCATCGTGGGTACTTTTGCAGATAGAAACCATGCCACTCAAACTGTCCAGGGCACTGGATTTTGGAATTATAAAGGCTAAACAAAGTTTACTTTTCAATCATCCTTGAAGACCCAAAGTGCTTTATGGTCACAGTCCCATTCACACACTGATGGCTGATCTGCTGCCGAACACTGGTATCAACCTATAACCACAAGGAGCACTGTGGGGTTCACGGGCATTTTGACACATGGGCAGGCATTGTGGGAACGGAACCTGCAATCTTTCGATCAGAGGCTGACCGCTCTACCTCTTTTTTTTGGTGAGATGAACCATTCAGCCAGCATTCTTTAAACCCTTTGAACAATAATAACCTTTAATGCAAATGACCTAGTTTATGACATCTTTTTAAATGGAATAAGTTTCAGTCTTTGTATAAAACTGAATTATATCTAAATCTATTTTTGTCAAAATAATGTGAATTTAATTTCTAGGGACCAGAAACATGACAAAGAAACGTTTGTGTGGAGAAAAACTTGAGATGAAATAATACATAACATTGACTATTAAATGCTCACTGTGAATATCTAAATTTAGTTCATGTGAACAGAAAAATTGACAAAAATAATTATCTTATTCAGAAGTATAAACCACTGTGGCTTTAATCACAGAAACCAAGAAATCTCTTCTACTTGTTTGGTGTTTAAGGCTCTGAAGGTCAAGTAGCCACAGGTTCTTGCCAAATGCTTACAACTTGTGAATGAATTGAGCCAATCACAATCAACACACGGTTTCTTAAAAAATGCAGGGGCAGAATATTATTGTTTTTATGACAGGGGCCTGCAGGCCAATAGAAAATTTAACCCGGGTCCACATTTGGGCCGGACTTTGGACATACCTGCCCTATATAGTGATCTATGAGTGAAATTGGACATCGCCCGTTTTTAAACAGAAAATGTACATTTTGTGACGGGTTACACAATAATTTTTTATTTGAAGCTGAAAAGATGGTGCCCAAAAATGCAAATGAAACCAAGAGTGTTGTGGCTGAGGCAGGGGTTGAACAGAAACCTGCACCTGCCTGCAGAATGACTGAGGATGTTTCAGATGTACTGCCATACTCCCGGACTTTCCACAACAGCTCCAGTTGACTGCCATTTTAGTAAAAATATTATGTTTTTGTTAAAGGTAAAACGCAAACATATTTAAAATGATCAATAATTAATTATGTGACAGAAAAATCTGCATCAGCGCACGAAAGTATTGATTGGTCAGACACTAATTGTATTGTACAAATACTGCTAAGCCTGACATAATCTGATTGGATAAACACTCGTGTGTTTCTGCTGTTTAGTTGAAGTTTTCTTTCATTCAAAATATTAAAGCTAACAATACAATTTCTTCATGTAACTTATCAAAGATGACGTTAACATACGCATTATAACTCACAGGAGCATGCTGTTTAGATAACTCAGGTAGACTGTGATACACCATTATCCAACAGGTACAATCGAATTAAATGATAACTATGACTTCAATATGTCTGCTGGGTTTAAGCTGCATGTTTCCTTTTTTCATATAACCCACTGGAAAGAAACAAATTGCCAAACCAAATGCTCTAACAACAAAGAACAGTGCCATTAGAGCCATATCAGACTTGCTTTCAGAATCCCATTCTGCGCTGGCCTCAATGCTACTCTAATCTCATTAACATGGCCTGCTCACATCTTATAGCACTTAAGCTCCTTTCAGTCAAGTCTGCAGCAAACATCTCCCTGAGTAGGCTGCCTCACCTGAGAACAGCCAAACAAGTGTGACCCACCTGTTGTGCCAGCTTGACAAGTGCCATGAAGGCACAATCCAGCTCTAAGCCTACTCCATTTCTGGAAAGTGCATCATAAAGAAGCCGTAACTCAAAGGTAAAGTAAAGTTTCTTCTGTGAAATACTCAAAGTTTTATGGTTTTCCAGAAAATAAATCAGGCTCCAAAGGTACAATTATAGAAGATCAGTGGAACAAAATCAAATAAAAAAAAAGTGCACCTACATACCAAGAGGAACAATTTAACACCCTATCAAATACCACAACTCTAGCAAACACAGCAACATGAGCTAGCCTTTAAACCATTCAACCAGCAGAAGAACAACTTCAGGCAAGCAGCCAAAAAACAGAAGCCACATGCCCAACCATAACTTGAGGAATAAGGTAACAAACCTAGAAAAGTGGGGGGAATGAAATCCAAAACAGTTGTTTCTCATCGAGAATTGAAAGCAGCTAAAATAGAAGAGGCAAGAAGTGAAAAGGTGTGTAGCTTTTTAGATGTTTTTAGTCCATCCAGATCTGACACTAAGGTGCCCTCTAAGCATGGTAGCCACAATACCCTTGTGCTAAGTCGGACCATAATGAGTTAAAACCAATGTTGAGCTGAGTGATTTATAATAATAATAATAAACTTTATTTATATAGCACTTTTCAAAATCCAGATTACAAAGTGCTGTACAGTTGATATGAGACAAAATCAGTGTTAAAAACAGTTTCCAGTATGGAGAAATAAAACCAGCACACGTATGAAATGGTGATAGTGGTTAGAATCAATAAAATAGATAAATCAGTAAAACCAATAAAATCAAGAAAACAATAAAATCGATAAAATCAATAAAATACAGTGTTTAGATTTAAGAACCAATAAAATCATTAAAAGCACACCTGAAGAGGTAAGTTTTTAAAAGAGATTTAAATACTGGTAGGGACCCAGCGAGCCTGATCTCTTCAGGGAGACTGTTCCAAAGTGTTGGGGCTCTTACAGCAAAGGCCCTATCTCCCCTGGTCTTCAATCTAGATTGTGGGATTGTTAAAAGGCCTTTTGCCAAAGATCTAAGATTGCGACCAGGTACGTAAGGAGTGAGGAGATCGGCTATATATTTAGGGGCCAGACCACAGAGTGCTTTAAAAGCAATTAATAAAATCTTAAAATCTATTCTAAAACGGACTGGGAGCCAGTGCAAAGACGCTAAAACTGGAGTGATATGGTCTCTCATTCTGGTTCCAGTTATGAGTCTGGCGGCAGCATTTTGCACTAACTGGAGTTGATACACACTCTGCTGTGAAAGGCATGTGTAGAGTGCGTTACAATAGTCCAAACGGGAAAAAATGAAAGCATGAATCACCATCTCCAGACATTTTTTTGATAGGAGGGGGGTTATCCTGTATAACCTATGTAGTTGCCAGAAACAAGATTTGACCACTGCTTTAACATGTGTCTCCAGATTAAGATCAGTATCAAAAATCACCCCCAGATTTCTGCAGCTTGAAGAAACATTATTCGATAGAGACTCCAATTTCGAAGCCACACCATGTCGGGCCTCAACTGAACCAAAAATAATCACATCAGTTTTGTCCATGTTCAACTGCAGAAAATTTTGGGCCATCCAGGTTTTAATATCAGCAATGCAGCTATTGAGATTATTTAAAAGACCAAGGTCACCAGGTTTAAAAGATAAGTACAGTTGAGTATCATCGGCATAAAAATGAAAATTAAGGTTATGTTGGCGTATTATCTCCCCCAGTGGTAACATGTAAATTGAAAATAGCAGAGGTCCCAGTACCGAACCCTGGGGAACGCCACATGTCATTTTCACCTTAGATGAGCAAGAATTGCCGATGAAAACATTAAAAAACCTGTCCGTTAAATAAGAATAAAACCAGTTAAAAACTGTGCCAGAAAAACCAACCCAAGATTTTAAACGTTGTAATAAAATGGAGTGGTCCACTGTATCAAATGCTGCACTGAGATCTAAAAGAACTAAATCGATATTTTTCCTGAGTCTGCAGCCATTAAAAGGTCGTTCATTACTCTCAGCAAGGCAGTCTCTGTGCTGTGGTTGGCCTTAAACCCAGATTGAAGGGTCTCAAATAATTTATTATTATTTAAAAAGGAAATTACCTGCTCAGCTACTAGCTTTTCCAGGATCTTAGCCAAAAAAGGTAGTTTTGAAATTGGTCTGTAATGCTCAAAGCAACTTGGGTCCAGGGAGGGTTTTTTCAATAGTGGTTGAATCATAGCAGCCTTAAAATCATCTGGGACTGTGCCAGTTGAAAGAGATGTGTTCATTAAGAACAGTATGTGGGAGCTAACAGATCCATATATTTCTTTAAAAAATCTAACTGGCATAATGTCCAGAGAGCAATGGGATGGTTTCATTTTATAAACAATCTCAGAAAGAGTGTTGGGGGAGATTGACTGAAAGTCTTCAAAGATCACTGTGGGTCTTGCAGGTGGAGTTGGCCGAAAAGGAGGTGACAGAGATTTGGTAATAGATATCTGAGACCTAATGTTAGAAATTTTGTTAATAAAATGATTTGCAAATTGCTCACAGATTGCTGGAGAAGTCGGTAAATTGCTAGTATGTGGTGCTTCACTTAGCTGATTAATGACCTTAAAAAGTACCCTGGGATTGTTTCTATTGGTATTAATTAATTGTGAGAAGTAGTCTGATCTTGCCTTTTTCATTTGACGGTTAAAATTATTCATGTGGTTTTTCAGGGTTTCTAAGTCCACAGATGATTTAGAAGCTTTCCACTTGCGCTCAGCTCTGCGACAAATTCTTTTCGAGTTGCGAATACTGTCAGTCATCCAAGGCAGATTTTTATTTTGGACTTTTCTCAACCTGAAAGGGGCAATTTGGTCCAGGATGCATGCAGTTGCTGAGTTAAAATTTGATAAAATACTGTTTGCATCAGAATTTAAAACCAAAGGGGCCGAGAAAACATTTCCAAAATTTGCTGCAGTAGATGAGTTGAAGACACGTGAGTAAATGAAATTAGCCTTAGACTCAGGAGGATTGCCATTTAGTTCTGGAGAAAATAAAATGCACTTATGGTCAGACATGATAAAATCCATACATGACACATTGGGGACTGAGATCCCACATGTTAAGATAATGTCTAGTGTATGACCTTTTATATGGGTTGATCCAGTGATAGCTCGATCCAGGTTAAACGAATCAATGATGTTTAAAAATTCCTTTGCTAGTAGATTATCTGGGCAGCACACATGGATGTTGAAATCTCCAGCAATAATAACTTTATCATGTGTTGGCATAACCAGGGAGAGAAGTTCAGCAAACTCCTCAATAAAACCAGAGGTTGATTTGGGGGGCCTATAAATAAGAATACATAAAACTTTACTCAAACCAGTTATATAAAAATATAAAGACTCAAAAGATTTAAAATCACCAAAAGTGGCTGAAGTGCAGTTAAAATTATTGTTGTATAGAATGGCAAGTCCCCCACCCCTCCCTGAGGGTCTGGGTTTGGTAAAGAAGGAGAAATTGGGCGGGGAGGATTCTATTAGGGGGACACAGTCTCCATCCCTAAGCCAGGATTCTGTTAGCATTAGAAAATCTAATTTATTGTTAGTAATGAAGTCCTGGCAAGTAAACGATTTGTTAGCCAGGGATCTAATGTTCAGAAGTCCAAAGTTTGTCAGGTATGACGCAGGGTTTGACGAAGGATTAATAGTGATCATGTTATGAGGATTTCTAGACCTCCTATATTTAAGAGGATAATGGTTCTTTAGCTGGTTGTAAGATGAATTGAGTGGATGAATCCTCTTATTATATAAGACAGTTACATTACATATGGGTTGAGATTGTGCAGAACAATTGTATACTAACAAAGGGGATTTTCTTTGGGAAATAATTGCACAACAGTTGGGAGTCTGTGAGGTAATTGGGCAACAGGGGGAGCTGGTGAGACAGCCGTGCGGCTCCTTAGTAGCAGAAGAAGAAGCTGGAGGAGCGCTTTGTTGTGAGAACAGTCAGTCACGTGGTATTGTCTGAACGGCATATCTGATATTTGCTGATAAAATCGAACTACCCAACCTGTTTGGGTGAGTTCCATCCAGACAATAAAAAGAAGTGCGGTTCCAGAAAAGATTAAAATTGTCAATAAAACAACACTTTTGTGTCAGGCAAGCAGCTTGTAGCCAGGTGTTCATACCTAGTAGACGGCTGAAGCGTTCCGTGCTCCGGGATAATCCTGGCAGAGGACCGCTGATGAGAACTGTCTTTCCACAGTTTTTCAAAAAATTAAACAGGTCCATGAAATCCGCTTTGATTTTTTCAGATTCCCGGCGGGAGGTGTCATTACAGCCCACATGCACTATCATACGAAAAACAGTTGTTGGAAGTGATTTTAGTATCCCCGGTAGTCTTTCCACAATGTCCCGAACTGTAGATCCAGGAAAACAGCGAGTGACAGCGTTGAAAAATCGGACATGTCTTATGATGCTGTCACCCACTATCAGGGTAGTGGGAGCAAATAGGGGGCGAGGTGGAGGCATGTGGGGCTCAGAGTTTGCTGAGTCCACACCACTTGGCTGGACAGGAGATGCTTCCTTCTTGTGTTTCTGCTCCGTCGGGGAAATGCTCCTCTGTGACTCCAGGGATGGAAGCCCCCCGTGGCGACGACGTAGTACGGCGTTTTTCAGGAGGATCCTCCGCCGTGAAGAAGAGGTGGAGCTGCGATGGGAAGTTACGGGAGACTTTCTGGAGATGTTGATTTCTGTATCCATCTTGTTTTGCCTCTCCACTTCTGGCCGACGGGGGATCACAGACGCCAAGGAATTCGGATCCAGGTTTTGTGGGGTTGCCGAGGGCTCGGCCTCATGCGTCACAGCTGACAACTTCGGATTCAGGGGAGGACGCTGTGGGGATTCCCCAGCCTGATTGTCATCCGCCAGCACAGCAAAACGATTGACAAGGTTTAATCCAGGAGCTTGAGTTGAGAGGGAACGGCTTGGACCTTTTTGATAGCCACGTACGACCACCTCCGACCATGTTGACCCCGCATTTGGTGTTGAGCAGGACGCTGGTTTCTCGGGATTCCAAGGCAGTGTGTCCTGGAGGGTTTGGTTTAGCGTGGCTAGCCGCTGTGATTGACTACCCGCTAGATCCATGTAGTTCTGCAACAAGGAATCCTTCTGTCGCAATTCCTCGGAGAGTCGGCGGATGTCTTCTAACAGGTTAGCGATTTTTTTATTCGCTTTCAGAAGCATATTGCTGTTAACTTCGACACCTGGACTGTGTACTGAACGGTTGAGCGTGGCAGCAGCCATGACGAAGCTGTTGGAGGATGGAGGAGGATGCTGAGGAACTTCAGCAAAGGTTGGAAAAGTCCAAGGGAAAATGCTTGGCTGATTTAGCAGCTGGTGTGGCCAGGCTGAGAGGCGCGGAAGCTTTACAGGGCAAAAAGTCAAAAGGCAAAGAAAGTTTTACCCCTGAGGCTTTCATGGAGCCTTCATAAGGGGAACCCGCGAAGGGGGGTCTAAGGGCAGGGATGCCAGTATAGCTTAGTCAGTTTGTTAGTTTATTTTAGTATTTTCGTATTGACTCTTTGTATTCGTGATCCTTTTGAGTTCATGTTTTACTTCAAAGCCCATCGAGACGACTGTTGTTGTGATTTTGGGCTATACAAATAAAATTGAATTGAATTGAATTCATAATAATGAAATAGTAGGAAGATGGACTTAATTTAATGAATTAGATGCATCCGGGTGTGACAAATCATTTCACCAAACAGCCAAATGAAGGACAGTGTGGCGTCATTTCACAGCAAAAAAAAAAAACAAAACACCAAAGCAGCGCTTAAACCCTCAGTCCTGAGGCGTGTGTGTAACTTGGCAGAAAACTCCCTGCTCTTAGTTGAAGTGATTTCCAGCCAACATCTCATCTGTCTTATGCATGGTGCCCTCCCCCTTAACCGTTACCACTCGGTCGCTTTCCTTCAGCAATGTAAGCCTCTAAAAACAGGCGTCTGGTTTTCATCAAGTGTTCTGAACGATCTGATGTTCACTATGCAAGTTTCGCGGCAGCACTCCCAATTTGAGATGGACACAAACAGTGTTTCAGGCAGAGAGAGCTTCTGTTCCCAAACAAAAGGACGCCCACTTAAACCTTCATGTCTTAAAGAGTTTCAAACTTTGGGGGCTGGAGGGGAAAACTAAGGTAAATGGGACTCCAGGGTACTGAGACCAATAATGGGTTCTCCAAACGATACATCTCAGCCACAACCACAGGCAAACAACTGCAGGCTGGTTTAGACAAAAAACGAACTGCAAAACACTTGAATGCCCAAAGTGTTTGTTGATCTTATTGCACAGCTCGGGTTAACTCCCAGAGGAAGACCTATTAGCTGTCTAAAGGGCAAAACGAACAGGGCTTTAGCCCACAAAGACAATGACCAACAGCAAAATCTAAAGCAGTTTTACACACACTCAATACACTAATAACATGATTTGAATGATTTGAATAAATTTTCAACATGGAAACCAGAGATATAACTGTAACCTAATAGGTAAACCCCAACAGCTGAAAGCACATGTCCTTAATGTTTTCATTTTGACCTAATGCACAAAAATGTGGAATTGCTGAGGTGGGAGGGTGGAAAACCATGGGATATGGGCATTGCAAAGACCATAGATGAGTTGGCCTCATTTATACAAAGATTTATGGGCTTCGGTGATGGTTGAGGCGCTTTCATGTCTCTCCCTCCTGCGAAGCCAACCCAGAAGAAGTGACCTTTATATGAGCGCTTAGGCAGGAGCAAAGCAGCCCCATAAAGAATCCTTACATTCACTGCAAGCAAAAAGACCTTTCCCACAACCATGACATACAACCACGAAAACATCCTTTTTGGATATTTTTTTAACTGATGAAAAAGTTAATAATTCCTCCAGTGGCAAAGTAAACATAAGAGATGTGTAACCCACAGGTACTTATCTATGCATAGGCAATTACTGCAGCAGTCAGTTAATAAACAGAAAGATTAATGCCTTCTGATCAACTGTCCTCAAGGGGATTCTACCAAGTCTGGCCAAAAGAGTTTTTTTCTCCTTTTGTCCACTTCATCCTCCTATTTTCGCTTATCTGTATAGAAAGAGAGGGAAAAGTCTTTGTACACTCTCCATTACTAATTAATGAATATTTCTGGAGCAAAAAAGAAAAAAAAAAAAAGGGGGGGGGGGACTACACCCATGGGCCAGAGCTGCAGTTATGGTCCAGTCCTTGCTCTGTGCAAGCCAATCGAGAGCCATCAGAGAGCAAGAAAGGGAAGGAGGGAGATGGAGCAGAAGGAAGAGAGGGAAGCGAATGGTGGTTCACAGGCGGTAGATTAACCCTGGAAAATTGATCCCTAAGCACCCATGTATCGGCTTCTTCGGGTTTTGCCTCCCAGGAGCCGGTTTGGGGTTTTTCTATGCCTCAAAAGCTGAAATGTAGACTGGTCTTTGAAGAAGGAAAAATGAAAGGCAGTGATTTTAAGACAAGTTTCTCATAAACACAGCCCAGGGAACCAACAAACTTTCAGAGTCTCCATGAATATAATTGGGGGGTAATTTTTGCTACTTTTTTTTCAGTTTTCATCAAGACTAAGAAGACTTCCAGATTGGGTGAAATAGAGATTTATTTAACTTGTTAGTCAAAATTGGATCAATTTCATGGTGATACCAGCCCTGATAAAAAGTTTCATTACTGAACAAAGAAAAACTTTTGTTCTAAAGAGCTCCACACTACAGAGATTTTCAGATAGTTTTTCAATTATTCAACTTCATTTAGCTATAGCTGTTTTATTGAAGATGTCGCAGATGCTAATAATCTTATTTAGGTAAAAGAAAACACAGTTTCCATGACACAGGGAGAGGCATCTGTCACTTTTTACCTTCAATTTTTCTGTTGAATATAAAATCATACATACCAACCAAGGGATAACTAAAAAGCGTCTGGATATCACTGAAATAAATACATTTAAGTTGGAAAATATCCCTTTTACCTTCAATTCTGGAATTGTATATGATCATAACACAAATCCTTGTTATATTACCACTGAGTGGTTAAAAAAACAATAGTTATGCCTTAAGGCCCGTACACACCGGGACGAATATTCGCCTGGCGTTATTCGGCTGGCGTTATTCGCCACGTCTTTTGTGTTCACACCCAGGCGATTTTCGCTGACGATGAGCCGAGCCAACATGCAATTTCATTCCCTGACATTAGATGGCGCTTAATGTAAAACAGAAATATTCCTGTACACAAGGTGGTTTTCACTCAGAAGAAGAGAGCCAGTATTTACGCTCTTGTCAGAATCATACAAAGAAAACATGAATATTTCCAGCACCAGTAGCTCCAGCTCCAGTTCCAATGATGAAGAAATTATTGTTCTGTTGAATGATGAAAGACGCCGGAAAAGACGCCGATTTTGGGTACATCCCATAGTTACGAGAAGAGAAGAACATGGTGAGTTTTATTGACTGGTACAAGAGCTGAAAATGTCTCATGAGCGTTTTCGGGGATATTTTAGAATGTCCATCATTATTTCTTTGCGGCAGTGTAGCCGCTACTTGGCGTCTATCTTCTTTGCTGGTATGTGTGCTCAGCTAGGCAGTTTTGTGTTTGAGCGCCCCCAAGTTGTGTTTTACTGTAACTTCAGAAGCTCCAGACACGTGTGCAAAAGCGCCATTCTCATTGGTCGTATAGATTTCGACGCGAGGCGTCAAAAAAACAAAAACGAACCTGAGGCGTTTTTTAAAAGTGACGCTTTGACGCGTGGCGTTTTTCGCGTCGGTGTGCACACTCTCATTGGTGCCCTTTGTTTAGTCACGAGGCGAATTTCGCCGGCGAAATTCGTCCCGGTGTGTACGGGCCTTTAGTCACAGCTGCCCTTAGGAGTGGATATGGGCTATCTGCTAGTGAAAAATGGTCAAACCTGTACAAGACACACAGGTGGCCCGCATGAAGTTTCAAGGTCGAGGACTGCTCAGTTGGCCTACAGAGCCAAAAATGTTTATGTACCTTTTTTTCTATGGGCATGATACGAGCGACAGGTCATAGCGAGTGTGTATATGACATATAGGAGCGAAGTAGGTGAGACCCAAGCGCATCATACAAATTCATTTTCTCCACCCCTTAAAAACCAGCGCAATGCCCAAGGAGCCCGTTAGTGCTGTTTTAGCATTGACAGTAAATTCAATTCAATTTTATTTATATAGCCCAAATTCACGACTACAGTCGTCTCAGTGGGCTTCGTGCCGGTAAATGAGAACTGGACTGAACAACCAAGTTATTCAAGTTAGCAACTGACCAATCAGATGACTTAATAAAAGGAGGAGGCCTCACGTCAATCAAACATTCGGAACACTGGATTGACAGATTCTCCAGACCCAGCTTTCAATGGAAGAGTTGTGGCCTTCTCCTTCCAACGTGTTAACTCCTGATTGAAGAGAGTAGTTGCCATAGGAATGTAGATGGACCAATCACGGCTTACTGAGGTCATCAGGTTGCAACATGGCGATGGACATATTACAGAAAAATGGCGACTGAATTGACTTCTTTTGGTTGGAACAGGAAGCAAGGCTTTTTCTATGGGCGACGTCACACGCAATTCGTCTAGTTATATATATTGTACAGTTAAAGTGTTCAAGCGACAAGTATACCCTCATCGGGTTGCTTTGTGATAGCATCACCTATACATCATAAATGTGTTCAACTTAAATTAGCCTTACAAATACTTTGCGATATATTTACCATGGTTAATATAACATTTTACAGGGTTTTTAAACATAAATAAAAGGTCAATATTTGATTAAGACGTATCGAGAAGCAATCACGGGACTAAATATCGCAATATATCACCATATTGATATTTTGGCACACCCCTAATGCTCAGCAGGACAGCCTTCATGTCACCCCTGATTACTAACTGCTCAGAGATTTATAAAACAAAGAGTAAAAAGGGTTGTAAACTTGACAAACCTGTAGAACTGAACAGCAACCAAAAACTGGAGCAATGTTTAGAAGATTACTTTCTAAACATTTGCCGACAAACCCATCTAACTATGAATGAACTGCATTTAACTTATACAGCAGAGGTGGTGCAGAGACAGAACACATCTGTCTCCCTCCAGTCACATCTAGCCCCATTAAAAAAGTCTTAACACCAACAGGAGGACTATTATGATTCTAAAAAAAAATCATTTTCTTTCAATTTCGAGTAAATCAAAAGGGGGCAACCACAACATGTCACTCACCACGTGAAGCATATTTATCTGAAGAAAGTTTACTGAGAAATCCAAGAAAGAGATTTTGGTGCCAAGTCGAGAAACCTCCTGTGGGATTTGTAGGCTAAATCCCAGAGGATAAAAAAATGGGAAAAGAACACGAAAACTAAGGTAAAGAAAAAAATATGACATAAAGAAAATAGTCTCTGAGAGAAACCCTCCATGCTTTATCAAAAACCAACAACTGCTGCTATAGAAAGCAGAAAAAAGGCAGCTATTTAGCTTTTGCGCTGCATGCCATCGGTCAGATGAGAATGAACAGAGGATTCATTTGCATAAGAATGCATGCCTTTACTTAACAACACTTGCTAGAGGCAAACTCAGTTTTTGTCTTCAATGATGGCTTATCAACATCAATTTCTGTTTACAGCTGAAGATGAAGATTAGAAATGTGTTTCTTGTGTCAATTGTAGAAAGATGGATTGTTAGCTGGTGTAAATGGGATGCTTGGTCGATTGGTCCCTTCACAATACTTCAATGGTGATCAAGCGACTGACGTTAAAAGATCCCCTAAGTTTGTTTTTTTTTTTGCCCTTCGCTGCTCCAACGTCTCTCCCTGACCCTCTTTTCCTCTCGTCTCTCTTGAGGGAAAGATTACTGGCGCATTGGTACACGCAAATGGCACTTGCTCAAAATTAAAAGACTTGCACAGGCTGCTAACCTAATGAGGGTAGAAGGGGTATGGGGAATGAACAAGCGCCATTTCAGCTGCCGAAATGAGAGGACAAGAGTGGATTTCAGTGTTTACCACCAGCACAGCATCAAAGACAAAGGAGAGACTGAGAAAGCAAATGTTCATAGTAATGACTGTTCTATGTGCGTGTTTGAGCCTTAGTGGCTACAATTGAAGCCTTTCTGTTTCCTCTAATGTCGACCTGATCAATGTTTAAATCCAACAAAACCCAAAACTTTGGACCAATATCTCAACTTGCCTTTTGTCCAGTTCCTAGAAAAGTTTGTCTCAACAACACAGGATTTATGACAGTTTGAATCGGAAAGAACTTTATGAGTAAAGCTCAGGGAGAATCTAACAGAACTGGCAGCCGTTATATCAAAACCTGTATCAAAACAATCTGTTTGGCAAAAGTTTTAGTTTGTCTGCAAACAAGATGATATCAAAAAGGGCACATATTTATATGGAGTACCTCAGGGTTCACTTATAGCAAGGATCCCCTACGGACAAGTACCGGTCAGTGTTCCACTTGGTACCGGGCCCCAGACAGACAAAAAATACATATGCTAACTTAAATTATTTCCATCGAGTTTATTTTCTGACACTGAATGAAGTTTTATGTTGAAAAAATATCAGATTCTGTCCATGACATCCGTCTGTCTTGACACGTCACGTGACTTTAAGTAGCTGCTCGGACCGCTAAGTTAGCAGCCCAAAGCTACAAAAGCTAAAACAGTAAAACATATTTGGAAAGTTTCTGGGGAGAAAAGAGTCGGAGAAGAACTTGAAGAAGAGTCTTCGACTTCACAGAAAAATAAAGCTGCTATTTACAGACAAAACTAGAAGTTTTCCTCCAAATACAGATTTATCAAGACGATTGTTCTCACGTAGCAAAAGCCACTCTGCCTAACACGCAGCCACTGACCTTTGAATGTTTCACACAAACAGCTAATAAAGTTGCAGACATGGTAGATTCATGTGTATTATATTTAAAGAAAAATACCAGTGTTGTTTTATTTGGCTTTATTTATCCGTCACACCCTAAAAGTCGGGCGCAGCTAAAGTTAGCGTCCAGTTGTTAGCATCCACTTTGATGTAAAAGGGATTCGATTTAAACCAGCCGCAGACAGTTTACAGAGAATAAAGATTCAATCAAATAAAGTTGCTGATTTGTGTTAACCTGTAAAAGGGACATTAAGGAATTTTTATACAGCAAGGGGGGATTATAGGAAGGCATCTGTTAAGAAACTTTAGCACAGAAAACATTCCTCTTTGTTAAAATATTAATGAAGATTTATGTAAAAACAAAATATGATCCATCTTTTTGCCTTGAAAGATTATCTGAGACTGGGTTGAGTTCTCAGTGTTATAATGGTGTTCTATCAGAAAAAACTGTAATGTTACTCTTTTTGAACAAAAACGACTTCTACATATCAGCAACTTTGTTTCATTGAATATTTGTAAAAATAATAACAAATATTTTCAAGTTTTTTTTTTTTTTTAACTACCGGTACATTTCTTGTAGCAGCATTTTAATTGGAAAACTAGGTTTTTCAGAAACTGTTAGCTTAAAAATACTAAATGTAAACTTTGGCCCAGTTCAGACCTGTTGGTGTAAATATTGTCTGACATGAAACCGGTCTGGTCTGAAGAAGGTTGGAGGCCCCTGACTTAAAGGACTAATCCCAGGCTTGAGCTTTACTCCTTTGTGAGAATATGTGATCTATTAGTTTAGCTGTGGATTCTACATTCTCTCTGCTGATTATTTTCAGCACTGTATCGCCCTGTCAAGGACCAAGTGGTGTTTAACTGGAATTTATCTAAAGTAAACACAGAAAAAAAGGTTGTTGCTGTAGGAAAAATACATTTCAGGAACCTGAGACATTCTGTAACATCAGGCTTAAGAAACTTGGGAGTAAATTAAAGTAAATAAAACACCATCACTGCTTCTTTTTTTTTTGACAGATCTTTTTGACGGATTTGAAGATCTTAAAAGTGCTTTCAAAACAGAGCTTTAGATACAGACGTGACTCAGGCGTGTACCCCTCTTGCAGTGTGAGATCATCAGATAAGAATCTGCTGATGGCCTTTGGCGACCGCTGGAGGACCTGAGGAGACTGATCTTTTCAGGAAGTTGACCACTTCATTTAAATTTCCCTTTCTTTTTTTTTTAACACCCATTAGACTTTGTTTATGTTTTAAAGAAACTATATTTTGTCCAGTAAGCAGTAGAAAGCGAGGAGCTTCGTGACTAGATTGCAATCGTTTGCTGCATTATGCATTGTACACTATATATATTTTCTCAATGCATTTGTTTCTGTATTTTGTACATTTTATTTTGAAGCCCTTTGCTACTACTGCATAAAAAAAGGCACATAAGAAAACTGCATTTGTTAATACAAATTTTGTTAAAAGGATCTGAAATCCTCAAGAACACAGGAGGACAAACTAATGTAACTTGTGGCATTTAATGTGTGGCAGTGGTAAGGGTCAACAACTGAGTGTTGGTTTTAGCACCTGCACAGTCTGAGAGCATTTTGATATTTCCAGCTATGAAAAACTTCTATGACCAACCAACAGTTTAAAACTGTTTAGATCCCGTCGCAGTCCCTCCATGATTTCATGACCTTGTGATCCCACCAATTCCAGCTCCTTTTTCTCGACACAGCAACTTTGACCAATGGCTCTCATGTTCAACAAGTTCCACCGGGCTAACTGCCTCTGCCGTGTTAGTCCTTTTGTGTACCATTTTCTAAGCACGCTGATGTTGTATAATATAGTTCCACAAACATGTCTTTATGGTAAAATGGATCACTGTTTAAATCTATTTCATCAATGTTGTCTATTTCTTGTGGAGTTAGATAAAATTGCACCTACAGAGCAGCTTTACAATTTGTATGTCCTCCTGCAACCTTAAGTTGAAAATTCTTATTGAAAAATAATGCAACCCATTAGAAAAATGGTTCCAAAATGCAGGCTTTTTTATGCAAAAATGCCTGAATGAAATCTTGAAAGGACTGATTATTTTTTTAAACTGCACAATAAGCCAACTGGAATCTAAAGGTGTTCTGATCATTTAATTGTTGGAGACTGCGATTGGTCAAATTTATCTTGACCGCAAGGATCAGGAGAGATTTAGATTCATGCCCAAGTCACAGTGAGTAGGTTACAGAGGGTCAGTGGAAATTAGGGCTCTCCATTCTGACTTCCTTCCCAAGTTGTGGTTTATTTTGAAAATCAAGGATTTTTCTCTTGTCTTGATCCTTTTTCTCTCAATCTTAAACATGAAGACTTCTCATTTGCTCTGCCCTATTCATCTGGTTGAAGCATCTCAGGAAATGCAACATGTCTAATTGCTTTTCATACTGGTAAAGTCCACTATGACAAGACTCGTTAGCTGGGTTTACACACACATCATACTCTGGATAAGAAATATACTCTGTATTAGATAAGATAATAGAATATGTTCTGTGTGGCAGGAATATGTCCAACCACTTTGGGGAATATTTACTGACAATCATTTTTATCAAAACATTCAAATGCATGAGTAACTCTTTTTTGCAGGATCTACTGGATGAACTTGAAATTAACTTCAGACTGAAAACAATTCAGGACACTCAGTCATCTGATAGACATGCATAAAGCTGTCAAATATATATGTTGAACTCTGTTGGTTACTGACAAAAGAAGTCCTTAGTTAGGTCTGCTTACACTATTCTGTAAATGGTTTCAAGTACTAGAGATGTTCTGCTTTACCCTAAAAACCTGAAAATTGAAAACCACACAAAACAAGCCAGAAAAGGACTCCTGCAGAACATCTATAGCACTGGAAATTACCTTTCAATAATCTGCATTCCGTCTCCTCAAACACTAAAAATGTCACCATCTATTTACATAAAGCTGCAGCATCTCCAACAATTTCCAAATATAGACGCCCCCACCCACCACTGCGTGAAATGCACACTCCATTACAAGGCCTGAGTGGCCTGAGCCAACTGCCTCAGGTTATTACCAGGACCCGTTAGGCTTGAATGAGCTGCCCATCGTAGCCTTCAGGCTCCTTCCTGAGCCTACCTCAGGCGCAATGCTCCTAATGAAGAAGGGTCATAGATGGGCTACGTTTGGCTTAAACTTCAAACTTCCAATAAACATGACAGGCTCCAATCCATAAGGATGCAGTTTTCCATCTTCCAGCACTAATGCTGCTGTTAGGGATGAGGAAAGTATGGGGTAGATGCATTTGCCTCATTTCTGCGTGGCTGCTCATGCATACTGTGCTGTTCACAGAAGCTCTGACACAACTGAACTCAGTTTCTAAAATTTCCTTTTTCTACTCATTTTCAGCAGAACGGTAACACATGACCTCAATTTCTTTTGATGCACTTCAAACTACAATTATGCTGACATTTAGTCCACCAAGGGACAGCAGATGGCAACAATTCAAAACCTACTTATGAGCACAGGGCCAAAAACAAAAACACGGTGCCTAGCGTTTTCAAAGAGGTGAAAGATGCCCTGCTGATTTAGGCAAAAGCAGTTGGGTGGCTAGATTATCAGTCTGTGGAGGGTAAACAGGGAGGCATTGGGGAGGTATCAGATTACACAAATAACACTTCCTTATAGCTCTAACTTACTTAAAGGGCATCCACAGTGGTGTGAGCCAAACAAGCATCTAGCTTCAAGGTATGTCATTGATTTCACAGGGAAAAGGATTTCCCTGTGAAATCAATGACATACCTTGACTTTCTGAGTTTAAATATTTCTCTTTAAAAAGTTTGCGCTCTGAAGCTGCGTTCACGCCGAACACAATGCTGCCTGTTTTGAGGCGTGGTGAATTCGCTGCTGGACGCGTGTTCAATAATGTGTTCATACACTAGACGCCCCTGCCGGGTGTGGGAGGAGCTACTGTCCAGTTTTTAGCATCATCGCATTTACTGCATATCTCCTACACAGACAATGTATGGAAGACACGTCTAGAGATCAGGTGTATTTATTTTAGAGCTCTGCAAAAGCGTCGGTAAACATCTCCCTGTTTGGGTTCATGAGATCACTCAGGCTCTCCCAGTACAGTGAGGTTCACCATCTACTGCAGGAGCTGCATCTGAAGGACAGCTGCTTCTTTTACTCTGAGAGAAATGTAGGTAAGACATGTTATGCCATAGCAGAAAAAAAGAAAAGCTTCGACAAACCCCTGTGAGGATTGGAGGTGAGAAAAAAGCTCCTTCAAAGTTTAAATTCCTGTAAAATGTACATAACTATGTAACTCTTCTGTAGATTTAAGACTTTATACGTGTTTCCAGTTTCTATTGCTACAAGCACCCTGAGTACTATTGTAGACACAAGGCGAAGCATCCCAAGTAAAACTGCATCACACTGAAACATACACATGCTTTTCTTTCATGAGTATGCCGAATGGTCTCACCTGTGAGCTCATGGTGGATCAGCTCAGTGAAGTTGGGGTCGTCTCCCCACCAGAAGAGCCACAGCTCCCTCCGGCCTGGTCGCTGGCTGCGCCTCCACACACTCAGCACGTCGGCCTTCAGGCAGCGACTGAAGCTGCAAAGGATGGGGTCCTCCTCTGTCACCGGGAAGAGGATGGGAGCAGAGGTGGGGCCCTGCCACACAAACATCTTCCATTTGATCCCTGTCAAGTCAGCCTGCAAGTTAAGGAGAAACGAATGGGTTGTTAGGGTGGGGGGTTGCTGGTTCAGGATCGACTGTTAACAAGAGGTATGCGTCCTCTTTCATGAAGCATTTAAGTCAACAAAGTTAACTTAGAATCCAGTCAGGCAAAATGTGTGTGTGTGTGTGGGGGGGGAATATACTGGAAAAAATATGAAAGAAAAACAATTTGCGATGGAATTTTGTCTGCAAAATACTGCTGGCTAATTCTGGTTACTTTCAAAGTAATTACAGAAAACGACAAATTAACGCGTGTAAAAATTTGTCTCACCAAGTTAATCCTCAATACAGGGAAGTGCTGGCAAGAGGGTTAAGCTCTGTGTTTTTATGAACACAGTTTGGATTTCCTGGAGAGAATAAAAGCTAAGGGCAAAAACCCCACAGGTAGTAAATCACTGGCAAGGATCATAAGCTGTTAAAAAGAAACATTATGCTTCACGGTTGCTTATCAGCCGTGCACCGACAGACAACCCCTGTCGACCTAAACACGTATGATTTTATACATTTAGTCTCGCAAAATGTCTTAAGAAAGCCCACCAGCAATCTCTGTTCTTTATCTCTGAAAAGCTGTTCACTGGCTACTCATTTAGTCTCAATCAAGGCAGAATTAGTGAGCAGTCCTGCCGTCTACTCAACCAATTAACCCTTTTCAACTATTTGCACCCAAACATAGAGTCAGGGCACAGAACGAGCGGCACCTGCAACCATAGTAAAGGAACCTTTCACCTCTGTCCGCAGATAAACGGCAGACTTGGACTCATTGGCGAGTCCTTACCAAGATTTAACACAGAACTGCGTGACAACCGATTCCCAGGTTTGTAAAAGGGAAATTGACAAAGAACTTCGACCCACTCCAATAATCTTTTGATCTATTGTCAAAGGGTATGTCCAAATTCAAGGGCTACATTCTTCAATGGCCGCAGCCTTCCCAGGCGTCGTATGCCAGGTCCTTCGTCCCGAACAAAGAGGAGTAGTGAACCAGGCATGGTTCCTGGCTTGTTTGATCCAACTTTTAATCACGCGTTAACCCGGTTCGTTTGGACCTGCGGCCGTGCAGCTGACCCCATGGTTGTTTGAAAATCTCCGGGTTCGGCCGTAATGCATCCTGGGATATGGACAGCATAAAAGGACACACCAAACCAATCCTTGAAATCGGAAAATAGAAGGCCGTATTCGTTGGCTGCATTTGAGGGAGTCCTTGAATATGGACAGCGCTTGTCGCAGCAAAGTGATGTAAGCAGCCTACAAATGCAGCCCAGGAAGAACGCAGCCCTCCAATTTAGACAAAGCCAAGTGCTCTCAGTGGTCTTTTGGTTATGATTACGCAGTATTCAGCCAAAATCAAAAGACGTGTCGTTTTCTAGGACATAGTATCTGCAAAGCGGCGAGAGTTAATTAGAAATTCACCTCTTAGTTGCAGGCGGGACTGCTGGCGCAGAGTAAGCCCACCTCCCTTCCCGTCACCCACAACTGAGTACTCTCTGTTTACATTTTCTCCCATGAGCTTACAGCCCCTCACACCCCCAACCTGACATTACCAGTGCAACAAAAGTAGTTAGCAATATTGGAGCCAACCATCCGTACAGTTTAGAGCCAAATGACAAGGAAAACAAAGACGTACATGAATCCAATTGAATACAAGTGGATGCATTAGAATGGAGCAGAGGGTTTGTGACACGTCCACACTACAATCTTTTTCCAACTGTATTTTTTTTCTCCTCCTGATTCACGAAAATTTGAATGAAGAACTGCTCAGAAATGCATTTGTAAGCCTAATTTTCTTTAATCATGTTCTCCATCTTCAGAAAAATGCCATGTTAGAGATCAGAGATCATGTCCATACTACAGAAAATAGATTCTTTATCATCAAGACAGAAAGTTTATTTTAGTTTATTTTATGAGCGCAGGCCTTAACAGAGTCATCACAACAATAAATGCGTAAAAGGGATGAAAGAAGTACTTTCTTTAAAAAAAAAGCCTTGTTAGGAATATAACAGCTGCAGTACAAAAGCTCCAAGGTTGAGTGATTAGAGTCTTGTGTGTAACAGCAGAGCTTCAGCAGTTAGGCCGCTCCTTCCTGCTGGAGTAAGAAGCTCTACTTTCCACCTGCATCTTGCTCGGAAACATCTGTGCACACAATGGAAGGGGAGGGTGGAAACGACAGTTATCTGTGAAACCAGATCACGACCAGCAGTAAGAAGGTGAACACTCCCATCCCTCTAATGACCATGTCCAGTCCACACCGGTCTGCGGGAGCTTCATTATCCACCTGACAGTTTCTGATCCTCCTGCAGACCGCTTTCACTCCTCTCTACGGAGTTCAACAAGATGAATAATGTGACTCCTATCCAAATAAGTAACTCATTAGACTCGTCTTAACCAATTCCACCTTTGAAATGCATCTAGTTTAGGATTTTTTTTGCTTTTTAGTTGGTTGGTTTTTCACCTTTCTGACCCAACTTGATTTTCTAAATGATTCCACTTGTCTCCATTGACGTGTAGTGCTTTGAGGCAAAACCCAGAGATTTAAGAGTAACCAATACACAAATACTTACAGTAGCACGTTACTTTTACACAGGTCAGATTAGCAACAGCAGGTAAACGAGAGTGAATGACGCTAAGCTGTCTTTAAGTACACAGAGGAAAAATAGAGTCCTTTAAATAAAACGGCGAAAAAATTAATGAGCACTTTCTATGCCGAGGAAACGGCATCAAAAAAGTCATTACAAAAACTTTTTCAGGTTAAAAAAAAAAAGAAGTCTCAGAGTGAGAATAGTAGTCAACCCACGATATGGTGTCTAAAAAGCAACTGCACAGAAACCACAGACTGCCTGCTGGGAATTATCTAGACTTTCTGGGACACAACTGAGCACAAAGTAAACACAACCAACTGATCTAATCCTGTTTGTCTCGGAATCGGACCTGCTTCATTTCTGCTGCAATGGTCGGAGCTAAAACACTGATCAATGTTGCTGCTCCAGCTGCTGCTCCACTGTGAGGATGAGGAGCAGGCCACTCTTCTCATCTTACATGTTACTCCTGGACATGACCTTTATAGAGACGGCGTCCATAAGAACGTTCAGACCTCCATCTAGTGCTATTAAGAAGCTGATTCAGCGAATTAGGAATCCTTTTATTTTGAAAAACTGAATTCTAATTAGTGAAATGCTTGTATTTCTTTTAAATAAAAATAAACAGCACTGTTTGTTGCTCGCAGTCCAGTGAGTTGATCATTAACAGGAACATTAATAAGCAACATGAATGAACATGTACTGCTCTGCAAAAAAAGAAAAAAAGGCAGCTGCAGCAACATTTGCGCAAAAGAGTATGGCTGAAAATTAACACAATTTATGGGGTGATACAAATTGTATTCGTCTTAAATCCAACTGCCCATTAAGCAGTAACAAAAACAGGACAGCTCAACCCTGACTCACAGCAGTTAGTGCAAAATGCAGTCTGCCATCTACATCAGCACACCGACAAATGTCACCATCTTAATCACAACATTTTCACAGAGGCTCCATCTTTTTCTCTGCTTGATTACAGCCTCTTCTGTTGTTCTTGGAGCCCTAACAGTTTACAGAGCGCTTCAGCTCCAGGCTGGAAGAACAGGACAGGGCGAGAGACCGGACTCTGCATGTGAGCGTTCTCTGTGGTAGCCGGGTTGTTTATTCCATTCTGGTCTCAACTGACTCAACATACAGAGCACAATTTGGCGAGAAAAGCAATACTGGCAGTGAGCCAGCAGATCTTTTTTTTTTTTTTTTTTTTTTAAGGACAAGCATCTGTACCTGCTGAGCTTATTTTGGAGAGGTTTAGAAAAGCTTGTCTGATGTCACTTTCAATGAAAACTATTCTCCTTCTGTAATTCTTCAAGCCGAGACGGTTTTGTCTAAAAAGCTAAGTATTTCCACTGTGGTTTTCTGGCTCTGCCTAAAGACTATTTATATTATTAATTTAGCCACAAACAAGACAATTGGATCAACAATCAAACAAGGAATACAAACGTCTCGTATTGGGATTTGCAGATGGTTTTGATGGCGATTGAACTAGAACAGTTAAAAACACAAAAACTAAGGTGAGATGCTGCCTCTTGCAATGGTTAGGTTTATGCACTAGTTCATTTTTCGATTCATAGTTTCTTTCACATCAACTCGATTATCAATCTGGTCAGTTCAATTTGCAGCTGAAATGTCAGAAAAATGCCTGACTTGAGGCATGAAGCAGCACCTGCAAGCTAAAGCGCAGTGACCGTTTTTAAACCTGACCGAGGCAGCCGCTCTATTGATCAACTTGTTGCTGGGTAAAACCTGGACCAGATACAATCAACATCAACGTTGGAGCCGTCGTCTCCTTGTACGGTGATCAATAAAGTCCCCATGGCATGTTTGACTGACACATTGACTGATCTGATGCTTATTTGAAAACAAAACTTGCATTGAAGTAGGGTAAAGAGGAAATTGCTCCTGTCATCCCTGCTATTATCCACGTCAGACTTTAAACAATACAGCAACAATAAATCAAAGTCAGTATGTTATTCACTAGGCGGACATAACCATCTAGTACAAAGAACTAAAAGTCATATGCAACAGCCTTTAGCTCTGGCCTGTGTGAGGTTAAAATGGTTGTCTGATTTTGACTTTTGGGGGTAATGTTTATCTTCATCCTCTGTAAATATCTGTAGAAATTGGATTTGTACACTAGATTTTGTGTAGGGACCATTAAAATGTGATATAGATTTTCTTTTAACCCATAACTTTTAAACAGTAACCTAAAAATATATATATATCAGACGACAACTTTTATAAGTGCAACGGATAAATTAAAATTAAAAATAAAAAAACTGGTATTTTCTATATAACAACAACAATATTAGCAGCATCTTCCTAACAGTTGCTGAATATTCTGCATTATTATTTTGGTGTGTGAGAACAACTGTTGCTATAAATGCATATTTGGAGAATAGACTGCTGAGTTTTGTCGATTAAATGCAGATTTCTGGCTTTTTGAAGTCTAAAGGCCCGTACACACCGGGACGAATTCGCTGGCGATATTCGCCGCGTTTTCGCCACGCTTGTGTCACACCCAGGCGATTTCGTGTGAGTGAGCCAGCCAGCAGCATTTATCCCTGAATAGAGGCGCAATGTCAAACAGCAATATTCTGTAAAAAAACGCCTGGTTTTCACTCAGAAGAAGAGAGCGCGTATTCAAACGTTGTCAGAATCATACCAAGAGAAACAGGGCTTTTCAAGCACCAGTAGCTCCAGTTCCATGATAAGAAATATTGTTTTGTGAATGATAGACAACGGCCGCTCAAAAAACACCGATTTCTGGCACATCCAGTACAGAAGAGAGACACATGGTGGTTTATCGACGGGACAAGAGCTGAAAATTCTCAGAGCGTTTTCGGGATATTTTAGAATGTCCGTCATTATTTCTTTGCAGCAGTGTAGCCGCTACTTGGCGTCTATCTTCTTTGCTGGTATGTGTGCTCAGCTAGGCAGTTTTGTGTTTGAGCGCCCCCAAGTTGTGTTTTACTGTAACTTCAGAAGCTCCAGACACGTGAGCAAAAGCGCCATTCTCATTGGTCGAATAGATTTCGACGCGAGGCGTCAAAAAAAAAACGAACCCGAGGCGTTTTTTTTTTGACGCTTTGACGCGTGGTGTTTTTTCGCGTCGGTGTGCACACTCTCATTGGTGCCCTTTGTTTAGTCAGGAGGCGAATTTCGCCGACGAAAACCGCCTGCGAAATTCGTCCCGGTGTGTACGGGCCTTAAAGGCCTTAAAGGCCCGTACACAGCGGGACGATGTGGTGGAGAGAATCCAAAAGATTTTCCACGTAAAACTGTGTTTGTTAAGAGATTAAAATTCAAATAGAAAAAAATGTAGGTGTTGTAATTTTTTTTCTCTCACTAATGCCAGGGCCTGTACCAACTGCTCCCTGAACCGGTACCGGTCCACAGCCTGGGAGTGGGGGACCACTGCAGTGAGAAACGTGTTTTAGTGTCGGTGGAAATAACACTGAAACAAATACTGGAAACCTGAACTGAAGACTATTTACAGTTTGCATGTATGCAAAAAAAACACCTAAGTGTCCTTATGTTGCCCTTAGCTTGGTGAGGAAGCACTTCAAAAACCACTTATTGGAAAAAAAGAAGATTCCCTGAGAGGCAGACAGCTCTCAAAGACAAACATGTCTTCTGCAGTTGCACAGTTTCTCATTACTGTTTTCACACAGACTGGGTGAAAAGCCAAGGTCCCAAAACATGAAGCCCACTTTCGAACAATCATGCCTCTCTGTACTTTACATTATTGTACAGTGTGCACTGAAATCGCTGAGCTTATGCTGTCTTTCTTGTCCCGGCAGGCGAGCAATGGGAAGTTTCCTTTCTCATATTCAAAGAGCTCCACGTGCAGCGAATGCATCCTCCAAAGCACCCAGAAATGAGCAGTAGGTTTGACTAAACTGACAGACACTTTAAGCCTCGGGGGGGCATGACCTCTGGCAGCTCAGGGTTCTGGGTCTGAAAAGGGAACACTGTGTTCAAACAGCTGCCTTCCTGCCCCTCTAGATATCAGGCAACAGGTGAAGGAAGCTTCTCAAACAGTGCTACAGTTGCTTTGCTCCTCCTTTTCTTGATCTGTTTCTTTTCCGGGCAGTCACCTCGGTTCCCCTCCAATGAACCCAGTTATTGAGCAGGCATGAAAGTAGCAAGTGTGTGTTTGCATTTTCCGCTGGCAGAGATGCAAATTGCATTTGATTAAATGTAGGGGGGAAAAAAAAAATGCAGATTTAATCTAAACTTTCATAAGAAAAAAAAATTCACTTAACTGCCCCATTAGGGAAATAAGATGATGCAATAAAATCAAAATACTTGCAGAAAAAAGGAATACGAAAATTCAACAAGTGGTTTCCTCCACTTTAGACATTAAGTTTCCTCTCCACTCACTACTGAGGATAATAAAAATGAAAAATACATGGGAGCAAACTACTATAATGTGATCACATTCTTTCTGCATTAAAAAAAAAACACAAAGTAGAGTCTGTTCAGCAAGTGAGTCATAACAGCCGTGGTATTATGCTTAGTCTCAGCAAGCAGGAAAATGTCAGCCAGACAGGCACAGCAGCAGTACTACGAGCCACTATCTCACATGTTCACTGTAGCCAACACTGCCTTCAAGACCTGCCGTAAACACTGCAATTATGAGTTCAGCTCACACGGATCACCCCGGAGCTGGATTCAAGAAAGGCTGGATTTTCTGATACCTTCAAGAGGGCGGACAGCTAGAAGCTGTGTCAATTTGCACTAAAAGCAGTGTCTCATTTCACCACATTGTTACCATGTATTACTTAATGTCAGCCTTGCACCCAGACATTTCACTTAGTAGCACGGTGATATCTGAAACCTGTGCGTTTTGTAAATTCCTAGCTTGATTTTAACACATCATCACATTAAGGACGTCTGATGGTGGGAGCTACAGAACATTAGCCTCTCCGGCTATTGTAGAATAAGGATAGTTAAGCCTGTAGACAAGCCAATTAACAACAACAACAACAAACATAGTCTGACTGTGTTCCTGACTAAATGACCAGAGAAAGACCTGTAAACACAAGCAATCTCCTGGCGTCTCTTTCTTGTTGTGGCGAGGACTTCTTTTATTTCTCCAACACAGAATATGTCAATTAAAGACCCACTCTGATTAAAATCACATTTTTGTGTTCTTTTTTCCTTTTTTTCCCTGATGATGGAGAAAATTAAGCTTAAATTTGCATTTTTGAGTATTTCTTTAAATTACTGTAAGCAGACAACAAATATATATGTTTAAAAAGAAAGCTTTTAAGAGTGACATGCAAGTTTTGGTAGCAAACCACAAGCTCCCTGCTCTGCTCCATCCTGATGCATCCACTTGCAGACAAACAAATCCGTGTACGTCTCTGTTTTCCTCGACTGAGCTGGAATCTGGATCCAAACTGAACGGCTGGATAGCTGCAATACTGTTCGCAGTTTTTGTTGCACCGATAATGTAAGGTTGGGGGTGTGAGGAGCTAGCAGAAGAACACGTAAACACATGGATGATGGGAAGGGAGTAGGCTTACTTCACACACAAAGTGCCGTCCACAAATCGGAGGCAACTTTCTAATGAACTCCTGCCGCTTTGCAGAAACTATGTCCTGCAAAATAATTGCTTTTTACTTTATTTTAGCTAAATATGGCCTAATCAGAATGAAAAGAATTTGAAAATAGATCAAAAATTGATCGGAGTGGTTCTTTAAGGTGCAATAACAACTCTTTGACTCAGTTCATTTCAGTTTAGCTTTAGCCTTTCTTGTGTTTTGTTTGTAAAAACCCAGAATGAATGGCACACATGTTCTAATCAGCCTGGGCTCTACTGGATGTGAAAACAGGAAGCCACTAGAAAAATATATTTAACTAGAAGGTTAACAGGCAGCCTCACTAAAAGCCACTGTGTTGAACGCCTGTTGTGACATGAGCAGGAAAAAAGGGGAGACACACACAACACACAAAATCTGGCTTTTGAGGAAAGACTGAAGGGACGGGCTTGTGTCGACAGGCTGTGCGAGTTTAGCAGTGAAAGCTCACTCAGTCATTCCAGAGTTTCTTACGGAAACGTTCTCAACTACATCCTTAACAACAATAATAATGAAAGTGCAGTATTTGGTCTTCATCGCTGCAGACATACAGTGACAGATAGAGTCTGTTAATAATAAACGAGCTGGATGGCAGAGACTGAGAGAGTGGCGCAACTTCATTAGCGAAAAACGGGCTTGGCAGCAAATGTCCATTCCCCTCTTTTTCATTTGTAACGCTAACAAAGTTTTAGCACACATTCCCTTTCAAAATAATAGAATTCAAACTTGGAAAGCTCCCCCCTCTCTTTTTTGCTAGCAACTCAGCGGAATTTTTTAGCGAAGCCCAGACCAGAGAGTCCCCCCCCCCCCCCCTTCCCTCCCGCCTCCGCTCCAAGTTACGGACAAAGTGGTAAAAACGTCAGCGCAGGCTTAGCTAACATTAGCGGAGTGGGATGCCTCGTCCTAAACCGATGTCAGCTCGACTTGACAGGGCCTTAAGCCTGGCGAAGAGTCTACCAACTGATGCCCCATGTAGCTAACATTAGCCTAGCCCCCGTTCAGCTAGTTAAAAATGGCTGCTTTCCTTTAGTTTTAAATCTCTTACCAGATAGAATAGATTGGAATGGCAATCCTCCAAGCTGGCCCCGTTCGGAACAAAACAAGAACTCATCCTTCTTCACTGCGAGATCCTACTCTCCATTGTCTCAGGGAAATAAAGAGCGGTTTTCGGGTTTGCGGTTTGTGTCTCTCAGGGATGTCCAAGCTCAATCAACGAGAAATTTCTTTTTGTAACATTTGATTGGAGGATAGTTTATCTCAACAACCTTTCGAATGGTAGTTTCCTCCACCGGGAGCTAAAAAAAAAAAAGAAAGAAAAGAAAAAAAGCAGATAAAAGAGGCTGTCCGTGCCCTAAGTAGACATTTCTAAAGAGTGCTCCGCCAAACTAAATGGAAGGAAGCGTAAAAATGTTCATAAAAGAAAAGAAAAGGAGAGCAAAGAGGCAACTCTCCCCTCCCCCTTAGTCCTAAAACGGTCTGCGCTTTAAAATAAATAAATAAATAAATAAAAACGTCCAATCTCACTCCTCCGTCGCACAATCCTGCTTCAAAATAAAATCCATCCTGCTACAGCCTCTCGATATCTGGCGCAGGCCTACGGTTTAATGATCATTTAGATCATTATTTCAGCCTCGGTTCCTGTTGGTTTTCATTTGAATTCATGGATTCCTTTCTTTAATGGCGGCCACAGGGACAACTCTGCCTTCCACAGCCGATTGGCTCGTTTGTGGTCACAGCTTCGTCAAGTCAGACAGAGGCGCGCGGAAAAACGCCACGCGCCGTGGGGACGTTTCCGCCCAAAATAAACCTCCACCCACTGACAGTCTGCCTTTCAGACCTGTTAGATCCACAGTTTTGTGTTAAATAAAGGGAAAACAATCTGGAGAAAATAGTGTCTAGTTATCCGAACGCTCTGAATTAGAAATGTAAAGTGACAATTAATAACATTCAATTAGAAAAGTAAATAAACATCATTCAAAAGTTTGAGTACAGTTTCTTTTATTAATCTCTATGTATGTGTAAAAAATAGATTTGTTTGATTCATGTTAATAGCGTTAATTATAGTTGTTTAACTGCCTATTAGAATGTTCTTGATTTGAAAGAGTTTTCGAATGTCTTTTATTTTGATGCTCCAACAGGGGACTTCCGTTAAGAAGCACTGCCATCTTGACAATATTGGTGGTCATGAGGGCTGTAATAACACAAGACTTATAGGTATTGCCGTCGGGCCAGCGCAAGTGGCGCTACTGAGCAACAGATTTTGTTACTAATGATCAAACCCCACAAACTTGCTCACTTACACAGTGCACCACCTAGCGCACGAGATGTTGCACTGGCAATTGAAACGTCTGCAATCCAAGACGCGTGCAGTTCGTGCGCGTGCCTTTGTTGAGCTTTCCTTCAAAGTTACATGTTTGCAAATCCACAAGCTTTTGGCTCAGATATATAGCAAATTAGAAGTTTTTACACCCGCAGGAAGATTCTTATGAGGCATGTTCAACAGATAAATGCAAAAAGGCGTTTTAACGCAAAAATTATGCAACACAATTATTTTTCTTTTTGTTTACAAGAAGAAAATAATGTCAAACTCAGACAATGCAAAAACCCCAAATGTCAAATTTCCTCTGCATCAGTGCTAACTTATATATACTTATATATAACTTATATATAAATTATAATTATGCCATTTTTAGCTAAAATCAAAAAACTTGTGTCGGGCATAGTTTCTGCAGAGCTGCAGTAGTTACGGTACATAGAAATACACTTCTGAGTTGCTGTCTAGCTCACAGCCCCTCACACACCCCAACCTAACATTACCAGTGCAAGGACAACAACAAAGACGTACGTGAATCTAGTCGTATGCATGGATGAATGAGATGCATGAGAATGGAGTCCAGCAGGAAGACTTTGGCCCTCCCAGCCTATTTTCTACATCACAAATACAAACTTTTCTAACTCTGTTTTTTCTTATCTGCCTCTGACTCATTACAATTTGAATAAATGAACATTTAGAAAATCAATTTTAATCTTAATTTTTTTATTTCCTCCATCATGAGAAAAATGAACAAAAACACTTAACCTGTCCAACAGCTGAGCACACAGAAGCCGTCTTGTGTTGGACAGATTTAGCTGTTACAACAGGGGGTAATGAATCTTCTGACACACGAGGTGTTTATTTGGATAAACCCCTTTTGTACTTAGGCTAAACCTTTCTTATATTAATTGTATTGGCATACATTTCTTGTTGGACCGAATTGAAAAGAGAAAAGAGAAGGGTGAAAAGAAGAGTGGGATGCTAGAGGTGGGGGATAAGGGTACAAAAGAAAGGGGAGAAAAAAATAAAAAGGGGGTTGAACAGGTTAGATGATGATTAAAAAGTAGAGGGGAGGATAGAATTACAAAAACAGGAAACACGTTGTTGGAGGTTTATCATCAAATGTAGGTGTTAGTCAAAAGGTCGAGCCTGTCCAGAAGACTCACTCAAATATTACACACATTCCTGTGGGCTCCTGAAATCTACACTCGCAAACATGTCAACATGTACACAATATAACTACAGCTCACACGCAAATACTTATGCATATAGACAGACACGTCAGGCATATATCATTCATAGTATGTATCACACATAATATTGGTGCAAAAGTGAGCTGGTACCTGTGCTCAGGTGAGTGTCTATGTTCTACAATGGAGGGGCATGCATTGTAAAAAAAAAAAAGAATTGAGGGAGAGTGTTCGGCCTTCTCTCACCAAGACCTCTGCGGAAGGCGAGGCATCAGTGGGGCAGGACTCCCCAGACCCTGGTGCGGTAAAGTAGATCAAGAGCAACCACCCCTGGGGCAACCCAATGCCAGCCACCTGGACCATGGTCAGAAGGACTGCCACAGGAGCCCCCAGTGCCAGGGAGCAGAGGGGCATGGGGAGCGCAAGATCCAGCGGCGCCCCCACTGGGGTTTTCCCTCATTTACAGGAGAGCCCCTCCCTTGCAGCCCCAGACGAGCAACCCACCATCACCCAGGAGTTCTGCAACCCCCGACTCCAACCAAACCAGGGTCACGAAACCCGCCTCACGCTTTATGCAACCACCCACCCGCCCCACGAACAAGAATATGTTAAAAACACCAAAAACATCATTTTCATCAGAGTGAGTCTTTAACGTAACAATTATGTTTAATTCACCATGAATTTAAGCACACTGCACATCTCTGCAGCCATGTATACAAGCTGAATGTAAAATATGGTTTGGCTTTGGGTCTACAAGCTGCACAGACTTCTGCATAGTATTTCTGTTCTTCCATGCATTACAATGTCTAACCATTACATAAATTAACAGTCACTTAGCTGGTGGTATTTTCTCTAGAGCCTCCTAGTTAATTTGTTGAAATTTATCTTCAACTTTTTAGGGTATTGAACACGCCAAAGCACAGTGTAAAGTTTTTAATTAAGTTTTAATTTTAATCAACGTAATAAAACTATTTCAGACCGTATTTTAGGATTTAGCAGCTTTTTCAAGAGTCAGTGTTGTTTCCTTTTAACCCTCCAGATATGTTTGTTTCTGAGAAGCAGCATTTATACTTGTTTCTATTTGATTTACAGACTAGCTGAAAATTTTTTATTTTAGATGTTGAGTTGAAAAATAAGCCAAGCAGAAGTTTCAAAGTAGAAAAATACTTTTAAGTTTTGTCCTTTTTTATTTTTTTTTTTTTTTTTCAAAATGGGTCAATTCAACCTACAACATAACAGGTGTAAACTTTGAGCTGCAGTCCCTTTCTTGGTTTTGGCTCCCCACTCATTTCAGCCACATTACAGTAATATGTCTCAAGAAAGAGTATGACATTAGTATAGCATTAAGGAAAAAAACATTTGATCTTTGTTTCTCTTTTGGAAATATTTGGCTATTTGCAGCTATTCGCTGCAAATTCAATGTTTTTCTATCCCTCTGTGGTTCATTAACCCCTTCACACAAATTACAAAATACAATTCAAATGCAGGACTTTACTATATTTAGGATCACCCTTAACAGACAAAATACATCGTTTTGTCATAAAATCGGAAATAAATTCAGGGATGAAGGGGTTTTAAGGCATCACTTCAATATTTTTCCCTCATCAGGACTGATTTTGCTGAAATATTTTTAGGTTTCTGTCTGTTAAAGTGTGGGTGACATGGCCTATTTTAATAAGCCAATATATAGTAAATAGTCTCTATTTCATGTTGCGATTGTTTTTAATATTTTTCGAAAAAGAATAAATAACGAAAAACGCGATATAAACAACGAGGACGGCCGCCGGCTTCACGCATTCCGCCGAATTCGCGCCGCCCTGTTTGTGACGTAACGAAAGGCAGACAACATGGCTAGCACCGATAGCGAAGCACAGAGTGATGCTACCGTCTTCCAGCCAAGACCACTTAAATTTGTTTTTTTTATCGTCTTCTCACAACTGAGGTCGTGACCACGCTCAATAATGACGATGCCCGCATTATTGATCGCAAACTCTTCAGATTTGTTTGTGAAAGTTTAGCGTGTGTCCCCAGTTTTGGTCTCTAGGGGATCCGTCACGCTGACCACGTGGTACAGACAGAGCCAATCAGAGCCGTCGACGCATCCAAAAGCAACTAAAACGTCCCGTCATTGGTCAATTAGGCCGGGTAGACGAGAGATAGCCGCGACCATAGAGGAAGCGATCCGCAGAGAAATATAGAAAATAAAGCTAAAATTCGCCGATTTAAGACAATTTTTTCATCCGGAAAGCGATTTGTCCATAGAGATCAGGTCTTTATTTCCAGGAAAGTACGTTCGGTTTGCTCAAAAACCCGGATTTCCGGGAATTCCCGGAAGACTTTCATCACTGAACGTTAAACTCACTCTCTTTTGTAATAAATACATTATGTAATAAACGTTAAACTCACTCTCTTTTGTGCCAGCTTTTCGGTCACAGATTTTCTCTTTTTGTACTGGCTCCTGCCAGTGCTGGTACTGGGCGTTTCTGTTTTTCGGACGTGCGCTGAACTTGTTTTGTCCATTGTTTCAGCAGCGTTTCTTGTTTTGGGAATTTATACACAGATACACTTTCACTAGATGTATTGCTACATCCAGCTGCCACACAACGACTTGGCATGTTGATGATTAACAGAGAATTAACGAGAATTAAAGATGATTAACGAGAGAAACGAAGACTACCTGCTTTGTTTCATGCTTCTGCTACAAATCAATGCCTTTGTACGTCACGGTCTATCAGTCCCCATTGCGCTTTGGCAAATTCATCTTATTGTTCGAAAGATTAAATCTGCTTCTCGATGCGAACTCAAGTGCAAGGGCATTTGAAAAGTTTCAAGCATTCCACATAATTATTCGCTTTCATATTTAGTGTCTTGTACAATAAACTGCGGCAAAATGAACGATTTTCCAATGTACCAAAAAACGTCATGACAAAACAATGAAGGCCAAAGCTGAGATCAGAAAGCAGCTGGCTTCTCTTAAAACAATGATCAAGGTGGATTTCTTTCAGGAATGTATTAAGAAAATATTTAGTCAAAATGAGTCTTTGGAGTTTAAACATCTCAACTGTTGTTGTAAAATAGTTGAGCTATGTTTACTTTGCAGTAATTATTAGGAGCAAAGGTCTTTACCATCATTTGTGATAATAACTGAGACGTCCTTGGCTTTATTTCTGCATTCTGTTGATCTCAAGTAAGACCAACATCTTTATCTGCTAATTCATTCACAAAATACAGCCAGATTTGCATGACATGATCTGTAGTAGCGATTATTATTAAAAGCCGGAGTCATGTGACATACATAAGAAGACATTTTGCTGTCACTAAGCTGTTCAAAGTATTCCTCGTGTGTGTCATCTGAACATAAAGGAGTCATCAGCTAATCTTTTCGTAGATTATTATCTCACATTCAGTTCTTCCCCCTGCTTATTGATTAAAAAAACAATTGTAGCATGGGTGCCATCTAATAGCAAAATTAATCTGACAGTGAAGTGGATGAGCACAGTTGTTACAGTAAGTGATGCAGACACCAGATTCCTAACATAGCTGTCGATGGGTTTCCCACATTTATCTCAGCTTCCTCTTATCTAAATCCCACAGAGCCATTCTGTCATGTATACTCCATCGCTGCGGCGCTGAAAAACACTGAAGGAATCAAAGTGTAAGATAGTTTAAGGTTGGCACACTGCTCTCTTGACATTTTATTTGCTACGCTCTGTCATCCCTACCAGTCTGCTATGAAAGCATTTGTCAGAGGGCCTTACCTCACTGTTGTGTGACTAAACCCTGCACAGGGATGTGAATCATAACTCTGAAATTTTACCACAGGTAGTATATGGGGTGATATGAATGGAAACCTCTGGTCAGATAAATACAATTAAAAAAAAGCAAACATTTAATATACAGCTTGGAAATGTTGCCATGCCTTATTAGAACATCTTGATAAGCACAGAACTTTTATGAAGTGCATGGCTTTAAGGACTTTCCATTTAAAGTGGTGGACAAAATTGTTGGTACCCCTCAGTTAAAGAAAGAAAGTCCACAATGCTCACTGAAATGACTAGAAACGTTCAAAAGTAACAATAAATTAACATTTATTGAAAATTAAATAATCAAAATCAGCCATTACTTTTGAGTTGTTGATTAACAGAATGATTTAAAAAAAAAATGAAATAGGGCTGGACAAAAATAATGGTACCTCAATAATAGACGTAGAACTAATTGCCCAGGGGGTCATGATGGACTCAGGTATGTCCTTTAATTAACATCACAGCTGTTTTCAAAGCCATAATCAGTCAGTCTGCCTATTAAAGGGAGACAAATAGTCACGTTGCTGTTTGGTGAAAAGGTGTGTACCACACTGAACATGGAGAGCAGAAAGAGAAGGAGAGAATTGTCCCCAGGACATTAGAAACAAAATATAGACAACATCGTAAAGGTAAAGGCTATAAAACCATCTCTAAGCAGCTTGAAGTTCCTGTGACCACAGTGGCACATATTCTTCAGACGTTTAAGACCCAAAGAACAGTAGCCAACCTCCCTGGACGTGGCCGGAAGAGGAACAGTGATGACAAATTGAGGAGACGGATGGTTGGAACTGGATCCAAAGAGCCCAGAACAACCTCCAAAGACATTAAAGGTGAACTCCTAGATCAAAGTACATCAGTGTCAGATCGCACCATTCGTCGTTGTTTGAGCCAGAGTGGACTTCATGGGAGACGACCAAGGAGGACACCAGTGTTGAAAGGAAATCAGAAAAAAGCCAGACTGGAAATTGCAAAAATGCATGTTGACAAGCCACAAAGCTTCTGGGAAAATGTCCTTTGGACAGATGAGACAAAACTGGAGCTTTTTGGTAAGGCACATGAGCTCTATGTCCGTAGACTCAAAAATGAAGCAAACAACCAGGGTCAACAGGGTGTCTTGAAGTTGTGGAAGGTAAAATGAATCTCAAGATTATCCAGGCATTCTGGATAGAAATGTGCTATCAGAAAGCTTGGTCTCAGTCGCAGGTCATGGGTAGGACAACGGTCCAAAACACACAGCCAAAACCCCCCAAGAATGGCTAAGAGAAAAGCGTTGGACTATTCTCAAGTGGCCTTCTATGAGCCCAGATCTGAATCCCATTGAACATCTGTGGAAGGAGCTGAAACAAAAAACACAGGTAAAGAACAGTACAGTACACAAAATACAAATTGAAATCCAGTTTAAAACTAAATCAAATATATTAAAAAATCTGTGTTTGTTGTTATAAAATCAGTGTTCTGTTAAAAAATGTTCTGATTCTTGGTCATATGTGATCACACAGCTGAGATTTCTGAGGCCACAATTTCAATTGTCTTTTAGAGATGACAAAACTTGTACTTCCTCTTATTGTAATGGGTGTGCTGTTCCTGGTAGGAGAAGGAGCCAAACCTTTTAGTTTTTCACAACAAATCTCCAGGGACTAAAAAAAACCCTTTATTAAACAGGGCAGAATGTCAACTATGTGAAACAATAAAATACAGAAAAAGTTTGGATAAAATCTGAAAGACTTTTCTGCTCACATGAGCGAAGACCTTGTTCACAACATGACCAAGAGGCTAAAACGCATTTAGATTGGCTTGTTTCCCTGTGGAAAAGTGTTCAATGGTTGGAGGAGTCCAAATGTGACACCTCTGTTTTAACCACAAACACTGTGTCCTCAGGCCTAAAGAGGAAAAATACTTTTCTGTGGTAGCAACAATCAGTTCCAAAGTCAGGAGGTCTGATGATCCAGTACTGCTGACTATATTGTGGAAAGAATTGTGACTGCTGAAAGGTGTACAAAGGATTTGGATCACCCTTTAACATTCTGGAAAAGGCTTGTAAATAGCAGGTCGATGTAACCCCACAGACTGAAGCTATAACAAAAGCACGGCCAGTCATGTCTGGATGCAGTCCAGATCCTTCACATTTGATCCATCACCGAGCAAAAGGAAAAAGTTAAAGACAATCACAAACTCCTCAGTAGCTGGAAGCAAATGTGAGGAAAGAATGGGACCAACTTTATGTATTGAAACATTTTAAAACGACAAAGTACATAGTTTGGTATATACAAATAAATTGAGAATATATTAAATATGCTGAATGTACAAAAAGGAATGGAGAAACAAATACCTGAAGACTCACCTGTTATTTTTAGGGCGACATTTCTGCCCAAAAAAGGGCCATTTATTGCAATCTGGAAAAATAGGTTTGATATTAACCAGCTTGTAAAGATTCTATCCCTGTCATCTAAACACATGCATGCTGACAGTCATGTAAACCAATTCTCTGCAGCACAGCAGCTACTTTTACATGGTTTGCTGTGTAAATGCTAAGACCACAGCCTGTGCTGTGTGTTGTACTCCTCAGTACAACACACAGAGATTTAGAACGTTTCACAGAAGAAACTTGGAAAATCCAAAATAAAATCAACCTAAGGATTTGATTTTGTTTTGAGTTTCTATTCACTGTACTCATCATTAAAATTGTTTAGTTTAGGTTGTAATCATGTATCTATCTTCAGAACCCGCTGAATCCCTTTTGGGGCCATGGGGGTTGCTGGAGCCAACCCTGCTACTGTCGGGCGAGGGCAGGGTATAACCCTGAAATGCACACTTAGGGACCATTTAGACACTCCAATTAACCTGTGGGGGGGGCTAGGACAATATGCAAACTCCACACAGAGAGAACCCCGCTGGCATTCAAACCAGGACCTTCTTGCTGTGAGGCGAGAGCTCTAACCACTCCCCCACCCTGCAGCCCTAAGTTGTAATATCTTGTTGATAACACACAAATAAACAACAACAACAACAACAACAACAACAACAAAACCTCAATTCTCAGAAGAACTGGGAAGTTTGTGTTTGACCATACCAGAAATGAGGGGGTTTCGACATTTTGCAGCATTGAAGATGAGAAGTGGCTGGATGAGCGTTTGCTGTGGGGCTGGATGAGTGTTTTGTGGTGAAGACAAGCAAAGTTACCCTTTAAACAATCTGTCCACAAGGTTACTTTGAGACATGAGCAGCTTTAATAAGCCTCCTCCGCTGGATGTGTGGGCTTGCTGGAAAAAGGTCCAGGATGATTTGAGGGCCCAGAAGCTAGCTGGCTGTAACAACATGAAAATCTGAAATCTGCTTTGGAAAATGTAGTTGAGTTTTGTTTCAACATGGATGCAAATGATCAGCAGATAATTGTTTTGTAGCGTAGTTGTAGACCACACGGGAGAGTAGTTTTCTGATGCTTTTATGGTTGGTGGTTTAATGCCTGTCTTTGAAAGCCTTCATTCACATGCGCTGCAGTAGAAAAAATAGCCAAGATTTAGCCAACTATATTAGTTTATTGCTCAGACTTTTCTGTGTTTGTGAAAATTCTCAATTATTCAGATCATATTCACACAGAAGTTCTGTTCCTCAGAGAAACTGGACTTTGATAATCTTTTTGTGTATTCAAACTGATCCCCTGGCATGTTTCTCCTTTGACGATTGTACATATTATCAATGAATGACTTTCTTTATTGTGGGTTTACACTAGAGATTACAAAGTGCAAAATATGTGATTGTTACCATAACAGATCATCAGACTACAGGGTTTTCTTGTTGAGCTACACATGTTTTTGATAGGCCTGCAAATAAAAGCAGGATGAATCTCATCATTTAGAAATATTTGCCAAAGATTATGTTTTGTTTGCATCAGTCAGAGACAGTATGGAGCACAAACTGAGGATTGTCAAATGGCAGGCAGAAGATCTATGATGTGAGTATCTGTCCACCAGTTACAGATGTGAAGGCAGGTTCATGGCACACGTAGGGGGATCTTTAGATGGTTTGTATAATCTTTGATTTAGAAGGGTGTACACAGTCAAGCTAAGCAGGGATTGTGCGCATTCAAGCACAAAAGCGCAAAACAGGTTTATGAAACAGGTGGAAACCTGAAGGCTGACACAGGGAAAATACATCACCCTGTTTTATCTTTCTGTGCAACTTGGAGCTTGGAAGACCATTTGCTCATCGATTCTGCTAAACAAGAGCTGTTTATCGTCACCAACATGAAACTCAAGCATCTCTTGGCCTGAATGCTCCCTTTGCAAAGTTTGGTCTTTTTTAAAATATTCTCCATCAGCTCTTCCAAAAGAGCTTCATCAGAAAGTTCTGCTGTGGTTCAGCGATGACGGAACACCCAGTAAGATGAATTCCCTGTGTTGTACAGAGGTGGGACAGTATGACATTAACTACAACGGTTCCTCATACACAGAACAGCATAGCGGGAATAAAAGAATAGACACGGGAAAGGAGGCCCTGAAGCGTCCAAAGCATTGACTGTATTTGTGAACTGGACTGACTGACCCCACCCCCTACCCGCATTCCAAACAGGAAGTACCTGCTAGTTCCAAGAAGCAAAAATCCCATAGACTTCTATAGAGAAATATTTGTCAGAATAATTATTCTTGCTCTGCTAGCTTTTTCTTAACATGCTTTTTGCTCATTTTTGTGTGTGATGTTTTTTCTTTTTTGCGAGTTATTCAAGTTACAAACTGATCAAACAGATGTCTCAATGTACGTCTGTGGGCTCACATTAAAAACCTCTGATTGACAGATTCTCCCAAGCTCGCTTTCACATGGAAGGGGTGTGGACTTCCAACAAGCTCACTCCTAAATGGTGAGAGTGGTTGCCATAGAAGTGATGACTCAGTTTGAATCGTACCAGTTTGAATCATTGCTTACTGACGCTGTCTGGCTCCAACATGGCGATGTTCGTATCGTGACAAACTGGCGACTAAATATACTTCATTTCCTTAAAACTGGACGTAAACTATTTTCTGTGGGTGACGTCACACTCACTCAGTCCAGTTCTCACATACAGGCAATGGTTCTAAGGCAATAATCCTGGTAACACATTGACCTTCACCACACCCCAAAGAGATGTGAAAAGAGATGTGTTGAATGAACGGAGAAAGTACAATATGTGCATCAGAATATATATATATATATATATATATATATATATATATATATATATATATATATATATATAATATCTGGGACCCATATCTGACCATCTGCAGATCAAGGAGGAGCTGTTAGGATTCCCCATTCTCTATGAGACAAGACTGGGAAAACCCCCAGACAAACCTGAGGTAGTATTAACATACACTGAATCTAAATGTGAACGCAACACTTTAGTTATTGCTCCGATTTGTCATGAGATAAACTCAAAGATCCGGAAAAAAACCACTGAAATATGCTGCTTTATTTTATTAAGGAGGTCTGGAGACTCAAAAAAAGCGGTCAGTATTTGGTGTGGCCACCATTTGCCTCATGCAGTGCTACACATCTCCTTCTCAGAGTTGTGTAACTATAGTGCCATCCTAGGCACTTTAACATTGGGAGTTAGGTCATCTGGACCCCACAAGACAGTGCGCTGAACCTTTTTGGGATAACACGTCACTGTAAGAGTGGGGTCATAGGATAGCACAAGGGATACAGGTGCAGCATGATAATGCACTGCCACATGTTACAAGGATCCGCAACACTGTTGGAAGCTGGAAACATCGCAGTTACTGCATGGTCAGCAAATTCACCAGACATATCACGCACTGAGCATGTTTGGCATGATCTGGATCGGTGTATGCCACAATGTGTTCCAGTTACTGCCAATAACCAGCAACTTCACACCGCAGAGAAAAAGGAGTGGACCAACGTTCAACTGGCCACAATCCATAACCTGATCAACTCTGTGCGAAGGAAATGTGTTGCACTGCATGACGCAAATGGTGGCCACGCCAATTACTGACCAGTTTTCTCAGTCCCCAGACCCCCCCAAAGAAACAATAAAGCACGTTTCAGAGTGGCTTTTTATTGTCTAAGGCACACCTGTGCTATTATCATGCTGTCTAATCTGCATCTTTATATGGCACGCCTGTGAGGTGGGATGGATTATCTCAGCAAGGGGGAAGTGCTCACTGTCACAGATTTAGACAGACTTGTGAGCGATGTTTGAGAAAAAGGTTCTTTTGTGTTTATAGAAAATGTTTTAAAATCTTTAGTCATCTCAGTCCAAAGATCATGTCATCCACTGTTGTCCTGGTATTGAAAAACAACAAGTTTAATTGGAAAAATATCTGTGCTTTTTATCTTTTTTTTTTTGGGTCAAATTAATGTTATATTTTCCACCCAAACACCTGGTTTTAGACAGAACCGATGATCCTCACCCAGCAGTACAGGACATCTATTTCTTAAGTAATTCAGTAACATTAGAGTGTTTCACAGTTAAGCTGTTGCAAAAATCCTTGCCTCTCTCTGTGTAGTGCGCGTTCTGCCTGAGGTTAGCTTGTTGTCTGGGTGCTGCCTCTCTGCACACAGGAACATTCCAGGCACACAAATAAAGCCATAGCTTTGCCTTTGTTGCAGTGCTGACTTGACAAGAGCATTTCTGCAGGGCTGCTCTGCTCCCTTTGCAAAGATGAAGTCATGCATCGCCCCTGGTAAGTGATCTGACACAGTTTTTACCGCTGCAGTATCTTAATAAGTCCTTGTTGTGAGGTAGTCGTTATTATTCCCTTTCTCCTTTCCCGCCTCCATCATTTCTTTTGCACCCCCACCCCTCACCATCATCTCACCATCCTTTCAACACTCTTCCCCCCTTCATACAGCTCTGCACGCATATTGCCAACAGATGGAGTAAAAAGTGTCTATGTAGAAGATATTTCTCTCCCTTCTTGAAGCCGCCTTCCACCCTGCAGAACCAGCATGGGATTAATAAATTCAACATGAATTGAAAGCTAATGAAATGTGCAGCCCCACTTCTCCCTCCCGACTGCCAGCTACTGGGAAGTAGACTAAGCACACAGAGCTCCTTCAGATCAGGCTGAGAGGGAGAGAATGAGATCATTGTCACAATTACACCATTACAGGCTGCTGCTGCCGCTAAAGCCATAAAACTGGTCTGCTGTCAGGGGCTTGACCTGGGGGGCTGACCACAACACATCCTGCATTTTTCCATGACTCCCTGCTTTTTTTTTTCTTTTTTCCAGTGACACTGATGGACGGGCCACTTCAAAAAGTGAAGAAAATCTCTCAATGAGGCTTCTTTCTGGACTAATGTTTCCTGCTGCAGACGCCTGGATTCTTATATGAAAGCATGCTGCCACAGGACCTTTGCAGAGGTTTGCAAACACAGCAGTTTCTTCATACCACCCATATGGACGACTACAATTAGATCAGAAACAGGAGCCGGGGAGGAGACGCAGGGAAAGAGAAAAGGAGAGCGCTGGGGAGCAACAGGGGACAGTGAGACACAGAGCGATGGAGTTCATTTCAAGGGCATGCTAAATGGCCCGGGGAGGGGTGTCCCAGGGCTGTTGATGCAATGGAGCCGTTCTTTAAACTTAAGCACTCCCTAATTGTTTAATTGGAGGCTGTGTGTAGGATGGCGGAGGCTGCAACATCCTCTCACTGATTAGCAGATTCTCAAGTTGTCTCCAGTTTTCTGGATAAGACTATCACTGCCACCGACCCAGCCACCCAGCTTACGCGTCCTTTTCGAACCTCTGGGCTTATTCACAGAACTTTTTCCATCAACTGATGACGCTAATAAAATCCATTGCAGAAATGTGTAGATAAAATTATCGTTGTGATTGATACATTTCTGTCCATTTTTTGAAGAAAAAGTATCAGAGAAGTCCAAGTCTCAGCTCAGCTTATAAACATAACTATAAAACCTCAAAATTACGCAAATTTATATATATTTTTAATAAATAAAATGTTAAAAGACTGTACTTGCAAAGAAACTTTTTAGAACTAATATTATCTTGATGGATGTGGTATCTGAATGTTTCCTGTAAAGAGTTTTACTGCTCACACTATGCACAAAACCTAAAAAGGTTATGAGACACATCGCTGAATTAATAAAATTCAACAGCCTTCATAAGACACTTTGGATTTCATTATCTCTATAAATGCAGAGTGAACCTCAAGTACAGCTTAAACCCTCCACTGGGGCTGAACTGGCAGTTAATTGAACTGGCTTCATCTTGGATGTTTGAATGAAAGGCATGGTGGGTCTAACCTCCAAGGGTCACCATAGTTTTGCTGCTACAGCTTTGTGTGATTCCTTTGACACTAAATCACCTTCGTTTTTTTTACTTTTTTATCAGTGGAGAAATTTCATTTTTCAAAGTCAAAAGTTAAAAAAAAGTGAGAATTGTTTACAACCTGTTTTCTTACACCAACTTATTTTCCCTGATAGCTGTAGACGTCTGTTGGAATTCCTTTAAAAGTCCTCAAGCTGCTGTTACATGTTCAAATATCTTTGTTTGGATCAAAGATCAGATTAGAATTGAACTGTGAACATGGGCACTGAAAAACTTCATTCGATTAGCAAACATTTACATGCGCCACACTTTTGATCGGAATAAATCATTTTGACATACGCAGAACTATCTAAAATACCGGAAACGGTCGTAGAAGAAGAATTATTGAGTTCAATTGTAAACAAACAAAGCTGCAGCATAGAACGAGATGATCTAAACGTGCTTTTTTTATTTTTATGATTATCATTAAGTACCTGTTCACTCATAATTGTTTTAATCCGTGCGGTCAGTGCTTTATTCTTGGTCGAACAATCGCAGAAGAAGACAGGTTAGGATAAGGCTAATACCTGCTTACAACATTTAGCTGTGGATGCTGCCACCTGCATCTTGGAAAAACGTGATTCATCACTCTAGAGAAGGCGTCTCAACTTCCCTAGAGTCCAGTGATGGCGTGCTTTACACCACTGCATCTAAAGCTTTGCGTTGCACTTGGTGATGTGTGGCGTGGATGCAGCTGCTCGGCCATGGAAACCCATTCCATGAATCTTTCTGCGTTCTGTACTTGGGCTAATCTAAAGGTCCGATGAAGCTCTGATCATTGGGATGGGTGAGCAAATACTTTTGGCAATATAGTGGATTTTAAGCCAACTTTAGTTTCATATAACTTTGAGTTCCTAAAAAGTTACTTTAGTTGTTTAAAGGCCCTATTTCATGCAAAATCAACTTTTTGATCTTTTAAGTGTTCTATGATGTTAATCCCTCACTAAAAACAACCCAGAAGTGGTATTTTGATCCGTTCACGCATCTTTGAGTATTCCTCTAAAACTTGCTCTCTGAGCAACAACTCCTCCCAATCCACAAAAACAAACGGAATTCACATTGTGGCGTCACAAAGTGAGGAACCGCCCCTTCCAGGAAGAGTTGACGCTGCCAGTAGCGCCCCCAGGCTAGCACACACACCCACTTTGTCCGTGGAGCTAGCAGTGATCGGCAAAAATGCTTTCATTTTGTATGCACAATTTGCACATCCATCTTTGCAAGGGTTCGGATGTTGTTTATTTTTGTGGGACAAACACAGACACGCTGCCGAGGCCGACTCTTGGATGACCTCAGAAAACGGGTGGCACCCATAAGGAGTGAAAGATGGAGCCTCAGAGCTCACATCAGATTATTTCAAGTATGTGAAAAGGATCTGGAAAAATGTCTCATATTTTATAAAAAAAAATCTTTCTTTGGTGTGCCAACGGTAATATACGATCGTGCAGACAAACTTGTTGGTACCCCTCAGTTAAAGAAAGAAAGTCCACAATGCTCACTGAAATGACTTGAAACGTTCAAAAGTAACAATAATATAAATTGATTGAAAATTAAATAATCAAAATCAGCCATTACTTTTGAGTTGTTGGTTAACAGAATGATTTAAAAAAAAAAAATGAAATAGGGCTGGACAAAAATGATGGTACCTCCATGAAAGACGTAGAACTAATTGCCCAGGGGGTCATGATGAACTCAGGTATGTCCTTTAATTGACATCACAGCTGTTTTCAAAGCCATAATCAGTCAGTCTGCCTATTTAAAGGGAGACAAATATTAACGTTGCTGTTTGGTGAAAAGGTGTGTACCACACTGAACATGGACAGCAGAAAGAGAAGGAGAGAATTGTCCCAGGACATTAGAAACAAAATAATAGACAACATCGTAAAGGTAAAGGCTATAAAACCATCTCTAAGCAGCTTGAAGTTCCTGTGACCACAGTGGCACATATTCTTCAGAAGTTTAGGACCCACGGAACAGTAGCCAACCTCCCTGGACGTGGCCGGAAGAGGAACATTGATGACAAATTGAGGAGACGGATGGTTGGAACTGTATCCAAAGAGCCCAGAACAACCTCCAAAGACATTAAAGGTGATCTCCTAGATCAAGGTACATTCAGTGTCAGATCGCACCATTCGTCGTTGTTTGAGCCAGAGTGGACTTCATGGGAGACGACCAAGGAGGACACCAGTGTTGAAAGGAAATCAGAAAAAAGCCAGATTGGAAATTGCAAAAATGCATGTTGACAAGCCACAAAGCTTCTGGGAAAATGTCCTTTGGACAGATGAGACAAAACTGGAGCTTTTTGGTAAGGCACATGAGCTCTATGTCCGTAGAATCAAAAATGAAGCAAACAACGAAAAGAACACTGTCCCTACTGTGAAACATGGAGGAGGCTCAGTTCTATTTTGAGGCTGGTTTGCTGCATCTGGCACAGGGTGTCTTGAAGTTGTGGAAGGTAAAATGAATCTCAAAATTATCAAGGCATTCTGGATAGAAATGTGCTGCCTAGTGTCAGAAAGCTTGGTCTAAGTCGCAGGTCATGAATAGGACAACGGTCCAAAACACACAGCCAAAAACCCCCAAGAATGGCTAAGAGAAAAGCGTTGGACTATTCTAAAGTGGCTTTCTATGAGCCCAGATCTGAATCCCATTGAAAATCTGTGGAAGGAGCTGAAACATGCCATTTGGAGAAGACACCCGTCAAACCTGAGACAACTGGAGCAGTCTGCTCATGAGGAGTGGGCCAAAATACCTGTCGACAGGTGCAGAAGGCTCATTGACAAATACAGAAACCGTTTAATTGCAGTGATTGCCTCAAAAAGTTGTGCAAGAAAATATTAATTTATGGATACCATCATTTTCATCCAGCCCTATTTCATTAGTTTTTTTTTTTTAAATAATTCTGTTAATCAACAAATCAAAAGTAATGACTGACTTTGATTATTAAATTTTTTTGGCAAAAATGAGCATTGTGGACTTTCTTTCTTTAACTGAGGGGTACCAACAATTTTGTCCACCACTGTATATATGGTTATAGTTTACTCTGAAAGGAATAAGAAAAGCAGGATGTAGGCCCTGTAATTCATACTGAACAAACTGCCAGAAAAGATGAAGTGGTTTTGAGGAGTTTTCTTTTTTCCATTGAAGCAGTTTCACAGAGACAGAACAAGTTCACAAAGTGAAAGCATTGATGTTGTACTTCCTGCTGAAAACAGCACGAAACAGAAAATGGTCAGAATTTAGTCCATCTGCAGGAAACAAATACAAACAGTAATGTCCAAGTCTACCAAGAGCTGGATTTATCAACGGTCTTTCTCTAAGGATGGTTCTGACACTGCTCGCAGATCAATATATAGAGCTAGCTACAAGGAACAGCAGAAAAATGACACAAATTGCCATCTCATGAGCACTTCTATATATTTCTGTAGATGCAAGCATTTGAATTGACATGCTGTCTACATGCTATGGACTAAGCTTTTTAAATTTTTTTTGATTTTATGTTTCACTTTTTCAATTACCTATACGAAGCCCATCGAGACGACTGTTGTTGTAAATTTGGGCTACACAATTAAAATGGAATTGAATTAAATTGAAAGAAGCTCTAAGCTACCAAAAAGCTGTCTATCTGCAGCTGAGTGAGATTCTGTGTGCTTATTTGGGGACCCAAACCCGTGAGCATCCATGCACGGGAAAATGTATATACACGTGTGTGAGGAGGCATTATTCAACATGCCGTAAATATGCTCAATGCAGCACACTCACACTGCAACATGAACACTTGCTCAACACTCATGCATTATTCATGACTGCATCTGTGTCTTACATTTACTCCAGTGTATCTCACTGTGAGGGGCAATATGCATGTGATCAGCCTACAACATTTTCTCTTCATTGTCTGGCTTTAGGACTTTATCTTTCTAAAGTGTCATGATCAACAAGAGAGAAATGTACAGCAGTGTTTCTCTTTGTATCTCTGAAAGACAAATATAAATAATTCTGTCAGGAAGAATCCACATTTAGTCAAAAATTGTTCGTTTTGTTTGGAATTGATTAAATTTAAGGGTCTTTCTTGTTGCCATCGATGCCACAAACTTAACTTCTTGTTCTAAAACGTGGAGCAGAAACTGATGGAATGTGTGGCACAAGATCAAACTTGAATCTCGTTGTCTTGGTTTTGGCCAGAGATGGCCATCTGCTGCACAGAATCGGCCACAGACGCTGGGTGTTGGGCTCCTTTTGCAGGAATATTAAACCTTTTCATTGCGCTCTTGACACTTCACCTCTGCCCACACGCGCATACAAAGAGCACACACTACCCGCCATGGCCTTTTCTGTCTGATTCATCACAACATGTGACCTGGTGAGTCAGAGCTGGCTTCAGCAAAGCATGAATCAGGGGTGAGAGTTAGCTAACTTCTGTTAGACTCTGGGGTATTTTGGCCATGGCAACTGTTTCACTTCACCCCCTGCTCCCACTTATGCAATGAACAACAAAAACAAAAAGACCTGAGAGAAGAGGTACATTTTTATGCTTATAATGTGGCTTTGATCTATTTTGTTCCTTAACCTCTTTCTAATTAGAACAAAAGTATAATCACATAGGGCACAAGCATGCACAACAAACAGAAAAAGCCCAGCTATATGCTATTTAAAGACCCACTCTGTTTTCATCATCATCATCGTCATTTATTTATTCATTTATAAAGCACCATCCACCACCAGCTAAGGAAGCCCAAAGTGCTGTACTGTACACAAGGAGGAAAAAGATTGTACAGTCACAAAAGAATAAAACTCAAAAAGTAATTTAAAACACAGATTAAAACCAGCATAATAACAGAGCTAGGCTCATGCTAAAATGGAGCAACAATTCTTTTTTAAATCTCTCTAAGAGCATGACCTCTCTAATTGCCGGTGGCAACTGATTCCATAGTTTAGGAACCAACACAGCAAACGCACGGTCCCCCTAAACCTACGTTTGGTACTGGGAACCATTACCACAAACTGGTTGGTGGAGCGTGAGGACTTTAGGGGGGAATATCTTAAAAGCAGACTGAAGAAGTAAGAAGGTGCCATACCTGCCAGGGACTTAAAAGTCAGGATCAAAATTTTGATAAAAAGCAATTATTGCAATGGCAACCAGTTCAAAGAGACCGAAACGGGTGTTATGTCAAACTTCTTTTTCCCACAAATGCTAATAATAACAAATTATAATAATGGATTAGACTTATCTGCACTTTTCAAGACGCCTAAACCACTTACATTGTGTCCATTATTCATTCACTCCTCATTCATACTTGGTGATGGTAGCTACTGATGTCGCTGACAGACTGACAGGGGCGTGGCTGCCAGTTTGCGCCTACGTTCCCTCTCTCATGCACATTCACACACCAGTGGAGGCACACTGGAGGCAAGGAGGGTGAAGTGTCTTGCCCAAGGACACAACTACAGTTGACTCGGGGGAGCGAACCGCCAGTCCTTCAATCATTGGACAACCTGCTCAACTGCCTTAGCCACTGCTGCCCTGTGTGTCTTTTTAACATGTTCGTGTGGTATTTTTCTGATGATGGAGAACATTTATAAAGAAAATTAGGCTTTAAATTGCATTTCCAAGTATTTCTTTATTCAAACTGTTGTGAATGAGGAGCAGACAAAAAAAATAAAGTGCGAAAAAGATTGCAGCTGTTAAAATTGAAAATACGATGGGAGGGCAATAAGTTTCCATGTCTGAACTCACAGAAACAGGAAGGGGAAAGGGGGGCGGTATTGCTCCACCCCAACAGTCACAACTCAAAGTTGACTTTCATAATGAAGTACCGACGCTCTGCAGAAACTATGTCCTAGAAAACAACACAGATTTGTTAAATAAGTTAAAGACTGGGACACTTTAAAAATAGATCAAAAAATGATGGGAGGGGGTATTTAAAAAAATCTATAATTCCTTTACTAAACGTGGAAGTGGGAATCACAAGTGAGCCTGATTTGCTGTAGAGGACAGTAACTTTTTGCAAGGGAGAACTTCTTCACAAGAAAGATTAATTAAAAACAAAATTATTGAAGTCTTTACCTTCATCATGGTACCTTGTTTTATAGAAGAAGTGAAGCAAAAGGGTCGGAGGAAGCAGAGACCTCGACGATAGTTTTCTGTAGATTAAAACATCAATCTCCACTTTGTTGGACATGATCATACAGTCAGTTTTAGTAAAAAGTGATAGAAATAAACACAACATTTATTGATTTACAAGCCTTCTTCTGATGCTCTGTCTTACATGAGCCCTGCAGCAAATCCGAGTCATGCAGGATGTTCAGGAGTACAGAGGGAAGAGTGGGACAAACTGCAGTGGGACGTCCCAACTGGTCGGCTCTCTCTGTCACACTGTGCCAGGACACTGCCCGGCTAAAAACAGACGTGTCGTGATGGTCTAACAGCAGTGAATAGGAGATTCATTGCAGATTTAGAGGGCACGATCTGATTTTGATATGATAAAACACAAAGTCTAAACTTTTGTGGTATGGAAACATATTCACAAAAACCTGGAGACGTTTCCTAGTCTGACACGAGCCAGCAAACTTCAGAAGTCTGACGATCGGTCTACAGAGCAGACATGAATGAGGGGAGACGTGTGGAGAAACAGGGAGTCAAGGGGAGACCAGACAGATGCTGTTGATGGAAGATTGTTGACGAACTGCTAAAAGTCTGACCGGCGCTTTTAATATTTTATTTATTTATGTTTTGTTTTTTTTTTTTTAGATCTCTGGACAAAAATGAGACCAACAAACTGACAAACATGAAAACTCCACAACAAGAAGGACCCATTCGGGCCTTAAACCAGGGCTTCTTGCTGGTGACAGTTGTAACCATTCCACCACTGATCAGCGCTTCCTACAGCTTAGTACAGAAGCCCAGTGGCACTGCTCTGGTTCAGATCAGAGAATCTGTTTCTTTCCTTTCTTCAGTGTCCAGACTATTAATGATACATGAGTCCAGTTGTACAGACAGAAGCTGCTTCTCCACACTACATCAAAGTCACCAAAGCCATTTTCTACTTCACCTCCACCTTTAGTGACTTCATTTTTTGCCTGTGATGCTTTCAGCAGTTCGTCATCCTCTCTGTGTGTTCTGACACCAGTTCTTCGTTTGAGAACCTTTTTCTTTTAATATTTTAGTGACGAAGGCTTTCCTCTTTCAGTCCAGCAGCAGAAACTCCAGCACATGATCTCAGTGTTCTGATACCAAACCATCTACTTTCACTTTATTCTTCACCTCATTTGATGCTTGAACCAAAACTCTTTGTTTCTCACCTGGTTGCTTTTTTTTTTTTAAAGATGAAACTTGTCAAACTTTTATCTACTCCAGGTCTTCATTAATTACAGTTTTGATGCTTTTTCAGCTGAAGGCTTTCGCTTGCAGTCTTTTGTTTGGACCTGTGATCTTGGTGTAGAATCAACCTCTGATGCACCTTCTGTAGTTGGATTAGCTCCAGAAACCCGATTCAGTTGTGACGGAATGGCCAAGGTTTAACGTCTCGAGAGGACAAATCAAAAACAACCAGGTCAGGTACAAAGACGCTCAGGCACAGAAAAGCCACACGTTAAATAGGGACCTAATCCTCATTAGCATGCAGCTGTGACTCTCACAGGAGACCTCAGAGAGGAGGTGGAGGCCTCCAGGAGAAGCCACAGCCAGTAGAATTTCAGACATTTTATGGCATCAAATCAGATCAGATCAGATCAGATCAGATCAGATCAGATCAGATCAGATCAGATCAGATCAAATCAAATCAAATCAAATCAAATCAAATCAAATCAAATCAAATCAAATCAAATCAAATCAAATCAAATCAAATCAAATCAAATCAAATCCTACTTTATTTCTAGAGCACTTTTTCAACTCATGCTATCCAAATCACTTTACAGTAAAAAAAAATCACATTTTGAAAACAAAAAGCCAAGGCATTAAACAAATCTTTTGTTTAAAAAATAAAATGCCAACAACCCCCCACACAGACAAATACCATGGTAAGAACAATGATGAAATAATGCAATGCATGGATGGACCTTTTGATAGAAAGCTACAAAAACGTCTTTCAGAATAAAGTTCAGTGTACAGGTTTTCCGTGTAACAACTACTTGTCATTCACAGGAAAAGTGATACGTAAATTGACTTTGGGATTCTATCCGGGATGTTATTGGGAGAAATTATCGAAACGTTACTTTAGCACATCTTTGTTCTCCCTTTTTAGCTATCTAGATATATTTTTTGTCTTTTATTATTTATTTTTCATGAAAACTAAACTAAACACTTAAAAAACAAATAATAAGTTACTTTAACAAGGAAATACAATTGATTTTTGTTGTTAAATTAATTAAAAGGTCAATCTTAGTGTGGTTCCTGAAAAGTTGAGACCCAAACTCACTCATTTAAACACAACCATGTTCACATGAAGCTTTTTAATAAATCTTTTTTCTTGTTTCTAGATATTTTTTCATGTAAAACTCAGTTTAATTAGCAGTAGCCTGAACAGCAGTAAGCTTCAGATGTCATATTGTGACAGAAAATCTAAGCTTGTGAAGAATTTGCCGCCTTCATAATGTACTTCTGCAACTTGTGTCCATTCAAATGACCTTCTTGCAAACATTAATTTGCAAGGTCATTTATTGTTGCTTCCTGCTGCATACACCGCCTGGTTTTCTTTTATTGTATTGAGTTTATGGTCAGTCCTTGGTTGTTCTTCTCTTCTTTGTCAACTGGTGGTTTTGTTTTTTAGTGTTTGATCAATTATCTTATTGTTTAAGGCGGTATCACACAACCGCTACGCACATTTTGTGCATTGTCCACAGATGAAATTTCAGTCTTTTGTGATACTTGTGTGATATCGAGTACAGACCAAAAGTTTGACTATGAAAAATTGTAGATTCACACTGAAGGCATCAAAACTGTGAATTAACACATGTGGAATTATATCCATAACAAAAAAGTGTGAAACAACTAAAAATATGTTACATTCTAGGTTATTCAAAGTAGCCATCTTTTAATTTGATTACTGCTTTGCACACTCTTGGCATTCTCTTGATGAGCTTCCAGAGGTAGTCACCTGAAATGGTCTTAAACAGTCTTGAAGGAGTTCCCAGAGATGGTTAGCACTTGATGGTCCTTTTGCCCTCACTCTGCAGCTCACCCCAAACATCTTGATTGGGTTCAGGTCCGGTGACTGTGGAGGCCAGGTCATCTGGCGCAGCACCCCATCCCTCTTCTTCTTGGTCAAATAGCCCTTCCACAGCCTGGAGGTGTGTTTGGGGTTGTTGTCCTGTTTAGAGATAAATGATGGTCCAACTAAACGCAAACTGGATGGAATAGCATGCTGCTGCAAGATGCTGTGGTAGCCATGCAGCTTCAGTTTTGAATAAATCCCCAACAGTGTCACCAGCAAAGCACCCCCACACTATCACACCTCCTCCTCCATGCTTCACGGTGGGAACCAGGCATGTAGATTCCATCCGTTTACCTTTTCTGAACTGATGTGGAAGAGTCCAAGGCGGTGCTGATGCAATGGGATTTCTGTCCAGTGCTCTGACTGTCAAAATGACGAATTTCAATGGAGCGCAGATTCACGTGTTTTTTGGCATGGTTTATTGGTACTTCTTCCGTGGATTTAACATGGTTCATTCGTGATAGATCCGTCAAACTTTCACATAAAGAACCTCAACTTTTCTCACCTTTTCCACTTTTGTCGACAATGTGCAAACTGCACAGTATGTAGCAGCAGTGTGACACGACCTTTATTTGCTAACTCTTTTCTTCAGAATCCCCTGTGTGTCTGGCACCACTGCTCGCCTCCAATCCTAAAGAAGGAGCTCTGCCACGTAACACACCTGCATATCAAAAAACCCTAAGATATCTCTTTAGCCAGCAGCCAAAAATAGAACGAGTGGATTACTGAAGTAAATGCTGTGGAAAAAAAATGAATTCTTTGAGACATTGCCTCGATGCAGAACTGATGAAAGTTTAAGTCAGTCTTGGTATTAACGTTCAATCTGTAAGAACAGTATCTGCATGTATTTTAAGGCTTAAAATTTGCTGTCACTGTTTGCTCATCAGCTGATTGACAGAGCTCCATGGAAAGAAACAAACAGTCAATCATTTAAAATCAACACTAAATAGCATAATTAACCCCCATAATGAGAGTTAGCGGCAGAGCTTTATGAAATCTATGCTTCAGTTATTTCGTGACATCAGTTCCAAGGTAATGCTTTATGCTACGTTCACTCTGGGCGCTTTGTGTACATCAAGCCAGAAAAATGTCATTAAAACTTGCGTAGTGGCGCATGAGAGAGAGAGAGAGAGAGAGGTTTGAATGTGGAAGCCTGAAATGTGCACATGCACTTCCAACATGGATTTTTGATTGGAAGTGTTTGCTTGAACGCGAGTTGACGAGGGTGGCGTGAACGTAGCATTAGTTGCATGAACCCATATGGGTTTTTACCCGTACTGCAGGTATTTTGGTTTTCCGGCTCAGGAAGGGAGGAGTGACCGCATCTTAAGGGGAGAGCCTGTGAGTCCTGCAGTTCCCTTGAGGCCCATATGGCCACCTTAAGGGACGCCATAAAAATGGAATGGACAAATGTTGTCACGATTGGTATTGTGAAGTATTTGTGAGGATAGTGTAAGGTTCACACACTTATAATGCGTGAGTGATGTTGTCGTATAATGCACTTACAGACACTCTAGTCATTAGTAAGGTGTAAGTCCCTACTGATGACCACTTGGGATAACCGATCTTAAGATTTTGTGCTGGGTGCTCCGTCCAGGTTTGCCCATCTTTTGCCTGCCCCCCGTAAGGGCAGTTGTAACTAAAACATAACGGGAAAAACTCTAACAGGCATCCTTGGCTGCAGTTGTGCAACAATGTTCCCATTGACAGCCATTGTTTGTGATGTGAATATTTCAAAATCTTTTGCCCTCAATTACATGCATAAACTTAGTGGTCAGCTGCACTCTTCTCTGCAGACACGCTCTCCTGCCTTTGTTTCTCTGTGTTGTCAAACAGGCCCACCCCCTCCTGTACCTCTGCTTCCCCATGTGATTGTCTCTGTTATTGTGTGTTGGTCTTCACCCCTTCCTCCCCACACCAAACAGTGTCTGCGTTGGTTCAAACTGTGTTTTCAGAGGGATTTGGGCTGCAGGAAATACACATTTAATGGCATCTGCCACTGCGTAGACTTCAGCCTTGTCCGTTCAGCCACTTCTGTTGTCCCCTCCTTCACCTCTCTGGGGAAGGAGAGAATGATAGGAACAGACAGTGACCTTCGAGTTACTCTCTCCATAGTTACTGGACTTGGCAGTGCACTTGTACACTTGTATGTTTTACAACTGAGCAGCGGTTAGTCTCACGAGACGCTCAAGCATATGTCCAGACTAAATTGGATTTGCAGCGTGCTTTTATGTGTTCATTTGCCTCTCAACAACTGATTAGTCTCCCATGGTCCTCGGAGTTTCATGCTAGACTTAGCCCTTCAATTTAACACACAAGTAGTTTTATCCTGGAGACAAATACGTGCCTGTCTTCTGTGGGAGTTGCAGTGGAGGGCTTTGGAGGAGGTCAATGCGTGCACTTGCAAAAATGTGAAAATGACATTGAGTGATTGCATGGAGGGTAAGCGGATCTTCTGGTGCAGTTGCCGCTGCTGCAGACATACATGACAGTAGATAGCACCGTTCCCCTTTTGGAGTGCTGCACACAGCTGGAGAGGCAGCAAGGCACTCCTCTTCCTCTCCCTGCAAGGCTCTTAACATTACAGGCCCAATGGCAGCAGAAGCAGCATGGAAGCCGAAGGAGCTGAGGAGGGCTGTTTGCAACAGGAAAACACCTTACCAGTACATCTTAATGACAGGTGACAAATGAGCCTGTAGTTCAGCTGTGTTATTCCCTGTTCATAAATCAAGGCAAACTGCAGACAGGGGTGTACGTAAGAAGATTGGTTTATTCACTGCTCCAGAACAAACCTAAATGACACCAATGAAGCAAGCAATCTAGATCACAGATGCAGGCGGGAATGGGAAATTCTGCCTGCAAGCACCCTGTCACACCAACAGTAGCTCAGCTTTTATGACCCACAGAGTGCAGGTCGAGAAAAAAAAAATCACTACATAACCCCTTAAACACCGAGATCAGTGCAGGAAATAGATAGGTGCCATTAAGCTTTGGCTCTCTCTTTTTTCTTTTAGAGAGAAATCGTTTTTGAATCACAGTGGGATTGTCTAACATCATGAACATATACTTCTGTGCATGCAAAGACTCAGGGGCATTTGAAAAGGAGCAAAAGCGTGTGATTTAAGGTTATTTCATTCTGCCATCTATCCTCCAACAGTCCCATTTTTACTCCTCCCCTGTCCTCTTCCTGCAGGCGGTGCTGGATGAGACTGATGCTTTTCGCTGGCCTTTTCTTTTGCCAGTGAGCTTGGCACAGGAATAATTACCTGTCTTTATGATCAATTACCTGATTACTCACCAGAGACCCACAAGATGTCTGAGGAGCAGAGCCTGGGTCTGCTCTGCAGCAAGCGACTGTGTCAGTGCTCTGAATACAGAAAATGAACAGTAGGTGTATTTTACATGTGGGAAGCAAAAAGAATTGTTTATGAAGCTTCCTGACACAGCATGGCAAGAGACCGTCTCTATGTGGGGACAAATAGATCCTAAATGCCTTTTGTTATGGCAAAAAACAGTCAACTTTGGACACAACTTATCTATGCTTTTCTTAGAATGACATCCATAGAAATGTCTACTCTTATTGGTTTATCACTGGCAGTGTAGGACTGAGGTCACTTGCATGGTGGTCATGGTGATCACCATGAAACAACCTGTATTTTTCACTCATTTGATTCCTAATCGTTGTGTATTTGTCTTATTGTCAAGACCATGCAGTTTACTTTGGTTTTTCCGAAATGTGTCTTTGGTTTTTGTCATGTTCTGTTTCCACGTTTCCAGGTTTCGGTTGCCAATCATCCACAGCTGTCTTCACTTAGTGAATGAAGTTTTCTGGTTTTCAGTTCTTCATCTCCTTTGTCACTTGTTTGTTTTTTCTCCATGGGTTTTGTCATGTTTGAGTTTATTTGTAAAATGTTTACATTTCTGCCATCAATTTTGGTCTCTTGCATGTTGGGTCCTACATCACCAGTTCCTGACAGTATGACCGAACCAACCTGGACCCAGCAGGACAATTTTTGCTGCAGTGGCTCTTTCACCACCGTAGCTCATGCCATGTTGCGTCTTGCCACACCAGAAGATTCCTTGCAGCCATGTGTCACAAAAACACACAGATGCCATATCCAGCCTACTCGATGGATTGATGGGGCCACACTTCGTCATGTGTCCTGTTCCGGAGGAGGGTCCGCCGGGGCTGCTCCTCTTAATACTAATAATAATAATAATTGATACTTTATTCATCCCACAATGGGGAAATTCTTCTCCGCATTTGACCAATCCCCTGGGGTGAGCTGCAGCCGAACCGCGCTTGGGAGGCAGCAGCATTAAGGGTCTTGCCCAAGGGCCCCCACTGAGTGATGTTAAATGCTCGCCATTGATATGGTAATTGCCCCATGACCATTGTTACCACTGTTCATCCCCCTCCTTGGTTCCCTGCACGGTAGCCTTTCACCTTACCAACCGAGCTACCCAGCCGGAACAGAGCTACCAAGCCGGTAGCTTCACGTGTCTTTACTGCAGGTTGTTGGAGTTCTTTTCATGCTCCCTGACCTAAAGCATGGTCAGCCCCTCGGCAATGCTTTCTGTCCCAGAGGAGGGACACTGGGCTGCTCCCCCTAATGCTTCCTGTCCATAGGAAGAGTTGTCAGGACTGCTCCTCTTCAAGAAGGTTCCTAAAGAGGGGTTTTCTGTGTAACCCCTCACTGGGCTGTAGGAGCCTAAACTTTTTCTGTTTTTGATGTGTTGGTCCTAACAGCCCACTCCTCCCAGGTGTTGTGCTGTGTTTGGGCCAAGAAGACCTGGCTGCAGACCAGAAGCCCTCAACCATAGAGCTAAACACCTTCTTCTTCCGGCTGAAGTTGTGGAATTTGTGTTTGCGGCTGATGATCTCTAGGCGCCATCTTGTCGGCAGCCAGGTCCCCCTTGTTTGGGCACACCAAATCTTTTTTTAGGGAGGGGTACTGAGAACTGCCGTTTAGTTTGGTATTTTTGTTATGCTCTATTTTCCTGGGCAGTGTCACTAAGTTTACGTTGCTAATTATCTACAGCGGCCTTGATTTGGTTAATTATCCTCAGCGTATTTAAAGTGTCTGGTTGTCAGTTCTTGTCAGGTCATCTGCGTTGTTCTTTTTTATTTTTTATTTGGTCTTTGATAGCAGCATGAATATAATCCATAATGTGATGTAGACAGTATATCTTAAGAGGTTAGGTTTATTTATTAAATGCTAAAGTATTTGCCACCAAGCCTGGTCTCCCACACATTGGGCCCCACACCACCAGCTCCTGATATTCTTTGCTTGTACTGTATAATCTGTTTGTTTGTTTTTTCTCATTAAACTGTCAACTTTCTCTGGCATCACATAGATAAATGACAAAAACAACCTAAACGTTTAGTTAAGTTTATTTGGAGCTTAAAGAGGTATTTTTCTACATGATGTGTGAATAATTTAAACTCCTGTTCGTGACATAAAAATGAGAATTATTTGATTATGACTGGCTCTTGTATTATTCAATCTCAGATAAATAAACGTTTTTTGTTGATTTTAACGCACCTTGAGAAGGGAATTCAATATTTGCACTTGATCCTGTGGAGGAATTTGTCAAAATAAAAGAGGTTTAGGTTAATTTTTCAGATTAAAAGTTGCTACTTGTTACATATTTGATTTCATTTTACTCAGTTAGTGCTTTAATTATATGGCATAAGCAAACGTATTACCAATCAATGTCCTCCACATCAGCTCGTGATGAAAGACTGACAGTTTAAAGACAGTTGCTGCCTGGCATGTCAGTCTTAAATGAACCCAAATCTCAGAGACCAAAGGAGTAGCAGCTAGGAGTGAAGGAGTAACTTTCGTGTGCGTGAACTTGGTTTGTAAATATTCAATCCAGATTCCTAAAAAGAACTCCTAAAAATAACTGCATTATTCAAAATTCCCTCTCAGTCGAACAAACAACCAGCCGTTCGTCAGAGATGTTTCCGTTTGTTAAGCTAGTCACAGAGACAAAGCGCTGCTCGGGGCCAACTGGGCTATGAATAGCTGGTTTGAACACAGTGTAAAAAACCTTACAGCGGACTGCTTTGATGAGACGCCTGCTGAGAGGCAGGAGAACACGTGTACAACTCCACCGCCCTCTTTCCTCCTCTTGTAGGCCACACATTTACATAATATGGCCTGCTTGGATTCCTTCATCTGCACACAATTACAAGGTACCCATTAGGCCTGGAAGCAGGACAATAAATCCGCAGCAGTGAGTCTTTGCCTCACAGATAGGCAGAAGCCATGATCCAAGAGGATCTCCCATTTCTCTCCATGCGAGAAACATTTGACCTTTTCCAGCCTCTGTATGCGTCATGACAAACAACAACAAAGCTGAAAGGTGCTGCATCCCATCATTTCGGTTGTGAGGAGGAGCCAAACATGGCAGTCAAGGAGGACATGGGGGGGGGTTGGTGTGAGTGACAAGGACACAGAAGAGAGGTGGATGGTTCACTGTGGCTAAAGGGAGAGGGCAAAAGGCAAAGGAGGAGTAGAAGGTGGTAGCATCCGTTAACCCTCCAGGCCTGTCCAGGTCAAATCAGAATCATTTACAGCTTAAAGACCTTTTTGGTGTTTTTAACATTTTCTTGTAGCATTTTTCTCATGAGGGAGGACATTTATCAAGAAAATTTAGCTCAAAATTGCATTTCTGAGGATTTTTTTTAATTTAAATTGTTGTGAATCAGGATCGGACAAAAAACTACAGTTGGAAAAAGCTTGTAGGCGTCGAAGCTACTATAGCGGGCCAGAAGCTCCCTGTTCCTCTGCATTCTGATGTATCCACCTGTAGATGACTAGATCCATGTACGTCTTCATTTTCCACATCTGAGCTGGAATCTGGCTCAAAACTGTATGGCTGAAGGGCTACGATATTGCTCACACTTATTGTTGCACCACTAATGTTAAGTTGGACTTGAGACGGACCATGAGTTTGCAGGGGAGCGTGTAAACAATAGGCAATAGGCTCAGAGATGAGTTTCTATTGAACTACTGCTGCTCAACAGAGACTATGTTTTTTTAATTTAGGCTAAAAACGTCATAATCATAATTAAAAGACCACTGAGAATGCTTTAAAAAATATATCAAAATGATCTGAGAGTTTAAGCCCATGTCACACAGCCACTACGTATATTTTGTGCATATTGCAAGGATGAAAGTTGGTCATATGCAAATATACGTGGAAAAGGGAGAAAGGTTGTGGTTCTATACGTGTAATTTTCACAGCTGTATCATGAATGAACGACGTTACAAGCCACAGAAGAAAAAAAAACATGCAAAGAACATGTAAATCAATGTAGAACATGAACCTTTGAGCTGTGTATATGCTCATTAGTGATTCATGGTAAATGGTAAATGGTGTATACTTATATAGCGCTTTCTACCCTCTTACGAAGGCCCAAAGCGCGTTACAGTCACAGTCCCAATCACCCAGTCACACACACATTCACCCAGTCACACACACATTCACACACTGGCGGCGGCTCCGCTGTCGAACACTGGCGCCAACCTCCCACCAGAGGCAAGGTGGGGTTCAGTGTCTTGCCCAAGGACACTTCGACACATGGGCGTGCAAGGCGGGAATCGAACCTGCAATATAACGATCATGAGTCGACCGCCCTACCACTGCACCACGACCGCCCGTATTCATGCATCAATTACATTATTTTAATGTGGTATGTACGCTGTACACGCAATATAAAAGTTATACATTGGTGGCACATGCATGACATCCGTTAGACATTCGTGGAACGGTCGTGGAAAGCCACAAGTTTGCGCATGCATCCCAAAATCACCTATAATTGCGTCAGATTTATGTAACAATTGCTTAGAATCTATGTAAAATTCGTGTTGACTGTAAAATTCTCAACTGACCAAAGACTTTGAAAAGCTCAGAACCGAATTCACGTAGAGACCCGTCGGCCGAAACCCTCAGCGGACATCTGTGCACATCGACGAATAAAGAACGCACGTAACTCTTATGAATGTCATACATCATGCATGTATGTGGAAAATGTAGACAGACAGCCCCTGCTGGAAATGTGCAGACTGCTGTGTGACAAGGCCAGCAAACCGGCCTTTTTTCCCCGTTATTTCATTTCACCTCTTTTTACTGGATAAAAATAGTGTTGAATTTGTCACGTTGTTTCCTAAAGTCCTCATTCAGCTCCTGATTTTCTTGATATTCAAAATGAGGCAGTAGTTACCACAACAGGGCCACCACTTCCATCCTCTAGTCCAACGCTGCAGTAATTTACTTTGGGGGAGTTATCAGAGCATTTCTCTGAGGATAAGGCTCTAAGTTAGAATCCGAGGTTAACAGCGTTAAAAAAAAAAAAAAAGAAAAAAAAAAACACAGCCATGTGAACCCCTGAGGTGCTTCTTTGCTGATGACCACCTTCTCTGGCACACGAGCTTTCTGCAACACAAGCTGCAATCTGTTTACAAAGTGTTAGTAATCAAAACAGTCCTGGCTCCATCCCTTTGTTTTCTGGAGCATTTCTGATACATTAAAGGAAGATAAATCATTCTGAATGCCCTGTTGAATTGAAAGAACTGAGCCCTTCCAGTTGTTCCCGTTTTGTTCGGATGAAAGTGAACTCTTTGAAGCAGCTAGGTGAAGCAGCATCATCAGCTCCTATGAGGTGAAGCATGAACCTAACTGGTTTGAAACAGAGATCAGAAGTGTATGACGCCACATTTTGGGTTTTTTTGGGCTCATTTGATTCCAGTTTTCCAGCTTAGTGGCTGTCATTATCCTCGCCAGCCATGACGCCATTAAACACCACCTTCCCGAAAATGAAAACGGGCAGGACAGACGTGCAGTTCAGTTTAGAGACAATACTCATCCATCAATCAAAAGAGGTGACCCCAAGTTTAAGTGCAAGAAACCAGAATTGTAGGTTCATGACAAAAATTAACCCGCTTGCGATTGTCTTGGTTTCCACACCTAACCACAGTCCTGGAGTCCCTGTAGTTAGGACATCTTGCATTAGAGTGAATGGGGCCTAACTTGCTTGTGCAACAAGTCACTATAGCTCTCCTCCTGTTTGCTGTTACTTTAGGTCTGCATCAGTTACATCTCCTGTCCAGCTCTCCCAGGAACTGCGAGTTTTGTCACAGGTATTATGACTTAAAAACTAGAAATGAGACGAACCCCCATGACCAATAAACAACCCGTTAAAACAAATATATCCCCAGTTCAACTATGATTACATCTAAATTGTACTTAACTGAATAAACGAGGCAGAAAAACACGTGAAAAATGTGCATACTGAAGAGCTAGAGTAACAAGCTGCCACTTCAGGAGCTCGTTCCTTCATCTGTGTGGAGCAAAACACCACCTTGTTGCACCTGACTTTATGATGGATTTTTCTTACATATGAAATCATGAGTAAAAACTCCATAATCTAAAGGCTGTCAGCAGCCTGTGGAGTGGGAGGTTACACACAGTCATTAGCCGATTATGAATGAACCTATGAGCCTACGTTTCTGAGTGTTCAGTTTAATGTACGGTAGCTTCCTCTGTCACACAAAGCAGATACTTCTGACAATTTCTGGATGGAGGCTGCAGTAAAGTTCTTTTTTTTTTTTTTTAAATATTGTCAATTTTCTAAATAATGTTCTTTCTTTTCTTTGAATTGTTCAATTAAGGTTGCAGTGCTAATTGTGACTGTTTCTGGTTCTTTGAGCCTTCTGAAGAATTTCTGCTGAACTTTTCGGTAGCACCATGATTTGTTTCAGCACTCAGGTGTATGTGGGGGTTTCTCAATTATCGTGGGGGCGAGCAAATGAGCTGAGAAGCCTAATAGGATTTTTCTTTGTAAGAAATTATCTAGAAATATCAAGTAAATATTCTAAGGATGTATTCAGACTTGAAACATTTGGTTCAAACACATTTTTCAGGGTGAATGTACCCAAGCGGTTCCCGGTCCTGGTTCCTGCTCTTGGACCCATATTTTGAGGTGGTCTCGGTTTGTGTCCCATTGGACTGAGCTGCAGTTCACTCTGAGTTTCCTCAGTGTGAAAAACAATCTGTCCCAGTGACCGCCCTGCAGCGCGCCTCCACAGGACAAAAGTAAAAAGTGTTGGACCTGATGTTGATACAGACGTTCTGAACTGGTCAGTGAAATATAAAGTATGAATAAATAAACTGTCCCGACAAGCACTGCGAAGTGCAGGACTTCCATAATGTCTGCCTCTAGCTACTTTGCCCCGCCCTCATAATTCCTGGCCAATGAGTGAAGTGGGGTTTTGTTTACAAGCTTTAGTTCAGAACAGGAAAGTTCGCTTGGTGGCAGTCTGAATACAGACCAAACGCTTGGTTCAGGACTTGATATAGACCCAATTAAGCGAACTGGTCTGGACCAGCTTTTTTTTTCCATTCTAAATACACCCTTAGTCTTCTAGTTTTGAGATTCTGATGTAGTAAACATATTAAGCAGACTTTAAAGCCTTTTATTTTTGCTGTTTTTTGTGAAAATCTGGTATTTAACATTTACGCACCTGCTGCGACTACCTCAGTCAACTTGAGCTGTATGTGTGTATCTGTTGTATGTCTGATCTTGTTCGGGTTGCACTGGAACAATCTCGTATGTCAGTGTAAAAGCTGTGCAAACGATAATAAAAGCTATTCATTAATTCATTAAATAGCTTACTTATGTAGGCTTAATATTCAAGACTTGCTTTAGAACCTAAAAGTCAAATGTTCAAGTGTAACACAAAAAATACAGAATCTTATTTAGATTACAAAACTATTCCATGGTCTCATATATTAGGCATCATCCAGAAAACCCAGGTTTTCACTCTCATCAGGGCCAAAATGAAAAACTTCTGAGAACCTCTGAAGTTGAAGTAACTCAGCGTTTCTCAGCTTTTATACTATTCAGAGCCAGCTCAGTGGCACGGCGGCAAAGTGGCTCAAAGCCATGTTGTGATTACACCAAAGTGGCATGCTGTCTTCTGACTTAGCGCTACTGCCAACGATGAGTCGAATGTGAAGAACATATTTGACCTATGACACCTCACCTATACCTTACAACTAACTTTAGGGCTCAAGACCCACATTTAGTAACCCTCCCTGCAGCCTCTGGTTGGTGGACACACCTCATCCACAGGTTGACAATAAAAGCGGTTTTTGTGTACGTATTTTCACCTTTGGGTCCTGGAGTTTTAGTGATTTGTCGCAGACAGCTAAGGTAAATAGGTAACTAAAGAGGTGGAAGGTCCTAAAAAATAAACATTTAGCTTTTAAACATCTATTAGCAGCAGGCACGAGGATAGGATTGCTGTTTATAGGTTTGCATGAACTTTATAATGCACAGCAGAAGATTCCAAAGCTTCATGGGCAGCAAGGAAACACAATGATGTTGTTAGGGAACCAATTGTTTCCCCACTGCTTGGGAAACTACGATGTGGCCAAAATATCACTGCAGTGTTCACACTAGCATGTGTGGCCTTGTTCTGACTGCTCCAGAATATCTATTCCTTGGGTAGTCTGCATTGTATTGAGTGTGCAAGCTCACCTGAACTCTGAAGCTGCATTCACACCGTTCTCAGCAATGCACATTCAAGCAACCGCCTCCAATGAAGAGTCTACTGATTGGACCATGAGTCTGGAATAAATTCTATCTACATGAACACGGATGAACGCGTTTTGGGCTTCCGCGTTCAAACTCCCATGTTAATGCGCCTACTATTGTTTTCAAAATGACCGTTGACCAATCAGGAACTCAGATTTGGTAGTGATGTATGGATGAAGTCCCTTTTAATTCACAGAAATGCCAACAGTTTGTAAAGTGATTATAGAGGCAAAATCAAATATTGCAGTTTGTGCCCGGACAGAATTCTATGTCACCAAGTGTTTCTTATATTGGAATAGAGCTGTTTAAAGAAACTAAAGCCTGGAGCAAGATTCACAGATTTGTACCACTTCAACATTTTATACCAAGCCTCTTCCATCTTAGGTGGCGGACATGCGGTAGTATCTGGTAGCAAAGGTCCAGTGAGAACGCCACGGGTTACAAGAATGCATGTTTAGCACATTCTTGAATGTGCGACAAATGCCTGGTGAGAACGTAACCTAACTCGTCTTAAACAAACGTATGTTCTCTCAAGAAAGACGGTACATGAGCTCTGATGCATTTCTTCCGGTGCAAATGCAGTCAAATTTTGAGGGCATCAAAGGAGCTGAATAAAATTTTAAACTTTTTTTTTATAAAGCATTTTCACACATAAGCTACACAGAGATTTTACAGGAAAAAAAACTTATTCCAAACTTAAAACCAAAAGCAAAGCAAAGACCTAACTTAAAAGTAAACACACACAGTTATTCCCCAAGTCTAACACACGTGATTTAGTGAAAGACAAGATGACATATAAATAAGGATAGGAATAGAAATGGAAAGCGGCCACAAGAAAAAAAATGTATAAGCGCTGTGTGTAGAAAACAAAGAACACATCTCAGACTGAAGAAGTGTTTATCATGAAAAAGCTGAAGTTAATTTAAATACAGGTTAGCCAAAACACAACCTCACTGTTTTTTTTTTTATGTGTTTCTTTCTTTGATTTGAGTGCAACTGTAGCTACATCATCAGCTGTTGGATTTGCTTCTCCTTTTTAAGATGGTTTGCTCCACTTCACCCAAACCACGGTGGTAACATTTTCTCCACCGCTAAAGCAACTGGCAACTTAGGTTGTAAACTCTGTCCTCTAATAAAGTTCCTCTGTTGCCCAAGAAAGCGTGTGATTGTGTAAGGAAACAGCTATAGATGTGTCAGACATACCCATCATGCAGATGTTATCACATATCAACACAACACTAACATGTATTTAACACTTTCATATAGATTTACGTCTATTTTTGTTGTCTATAACTTATTATCAATATTGTATTATCTAACTGCTGTGGATATTAACCAGTTTTTCTTTGGCTTCCTGTTTACTCGCCTACTTCAACAACCACCCTCGGTGTGAGAGTGATTGTGAGTCGGGGTAGGTGGTGCAGCTCTAATGGATATGAACGTAGTGAGTCACTGCAATTTCACCGTGAGGATGGAGATGCTCAATTACACAGAGATGCAGGAAAGACTGTGGAGGTGGAGAGAAGTGTGGAAGGAGGCTGTGCACAGATTTCCATTCAGGCGTCTTTTATCTCTCGCAGCTTGTCGCATGCTTTCACTCCTGTGAGATGATCATGACACTCCCATGAGAGGAGAGACGGGGGTCAAGAGAGCAGAGAAGCTCGTGTGGAAAGATCAGAAACAAACATGATGACTGAGAAAATCAAAACATTTAAGTGCACAAAAAAAGAGAAAAGAAATAGCTCGTTTATATTTTGGTACGATATTCTGTCCTGTTGATGAAAGTGTTGGAGCGGATCTAGTTTTCACAGAAACTGGAAAATGCACATCAAACAGCAGCTTCACTGCAGTTTACTTTTGAGACTGAGACATTTATTCTTAAATATTTATTTATGTTATACATGTATTTATTCTATTTATTTTGAAATATTAGAGCTGTTCAGCTGATTTTCACTGGAGATTTTCAGACGACAATCAATTAAAACTAATCCAGTCATAGCATCCGTTTGACCAAAACTTTGTGTCCTAACCTGAAAAAACACTATTTAGCATGAACAATAGTTCCTGTTTCTCTATGTAATTTTTTTAACCAATTGGGAAAGACTAGGGGAGTAACAATTTAATTCACATCATACTTTGTGGTCGCCGATACGATTCACAGTCAATATTGGTTCATTTTGAACGATCCGATTAATTGACCAAAAATGGATCCACACAGCAAAATCTAGTCTTTGGAATAAACTACATGAGAGTTAAAATTAACAAATTCAGTTCAACTACAACTGAATTTCTCTGTGGGTATCAATAAAGTTGATCTTAATCTTAATCTTTGTCCATTAATTTCTGATAGTGGACACCTCGTTGGGCATTATCCTCCTTATGCCATGCTCACTCAAAGAAAGCAATATGAAACCAAATATTAGAACTTTAATTTTGTTGTTTTTTTAGGTTTGAATTCTTTTTCAGACGAAGCAGACTGATTCATACATACATTGTCACTGAAACACCTATCAAGCCAGCACCGACCCTGGTCTGTCGCATCGGAGGAAAGTAGAGTGAATGCTAAACATTACGAGTGATCCAAAGCATCGTTTCAGAGGCAAAGTTCACCTCTCACTGCTTGTTTTTGTCCAGATGATGAAGCTAAAGTTTGTTTCAATGAAACAAAGTCTGCAAATAGTTTCCTAGATCGCTTATATTGCATGAAACATCCATCATAAACTCTATATAAACAATTTCTTTCATTAATTAATAATAAAATCATCTCTAAGCATGGATCTACTCTGCATCAAGCAATAAGGTCAGAAAGGCAGACACTAAACCTTTTGAAATAAAGACATGGTAGCTGTTACGACCCCTGGCAGTTGTCTGGTTGTCTTGTGTGTGCTTGTGTGTATGCATATGTGTATGTGTTCTCAGCTCCTGTAGAAGTCCAGCTCCTGCACAGCTGCTGACTCCGCCCCTATGCAGAGCTGATTGAGGCTGCTACCAATCGCCTGGCTTGGAGGGAAGCTTAAAAGCTCCCAGGATCCTCTGCTCCAGTGGCGGCTGCATTCCTGAGTGGGAATTCATTCTTCAGCCTGCCCCTGCTGTCTGCCTGGCCTTAGCTCGTGAAAGCCTCTGGTTCCCCCCTTAGTTTGGTTCTGGTTTTGTCCTTTTGTTACATTTACTCTTGTGGTCTGTTATTTGCATTTTGAGTCATTTTGGTGTCCTGCTATAAAGCCTGAGAATTTAAGTTATATCATTATTTTATTGCACCTTTGGTGTTGAGTTGTTTACTTCCCTTTTAGAGCCCTGTGATTGTTATTTGTCACCGAATAAACGGCTGTGTGGCCAACCTGAACCCCGCCCGGTTATCATAATTTTCTTTATGTTACACATTTCTCCCTCCTCTCTGAAGAGGGACGTAACAGTAGCATTTGTTAGAGCTCCTGTCACGTCCATCACAGAGACATTTGAAGGACAGAGATCTTTTCTACTGCTGTGGTAATCAACTGTGGAATGACGTGTGTCCAACTATGTTCCAAGTTTCTGTTGTTCCGGTGAACAACTGGTGTTTTAGCAGACACAATAATATAGAACATTCGGGCTATGTGACTGGAAATTCTTTTTTAGTTGTCCATTATCACTTTTAAATGGTCACCCTGCAGCCAATCAGAATCAAGTATTCACCCAGACCATGGAATGAGTTAACGATTGGGCTTTAGATTTTTTTTTAACAGATTTAATCAAAAGCTGGAAACAGGTGAAGTGGGCGTGGGACGACCAGGTGCAGAAGGAGAAAAACGATGAAACCTGAACCTGAATGTGAAACTTGGCATAAAAGAACCACCACACATGGAGTTCAACCTCATGAAAATGTTGGAATCAAACTCCGTCGGGACAGTTTTTCATGACAGGACCTTTGGGAGGAACGAGGGGCTGCTCCTTCTGTGGGTGACTCGCCAGGTGGGGTAAGAATACAGGGCATGACTGATTACACAAGCAGCTGCACAAGCACACTCCCCCCTGGCAGTGTTGGTTCTGCCTGATTATTTAACAGGAGCAACTGGAAGTGGTTGACATGGTTCCGAGGGGCTTTGTGCCGTGCACACTCCTCAATTATGGATGGGAAAAGTGACACTGTGACAGCTGTAGCTCTCAGGGGGTCGGAGAGGGTGGCAAAGAGAGATGGAGAGCGAGCATGCGAGGAGTGAATCTTGCTTCCTCATGCAGGAAGATATGAGGCAGTCTCCTGCAAAGATGTGACTTACACACAAAGACACGTGCACGAACGCACACGCGCAGACACAAACCTGCTCCTTTTTCCTTGGTAAATTAAATATGCCCTGAAAATGACGGGAGGGGTGGGGGTAATGAGGAAATTATTCACAGTCCTTGACATGCTTTAAATCTGATTATACTCTCCTCCTGCCTCAGCAGGCCCGGCTAAAGACAGACAGCAGCTCCGGCGCGCACACAAAATGAGACGTATAGAGAAGCTCATCTGCATCCATCTCCGTTAGAGACAGAGGAGTGAGGAAAGGCAAATTATCCACAGCTTTTCCACTGTCTGGATCCCAGTTGTACTTGGATATGATGCCATGCTGGAGGATAGTTACATCCAATCCTGGAGGAGGGGGGAGTGGAGGAGAAGAGGCAAAAAAAAAAGGGTGTTTTTCCTAATGAAATGCCGATTAAACAACTGAGTAGGAGGAAGGGTGGGATAGAGAAGCAAGGGATGACTGGTTCCAGCCCACTCCTCTTTTCCCAGCCTTCACGTACCTCCAAAGAGGAATCAGTGCGCTCTTTGTTCAGCATCAAGGGCTCCTAAACCGAGAAGAACATCCTCACTGATGCACCCTGCAATTATGTGATAATGAGATCTATGCGTTCCTTGTGTCATCGCTGGCAGCAGTGACAGCACGCGCACACTTGCAAAGAGAACAATACAGAGTCAAATGTGTGGCTCCCGAGTTGAATCCAGGTTCCACCACTGGAGCTGTCAGAGCATTCCACTAAAGATGAGGGAGCTCCACAGCAGTGACCTTGCAGGCAGCCTTAACGTGTAAGATCCATGGTAATAAATGTAAATTGAGATCTGTGATTGCATAAATTAGAGCTGAAGCAGTGTGTTTACAGATGCCTGCGTGTGCGTGAGGTCACATAGCCCACGGCATCTTGGAATGGAGGACCCAGCTGGAGGTGCTGACTGAGCTAGGAACCAGAGGCAGCAACACTCAGTTGATGCACAAACACAGAAAGAGTCAGAATCAATGGGATGGAGTCGGATTTGCACGATGATTGATTCAGGTCCAGATAAAACAGACATTTAGGAGCTATGTGCAAAGTGTCTTCGGCGGCGTGTGTTTAAGCGGCCACTTCCAATGAAACGTGGATGTAAACGTGCGTAAACACATCTTCGAAACTCTCACATTTAAGCATAGTTAGACATTTTTTTGTTTTTAGCACACATGAACTGTCCATGGTGAAGCGTGCCTTTTCTGGATCTGTAACAGGACCACGCAGGTTTAGAGTATGAATGGATGGAAGAATGAAAAAGTTTTATGCAACCACAATATGACACAATCCAATGCCTCCATGTGCCAGCCCCAAGTTAAGATAAATGCATAAATGCATAAATGGTTTGTCAGAAAATAAAACAAAACAATCACGAGAATCCCCAACTGATGATTTGCCATGGCAAAAATTATATTTCCCCATCTGTAAATACTACAATTTGCACATACATTTTTCCACAGCCTGTTCAGAAAAGTGACAAAGTTATTCTACAAAAACAGAACATGGTGAGGGAAGCTGCATCAACAGAAACACTGAAGATCCTGCTGGAGAGCATCCGCCTGGCTTTGTCTCTGAGAATGACGGTAGCAAGAGTGTCAGTGTGCGCTGTTAGCACTGACATGCAGCACCACAGCTGAGGCCAAGGGCAGCGACAACAATTATGGCAGAAAACAGCTACAGGCAGAGACCGAAGCAGGGGACGAGTGTGTGATGAATTAACAGAACAAAGAGGGGGCAGAGAGACGCTGGAAGTGTTTTCCTTTAGTCTGAGCAGGAAGAAAGATGAACGACTGAATACTAACCGTAAACGTAAAAGAGAGGATGGTGAGTGAGTTTATTATGCCCTGAAGAAAAGACTTGTCATCTGCACAGGGCTCATCCAGCATGCTCAACAGCTAGAATTTTGAGGGGGAACTTGGAAATATCAAGATTGAACCCTTTTTACTTGTTTTTTCTTAATAGTTAAGAGCTACACAGAAAATGTGTTACAAAACTATAAATAAAAGTATCCAACTATTTAACTTTGTGCAAATCTAAACGTGGCAACACATAAAGCTGATTTTGTCAGTAAGTAATTCCAAGTTCATCATTCAAACAGCCATAAACACATAACCTGGCTTAATGGACGAGCAGGACCGCCTGGTCATAGCGCCTTCAGGTTGGTAGTAGACAGTCAGATGTTGCAGGTGAACGTGTGTCAACGTGTCATCAGCAGACTTTCATCCAGACCCAGAACTACTGGCAGAGTTTGTGACAGAGCCAGGAGTGGAGCGCCGCCAGTGACAAACCCCAACCATGTGTGACCGAATGCCCACTCACATTAGCATCCCAAAGGGGGGGAAAAACAATTATACAATTAAAAACTTGACACAAGTTCCACAAGAAGAGAGGTTTACAACATCCTAAGACAGTTGGACCTCGCTCCAACACCGAATAAGAGCGGCTGCCTCTAGGGACTCCTCAGCCCCACCGCACTGGTGGGTAGCCAACTTACAACGCCAAGGGAGATCTCCAATCCAACCTTCACCAGGAGTACCTGCTCAGGGCCCCAATACACACAAACACCACAACCCCAACCGTGAATAAACAAAAAACACAAAACAGAGGAGGTGCACCTGAGCAGGACACCACTTGTAGGCTGAAACAGAGGGGTCCCCCCCATACACAATGCTACCATATGGCACCCACCAAGGATGAAGGGAGAAGGCAGCCACCTCCAGCCAGGTCCAACCACCAAATGACTAAGATGAGTTCAACAACTATTTAAAATGGATAAAAACAAGGGTGTCAAGCTCAATTAAAATATTAAAAACAATGACTAAAAACACTATAAGCAAAACAGCAATGGTAACTCTGCTAGGAGAAAAAAAAAAGACTAATAAATTTGTTCTCCCTGGGACAAACGCATCATGTTTACAAACCCTTATGTTACCTCTCATGCCCCAGCATCAGAACTCATTCAACCACCTGTTAATATAAATACAATTTAAAATGTTGTAAACTCAAACACTTAAAAACTTTAGTAAAACGATTTAAATGCTTAAAGCTTCATTAAAAAGGTCCACATATCACTCACCATGGCCCAACCAGGAAACCAGAGTCTTGTTGGTACTCCCACAGCTACCATTTATCAGCCTCATGGGCCAATCACAGCTCAACAGACAGGTAGTGACCATGAATGTTAGCCTATGGTACACCATGAGGGACAAACTACCATCCACAGTCCTGTCTGTCACACGTGACCAGAATCTAAGGACCTCTGATCTTTTAGCAGTGGGTACGAGACCATGACAGTGGACAATGCAGCAATGTTCTACCATCCTGTTCACTGATGAGTGTGGGGTCACTTCGCACAGAAGTGATAGTTATCAGCTTTGCTGAAGAAGACGAGGTGAGCAATATGCCACGGTCAACATGGTTCCCAGGGTTGGCCTTTGGTGAAGGAGGAACAACAGTCTGGGTAGGAAACAGTACAAAACCAATTTAGCTTTTGTGGATCGTCCATACCTGCACGTTTTTACCTCAGAGACATTATAAAATGTAAACCCCCAACTTACTGTTCATGGGTTATAAAGCTCCACCACATGGGGCCAGAATTGTCACAGCTGAACTTAACAAAGTGGGAGTGTCTCATATGGTATGACCAGCAATGACCCCTGACCTGAGCCCCACTGAGCACATCTGACACCAGCTGAAGGAGAAACTGGATGGACCATCAGACCTCCAAGTGACCTACAGAAGTGCATGTAGAACTTGAAAAAGAGTGGAACGCCTCAGAGAAACATCATAATGAGGCTAGTGAGGAGCTGGAGACATCACTGTCAAGCTGTCATTGCAGCAAATGGTGGAAATACTCACTTTTGGGTCTATCTTTATTTTTGTTATCATTTTTGGGGTCATTTATATCAAACTGATGAAAATAGTTTTTCTTCTCAGTCATTGTCAGAAATTTGAAAGGAAACATTAAAATTCAGACCAAATAGGAAAAGCCCTCCCGTAAATAACAATATCCCGACCTTACTGTCAGTAGTGTATTATCACAGTTGATGATCTGTACTCACTTCTGTCAACAAATTACAATTCACATTTTTGTTTGTGAAGACACGAGAAGCTTAAGAGATGTCTGGACTCAAGAAGGTTTCATCTACTTGCAGATACATCACACGTCTGAGATTCTCCTGTGAGGACCCGAGCCTCTCATCTAAAATTTAAGCACCGAGAATTTTTAATATCACTCCGTCTGAGGGCACGCCTTTGATTTTGCAGCGCACAGGTAAAGTGTTCTTGCTTGTTATTTCAGGTTTTTATTTCCAGTGACGTTCCTGCTCCAAAGCACTGAATGCAGCATCAGCTGCATCCCTTATGTTTTATCTGCACCAACAAAATGACTGGAGGAAAAGCTGCAGGTGTAGCCAGAGGTCACCTTTAACACTATCACTATGCAGAGCTTATGAGGGGAATCCAGAGGAAGATACTCTGTTCAAGAGTGGGAGGATATTTTGAAGCTCTCTCATTAAACATGGAGAATGTTTTACCTGTTTTCAGGCCTGCAGTCATGTTGGGATGCAGCGAATGCTCCTTCAGGTTACCACGGCTGCTTTACATATTCTGACAGCTTTGTTTAACATGTGGAGTCGCTGTGGAAAAACTCATGCTTCCTGGTGCTCTTACAGTGTGCTTAATAACAGCCGCTGCAGGGACACCAAAGATGTTTATCTTCTGCACGCCTTTGTTATGTCACACTGTATCACAGCATCCGTAGACACCAGAAACTATTTAGAATATGGATGCAGTGGGATGTTGCGCTCCCATGAGGAATTGTATGATCAGGGAAATGCACAGATGCAAGGCCATAAACAAGGAAGATTTCTGCTGTAAAACTCTGCAGTGTTTTTGACAGCAAACTGCTGAGCTAATAGCTTGTCAGCTCCACCTGTGCAGCTGTTTCATTGTATTCCTCACTAGTTTCCAGCAGTGGCTTTTGTAATTAGCTCCCAGCAATCAACACAAGATTATTTTCCTAATGACAGAGAAAAGCAAATGGTATGCATCCTACTGGCACGGGAGCTTTAGATCAATCAACCACACTCCATCATTAGTGGCTTGCTTTACACTTCAAATTAGCATGAAACAGCTCAAACATAATTAAATTGAGGTGGAAGTCAGTCCTCCTGGAGACAGGAGATTCTCAGCAAATAATTGCAGTATGTTTGTTATTAATGAAGCCAGCCGTCGGCGCTGCACTACACTTTTTCCACACGTTAACATAGGTTACTTGTGCCTGAGAAGCCTGCTTGCTCTCGGCTAAGGGGATCATTCAGATCCTATCAAGCACTTGATTGGAGGTAAAAAAAGGCATGGAGCCTCTACCCACTCACCAATGCTGACCTGGAAAGGATGAAGCATTAAAGTTCCCCGTTTTTTTTACTTCTCATGCATCAAACCTAATTTTATCTCAGTCACAGTCATATGTATATTGTGTCCTCTCTAATGCACTTCTGTTTTTTAAATTTGTTAAAGACCCACTCTGAGGAAAATTTTTTTTTTTTAGTTTAAGTGGCATTTTTCCAATGAAGGAGGACATATTTAAAGAAAATGAAGCACAAAATTGCATTTCTGGTTATTTTTTCATTCAAATTATTGTGAATCAGGAGCGGATGAAAAAGTGCAGTTTGAAAAAGAGTGTATTTGTTATGTAGAAAACACGCTGGGGTGGCCACAAGCTCACTGCTCTGCTCCATTTTGATGCATCCACTATCAGACAGATAGATCCATGGACGTCATTGTTTTCCTCGTCTGAGCTGGAATCTGGATCTAAACTGAATGGATGGATAGAACCAATATTGCTCGTCCTTTTTTAATAAAGGTAGTGTTAGGTCGGGTTGTGAGGGGCTGTTTGCTAGTGGGAGAGAGTGTAAACAGACAGCTCTCAGCAATGGGGAGTGTAAGGAGGGGCGTGGTTGCTCCGCACCAACAGTCCTGCCCACAACCCAGAGGAGTTGAAACTATGCCCTAGAAAACGACACAGAGGTTTTGATTTTGACCTAGAATGCCATAATCATGATGAAAAGACCACAAAATATAAAAATATGATTAGAGTGGGTCTTTGCATTTAGGCAAAAACATTGGTAAGTAACACGTTTCTATGTTTGCCTTTATCTGAACATCTGTATCTCAAGATGTGAGGATTGTGCTCTGGTTTGTTTTCCGTTCTGTTTCCTTTGGTCTCAGGTTTCTCCCCAGGTTTAGGTTCCTGGTCGTCCCTGGCTGTCTTCATCCCAGTAATCATCCTCAGTGTATTAAAGGGTCTAGTTTAGAGTTCACCTAGGTGATGTCATCTCTTTGTTTGTGGTTTTGTCTAAATTTGAGTTGGTTTAATTGAGTTTTAAGCTCCCTCCAAAAGGCTGCTCTCCTGCTTTTTTTTGGGTCTTTAGCTATCGCTTCTGCTGACAAGACAGAACCCATCCTCACATTCAATGTTACATCTATGATCAAACAAGGCTCAACTATAATGTTAGTTGTTATAGACTGCCCTGAGAGTGGAAGGTCTTGGGTTCAAATCCACAAAAGATTCTAAAAATGGGACCTGCTGCTTGACCTTCAGCACAGGGGGGGTGAACCGGCTTCAGGCTAGCAAGTGGGGCTGTGCCTGCAGCTCACTGCACCTTTTAAGGGATGGAACAAATGTCACACAACTGATGGGACTTTAGCTCTTAACTTTATAGGTCAATCAATACACTGACTCACAAACCACATTTACTAATATATTCATCCAAAATACCACCATATTTACAGTACAGTGTAGAAGTTTGGGGAAATACTTAAAAAAAGCAGTTTGAATTGTCCATGGAGTGGATTATGGGACACATACAAATGCTCTATTTTTAAAGTCGGGTTTACTGAAACTGAAGACGGCTCTCATCATGTATAAAGCCAGATACAACGTACTTCCAATAAACTTACAGCAAATGTTCAGAGACAGACACGGGAGTCACAATCTAAGAAAACAACCGAATTTCAAAAAGCAGTGCATTCGCACTACAAACAAGAAAATGTGTTTATCAAATTGTGGTGTGGATTTATGGAATGGATTGAATGAAGGTTTAAAACAAAGCAAAACATGTATTCAAAATAAACTACAGGAAGTCACTAATAGATCTTTATAAGGCCCGAAACAATAAAAAAATAAATAAAAGAAGTCACTTTGCACAGTTGCCATGCACAATTGTACTGTGAATCTTTTGCACATACCTGTAAATTGAAATATGCGCATCATCAGGTGTTGTAAAAAGGGGATCATGGGATCAGGCAAGATTTGTCTTCAACCTACTCCTTTTCAAGCACACAGTATTGTCTTATGTCTGAAACCACTGTTTTGATTTTTCATTTGTGTTTGAAAAATAAAGAAACTAAACAAATTAGAAGAAAACAGAAACATGATCACCTATTTTTCACAGGTAAGACTAGAATGGGGATCAACAGTAGCGTAGTGGTTAGTGCTATTGCCTCACAGTGAGGAGGTTCAAATCCCAGCAAGGACCTTTATGTGTGGAGCTTGCGTGCTGTCCTTGTGCATGTGTGGGTTCCGTGCGGGCGCTCAGGTTCCCGTCATAGTCCAAAAACTTGCTTCATTGGTGACTCTAAAAACCCATGAAGAAAATAACACGTTGGGTGTTTTTAAATGTGGTATGTAGAAACTAGAAATGCAAATTCAGAAAAAAAAATCTGTTATTCATATATTATATATACAATATCTATATTGATCCTAAACTATAATGGCCAAGAAGGAATGTAGAAAACAAAACAGAGCATGCTCAGAAAATGCTTACAGCCATGATACATTTTGTCCTCATTCTTGTTTCCATAAAAAGGGATTTTTAGACTTTTTGTAACAGTATTTTTTCACCAAAAGCATGACTGGGAGTAAGAAAGAAGCTCAGTGCACAATTCAAACACTGGGATTGACTGTATTGAGCTTTAAAACAGCGGAAAAACACTGGAAGAAATCACAGGAAGTCCTGGCGCTGCTGCTGTGTCGGTGTGGGTGTCACTGGATGCCAAAGTGCAGTCAAGCATCCTTCCATTCCTGCTAGATCCTGCTGAGCTGCACACACAGCATAGACTCACAGCAGTAATTAAACACAATGCAACAAGTAGCACACACACTCACACATGCACGCATGTGCTTGAGCACTAATTGCAAGCAGGAGGCCTCCTACTCATTAAAGGGCAAATTAAAGTAATCAATCGAAACTAGAGACCAGCGGAGATGAATTCATTTGCTGGGAGTTGATCTCTTTGGTGAAAAGTGCACAGGCTGTACATCCACACATACCATTGCCTACTGATGCGCTGTTGTCACACCATCAGATTGGTAATCTTCACAGTGGGTAACGGAACGCACTTCAGGGGATACAAACACATTTGAGGTTTGTCACACTTTCAGAAACGTCTGGGAAAACAGATTTTTTTGTAAAAAAAAAAAAAAAAAAAAGGGAAAAACTGGCTGACAAATCTCTGAGTCACTGCACACATCTGCAAGGCATTTCCTAGTCCAGCGCCTCTGGAGCTTTTATCAGCCCTCTTATTCTGCTGCATTCTCCAAAGAAAACAGTCACAGGAGGGATTGAGCTGGAAAGCAAGAGTGGCAGGTGGGGTAATGCTCCGGGTTTGTCTGTGTTTGCAGCTGAGTGAAACTGATCACGTCTGCCAACGCTTGTATCTGAGTCTCTGCAAACGTCTAAATTCTCTGTGCTTTTTCTGCTACGCAAACTCATCATGCTCACGGTTAAAGCTGCCCCTCCTGCCAGCTCGGCCAACTGTTGCTCCGAGTCCGGGGCAGATTAAGGGAAGTGCTGGCTCCCGAAGAATGCCGGCCTCTCTCTGCTGTGGATTTATCATCCATGCTTTTGGCCTCCAGCTACCAAGGGAAATGAGGAGGAGAGGATAGTACACTGCAAAAAGAGGTAACCTAAAAATAGGAAAAGAACACTAATCTTTAGGAGAAAATGACTAGAAAGTAGTGAAATGATCTGTCCATGCAGCAAGTCATTTTCACTGAACAAGAAATCTTTTAATAAGCAATCTAGAAACAAGGAGTTCCACACAAGCATTCAAAATAAGCCAAATTAAAATTTATTGTTTTATAGATTTACTTCAAACTAAATATTCTGCAGCCTAATAGGAAGTTTTTTTTTTTGTTGCTAATTCTATGCAAATGATTTGTATTTCGGGTATTTCTATGTGCCTGATTGCAGTTCATTTTGATTACAGTGAAAAAAAAAACAACAAATGTAAAAAGTGGAAAAGACTAATTTTAGAACAAAATATGAAGAAAATGAGGAGATGATTTTAGTACAATTATCCAGTTGAATAAATCCTCATAAATCTAAAACTATCCCTTTTTTCTCAGAAACGAATTCTACATTTTTGTTTCCAAAATAATGGCAATGAATGCCATCTTAATTTGTCTGTATTTATTGAACTTTAAAAGAACATCCTTAAAATTAAATAAGAAATTCAAATCAAGCAATTTGTATTTTTTTTTATCTTAGGTTTTTCTATTGTGCAGAAGGATTTTCACTCATTTTAATAATAATGACCTTATTTCTAGATCTTAATTCTTAATGAGACAAAAAAAAAATATCTTCACCGGGCTGATTTAGAGAAACAGGTGTTGAATAAAGCAAAGTTAAAACAACCCGGTAAGTTATCTTGGATGTCTAAAAATAAGGTTTTAAATCTTTGCAGGTGTCAAATAGTTTGCAGTGTAGAAGTGAGGACCTCTGCAGAGTACACCAGTACACTATGATGCTTTAAAAGAAAAAAACCCTCATCGGCTTTGCAGACTCTGACTTCATTGTGATGCTTTCTGCCGCCTGTTCTCTTCACCCAAAGCTGTGTTTAGCAAAGCATTAGGAGGAATTTATCAGTCAGAGCTGCTGAACATTTTCAAAAGTTGTTTGTGGTTGCACTGAGTCTGCAAATAGACACCACATTACAGTCAGAGTGAGCCTCGGTAAGAAAACAATTACAACACGAGCAACAAGATGTGAGCAGCGATGTGAGAGGCTGGGTGACCAGGCCGTGGCCTCCGGCCTGCACCCATCCATCAGAGTGACAATCCAGGGGCCGCGGCGCCGCCGATAAGGCTCTTATTCTTCCTGCTTATTTATTTTTCCTCGCAGTGACTGAGGTGAAAGCCATCTATTAGACTGAAAGGAGAGCACTGGAAGGGGTGGATATTCTGAAGCACACCGCCCTCTTTACCTTGGTAGCAGCTGTCATGGAGGGGAAAGTGGTGCATTCTTCTTCTCCCTCCACATCCCCTGAGCTCACACTTGCACATGCAGGCATTAGTTTGACACATGACAAGGAAAAAAAAAAAAAGATTGGATTTTAATGCAGAAGACAGAATGCATCTGCACTCAGTTTCCTTTCATTGGTTATCAGACAGCACCACCTACTGGATATAAAAGGAAGTGCCATTTGCAAACAACAAGGAGCTGGTGGGAAATTTGAAGTTAAGTCTGTCCTTCATTGACTTTCATGCATGGATGCTTATAATTGATGAAAGATTACCATCCTTTATGCCATGAAGCCGTAAATTCCCACAAATCTTTTGGGATCAAATGGATTGATCTCGCAGTAGTTTTTGAGGGACATTTTCCTTGATGGACTACAAAGGTCCTGGGTGAGCATGACAAACCCAGTCAGAGAAGTTGTGGCTTAATCAATAAAGTCAATCTGAGCGGCTAAAATCTTTCATAAAGCAGAGGTTGGATGGTGTTGTTGTCTCGGTAAATGTGAATGTGGATGTCGGAGGAGAGAACAGGCTGAACGGTTGGGATCTGCATGAACGCGAGCACGCTGGCAGCTGCTGAAAGACATCAGGGGAAGCAGCTGGCGCCGTGATAAGTGAATCGATGGGGGAAAGATGACTTGAGATATTCTGTCAAAAGTGGTGTCGGGTCACTGCTCTCTGTTGAGATCCATTCATCTTAGTGGATGGCAATTTATCTGTCAGGTTAACCTCCCTCTGCAGACTTGGCTCTGATGTCTTGACTGAGGCCATCCAGCTCCGCTGACAATTCCATAGTGCAATAAGACAATTATAGAGAGCAGAGCAGAGCACAGCCACAGTACATTAAGCCCCTGTTACCACATCGTCTGAATCCAGTTCTGTGTGGGACTGTGTCACATTCAGGCAGTTAGTGACAACAGAGCCCTTTTTCTGTTCCGTTCAAAAGCGTCTTGTGTTCCAGGACTGAATCCTGCTCAGCTGCTGAGGCTGGAAGGAGGAAGAGGCTCAACCTCAGCACTGAGAACATTCACTCAATCTGATGATGAAGACTATCCCTGAAGATCCTCTAAGATTTGGGAAATTGGAGTGGCCAGCCTGAGGTGACATCTAGACCAGGAGTCTGCAACCTTTAACACTAAAAGAGTTCAGTTTCTTAAAACACAACGAGAGTCCCACTTTACCATTTAAAAAAAATGAATTTATGTTTTTGTGGCCGTTAAGCCAGTAATTTATAACATGAAGCTGTAAAAATGGACTATATTGGAATGATCTCTTTCCATAGCCTATATAATAATTTGGAACTAGTTTTCTTTGCATGTGACAGCAGCACATCCAAGTTCCTTTCAAAATAAAATACACCAGTCTGAAATGATCCTCCTAAGTTTTTCTTTCATGGCTTTAGTGCTCTGTCATCCTTTTTCTCCTTTGATCATTAGGATAAACATTTGTGTTGAATCCGCATCCATCCATCCATCCATCCATCCATCCATCCATCCATCCATCCATCCATCCATCCATCTTCTTCTGTATCCCTTCCAGGGCCGTAGCGTTGCTGGAGCCTAACCTGGCTACTGTTGGGGGAAAGTGGGGGACAAGTCGCCAGTCTGTAGCAGGGCCACACAATCCCTCCCACACACATTCCCACATGCACACTTAGGGAAACTTTAGAGTGACCATTTAACCTATGAAGCAGGTTTTTGGAATGTGGGAGAAAGTCTGAGATGGAATCGGCATTTAATAAGAAAAAAATCTCTACATATAAATTCAATTATAAATCGTGTACCTCTGAACAGCAACTTTGTTCAGCAGAAGATCAGAATGTGTGCTTTAAATTTATACTAATAATAAATCCCTTTGACAATAGATTAAACATTTACCACGATTTTGCTGTTATTTGACAAGTTACAAATTCAAACATTAATGAAAAAAACCTAATTAGTTAAAAAATTAACCAAAAACCCATTATTTATTTAAAATTTTCTTTAAAGCCACAGTACACAATGAAGGAATGAGAGAGCCACATGTGTCTCCGGTTCCTCGGGTCACAGACCTCTGATCTAGATTGTGGAAAAGGTTGAGTTGTTTAAACAACACTACAGAAAACAATGTTTTTAACAATGACAAGCCATTAACTATTTGGTAAAATGTTGAGAAGAAATTAAGATATATAGATGAAAAAAAAACATAAATAAATGGTTAGTTTTAATTCCAGATTCTGTAAAAGCAAGCAGTTATGGAAAACCCAAGAATTTTGGCTGTGATAATGGGGTAAAGTTGACGCTAGATGGCAGTAATGCGCCGTTTTGCACCCAATCCCCGGCAAAACGTCGGTAGAGGAAGTCAGCCCATGTAGACGTCAAAATCAGCGTCAAAAATGTCCCGTAGGACTTAGCTTCACGGCTAATAGCCCGCCGTTGGTTTTTGATTTTCTTTTACTTTGAGTTTGTTTTGGTTTTCTGGCTTTTGTCCTACATGGAGTCCGAGAGTTTGCCATGAAACTCCGGGTGCAGAATGACAGGTGAGCTGGAGCTGAAAGCAGCCAGAGAGCGGACGTTGGTCTGAAGGGCTAACGGCTAGCTCCGTCAGTGAAGGAATGCATCCGCTGTCATCTGTCACGGAGTCTTTCGAGCTTACTGGACTTTCAAGCGGCGAACCTGCGTCTCCTCTGCTGTTGTTGTTTCTTTAGCCGTGATAAATTGTTGTCAGTGTCCCTTAAGGTTCAATTCAGCAGACTTGGCTGAAGTTAGCTTAAATGTTAATCTGTCAATACTGTTTCCGAACGCTTATAAGGTGCTCAAGACTATTGCATAACGTTTGAAAAAGAAGGATTGGCCTTAATGTTGTCATGAAAAAAGGTCATATTCTTTTGTAAACCTGGCGTGTCTAGAACCAGACAACGACAGTTTCAGGAAAGAGAAGAAAAATATTCATTAGAAAAGAAAAATGACATCAAACAACCTTTGAGGACAACACAAAAAAGTCTCCCTGTGTCACGTGGTCAGGTTATGGAATAACATGGAGGAAAGAAGGAAAATGAGTAAAAACAAAAATTAACACACAAATATTATTATTAATAATAATAATAGGAAGTTTGGTAAAAGTATAAAGTGAGAAGCCTAATGGGACAATGAACAGACAATCATGACTTTGTTGTTATGGTAACGTGATGCTTTCCCCCGCTTTGATACTTTTGTGTTTATGTGAAAATGATTGTGTGATTGGTGTGTAAAAAAATTTATGTATACAATATAGTAACATGTGTGTGTGTGTGTGTGAAAGGGGGGGGGGTTACGTTTTTTCTTCTACTTCTTTTTCAAACGCTTTCTCTTTAAAGACCCACTCCAATAAAAAAAATAGTGTTTTTGGTGTTTTAACATGTTCTTGTGGATGATGGAGGACAAATAGATGAAAATTACAATTACAAAAAGCTTTTTTTATTTTATTTTATTTTTTTTAGTATTTCTTTATTCAAATTATTGTGAATCTGGAGAAGAAAAAAAATGCCACTGGAAAAAGCTTGTTCCGAAAGAAACTACTGTCGGCAGCCGCAAGCTTCCTGCTCCGCTCCATTCTGATCACCCACCTGCAGATAAATAGATCCGTGTACGTCTTTGTTTTCCTCGTCTGAGCTGGAATCTGGATCTAACCTGTACGGCTGGATAGCTGCAATATAGATCTCAATTTGTGTTGCACTTCACTCTCTCCAGCCGAATGGATGATGGGGAGTAGAGGTGGGCTTCCTCAATGCCAACAGCCCTGCCCACAACTCAAAGGGGGACTTTCTAATGTACTCCTGCTGCTCTGCAGAAACTATGTCCTAGAAAGTGATACAGGTTTTTTTTGTTTTGTTTAAAAACTGCATGATTATAATTATGAACAATTGGGAATGCTTTTATAATAGATCAAAAGATGATCAGAGTGGGTCATGTTTAACTCATTTATTTAGTTTTTTTTTTACAACAAAAGGAAATCCATCAAACTTATTTTTTGTGTTTTCGTGTGCTGTGTTTGTGTCCCCAAAGGAATTCCAGAGGAAAAGTGAAACTCAGAGAGTCCTGCACGGTAATGCAGCCTTCCTCCGTTGATGGAGGGGTTCCCACAGGAAATGGCTTATCCCTAACTTTGCAACCAGAGCTGCTCACCAGGACTCCGGGCGCCTCTGCTGCCGCCACCGCCAGTCCGGACAAGTCCGGCGGCGAAGTGCATGTTTCCATGACTGGAGGAGAGTCTGGCGGAGGCGCGTCGTCCAGGAGATCTCGGGCCCACTCCCACAGCCACTCGCATTCACACTCACACAGGCACGATCAGGGTGCGCCTCGCTCCAACTCAGAACACGAGCTTGATGCTCCAGACTCCGATCCGGACTCCGGAGAGCCCAGTGGTTCCCTGTCCGAACTTCGCTGTCTCTTCCGCTGGATTCAAAGGAGTCTTCCTTTCCTGGTTATACTGTGTGCTAAACTAGTCGTCCAGCATGTTCTAGGTAAGGACAGACAGCTGTTATCCCAAATGTCAATTCAAAACAGCATTTATAATCTTTTATTTTTTATTTTTACCAGGGTTAGCAGTTGGGGTTGGCCTCTTTACAACCTTTTTATATGTCAACAAAAACATTCAGATTCAAGCATTTCTTCAGGTAAAGTTGAACTTATGAACAATGGCTGATGTGGTGCAGATGTTTCCTAAACTTGACCGTGTGCATCTTTAGGATCGTCATTCGAAGCTGCAATGTGCGTGGCTGATTGTCTTCTTGTCCTCCTCCACCCTCCTGCTTTACTACACCTTTCTCCCAGAGAAACTTTACCAATGGTAAGAGCCAGCTCACACAACTTATGTATTTGAATGGATTTTATACACAGTCGTAGAAAACACCAACAGAACCTGAAGGAAAACTCGGGGCAGAGGTTGTTGCTATTGATAAAGAACAGATCTGTGTTCATCTCCTTCTGCTGTAGTTCTGATTGAAAAGGATTGAAAATGTTAAGATTAACAGAAAGTGACACAATTCTCACATTTACTGTGTTTTTGAACAAGTCACAGCAGCCAGAAATGCATAATAAAGAAGAAAAAAACATATATAAATTGCACTTTTGGGAGAAAAGATGCGTCAGAACCAATCCAGCAAGCCCGGTGTAATATGGCGTCCACACTGAACGCCAGTGACTCTGCCGCTGTCCATGGACGTCTAATTCGATGCTCAATGCTTGTCCAAACATCTTCATAAACGTGACGCTCCAGATGCGAATGGAGAAGCTCCCATCATGCTTCTAGCCTCATCGCTACATGGAAGCATTGACTGTGCAGGAAGACACAGATGCAGTTGAGAGATCAGGTTTATTTATTTTGAAGAGCTCTACAAAATCATCACGTCTCCATGTCTGGATTCGTGAGATCCTTCTTCTTTTTTTCTTTTCTTCTGGTGATTGTTACCTTCCTCACCGCAGGAGCTGACGGCAAATGAGAAGAATATCACAAAGTTCAGGAGAACGATCAGATTCTCCTCCATGTCTGTCAAATCAAATAAATCCCTTTATGCATTCGACCAATCGGATGGAGCCTTTTGTGATAGATGCTCGCCTCCCATGTAGACGAGGGTCGTTTGAAGTATAATTTAAGTGATGTTGGCTCTCATTGAAACTGTTGCAGCAGAATAGAATTTACATATTTAGTTGTTTTGCCATTTGTTCATGTATGACAAGTTATATCGTCATTGCAATATTGATCACTAATAGCAAAAGTTTTCATTGTATAGTGCAGCCCTACGGGGAATAATATCCAGTCAGCTCCATTCCAATTAAATTGAGCCCTATCTTTCTTCTAGCCTCATCCTCCTGAACCCAGCCATCCACCCACTGGGTTTCTGGGAGGTTCTTTGGGCGGTCGGCATCACCAACTTCATAATAAAGTTCATCTTTATGGGGATCAAGTGCCTAATCTTGCTGCTGCCCTCCTCATTGGTGACCCACAGCACTCAGGTATGAGGGGCCCATTTCTGCTCTGTGGTGGAGAAAAGAGAAGCGTATTTCAGGCGTCGTCTGAAGTTGCTTTCCGTCGTCAGGCCCGGGGGCTGATGCTGTCTGAGGAGCTGGGTCAAGTGCACCAGGCCGTGGCTCCGGTTCCTCTGTGGTTCCGCTACCTGGTCACCGTTCAAGAGACAGACGGTCCCGCTGGGCTCACACTGGGGATCCTGCTCGCTCTGGTCTACCTCATTTTGAAAGTAAGTTCCCACCAACAAATCCAGTAGTTCTGCTGCTGTAAACACATTAACCAGAAAGTCTTTCCTGTATTAGCTTTTAGGACTGTACAGCCAGTGGACGTCTGTATTAAAAACTGTCAGGATTTTCCTAGCGGGTGAGGTGAGTGGTAACCATCTTGTTAGTAAAGCCGGGATTGCTCAGGCGTGCATCTGCACTGAGGGCTCTTCTTCTTCTTCTTCTGTCTCAGGGTACGGGGACTCCAGCAACCAGAAGTCAGTGCAGTGACGCTGGAAACGCCTGTCCCATCTGTCAGGGAGAGTTCAGAAGTCCTCAAGCGCTGCTCTGCCAGGTAAAACCACAGAGCGGTACACAGGAGCAGAGTGTCCTCGGCCCGTCTCATCTGGAGGCCTTCAGGGCTTCAAGAAGCCTCAAACATGTGAGAAGTGAAGTTTAACAGCTCGTCCCTTTGAAGACACTGGAACAGGGGACTGTTGCAGCACCATAGCCACGTTATTGTTAAGCTGTGTTTGAGCAGAACAAAAGAACGGCGGTCTGCAGTTTTATCAGGATGTTCTAGTCCTTTCCGGCTCTTTAAATATAAGCTCACATTGCAGCGTTTGAATAAGCAACATCAAGATAAAAGCCAGGAAACTCTGTAAGCAGTCGGGACAGGTCGGTGGTGTTCACGACGTCGAGGAGGAGACTTTTGTTCAAGTTACGCTAAAAGATGACGAGATATTTGTTAAAAAACAAAACAGAAGAATAATGACTGTCTGTCTGTTGGAGAGGAGCAAAACGTCCATTAAAGCTGATGATAAATGAAAAGCAGAAGCCTCAGCAGCTGAGAGTCCAAACCCTGCAGAGGTGAATGCGTACTTTTCATTTTTCCAAACACTTTCATTTGGATTCAAAGGTTTTATTTTTGTTTCTGCTTGAAAACCAACTTCAATGAAAATTTTAACATATTTTTGTAGAATTTGTCTGATGGTGGACATATATGAAGGAAAACGAAGCTTTAAATGACATTTCTGAGTATTTCTTCTGCTCCTTTTTGCTTTTTCTTTCATCTTGTCCAGCAGCTGAGCAAACAGATCAGAGCTGAAGGCTTCTTGTGTTGGACAGATTTACTGGTTATGAATCTTCAGACACACGACGTGTGTCTTTGAATAAACTCCTTTTGTATTTGAGACTAAACTTTATGTATATTATGTTTGAATAACTTTTCTTTTTTCACCCCCAACCCACGAAAGGGTGGGGGATGAGATTCTCAAAGCACCAGGAGGCTGGAGGTTTATCATAACTGTCAGGTGTATGCGTTGGTCAAAAGGGGCGGAGCTTGTCCACACACACACAAAATATTACTAACATACCTGTTGGCTTCAAAATTCTTCTCACACGAACATGTCAACACCAGAAACTGCATAGCTCCAATACTGCTCTGCATTTTTGTTGCAGCGCTAATGTTAGGTCGGGGGCGTGAGCTAACTAGGTGACGGACAGAGGGGGCGCGTTTGCTCTGCGCCAGTGGCCCCGCCCACAAATCGGAGGCAAATCTCTCAGGAATGCTGTCATTCTGCAGAAAACTATTGTCCCAAAAAATGACAGGCTTCTAAATTTGGGCTCAAAGCAGCTTAATCGCAACTATAAATCCACTGTGAACGCTTGAATCAAAAGATGATGGGAGTTGGTCTCTAGCAGGCGACCGTCTCCCTCTTCTGGGGTGAAATCACCTTCTAACCCGCCTTTGCTTCTCCGCAGCACATCTTCTGCGCCGAATGCATCACCCTGTGGTTTAACCGGGAGAAGAGCTGCCCCCTGTGCCGCACCGTCATCACAGAGAAGGTCTACAAGTGGAGGGACGGCGCCACGTCTCCACACCTGCAGATTTATTAAAGCATCAGAGCACAGGTGTCATGTTACGGCAGATACACTGTTTAAGTGATTAGCTAAGGGCTGGGCCCTCTGAGGGCCAAACAATAGGGTCCCTGAAGTTTGCACAAAGTATTTGCTTGATTTACTTCCACCTCCAAGTACTTTTTTTTTTCCCCGAACATCTACTTTCTTTCATGTTGTAGTTTATTTAGTATCACAAAGTTCACGTTTCTCACCAGAAGGGCAGTTGCCGTGGTTTCTGTAGTTATGAGTCGAATGGAATAGAAGTATTTTCAAATGAGGTTTTCGTGTTATGCGCCTGAACAAGTCCTGTCCCAACCAGTGTTTATGATTTTTTTTTCTTTTCTTGTGGGGGGGGGGTAAATACTTTTACACAGATGCAGGAGTTTTGTAACGCCGACCAGGAAATTCCACATTTTTCACCACTTACAGAGAAAATGGCGACTTGTGGTCGGCACTCCAATTATTTTCGTATTCCGATTTAGCTTTAATCTTGTTTATGTAAGAACCAAAGACCGGGATCTATTTTCTGTATGCAGATTTCACTTTTATTCATAAACTTTCTGAATAAAGAATTACAGTTTGGATTACAGTCCCAGTGGAATCATCTCAGTGCCGAACCGAAGCCTCCAGCATCAAACCTCCTTCTGCTGTCCGGAGACATCGCTATCATTCAGAATTATCAGTCCTTTACGTTGCTTATGTTCGTGTTGTTATATACATACGATTATTCCTAAGTTGCCCTCTGCAAACGGGGAACATCAACAGGTATAGTGTGTACACCCCAACCAAGTTTGATCCCTTTTGTTTTGGAGCATCGTTCTGAGCGTGGAGGTATTAATCCATCACTCAGTTTCTGCCTCCCTCCCCTTGAATTTACATCTAACTGTACACTGCAAGCAAAGGCACGACTCCCACAGCTCTCTGCCTCAAGCCCTGCAGAACGACGACACACTGAACCCGTCGTCTGAAACATGGCACCAAATAAATACTGTCATTCCAGCCCAGTTTAAATAAAAAAACAAATCTGAGGTTTTAAGACATTAAATTACACTGTACATGATTATTACGACGAATCAGGAGACATTCTGCTGCCTTATCCCATCAACACTACATAAATACATTATTTGCATAGTGTGCTTGATGCAGTGGAAGCACAGTGGCACCAGGAATAAATAAAACTCAGCGACAAGCAGTGAGCCTTCGGAGTGAACTAAAAGAATCGCTCTAAAATGGTTTTTAAAAAGTCAGGAACGCTCCAAACTTTCCCCATAATCACTCATCTCTTCAGCTGCTTTCAAACTTTTGGTCTAAGTTTCAGGAATAATCAGTTCTCGTATGACGTTTCCAGTCGTATCTGCATGTGTGGCCTCACTTCAGAACCTCCTACAGCAGTATCACAGCCTCTCAGGTTCTGCTTAGAAGTCCGCTCATATTGTACCCGTCCGGTGCCAACACGCAAGTGCAGCTTGAGAGGACTTGGTCTGCGGCCGCTCTCCGTCCAGGAGACCAAAGATCCCGTAAAGAACGCATCAGGAGTGTCTACATTCAAAACAAAGCGTGTACATTCATCTGAGGGAAGCCGTGCTGGCATTTGGTCGTGACTGGGATGAAACGCTCAACTCAAACTTCACTGATGAGATGATTTCTCATCCGTCAGTCTGGCTCCGCCTCCTGCTCAAACACGCCCCCACGGCGAAGGCAGCACGACTGTCTGTTCTTTGATAGGTAAAAACGAAAAGGCCTGCGGACACAGTCCACTGTTCCTCAGATGAACCGTCTGTAAACAAAAAAACTCTCGTAGAGCACCAGAAAATCATAATAATGCCAGCTCCCATGACACCTCGTTTTCCAAACTGACTTCACGTCTCATCAGGAGTCAGACTTGATTAGCTGATCATTCATGCTGAGCTCAGGAGGTCAGGTGGGCGAAAAAGGGGCTTTTGGAGGCCAAGGAGGTGAAGGCGCTGCTGGAGGAGCTGGTGATCAGCATCAGTCAGTCACATTTTAAAAAACTTTTTCTACAGGCGTTGGAAAGGAAAACTATAAAAATAACAGGGACAGCAATTGAAAGAGAGCTATAGCAGGCCAAGGGTCATAGGTTCATCCGCAGGTGCTCGGGCCGCTTGGAGTTCAAAGGGTAGGCCTGCTTCTTGAAGGGCCCGGCTTGGATGCCCGAGGGTGGCCTGATGGGAAGTGGGGCAGACACCTCGGAGGTGCAGCTGCTGCTCGTGTCCATTTGCTCCACTCCCGACACCTCCATAGGCTGCTCCCTGGAGCCGGGGCAAACGGTGGAAGGATTGCCCGACAGCAGCGGTCCTCGGAGCCAGGAGTCCCCCCCAGAAAACTTCAAGGGACTGTGGAAGAGGAGAAAAAGTTCATCGTTTCAGCACATTTCTGAGGATGCAGCCGGACTTTCACGAGGTCACATTAAAGGCGTTACTCTTGCATCATTTTTTGGCAGTCCAAATGCCATGAAATTGAACACATCCTGGGCTCCAGATCACATACTTTTGAAGTGTGACCCAATTCCTGTGTGACATCACCGTTACCCAGCGGTCATCACTCATTTTTACTGGTAGGAGTCCTAACACAACAGCACAGTTGTGTTTGTTTTACTCTTACTAAAAAAAACCTCTAGGCTAGATGTCTCTGTCACTTCACACACAGGAAGACATCAGGATGTTGGTGAACGCTGCACCTTCATTTAAGACCCACTCCAATGAAAATCCTGTTTTGGGTGTTTTTTAACATGTCAGAGGTGAATTTCTACTGAGCTCCTGCCGCTCTGCAGAAACCATGTCCTAGAAAACGACACAGGTTTTTAGATTTTGGCTAAAAATGGAATCATCATAATTAAAAGACCACTGGGAAGACTTTTAGAATGGATCAAAAGATTACTGGAGTGGGACTTCAAACATCGTTCAGAGATTCAGCATGTAAACGAATGAGCGCCGGGGACCAGGTGTGCCCCCAGAAACCACTACATGCAAACGCAGAAACTTTTTGACTTGTGGGCCACATAGGGTTCTAAAATTGAACACAAGGGCAGGAACAGGAGCAGATGGGTAGTGTTTTGGAAATCAACCTCATCACTTTAATGATGATTGGCAATAGGTGAATATACTTCAAAACAGAACGGTTCGGGGGTTTTATTTCAAAACTGTGGCCTTTATTCTTATGATTGATGCCCCTCAGGGAAAAATGCAAACTTAGAGAAATGCTGCATTCATGTGGTGTTGGAATGATCACAAAAACAACTTTCCAAATTTGAAGAACAGCATGAACATCAGAAAAAACTAATCCTCCATTAACACATGAATGCAAAATAACTACTGAATATTTGTAGACACCAGAATTACAGGGAAAAATAGAACATTAATAAGGATTATTAATATAATTTATTCCAGCTAGGCGGGCCTGATTAAATAGTTTCATGGGCTGCATATGGCCCCCGGGCCATGGTTTGCCCACCCCTGGGTTACCGTCTGCAATTGACTGTCTACAAGAGCTGGACCGAGTAAGTGTGATGTCACAGACAGTTACCGACTCCAACCAAAGAAGTCCATTTTTGAACGGCAGACGTCGTCAGTAAGCAGTGATTGGTTCACGTCAGTCTAAGTCAAGGTTTCTACGGCAACCATTATTGCCAATCAGGAGTGAGCTGTTGGAAGGCCACACCCCTACCACTTGAAAGAGGGCTCGGGAGAACCTGTCAATCAAACATTTGGAAAATCAGGCGTAAGACCACAAACTTTTATTAAAGCCACCAGATTGGTCACTTTATAACTTGAATAGCTTGAACTACAGATAAAATATGAAGAAGAAAAAAAAAGATTTATCAAGAACGTGTTAAAAATGTATCCGAGCCAGAATGATTATTCCGACCAATAGAATGACTGAGTCTAAGACTTAAGTCTATGGAAATTTGGCTTCTTGGAGACAGCAGATACTTCCTGTTTGGAACACAAGAGGAAAGGGGTCACTCAGTCCAACTCTTACATACAGTCCATGGTTTGGACATCCAGGTACTGATGTCAAATAAAAAGACTTTGAATAAAATAAGAAGCACTAATATTTCTAAACTCCTCGGTGTTACTAAACCAGAAAACTCTTGTTGGATCTGAGAAACATGGAGAGGTTCCTATTATGAGAACAGAGTCCTGCTTGTTTACGTCTTAACTGAACAGCTGTTGCACCTCTGGAAACAAAAACTCCATTCTGACGAGGTTCCTGGGCGCCAAGCAGGCTACACTCACACGGTCAGCAACGATACGACCCAACAGAACCAGAATGACGACAACAACAGCAAAAAACCAGCATGGTGTTACCTCAAAAGGGTTCTGGGGCTTCCAGGGAACTTCCGCGGTGAGCGGAGCTTTGGCTCGAAGGAGAACTTCTCTTTGACATTTTCCAGCACAGATGGGGCAACATATGTGAAGCCCTGGGTTAAAGATGGGGGACAAAACAAAAAAAAAGGCTTTAAAGACTTGATTTTTTCCAAGAACTCCCAGCTGGTTAAGAGCGATAAAGTGCTGAGTAAAGCGCGGTGTGCTGTGTGGCGGGTGAATGAGACTTCCAGGAATCTACTCCAAGCAGATGGAATAGATTAACTGATTCCAGTAACACCCACTAGCTCAGAAAAAATCCAAAACAACATTTTCTCCAGAAATGACCATCGCTTGATCTGCAGTTCAAACACGAGCACTACAGACGTCTGTGCACAGAAGGGATTTCCCCTGGTGGACGGCGCACTTCTGTTTCAAGTCTGCTTGAAACTTTAGATTTTAAATCAGAAGTTCTTTCTTTACTAGCCTTTTGACAAAAATCGGTTTGACATTTAAAGGAGTTATTTTGTTTGCATTGACACTGTTGATTCTGAATTGTTCCCTCTCTTTATTCCAGTTTGTGGTTGTGCTGTTTTCCATTTTTTTCCCCCGGCACTGATCTGCGTCCTGAGCGCCTGTAGACCTTTTCTCAATCAATCCCCCTGCATCCAATGCATTCAGTTTGCTAAATCCATACAAATCTTTGATCGTGATCAGATCTTTGTTTTCATTCTATAATCCAGGACTTATTTTCTAGGGAGGTTTGAACATTGAGAGTTTAAACAAGAGAGAAAAGAGTGAAAATGTTTACGTTTCTCTGAGAAACGTGTCGAAAGTGTGCAGTGAGGAGTTTTACAGCGTTAAAACATCTGTCATTCTTCTTCACAGATTTCATGGCGGGTTATTTTTTAGAACGTAACCACTACAAAAAACGAGGAAACACTCGTCTTTTTTTTCCCAGATTCCTCCTGGGTTAGCACAGCTACGCACTCCACCTGTTCTTAGCAAAGAAACAAAACCAACATTTGTTCGGCTGCAAGTAAAATCGGTGACTGAAGCCCTGTGTTTTCCTGTTCCTTTCGCCCTGTCATAGTCTGGATTGCAGGTCATTTTGTGAAGAAAAACGACCTCTCGCAGCAGTCAGAGATGCGTGTAGCAGTAAACCTGTGGATCTGTGAATGCCACTAAGGCATCTGCAGCCCCGCTCACGATGGTGCAGATCCCCTGCGAGGGGGAAGATGGAGGATTTTGGGATGCCATTGACAGCAAAAACGGTTAATGTGACCAATAGAATGACTTCTTCCTGATACTTCCTGTTTGGAACACCAGGGGGTCCAGTTCTCATAAGGAGTCAATGGTAGATGCTACTAAAACACCTACCAGGAAGACTTGATTAGCGCTTTCGCTGAGTGTGGAGTCATCAGGACTGTCTACTGGAGTCTGGCTGGTGAACTTGGAGTCAAACTGGCTCACATCATCAGCTGATTGCTGGGGGGGAAAAAAAAGACAGTTACGGGGTCAGATGAGGCATTTTGATCACAAATTATCCAGGTGGAAATAAAAAACTGTTCTTGCATTGCAGAGCAAATGAAGCTGCTGCGTACAAAGCAGACTTACGAGAAACGGTTTGAAGGGAGGTTCTACTTTGCGAGCGAGGAGGTCGTCCCAGTTTATATGCCGGAAGAAGGCGTGGACCTGAAACCCACCAGCATCCACACATGTCCTCATTGCATTCCTGTCCTGACACAGCATCTATGCAGATTCGGTTTGGTACCTGAACTTCAGCAGCATCTCCTGGTCCGCCTCCAAGTCGTGATGAGGCACTTCGTTTCAGCAGCTGCAACAAGGATATTCGCTGAGCACCAAAGACTTTCCAGATACTTCAAAAAGACCCAGAACAGCAGCAGGAGGAGGAGCAGTCACCTTTTTTAGGAGGTCCCTGGCTTCTTGTGTGAGGTAAGGTGGAAGGCTGAGTTTACATTTTAGAATTTTGTCAATTGTCTTCTTTCTGTTTTCCCCTGTGAATGGAGGCTAAAGGGGCAGAAACAAGGGGGTGAAACAAACAACAGAAAGCTGGACACAGGACTTCATCACGTATACTTACAGCTCCTGTCAGCATGTCGTACATGAGAGCTCCCAGGCTCCACCAGTCCACGGCCCGGTTGTGTCCGCTCCTCATTAAGATCTCTGGGGCCCTGAGTATGGAAAGAGGTGACGCCGTGAGACAGGGTGGACACAAGTAAACCTCAACTTGGACGAACTTGTGCCATACATGTACTCGATGGTGCCACAGAAGGTGTGAGTGACTGTTCCATCATGGATGGACTCTTTGCACAAACCAAAGTCTGTCAGCTTCACGTGTCCTAAAGGGAGGAAACGAGTAACTATGAGCAAGAATAGAAAAATCTAGAGTGTGTATGATACAGGTTGTAAAAGAGTTGGGCTGTTTCCTGTCTGTACCGCTGTCGTTGAGCATGATGTTCTCTGGCTTCAGGTCTCTGTAGATGATGCCTTTTTGGTGCAGATGACCCAGAGCCATTGAGATTTCAGCCAGATAAAAACTGCCACCAGAAAAAAACCAAACATGACATGATGACAACTTTCAGCTCCAACATGTTTTCCTTTCCAGTTCCTCCCCACTCCCGTCACAGATTTGCAGACCGTTGCATTGATTTTGGATTGAAGATTGCTAACACCCGTGCTGGACAGTTCAGCCCAAATCGGCTACAAATCCGCGCTGGAGTAGGAGGTTTTAGAAAAGTTACTAAAACGCATACTTTACAGAAAAATATCCTCGTCCCATAATTCCTACCATTCCCTTAGCAGGTGAGGCACTCATTACTTATAATAGTCGACATTCTGAGTGTTGTACACCTTGTTGTGGCTACAGAAATGTTCTCTTTAACATGAATGTTGTAGTGACAGATGAAGTCATGACACAACCCGCTCTTTTCCGGCATCAGCTGAAAAATAAGCACCTCTGGTTAATATGCACAGTTTTCGCCACCTCTGTTTTTGTTAAGGCTAATTCAAATGGCCGTGAGGATAGAAGTGCTTCTGTGAGGCAGAGCCGACAGGTTTTTTTTTTTTTTTAGCAGTCCCAGATACAGAGTTCCCATTGTTTCTCTTATTTTTTTTAATTGTTGTTTATATCCAAATTAGACTAGAGTTCAGGGGGGGGCAGGTTAAAGACATCTGCAGACTGTCAGATGACGAGCACATGATACGTCAGTCGCTACTTCTGTGCCTCTTCTGATGCAGGTTGTTGGAGATAATCAGATGTTTACTTTCACAAAACAAATGACGATGGAGACTCATTCATTCGTTCAGGTGACGTTATCGTGAAGTCAAGTCGTGGTATCTGGACTTTCTTGAAATGTTTCACGCCTTTGAATAGTGGCATGACTCAATTTTAAGATAAGGACAAACAATATATCCATTGACTGTATAACAGAACTGGACTGAGGGATCCCTCCCGCTGGCGTTCCCAAACAGGAAGTATGCACTGGTTCCAAGAAGCCAAAATCCCACAAACAGCTGTTGCTCAGTCCTTCTATTGGTCAGAATAACCATTCTTACTCTGATACTTTTTAAACATGTTCAAGATAATCCTCATTTTTCTTTTTGTTTTCTTTTTGTTTTCATATAAAATGTTCAAAGTGCCCCCTTTCCAAGTAGAAGAGGCGTGGTCTTCCAACAAGCTCACTTCATAGAAACTCCATAGCAGTTACCATAGAAACAATGGCTAAGACCCATTCAGACCGATCACTGCTTACTGACATCATCTGGCTCCTATGTTGCGGCAATCGTATCAAAAATGACAACTGAAGTGACTTCATTTGGTTGGATCTGGAAGTAAAGCATTCTCTCTCAAATGGTAAATGCTGTATACTTATATAGCGCTTTTCTACCTACAAGGACAAAGCGTTTTTACAGTCACAGTCCCATTCACCCAGTCACACACACATTCACACACTGGTGGCCGCTCCGCTGCCAAACACAGGCGCCCAACTGCCACCAGAGGCAAGGTGGGGTTGGTTCAGTGTCTTGCCCAAGGACACTTCGACTCATGGGCGTGCAAGGCAGGAGTCGAACCTGCAATCTTACGATCATGGGTCGACCGCCCTACCGCTGCACCACTCAGTCCAGCTCTCTTATATAGTCAATGGTTCTAGGGATTATATATCTATGGTCCAAGTTCATCCCAAGCACGGAAGACATCATTGGCCCAGACTATTGACTTCATTCATGTACGTCTTTTGCATCAAAAAGAAATATTTATTCCATTCGTATTCCTAGGGTCAAAATGAAGACTACGTATTTTTAAAAAAGAGCAAACGGTCAAGTTTCATTGATTCAGATGAGAGGTGTCAGACGTCAGTCCTTCAGGGCCGGTGTTGGGATTTCAGAAAACCCATGACCAAGATGTTGCCGATGACCTGAACCAGGTGAGCTGTGCCAACAAGAAGGACACGTCGTAAACTCACCATGCTGTGTCCTCCATGAAGATGCCCTCTCTTTCCAGCTGCATAAAAAGCTCCCCCCCTGCAGACATTGGAAACCAAAGCGACAAATCAAATGTCATAAAGCAACACTTATCCAATCCCTGGCAGGCACAAACTGTGTCTTTGTCCAAAGCGTTTCTAGACAGACGAGAGTCTGCAATGCAAGGACTGTACTCACCGCTTAAGTACTCCAGAATGAGGTACAGCTTCCCACCAGTCTGGAAGGCATAAATGAGATCCACAATGAACGGATGCTTCACCTCCTCCAGAATGTTTCTCTCTGCTTTGGTGTGCGCCGTGTCCTTTGCATTGCGCACAATCATGGCCTGGAACAGGACAAACACAATCAGTGTTTAGATAAACGGTGGAAAATATTCAACATCGGTTTATCGTTTGTCTTTCTATACGAAAGTAGAAATCAGCTTTCCCCGTAAAAAGCTCGTTTTTGCCGACAAAATGGATGAGATCGCTCATTTTCTTTAACATCGCGCGGCATCTGGACAGAAGAGAAGAAGATCCTCTCACCTTCTTCAAAACTTTCATGGCGTATATCTTCCCGGAACTGGCTCCTGATACCTTCCGAACCTGAAACACCTGTAAAAACAATACCAGGAAGAGTTCAGACACCTTACAGACACGTCTCACGCAAAACCTTCACGCCAACAGAACACAAACACAAGCGGTCAACCGACGACTGCGGCAGACGTTTCTCACCTGTATGAACTTTTATATAATAATTATAGTCATATATAAACAATAAGGCAGAAGATGCCATGGGGGTTTTGTTCAAACCCCTTGAGTGATTCCTGCTGACTCAGTGGAATCACACTGGAAATTCACCACCACTTCCTTTAAGAATAAATGTTTTTTTAGGAACCTGGATTCAGCAGAAAAGTTTCACCAAGACTTTGAGGAAATGAAAGATTAAATAAGTGTTTTTCTTGTTTTTTTAAAGTCCATAAGATAAGCAGAACTCTTTCATCTTAGCTAACTGTGATGCATTCATAAACTCAGAACTGGAGAAGTCGTTAAATGCTCAGAACTTAGGAACTGAAAGAATTTGTACGTTTACTTTCACCATGAACAGAACATTGATCTACATCAAAGTAGGAAACTAAGACCATCACAGTATATCTGATGTTCATGTTAAATTCAAAGTAAAAGCAGAAAAAAACACTGGAAATAAAACTGTGTCAGCTGTCCCTGAATACATCGTATTTTTGTTAAACCCCTATAAGATACAGAAAATGAGCATGTCTGTTCACCAGGAGGAAACACAAGCCCTTCCTTTATTATTTGTTTGGTAAATAGAGTTATTTTAAACCCCATAGATTTATTTTTAATGTCTCCACACCTCAACATTCTGATTTGGCTCCAAGATAAGATCAAGACAAATGCTGACAAACTGCACGACAGAAAGGGAAAGACGTGAAAACAAAATCTAAACATTTTATTTGCCAAACATTACTGAGAAACTCTGCAAAAATACATTTTCCATGCAAACACATTCTATGTAAAACGTTTTCAACAGATGAAAGTCCCACTCCGATTATCTTTTGATCTATTCTAAAATTGTTCTCAGCAGTCTGTCGGTTATGATTTTGCTGTTTTTAGTCTCTTTCTTGGTCATAGTTTCTGCAGAGCAGACAGGATTTATTAGAAATTCAGCTCTGAGTTGTGGTCGAGACTCACGTTACAAATATAACATTTTTTAAATGGCTTTTTATCGTCTGCTATGGATTCGCAACAATTTGAATTTAAAAAATTTAAAAATGCTATTTTAAGCTTAATTTCCTTAATTTGCGTCCGCCATCATCATCAGAAAAATTCCACAAGAACATTTTAACAACACCAAAAAACTAATTTTTTATCACAGTGGGAATTTAAAGGTCTTATTTTATTCAAAAGAAACTTTTTTGAGCTTTTGAGTATATTATAATGTTCAGTTCTCCCAAAACAGTATTTTTGCTTCGTTCATGCATCTCTAAAATTCTGCTCTTCTCCCGATTCACGAAAAACAAGTGGGTTCCTCACATTGTGACATCACAAAGTGAGGAACCGCCCCTTCCAGGAAGAGTCTGTGCTGCCAGGACTGCCCCCAGGCTAACACCCACACACACCCTCTTTCTCTGTGGAGCTAGTGGGGATTGGCTAAAACACTTTCCTTGTCTATGGACAATATTTACATCCAAAAAGTTCGGATGCTGTTTGTTTTTGTGGGAGAAACGCAGACACGCTGCCGAGGCCGACTCTAGGTTGACGTCATGAAGTGGGCGGCACCCACAAGGAGAGAAAGGCGGAGCCTCAGAGTTCGAGTCGTCTTACTTCCAGGAAGACAAATGAGCTGCGAGAGTAACTGATATTTCATTAACAAATTGTTCTTTAGTGTGCCGAAGGTAATACACTATCATATATATGGATCTAATTTACTCTGAAAGGCTTAAGAAAAGCATGATGTAGGCCCTTTAAACAAGAACAGAGGTGAAAACGCTTCTAAAATCCTAATTCTAAAGCTCACATGGTGCTCCTACAATGTAAGTGAAACACATTCTCATGTCATTGGATCTGACCAATTAAAAGGCAAAAAAAAAAGAAAAGACTTTTTTTACAGACAAAAACAACGACTAAATATTCCCATCATGAACCATACTTCCAATCACTTACTAAAAAAAAAAAACAGCTTTGGTATTTTCAGGACCGCTGCAGTGGAAGTCCTCCCCACATGCTGGTGGTCTAACTACTTACAAACCTTTCAAAATAAAAGCCTTACCTTTCCATAGCCGCCTTTTCCCAAAACCTTCAGCAGCTCAAAGCATTCCGGTCGGATCTGCTCTGTTCCCTTGTTCACGTTGTTTTCTGACAATTCAAACTTCTCACAGTCATCCATGTTACTGGCAGAACAGATGGAGAAGAAAAAAAAAGTGTTCAAAACAATGTGACAACATATTTGAAACTAGAAAGTAAGCCCCTAATGTAGTTTATTAAAACAGAAAAACACTCCAAAGTGACCAAATATTTGGCTTTGGTACAAAATGCATGTCTGACTGAGTCAGTTGGTTATTAAAGTTGGACCCTTCAATAAAAATAGTTCTGTCATCACAAAAAATAATTGTTTTAAGATTGAACAGTTTAGATTTGCCAATAGCAGCAGTTTGGTTAATCACCAGAGCAAACCAAAGCCCAGAGCCATCCTCCCAGACCTGCACTACAAAGATCCTGTATGGAGATAGGTTGGCATGAAGTCGAAAGCAGATCAATACTTTGTCGTTTTGTGACAAAAGGAGGATCAGTGACAAAGAAAGATACTGAAAGACTGCAGATGGCAGAATGCAAGTTCTGGGCTGTGCACCTCCAGGACCTGGGGCCAGTGTCAGACTTATTTTTCAGTTAACTCCACCTGGATAAGCGGTGACCCTCCAAAAAGGGAAGCTCCAAGGGGCCAAAGGAGCAGGACAGTGGCCCTGGGGCACAGAATTTGAGATGCTTGCTCCAGAGAGTCACTTGAATCAGTGGTCCCAAACAAAAACAACCGTAAAACTTGCTGGTAAACCCCAAAACAATTACAAATCATAGTCCGCATTAACACAGGTGAGTGCATCGGAAAATCACAGCAAAAACTCACAAGTCAAAGCTGCTGCACTGCTCCATGTATTCACCGAGCTCAGCCTGAAAGCAGCAGGTACAACATGACACAGCACAAAAACAGCCATTACACCATGACACAGCACAAAACGGCAGGTTCATCAAACATGTCTATCTTAAAGAGTTACATTTCCAGCATTGTGGTGAAATCCAGGGAAATGTCGACACAACAAACACTGACAAAATAACTTGTCTTGTAGTAAATAACGATGGCTTTTGTGAATCTAATGTATTATTTAAAAAAAACCAAATGCATTTAAATGTGTGGGTATTGTGCTTGTAAGAATGTTGGAAATGTAATTTTGTGCCCTTAAAAATAGTTTGCCATTGAGAATGCAGTCATATTTTTAAAAGAAGCGAAGAATTTGCATTCTGAGAGATGTCTTTCAGTTTTTGGAAAATTTTGAAATTGTTTAAAGAAAGATCTTAAACTAATTAATACAGTGGAAATAAAATTTTGATTACTGTTAAAATGATAAATAATTGATAAACATGTGTAAATATATATGAATAAGTATTTGGTAAAGTATTTTGATTTGATGTTTGTGGCATATTTGTCATGTATTTGTGTGGTTGGGTTTTGATAAGCATGATGCTTCAACCTAGTTTTTTGTTGTTAATGTTGATTATTGTTTAAAAGTAGTAAATATATTAAATGTATATTCAACTTCCAATCAAATCCAATTCAAATGTACATTTACCAGCTAATGCTTTAAAATAATAAACAGCTCATTTGACTCGCAGTGGTAGTGACAGCGCTAGCTAGCACCAGTGTGCAGCTTAATTTAGCCGGTCTAGCTACCTTTGATGACAGAAACGTATTTATTTACAGTGTTTTGAATATTTCACATTAACATAGTAAAGTCATGCGCGCGCAGCTATGCGCTGGTTCACGAAAGCAACACATCGTTTTTAAAGTAAACAACGATGCTAACACGTTGCTTTTTATTTGTTACGGGACAACCGATTTTTGCCTAAACTTGTCATTTACTGACGAACAAGTTGTTTCCGCTTGGGTTTACTTTATCAAAACCGTTCATTTTCTAATCAGATTTACACTTTTGAGTTGGTTTCTGTTGCAGCTTTACCGGCGCTGCGCGTTATCCATAAACCGAAACAAAGTGCACAAGACAAAGTCTGTTTAGTTCAAACTAGGCTCTTTTCAGCTATGTTGCTTTTACATGTGAGTACGTTAAAGTGATAGTGTCGGCGGAAGGCTTGAATAAATTCATTAACAAATGTTTATTTACGACGCATCGAGTTGTTATGGGAGCTTGCAAAAATTCGCGGGAAACACAGGACTATGCCCTGTCCGATAATGGAAACCGACCCGTTAACTGCGAGCACAGTAGGCCTCGAAGCTAGCTTAATGACTGGCGGCGTTAGCACTAGCATCGCTGTTAACTTGGCTCACCCCATCCTCAAGTTCGTCGTCAGAGACATTGTCATCCGGTTGATCCAGGTCGATGTCGAAAACCCCGGCCATGTCCGCAACCCTTCCCACGGCGTTTAGACAGAAAACAGCGGCCCGCTCCCCCACCTCATGGGCGAGCCATTACCGGTACTGTCGGCTAGAACGCATGAAGCTAGCCTCCCGCTAACCACAACAACACAACCTGCCTCTAGTGTCAGTCACCGGCACTACTCTGTAGTGTAGAGGCGATCAAACTGCGCCAGGAAAAATCCAAACGCCAGCTTTCAGCATACAATAAACACAAGCAAGATTGGAATGAAAAATGATTCTAAAAACAATTTCAGTGTTCAACACAGTTTGCTCAATCAGAGCAGTGTTTTTAACTTTTTTTTTTTTAATTCTGCTTGTCCTTTTTCAAAAAATTACATAACTTTGAAATAATACACACTATCAACCTGTTAACTTTCTCACGTATTGATGTGTCCACCTTAAAATAATCCCATTATCTTCATGGAGTTCTCCATGGAATATGCAATCCTTTTTTTTACCAGCAGGTGGCGGCATTGAAAAGAAGATCCTTTTGTATCTGTCGATGACGTTTCTTCTTCTTATTCGAAACTGTTTAAAAGTTCGTAACCACAGTTTTTAGTCATATCAGGTTGAGGCATTTAGTCAAGGTATAACAGCCCTCATTTCTTTTGTTGGTCCCTTCACTGTAAATAAAATAATTGTTTTTCAGTCACAGTAAAATATAGAAAAATGCATTTTGGTTGTTTATAATTTTAAAAATGTGTCAGCTTTGCCTTCGGTTTATTTAAAAAATAAAAAAAGAACTGTACTTATTTTAATTTATATCAGATTATGAATGTACTGTTACGGAGGCATAGTTACAAACTGATCCTTTTAGAAAAATCAATCAAGTATCAATTAAACATGTTTATGCTTTAACACTCCCACATTACTATTTAAACGAAGTAGTTTAGTTACATTATTTTTAATTAAACTAACAGCTAAATTATGCACTAAAAAGCACCAAAACAACTTTTTTTTCCCCCCTTGAACTGTATATTCATTGGGTTTTGCAAAAGACAAGCCTTCACTCTCATCAATATTGCAGTCCATTGCCACAACATGTTTTTGTGAACCCATAGCTCTCAATGTATCATAACTAATGAGTTACATATAGTCTAGTGTATATATTCTGTTTGATTCAAAGGAAACTGGACCCTCCTAAATCAAACATTTACAGATGACTTGCTGTGACAGTGCAACAATTAAATTCCCACTATAATTAAGCCAGACTATAATTGTAGCTTTTTTATGTTTTCATTTTACTTGAAGAAACAATTTTATGGTGTGGGGCTGGGAGCATGGTTTGTTTTAGAATCAAAGGCTGTGTCATGGTGACTCGTGAGTACAGAGTAATTTAACTGCGTATTACAGAAATGTCATCTTTGGCAGCCCCCTTCTGCCCTTTTGATTCATTTGGAACAGAATCAGTGAACGTCGAGGGATTCCCTTAAAAGTACCTGCAAATAAATAAATAAATGTGACCCAACTAGCGACATCTGACCTTGACCTCATTGAGGTAAAAGTAATGAAAGATGTAAAGCCCACTACATTCCTGGTTTAGACGCCAGAGGATCTGCTTCTTCTGCTGTGGAGAGGGTGGAGTCTCCCTCGGATTTAGGGAAGCCCCCCTGCGGGGTCAGAGTTAGTTTGAGCAATTCCTGCGCTCCATCCGAGACCCTGTTGATTGCACAGCGATTTCCACCAACGTCAGTGGGAAACAAAATCTGCTTTCTGTTTGCGTTGTCTGTTCTGTTTAGTTTTTGTCTTGTTTACAAAAAGAACAGACTAGAACCCAGTAAGAGTTGCAATGCTCTGTTGTGGGCCTGTGTGGAGATCTGAGGTTAGTGTTGTGTTCACTGAAATTCACTTTGCATGGCAACTGACGAGGCAGATTTTATTTGTGTTTGGCCTTTGCCAGCATCGAAAGCTGTTAATTTAAGACTTGGGCTTAAAGCTGTCAGCGTCTTCATTTTTCTTTTCCCTTTTAAATGCATGTGCTTGGATTTTACATCCTCGCGGGGTATTCTATTACATCTTTAATGTTTTTATGTGAACAACATACACAAAGCAGTAGAAAAAAACGGCATTGCTTTATGATTCCCAGTTGCCGTAAACAGTTAAAGTGGCAGGTGTTCTGTGTTAACGACGCAGTAGCTTGTAACTGACAGATTTTAATGAGAACAAGCTTCCTTATTAGAGAGCGTATTCAGTGGGATCATCAAGAAATGAATAAACATTTACACATCGCCTGCAAATCATGATCTGGCAGCCACATCCCTGCATCCCCTAAAAAGAAAAAAATCTATCTATCTATCTATCTATCTATCTATCTATCTATCTATCTATCTATCTATCTATCTATCTATCTATCTATCTATCTATCTATCTATCTATCTATCTATCTATCTATCTATCTATCTATCTATCTATCTATCTATCTATCTATCTATCTATCTATCTATCTATATATCTATATTTCTGAGAGCTTTTAGGGTTGCATTGCATCTTATAATAAAACCTGTTTCCTTACTCATTGCTCCTTCTTTGGCTGTCATTCAGAGCAGTATTGGTTCTGTGTCAGACCTAGATGTTGCGCAATCTTCAGCCCACATTGTTTTCTTCTTTGAGAATCACACAGAGCTACAATGTTAGCACAAGTATCTATCTCTATGTCTAAGTTTATCAGATATTCTCATTTTTATAACATTAAAAGGAATGATTCATTGTATTTTTGCATTATGACACAGTTATTCATTTACCATGACTCTGACTTGACCTTCAGTTCTTGCATCTTACATTAGTATTAGTGGTGCTATATAATCTCATCATCCCCTTCCTCCCTCTCACTCATGGTGTAGAAAGAATGCAACAATAGTAGGACAAAGTAACTCGGCAAAACACAGCAAAACAGCCAGACAACGAAACACATTTGGACAAAAACCCGTACTTAAAGCCGTCCAGACAGGCAAAGGGAATGGTATCCCACAATTCCTTGCGCTGCCAATCTAACAGCACTGGTACGAAGCCGACTGAGACGACTGTTAATGTGAATTTGAACTGTTTCTGTGAATTTGAGCTATATACATAAAATTGAAATTGAACAGCAGCACCAAAGTTACACCTACCTAATTAAATTAATTTGAATGAAAGTAAAATAATGTCTGATCTTAACTGAAGCAAATTATTAAGTTATATCAAAGTGAAAAGTTTATCTTTCCAACATCCATACGTGGTCTTATCACCCTCTCACAGTGGAAAAAGTATTATCTGAGCTTCTTCATCCACTAAATCGTCTTCAAATGGACACATCATGCTCCTTCACCCTTCTTTGAAACCTGCTCCTGACCATGTTATGTTCAGAGCATGAGTTGCTACGGTAACTTGACATACCCTGAAACATACCTCCATTTTTCAAACCGAAAGCTGTGGTTATCCACTCCCTTAGCCTCAAACTTACCATGGTAACTCACATAACCTGCTTTTTGGAATACCCCCCTGATTGCTGTCGCTGTGCTGAATGGATCTTGTCTGTTATTTTGATTGGTGGATTTCCTCTGGCATGTGCTTTGTGATGTGCACTTTGCTGAGGGAACTGTCTGGCTGTTAGAAACAGAAATTAAACAAAAGCATGTGTTGACAGTGAAGTTAGGGGCTGCTCTTGGACCAGAACTTTGTGTTTTGAGCTGCCAAATCTGATTATCCAAACATAAAGATGGTTATATTTAAGCAAAACTGGCAGCACAACTTTTTTTTCACATTTGTTTACTTCTGGAAAACAAACGCACCAAATGCTAAACACTACCTTAACTTCTACTGACCTGTGCCTCTTACCAGGGTCCTCCAGGTTTGTGTCTTGTCAATGTTGAATGTACAGCTCAGCTGTCACAGTCCACACACACCAAACGGAGTAAAAAGATGCACACTGAGCTTTATGCTTGCTATATGTTTTCTCTCCACCTCTCCTTTGTTCCAACAAATGGTTATTGTTATGTTGTAAAGTTGTTGCTCAATTTGCTCTGAGTTTGATCAGTGATGTGTACTACACAGTTCAAAACCGACTAGATGTTTAACAGGGCTATTAATGTCATCCTAATGAGGCTCATATTTTTGGCTTTGCACTAATTGACTTGAACATCTGAGTCTCCTCTGTGAAACTTGAGTTTCAAAGGAATCTATAAGAAGCATTTCACTAAAGAAATGTTTCCTTAATTTAACGACTTTTGTTTTCATTCATGCGCATAAAAGCTTTACATATTCAAGCATATGCAGCTACACTTTTATTTAGAATAATTCAAGGATCAAACATAATCCAGTAAAACCAAAAAATAAAATAAAACAGGATTGTTGTCGTTTTTTGAAAATAGAAAATGTTTTCTGGAACTGTTTGCAATGGGGAGTCATGTTCTCCGGATTTCTTTTTGTTTTTCACCCCTGTTAGTGGTTAAAACAAGCAAAGAACGGGAGATGTTTTTTACAAGGCACGTTTAAAAGCCTTTATATCTTTCAAAAAATGACAGTGAGCCTTATAAGCCAGAGGTACATGGCGTTCTGTTAAAATGTTTGGTTGAGTGTTTTTGTAAAATGCTAACACTGCTAACATGTAGCGTATCGGGATTTAGCATAGTCATAGTAACGTTTGTTTTAGCAGTACCGGTCTGTTTTTGTTGGGAATTACAGCTGTGGTGAACATGCTAAGGTGGCTAACACTCCTAAAGTGGCTAACATGTAGCTAGCATGTACGTTGGGATTTAGCTTAATTAGTAAAAGTAACATTTGTTTAAGCAGTATCAGGCTTTTGTTTTATAGCTATTGTGGTTACGCTAACGCAGCTAACGTGTAGCGTGTTACAGACAGTTCTAGAGTGATTGTGAACACAGTTAATAATGTCTGTCTGACTGATGGACCTATCTCTGAGGTTTTGTCCAATTTCCTTCCCTACTAATTGTATAGTTCACTATATAGTGTGTTCTCCATTTTGTATTGCTGTCTGAATCTAACCCTCTGTCCGAATTACCCTAACCCCTATATGCACTTTATAGTGCGTTTGCCATTTTGTAGTGCTGTCAGAATTTTAAAATTTCAAAAGCGAGTGCCCTAGAAATTTCCCAGAAATCTCTGCAAAAAACCACTGATAGATTGGCAAATATACACCACAATGCATTGGGTCGGAACAATTTTTGGCGAAGACATGTATTTGAATGTTTTTTTTAATAAACCATTAACGTTTTTTATCTTCAGAAGACAGTTGATTCATAAATGGTCACAGAAAAAACACTCATATCAATTAGATTTTAGTTTTGTGAAACCGATGGCGTCATATCCGCCATTTAAACATTTAAAAAAAAGTAGTGAGCATAGTGTCCGAAGTGCTTTTAAAATCTAGGGCACTACACAGTCCCGCACTATATAATTTTTTAGTAGTTAGGGGTTAGGGTGGGAATTCGGACATAGCCCCAGTCTTTTCTCTCACTCAACGTGCCTTACAGTTTGGTGCACCATATAAATGACATATGTTCAAAAATAGACCTTCATTGTGCACCTTGTTATCTGGTTCACCTTTTAATGCAGAACATACAGTAATATAAGAAAAAAGAAAAATCTGACCATATCATGTTAGCAAAATTGTCCACCAAGTAAGAGATTAAACAATGAATACCAAATGGGAAATGCTAATTCATGTTCCGCCGTCAGACATGAAACTCTGTAGCAAATGAAGGACAAAAGCGGACGACACCGCCTGTAAAAAATCACACAGTTCCAACCAATGCTCAGTTCAGGGTCAGTATTGTTCATAGTCCTCTGACAATGTTATCCTCACCACACTGCATTCATTCTTAATGGCTTGGTCACAACTGGCCTTACAAGTAGATACAGGGTGGCTGCAGGTAAAAAGAAATGGGCAAATGCGTGGGCCCCACACGATATCTTAAAGTTTGGTAAGCTGGTACAACTAAAATGTTCATGCATGTTTTTTCTATGGGCATGCTGCGGGCGGCACACTTCTACATGCAAGGGTAAGCAAGCGTGAAGTAGGTGAGACACAGGAGCTTCATTCAGATTTTTTTTTCTACCCTCCCAAATCCTGCATACTGCACAATTGGCTTGCAAGTGCTGTTCATGTGATAAGTGCAGGTCCCCTGTACAATTTTACCCAATTTTTTGACAGACAGGGGAGTAGTGACTAGTGCTTTACTAGAGACTAGAGTGTGGTTGGCACTGTATGGCAGTGTCACCCGTACGCTATAATGCATGCAACTTTCATTAGCCTTACTAATACTTCTCAACACACTTACCACACACACATGACAATCATACTTTCCACTTTAGCTAGCCTTAAGAAAACTGCAAAACACACCTACAGTCCTCTTAACCCTTTCACACAATAGCTGTCACCCGCAACAGTTAAGTAATCGTCAATCATCTGATACTGACACAGTTAAAAGCTGTTTTTCATAATGGATGCTGCATATCAGCGCAATGCTGCTTCTTTGCTTTAGGATCCACTGGAATTGCATTAATTGTGTACACGGTACAACAGTTACAGTAGTCGAAAGAATGTCAACACTGGAGCTAAAAGGTCCGGTATAAAAGTAGTGCAGATGCGCTTTGAACCAGCCTCGACCGTGGGCCGGGACAACACAAAACCCCCCCTGTGGGTGCGTGGGACTATACCTTGAGATAATTGACCACTTATTTCTGATTCTTCCTTCTTTAGATTTGTACTTTTACTCCTGGAAACGCAGAGTGCTTGTGTCATTTGCTCCCTTTAGTCCACTTCCATACTGTGGGTTGCGAAAAGAGTGTGCAATCACGCTGAAAAGGAATCCTTGTTTTTAAGCAGATAGGGGTTTTTTTTGGGTCTGCACAAGGGTTCAGATAAGCGTTCACACTTGCCAAATGAAGCAAAAGGAAATAAACTCACCTTTGGTGGATATTTAATGAGGAGCAGATAGCTGAGGGTTATTGTCCTCCAAAGTAATTTATTTATTGTTTAAGTGGAATTTCTTGCCATCCTGTGACGGTGTGGAGTTAATTAATGAATTGATGATTAAGCATGCAGAAGTAGAGCAGTGGTTCTATGATCAGAAAGTGGCAGTTTCGATTCCCGGTTTGGCCTTGCATGCGTAGAACTGTCCTTAGCCTAGACCCTGAACCCCGCCTCACTCCTGGGGGTTATAGGTTGACGCCAGTGTTTGGCAGTGGAGCTGCCATCTGTGTGAGAATGTGTGTGAATGGGACTGTGACTGTAAAGTGCTTTGGGCCTTAAAGAAAGGTAGATAAGTGCTACATAAGTATATGCCATTTACCATTTACTATACGCCGTATGACAGAGGCACTCAACAATGGCACTTTAAAAACATTCAACTTTTATATAGAATGTTTAGCTTGGAATGCAAATGAAAACGTACTATTATCTACTTTATTTTTATTGTGGGGTTGTTCATAGTCTTACTACTATAAAAGGAGTGAGATGTGATTTCAAGAGGATAGCGCAGCGTAGGACAAGGATCTTAAATCAGATGTCGCTGAATATAAAACACTATTTCTCATAAACAAATGCAGTTGATTAGAATTCAGCATGATTTTCTATTATCCCTGTTACGTTGTGAAGGACCGTTCACGTAGTGTGAATTATTTATTGTTATACCATAATCCGGGTGAATACTCGATTCTGATTGACTGCTGGGTATGCATTAAAAAATGATAACCGCACGGGTGAAAAAAGAAGTTCCGGTCGGCTAGCTTAAATGTTTTGTATCACTGCGCCGGCTTCTGTAAAACAACCTTTTGCTTCATCATCTGAGCAAAAACAAGCGGTAAGCGATTAACTTTCCCTCTGAATTGATGCTTTATTCAACCCATCGGGACGATCAGCATATATATATCGCCGAATCTTGACTGCAGCGGTGGTGCTGCGCGACGCGGACTATATGTTACGTGACGTGGCGCATCGCGCCGCGTCACGTAACATATAGTCCGATTTTTGTGAGAAAAGCGATCCAAATCGAAAAAAAAAAACAAGAATTAAGGACTAAAACCTGGTTAATATGTATTGCTTTTTGTAGGTGACCATGGTATAAGCGGGTTAATGGCCTTCGAAGTGTGCGGTTATTACTTTATAACGCACTTCGCGGAAGCAACCGTCCTCCGCGGTTCAGGCTTCCACGTCGTGCGTTAAAAAGTAATAACCGCACACTTCGTCGGCCATTAACCCTTACATGGTGGAGTGTCCTCACTACTGCTTGAACTGATTTAACTTCAGTTGCACCTTCCTGGACAAGAAAATGTCAGTTAGCAGAACCAGTGGTGAGGTTACTATTGAACATTTCTTAACGTTTGCAGATGTCCCCGTGGTGGCGCATTTTGCTGCTCTTATTAGTGAAAATGAAACGTTCGCTTCTGTCAAAGTAAAACTGGACGATGAGAATGACAGAGCACCTATTAGTTGATTTTCCGGTTCATGTTCCTGCTGTTTAAATTGTGATGTAAAGGGGAAGAAGACGCGGTACCTGCGGTGGTATGCTTAGAAGCCAGAGTGAGACATTCCTTAGTATTGTGTCAGGAAAGTCATCATGCCACCGCACTAAACCCTGCACTGACTTGTAAAGCTGCTCATAACTGAAGTGCTAATCAGCATTTGAGGACAGGTGAGTGTGTTCTGCCAAATCATAGGCATTACAAATGTTCATTTCTCATCCAAAGTGCACGTGCTGCTTCTAACAATGTGTACGTGGGTTGAAGTGTCAGGTTTTTACGCCTACTCAACTCTCAGGCATGCTCTGCCTTGTTGTGTTCCCTAATCAGTTCTCACAGTAGCAAGTGAGGAAGAACGAGAGGCAGTCATGCAAGAATGAATTCACATGAGAAGACAGTGATTCCTGTTCATGAATTAACACAGTGGAGATGTTAAAAGGTCCCAAACTCAGTTTAAAGCTTTTTGGAGTGGTCGATTTTGTAAAACATAGTTGTATAAAAAGGTTCCCATTTATATCTTTTTGTAGGTGTCTCTTCAGAGAATATTAGTCTGCCTGGCTGTGAGAGCATCAACAGTTTGAGAACAGTTTTAAAAACATCTCCAAATATTTGCAGGTGTTCCTTGCTGGAGGCACAGAGCGTCATTCACTTTCAATTAGACTTTTTTGACATCAACATTCACAAGCAATGGTTTCCACAGAGTCATCGTGTCAAAACCCAACTTGAGCAGTCCTGAATTTAGTCTACACAAGTTGGAAGCTAATGGAAATTTGGACGACATTGTGAATAATTGTGAAACGAAATTGTGAAAAAAAAAACTGGAGACAAAGATAAGAATCGAAGTGTGTAAACGCTGTGTGATGTTTATGTGATGTTGCTGCAACCCATCTATTGAAATGAATGTGCTGGACTACTTTCGTGTGAAATCATTCCAATTCTAAGTAATTAATTATGAAATGGGAATGTGGAGTCCTCTGTTTTAGGACCAAAATCGTTCATACTTTGGCCATATTTAATTGATATTGCTAAGGTATCAAAAATATGAAAGCTTGTTACTTTTGCAGATCATACAAATGTATATAGTTCAGGTCGAGATATTTTTCAATCAATTTTAGAAATACAAAGGGCGTTACTTAAATTGAAAAATTGATTTGAGGTTAACAAGTGATTTTTAAATAAAAGGTTAACAAAATTTGGGGTTTTTGGTACAGATAAAGCAAAGGATGATAAAAAAAATTAATTCTGATGGAATAGAAATTGAACGTGTTTATGAAACTAAGTTCCTTGGGGTCATTTTGACCAACAGCTTAATTATCTATAGCCATAGGTCTACTTTACAGAACCAAAAGAACACTGAGTAAAAAATGCTTTATATTCAACCTTAATTCTTTCATAATACCAGTATGGCTGTAAATTTAACCTCAATTAAACCTAAAAAAAAGAGCAGTTAATATTTTTTTTTTTTTTTATAAATAAATCAAGTTGGTTTTCGTGAATACACAAATGCACTGTTTAAGAAGTCAAACACAAAACAACTTACAGATATTTTGTATGTAAGAATGTTGTAAATGTATTTTTGTGCCTGCAAAAGTATTTTGCCTTTGAGAGTTGAGAGTCATATTTTAAAAGAAAAGAGGAACATTTGAGATGTAATTTTATGTTTAAATCATGCAGAGCAAGAAACTGGTCAAACTGGTGAAATTTTATTTAGTATTAGTAAATACTTATGTATTTTGTATGTGTATATGTATGTGGAATATATGTATGTATATATTAATACGTATTTGTTTGAAAACATTTTGTTATGTTTATAGAACCAAATAAACTTTAACTTTAAATCTGCAAACAAATTTGTTAAAAATTTGTTAAATTTTGTTAAGGTACAAATAATTGTGTAAAGAATCCACATTTAGTACATTTTGACTGTTTTCAGTATTGTCAACAGTTTCAATTATTTTTAGTGAAATAGGTTAATCTCATAAAATTACAGGCCCTCAGAAAAAAAATGCTGAAATTAGTTTGCTGGTGAATGACGTTTCCAGCACTGATGCCCTAATTTGTGGGTAATGGCTGCGTAGCAGTTTAACTAGTTTACTGTTTTTATGATGGCAATAAACTCCTGCATCGTCACCATGCATACGCACAACTTACATAGGTTGATTTATTTATTTATTTATTTTTTACTAATTAGTACTCTATTTATAATATGTAGCTGTCTTCAAATAGTATTTTTACTATTGAAAAATGTTCAGAAAGTTTTAACTGCCATGGCCCTAAAGTGCAAATTACACCAACAAATCACTCAATACAAAAAAATTTTAAAGATCACAACAGTTAGAAAAGCAAAACAAATCATGAAAAAATATGACATTTTTGGTAGGAACTAAGGGACATTGGCGATTGGAGGATGAAGATGATCCATAAACTATTCGGGTTTCTTATTGTGTATTATTTGTTTTTTAACATTTCATTTGGATATCTGGAAATAAGTTTTGTTTTCCAAAACCATCCTGTTACAATTGTGTTTTAATTTCTAAAATGTGATTTTTTTTTATTGTTTTGCTTTTTTATTTTTATTTTTGATCTTTAATATATTTTTGTGTTGAGTGATTTGTTGGTGTGATTTGCACTTCAGGGCCACCGTAGTTAACCTCCATGATTCTGAATATAAAAATCTGTCAGAAAAAGCTTGCATAACGTTGAGTCCAATATATAATGTTTTCCTCATACTGACATGTTTTGGTTGATAGGAGCCTCCATCCAGCTCATATGTCAAAGAACTTTTATTCACATCTTATTTTGCTAAACATGCACCAGATTTTGTTTCTTTTTCGACTGTGGGCAAATATTAGGGTAGGTTTTTGGGTGTGTTTGAGGGATCAAATGTCAAGAAAGCACATTAATCTGAGTGATTATGTGTTCTTTGGTCATCCACGAGAACGCCAACAATAATCATTTAAACAACCCTAAAAACAAATGTATGTCCATTTATTGTAGAAGCTTGAATCCTAAATCCTGAAAATTAGATTTTACTATTTTTAATGAAGTTTTAAAAAATGAATTTCTGTTTTAATCAATAAATAAATTACAACAACAGTCTGGAGCAGTGAAAGTCTGGGAAAAGGACATGTGTTCTGTCACCAGTGCGGCCACCTGCCATGCTGGCGCCATGTGGCCAGAGACAGCCAGAGGCGTATGCCAAACTGTTTCAGATGCCTCCACATCGTGAGTAAGGCCGGCTCTTCACAGGAAGACGCGTTTTGTCGTGTCAAATTGTGTTTGAAATGCGGTTTATTGTCACACATAGATGGTTTGAACGAGTGGAACAGCTGTAAATCAGCAGCAGCAGGGGCCGTCTAAGTGCCTGGTGATAAGTTTAGCTGGCACTCTGTCTCTGAAGGGAGTTTGTGATCTAATTCAAATGAGTCCAATTCCCCACCCCCCCATATGGAGTGAATCAGTGCAGAGCTGTTGATAAGCCTGTTTGATCTCCACATGCCTAGGCCACAGTAAAGGAAACAAAAGCTTTCGGAGTCATGGCCTTGGACTAACTGCAGCTATGATCAAAGATCACACAAAATATTTGCTTGACGGGGTTGTATATTTTAGGACGTCCTTGTGGCGAACACAGAAAGGAAATCAATATAAAATTCTTATTTGAAACATAAATCATGGCATTGATAGTTTCCTTCTAAACTCAGATATAAATGTTTCTGAAACAACCTGTAATATTCTTGTGATCTATTTAAAAAAGTTCATTTTTGTTAATCTTTGTTAATCTGCAACCTTAAGCATTAAAGATCCATATTGGTTTTAGTTTCTTACTGAACTAAATCCAACGAGAGCCACAAAGTCCCACTTTTTGTTTAGAAAATACAATTCATTGATATGTTTGTGGCCATCAAGATATAAAATGTAGCTTTTAAAGATGTACAATAATTGAATTTTAACTGTGTTATAGTACTAACAAATAACTTATAACAGCAGCACATTACAATTTCCTTTTAAAATAATATGCAACCTGTGTCAAATAAGATCCTGCTGTAGAGAATCTTAAGTTATACTTTAAGAACTTTGTCTCCGAACAGCAAGTAGACATAAAGTGAGAATATGACTTTAAAGTTATTTTAATAGTAAACCACTCTGACAAAAGTTCTAACCCTTTACCATCTGTTTGCGTAGTTATCTAAGATGTGTGCATTTTGACGGAAGGGTAAAGTTCTCAGTGCCACTTTATTTAGTGGAATGTCAGCAGTGGTTAAAAAAATCTACTCATGTAAGATTACCCTCAGTTTAAAAATCTAAAAATAAACATCTATTATTTATTCAAATTGTTAGCTTTTTTCCTTCAAAGCCAAAGAGCCACAGTGAAGGGATGAAAGAGCCACATGTGGCTTCGGAACCTCAGGTTGCAGACCCCTGAACTAGGAGGTCTTAACATCCTCAGAACATGTACAGAACAACTTTTGTTTAATTTGAGTCTATTAAGTGTTAAAACAGAATGATGGTATAAAAGCCTACTTATTATTTCTCTAACTCCAGCACAGAAGTTCTGATTGCTCCTATTTTTTGTGCATTTAACCCAACTTTTGAAACCGGGTCAATTCTGACCCCTTTGAATTGTTATTTCTGTGGTGAGCATATATGTCTGCACAATTTGATCTGCCTGCTTATTCACTGCAGCCTGATATAGTTCCTGGCTGCTGCTGCTGCTGACAAAAACAAAAGGCTTTAACGCGATTTGGAGTTTAATACCGAAAAAAAAAAGAAAAAAAGCAAGAGTGGAGAAATTCACATGGTAGGAATAATTCAATGAGACAGAGTGTGAAAGGACATAAGTGGATAACAGAATGAAGAGTGGGCTGTGGGTGGGTGGTGGATGAAGTCTGTAATATTTCAGCGTCCCCCCAGTGGTTAGCCTGATGACAGGAAGGGGGAAAGAGCTGGAGGGAGAGACAGTGCGGGTGGTGGTGGGGAGTGTTCGGGGTGAGGGGGCGGGAATCGAAGCTGCGCCAAAAATTAAAGCAGCAAATGCAGATCATATACTGTAGTACGGCAGAGACATATGGGGAGATCTAAGGGAAAAAGGGAGGGGAGTCAAAACTGAGTCATTATTTCAAAACGGGTCCACCGGCCTGTTTAGACAGGCAGAATTTGCATGCTGGGTTTTCAGCTGGAGCCCCGGGCAGAGGCGAGATGGGGCGGCTACACATACTTCTCTTTATGGTGTTCGGTGTTGTGGGTGTGGCTGCTCAGAGAACAGGACGGTACTTAGAGCAGAGCAGGTTACATGATGAACTTTGAGACTTAAGATCACGCTGTGCTCACCTGATTCAATAACAAAAAAAACGGATTCTGTTTAGGTTTTTTATTTTTCATTTCATAACAAAACGAAACAGATCTGAGGTGAGACACACCTATAATGCGAAGCACATACATGGATTTTACCAATCCACTCTTGCAATAAAAGACACAATTAATTATCTTTAAATGATGGGATCTGTCTTATTCGCTGAAGCTTGATTACTTTGAGTTTATTTCAAGTGAGCCAATTAAGGTGTAATTCTGAGTTAAACCTGGAATGATGTCATTCAGAATATAGCAAAGGAGTAATGTGATAACTGCTTTAAGGGACACATTAGATGTTGGAGTGGACTTGCTATCCTCCTTGTCCTTCTTCCTTGGCCGACATGTAAGATACTTTGGAGGCTCACGGGTCAGCACGGACCCAGTTTTGTAAAGACCGACCACACAATGAGAACAACACAATTCTTCTTTTCAATATACTTTATTAATACTGAGATCAGAGGAAAAAAAAATACTGTACAAATACAATTCAAACACATTGGAAGACACATACATCTGTTGTGGAGGCTGCAGAGCGGCATACACATAGAAATATCAAGGGTTTTTTAGATAAACATGGGGGGAAAGTCATTCCAAAAGGGGGCTCTCTTATGGAACAGGACATCCTGAAACTGCCAAGAAAAACATTCCCAATGCCAGCGAGCCATTCCAGTGTTATCCAGTAATTTTCCTTCAATAATAATAAAAAAATAAACACTTGTTGTAGTGTACAACAACTTCATTATAATAATTAAAAAAAAAAGTCTTCGTGCCGACGGGTCAATTTCATAATTGCTCAATAAAAAGACATCGTCAGCAGAGCTGTTCCAAAGAAACAGGTTTTTTCAAAAAAATGAGATTGAGCAATAAAAGAAAATACAACAAAAGAGGGAAGTGTAAAAGGGAAGAGGGAAACTGGTTGAGGACTTTGTGTACTATACCTCGGACTGGGTGTCACAATGAGATATGTTGCAACAAGGTGTATGGTCTGCATTCTCTGGAAATCCAAGAGGACAAAGGCAACTCACACACACACACACACACACACACACGTAGAAGAGTACAAGTCTGACATCACTTCATCTGCATTTGCAAACATGCGAAAACAAAGTTCCTCATAAAACCACATAAAGCCCCTACAGACGTAAGCATGGTGGAAATAAACAACAGACCCACATCTCTGGTGTTTCACAAGCGGTTGGAATAAAGGGAAGTGACATCGCAGCACACACCTCTGAATGGGAACTGATGCTAACTGAAACAATGACACAAACAGACGGAGGACAAAACAGGATGCTGGTCAGATGAAAGAGCCCGAAATGTCAGACAGCCTACAGACTGTTGTCGCCTTGCAATCCTAACAGCCAACACCAGTCTGATAAGCTATCTGACAGGCCGGGAGAGTGACGGACAAACCTGAGACATGTGCATGTTTAGATGCAACAACAATGGATAAAGAAAAATTAAAGCCGTAAAGGTTGCTAATCCTACTTACCATGACACGACAAAAGAGGAGAGGTGAATGTTCTAGACTAGCGCTGGTGCAGAGCACAGGGTTCAGCTCGCTCAACAGTATCCCTCTGTTTTGAATCTACTCGAGTGATTCGTCTCCTGGCTCCGCGACTCAGGCAGTGCAACGAGTTCATTCGAAGGTTCAGCTGAGGTAACAGCGCAGACGCTTTCCACTGCGCTTGAGTGTTTTTTTCCCCCTGCTGCTGATTCCTGCTCTAGCCCCACAGCTCTCAGTCCAGCGTAGCACAGCAGCGGTACACACAGCGAGAGGAAAACAGCCCATTCCACCGACAATTACCAGCAAAAAAGGCTGACATTTTACAAAAATAGCACTGCCATACATTTACATACATGCATGATGCCATCCAGGAGCTTCCCTCCATCCAGAGTAAACGAAATCCACGTAAAGACAAAGAAACCCTTTCTTAAACACCGTGACCGCCAGGCACCAGTCTATTAATGGATCCCAATCTGCTTTAATCCCAAAAAGAGCAAACAGCAAATGTGGCAGCCACACTAACACAATCCGCTACCTCTGCCTCCCTCTCCAGCAGTTGTAGAACTGATTCAATATATGACTGCATCTGGTAAAGTAGCCCCGGGCTGACTCATGCGCTCTCTTCCTGGAAGCAGAACAATGAGGGCAGACAAAGAGACCAGCAGGGGGATTCATGGCTGACTTATCATTTCTCATTCAAAAAGAAGTATGACGAGCTTCGCAGCGCACAAAAGCGCGGTCTTCTTAAAGCACCACGTACAGTACCGAGCATCCTGTACAACACTAAAGCAGGCACACAATAATAGATTTACAGTCTTGCTCACATGTGTTATCTAACCATCACCAACCAACACTGAGCTACAATGCTGTAAAAAGTACTGACGACTTGACCGGCACTGATATAAATTGTTAACAAATACACTGTTGATTATGTAAATCCTGCTCTGATAAACTTAATAATGTACTGAGCAGCATAAAGCTGCTCTGACTATGCTGTAACTACCAACATGAACACAAGATGAGCATCTTAAGCACACAGACCAGGAAACACCTACCTTTGAGAGAAAAGCCATGCAGAAATCACTACCAAATGCAAACTCATGATAAACAAACTCAACAGAAGCAGGGAGGAAGCCCGGTGACGCTTCGCTGCAGTCAATAGCAGCTATCAGCTAAGAGGAGCAGCACAATAATGCAAAGAGTGGTGGAAGCTTGGAGACGTGAGGAGGCTTTGGAAGTTTGGCCTTCATTTTGTCTTCTTCTGCGAGTACTTCTCCTGCCGCCTGCGCTTGGCGTAGCTCTGCGCCATGGAGTTGACAATGGAGGAGACAAAGAAGCATACCATGACGACCACAACTTTCTCAAAGAGCCACGACAGCCAGCTCTCCTCCTGCCAGGAACCACACAGAGAGACAGGAGAGGAGCTCGGTCAGTTTCCCCTGCGCTCTCCCTCCCCTCCTCTGCTCCTGATGCTGAAGGCTAGGTGGGGATCCAGCTCCATGTGCAGGACAGATAGAGATCAGGGGTAATAAAACACGCAGCAGCCCCCACCGTCCTCCCTCCCAACGCCCCCAATGACCCCAGCCTGCAGCCTGCCTCCACCAAGTTAAATTGCCTTGCTTCTCTGCAGTAACTGCTAGAGGCTCAAGTTACAGGAAAAAAGGAACATTGTTCCAGAAAATGCCCTAATCTGTCCTTGTGCAACTCTCAGTCTACGCCGGTTTTTTTCTCGCGCACAAAGAAAAACAGTTTTCACTGAATCAATTCGTACAAGAGGGAAAGAAGAACAAGCAAGAACGGCAGAGAAAGACTTGAACTGGCACTTTTTGTTCTAGACAGGGGGGGTTTTGATGGATTGTCACAAGCAGGGAGGAGGAGGAGGAGGAGGAAGGAGTGGGAGGGGGGGGTCCTACAGTTAGCGCTGGGTTCAGGCGGGGCAGCGAGTGCAAGTGTGTGTGTGACACTTAGGGGAGTGACCACGCTCACACTTGCGCTCCCAATTGGTACGATGGAGCATGAGTCAGCACGCCCCGCGCAACAGTAGGACAGTTCAATCCCGCCAGCGGGGCCAGACCCCACGCCGGCCCCTCTCCTCCTCCCTGCCTTCAGCCCGCCTCAGGGAGCGTCAGTCTGTCATTCTGCTCCTAAACCAGCCCCTGTAATTTACTGCCAGGTCATCCTAAAATCTACAAAGACATTTTATTAGATAATTAGGTTCAGGAAGTTCAGTTTCAGTGATGGTGAAAATTGGAAAAACGTTTTTTTTTTTTGTGTTTTTTTTTCAAAGAGAGGTAAACATGGAGGGGCCTCACTCTTAACTTTGGCAAGCCCACGTGGTTGAACAGAAATTTGTGGGGGGGGTGAGGCCCCTGTACTTACGGTCGGGACCCCCTCTCCGGCGAGGTGGTGCAGCTTGGCCTTCTGGGCCTCCAAGTACTCCCTGAAAGGCTTCTGCAGTGCCGCACCCAGGACTGGAACAGCCCTGTTTCCACCAACGGGGGGGGGGGCATACACAGATGGACGGAAGAAGAAGAGGAGGAGGGGGGCACAAATCACGTCACATCATTGTTACTCACCAGCCCAAGGGCAGCAACAAAGGGAGACATGCTGTCCTATCTCCTGTACAGTGTTGGCCTGCTTCCTCTCTAAGAGAAGACAGGGAGGGCAACGAGTGCGTTCACTCATCACCACAGACACACACACCGCAACACAACAACACAAAGGAAAAAATCTACACAAAAAAGAAAAAGAAACCTGACAGCAAAAAAATTAAATAAAAAGGAAAATGACAAAATAGCAAAATAAAGTCAGCTGAACCTCATCCGGCAGCTGCGGCAACAGTAGCGGCTCACATTCTCCTGCTTAGCTCTCCGCTCACACACATACTCGGCTTCCTCTCTCACACACATGGTTGAACCCGTTCAACTCCCCTGCAGTGCCTCCTCTGCCGCTGCAGCGAGGAGAAATGAATGACTTCTCAGAACTCTCACATTTATCACAAGCGGTTCCTGTAAGAACTGGTTTCAGCCAATTAATGAGGAAGTGAGTCGTACCAAGTATCATCACTGGCTGAGACCTGAGGGGGTGGCCAACGAGGGGAGGGCACTGCTGTAAGACGGCCCATATTAGGAAACTCTTTTACAAGGTTTAGCCACCAACTACAAGCATAGTGCCGAGCCCCCCTTCTCTGCCCTCTTACATACACCCTGAAATACTTTTTTTTTTAGAGAATGGCCTAGAATAGTGAATTGGTGGCCCATCCCTGGTCTACAGTTAGTGAATAATGTCTGACAAATACACACAAAAGAGCTTCACCAATGGTCTTTTTTCGTCAGGTTTTGTGTCAGCCTCGTGTTCTGCTCTTTTGTTCATTTTGGGGAGGCATCATCAAAGCTTGGAGACACATCAAAGATGTGAGGGCAGGTTTGCGTGGGCGGTCGCGTCACATACTGTTGAGTTTATGGCTGATAACTTTCTCTGAGGGAGCCAAGTCATTTCCGTCCCTTTACACCTCTGTTCGCATGAAGATACTCGCATAAACGCTGTGAACACCGCTCTCGAACAAGGAAACCTTAAAGTAATAATTAACTTTATATCAGGTAATGGGTGTCCTACATGTTAATGAACTCAAACAGACTGACTCACTATGAAGAGGGAAGTTATTAAAATCTTCAGCAGGGATTAGGAAGGGTTTTGGAGGGAAACACATCATATTCCCATCCCCCACTCTTGTACTTTCCTTTTACTTCTCACATAAATTCAAAATATTTCTCTCAAACAAATGAATATATTACAAAAGAACCTAGTAATTCAGTACGTGAGAGGACAGAGGCAGAAACAGGCATGGGAAAAGTTTTCACAAATGGCGGGCAAATCATCTCCTGCATGATGAGCAACACTGAGTCATGAGCCTGCATGGGCAAATCCAGCAACAAAGAAGCTGAAAGCTAGCACTTTAAGACAGAAATTGCCACACAGTCGGGGCTGCAGCGTGCTCAATCCATCGAAAAACTGCTGGAGTTTAAATCTTATTTTCTGCAATGTTTTTTTGTTTTTTCAGACACTGTGGGATTTCACATTTCCTAACTGTGTTCATAATGTTTCCGTGAGTACTCGTGCTGAACATTTTTCAGTGTGTGTTAAATGAGGTCATTAAATGCTGATGTTTCGTCTATTAAGGTGGAAATGAATTGTTTGTAGGTTTTCTGCATGCCTTCAATAGCTGTAAAATAGATTTATTTCAGGCTAGCTGCTGTAGATGTTTTGTGTGTTCAGGAAAGATTTTGTAAAGTTCATTTTATTTTGAAATCTTTTCTGTTAATAGGAAAAATACTGATTTTTTTTTTTTTTTACTTTTTCAGCTTTAAAGTATTAGTATTGTAAAGCAAACAAAAATGTTAAGGTCATGTGCTTTGATTAAAGTATTGGAAACGTTTGTGATTTCTATTTTTCCTCAAGAGTTTTTAAGGACCATTTTAAAAGCTTTAACACTTTTTTTTTTTAAAACAAATTAAATACCATAACAAACTGCAACTTTTTTGCAAAATGTTCTTTTAATCTGTTAAATAAATAAATATTTTAACTGAGTTCCCAATTGCTAAAGGAATAAATAAAAATTGGCAAAAGAGCCTAAAATACATGAAAAAACCATCACAGTTGGAGGTTATTTTTCTTTGTAGAAGGTTTAGGATAAGACAAGTTTGTGTTGAATGTGTATTATTTATAGTATATTATTTAAAATAACATGCCTTATTAACATAATATTTTGCACATGTTTGGATGAGAAATAAAAATTAAGAGAAAATTCATGAATCATATAAATGTGCAGAAATGTTCTTTTTTTGCAGAACAGAAAGGACAAAATATGTATCTTTTATTAAATTATTCCACATTTCAAGGCAAACTGAAATAAAATTTGAAATGTTTCTTACATAAAGTGTGAAACACACAAAGCACGAGCAGTAAACTACTAATAAATGTCCTTTTAGTAGTTTTGGAAATGATGACGAGCACAAACAGCAACACTTTTAAAGAAAATGTGCGAGGATGAAATTTTATGATTACAAAGGAAATGTACACAAATATTTGCATTTTTATTTCTAGCTTTGAACCAATTAAAAATAATAAATATAACTAAAATTAGGCATACACAGGGTGAAGCAGCAAATCTTTTTAATTTTCCAGCTGTACAAAAAATAATACTCAAGGAATCTGTTCCCAAAAAGCAAATGTAAGAGCGGATTCAAAATATTGTGTTAAATGTGAAATTTGACACATGAATACAATTTTATTTTTGTTTTTGTTGAGGAATAGACATTGGAGTTTTTTTTAAGAACAACTTATTCTAATCTTTGTTGCAATTTCAAAATGCATAAATGCTGCAATTTATATCAAAATAACAGGCAATCTGAATTATTAAAAAATATGATTATAATTTTTATGTGTGGAGTAAACAACATTGCTTTTACTTCACTGTTTCGATTGTAAAACTTTTTTTATTTGTCTAGGTGTGGTCACAGGGAAACTGTTTGCTACATCAACTTTAAATAAAAGAAAATAAAATTCAACATTTTTTCCTCCATGAATGAATGAGCCCTGACATAGATATACATTTATCTAAAAATCTCCCACCATCAAAGATTATACAATTCTGTAAAAATATTAAAAGTGTAAAAAAATAATAGTTTTAATACTTCTGCAGGGGAAACCTTCAACTGATCTTTGCCCTGACCCTTTTAATTTAAATATGTTAAAAAAAAACCATGTAAAATACATTTTCTCTGGATTTCACAAAGAAAAGCAGGAAATCTTAGTCATCTGCATTATTGTCTTTACATCAGCTCAAAGAACTGTTTAAAAAATGGACCCATGAACAAAGTAAAGAACAAAATGTGATCTATAAGAAGGAAAGACAAAGAGAAAAAGGGCGAAACAAGGAAATAAGGAGGGAAACCCCCACATTTCTCAGCTTCCTGTCGTCTGATTATTGCTCTGAAGGGTTAATTTGTGAGCTAGCTCTCAGCCTCCTTAGTCAGTGTGTTGTTTTACATTTTAGAAGTATCATTTCCTGCTGGTGTAACGTGTTCAGGCGTCCCATGTTTGTGTGTGTTTTTTTTTTTAATTTCTTTATGAACTCTGGCTTTCATGGGCTGTGAGTGGGAGGTGACCTTTGACACTTCTGCCCGTTGTGACCGCTGCCACCTCCATAAAGCCCTTGATAAAGCGCATGATTTCTTGTTCCTTATTGTAACAGAATCCCAAAGGCACGCATGCATGCGAGATACACACACACACACACACGCCTCGACGTCCTGGACAGATAGAGAACAAGGGCTCACATGACAGCCAAACCCTGGCCAGGTCCAATGGGTTACGACATCATCACAACAACTGGCTTAGGCAATCGCTCGTGTTACCCAATGCTCCACAGGGCCAGAGTTCACACCTAACAAAACAGCACCAACACTGAGGGACACTGCGTGGCTGGATGGTGCTCTGACCTGTGCTACTAAAACTGGGATCATCTCTATGCAAAAACACTTCAAATTCTTCAGGAAGAGTCCGCAACGATTTCTATCTGCCTGCATGAGTTAATGGAGAAGGAGTTCCATAGTTGGGAATATTCTGATCCATGTGCAACCATTGTAAGGTAATCTGTGTCAGCCTGTGGGAGAGTGTGTGTTCAACCAGCCCCCCCCCCCAATGACTTCACCACAGAAACACGGAGCCCACTCCTGGATGGAGATCCCCCTGCCCTGGGTGTTTATCACATCCTCAGTCCATAGCCATGTGTGTCAGCCAGCGCACACGCACACATGCAAATAGAACATACACACGTGCAAACATGCTGTCTTCCCAGGTACCCACATTGCTCGCAGAAAAACGGGAGCAACAATTATGACGGGCTTCACCAACGGCTTCAGGAAAGCATGACAGCGGAGACGATGGGTCACAGGGTGACCCACCTGCACTGGTGCAAAAGAGCTGCTCAGTGAGTCAGCCAAGCCCTACGAAGGGGCAGCAACAGGCAGGCTAGAAAAAGAAGAAGACACATGAACGGCAGATGCAGAGCAATCCACGTTATGACGTCCTTTAAATGAGAAATGCCCCGCAAAAGTCAAGTTTCATCACTAACATTCACAGAGCACAATTCTGTGGCACCGGTTCTCCTGTGTACAGTATGCTGCGGGATGTGACCTCTGCTTCAGAATACTGCAGAGACAACCACAACGGTTACAGTGCTGTGTACCTGTCAAAAGCCACAACATGAAACAGATCCTATGTCAGCAAATTCAGCTGAGTACAAGTGAGATCTAAAATAAACCAAAACACGCAGGAAAGAGGATCTGCCACATTTGAACACAGAGGGAAAACATTAAATAAATGATTCAGCCTTCTTCACTGAATTTGTCTTTTCATAAGGAAAAACTACCTATAGACTTTCTGAGCACTGTGTCGGGGTGAAAGAGCAAATGAAAAGTGAAAGTATTGTTGGCTCTGTCAGCACGTAGGTTAGAGCAGAAACAGAAGCTGCACTGCTAAAAAAAATAAAATATAATTCTTTGGTGCATTCACAGGCAGCATCTATGATACTTTATATTTGATACGGAAAAAACAGCTCATCTGTTTTCCTCTCCTGACCCTCTTTTTTATTTTCCTCCTTTTGTCAAAAGCACATTTCTTTTTTCTTTTTTACCGTTTGCTCGTTCCGCTACATAACCAGGGGAGGATTGAAGCATTAAAAAGCAGTCAGCTCTATTTTGATTTTGCTAAATTCTAAACTGAGAGCAGATTTATTTGGAAAGCGTCTGTTTAAGGTAGCCAGAGCCCTGCAAACTGTTTGATACTCGCAAAGATTTAAAACTTTGTTTTTAGAAAATTAAGATCAGGTTTTAAGTTGTTTTAACTTCCCTTTCCACTTTTAAGCTTTTCTTTAAATCAGTACAGTTAAGAAATGTTCTCTCATTGAGAGCTGGCATCTAGAAAAAAGGAAATTATGATAAAAAGTCCTCCATTCTCCTGACAATAAAAAAAAGTTCAAACTGACTCAAAAAAACTCAGATTTTACTGTGATTTTTGGTTCAGTTATGAGGATACTATTGTAAAGTTAAAAAATGTTACACTGACATTTATTGTTATTAAAGAATAAGTGATAGTATTAGATTTTATAAGGATTTATTAAGATGAGCTTGTACTAAAATCATATTTTCATTTTGTTCGCATTTTCTTTTGAAATAAGTAGTTTCCCTTTTTTAATACAAATTTTTGTCACAAAAAAAACGAATCACAATAACTTACATAAAAAAAATAAATAAAAACCATTTGCCAAGAATGAGAAAAAACATACTTATTATTGGGTTGTATAACATTCATATTCATATTCAGTTAAGAGTAATTCTACTGAGCAGTTGCTTTTTCTCTTTCTTAATGCTCGGTTGTAGGTTTTGATATCTTATTATGGGATAAAAAAGACTTGCTGCATGGACAGATCATTTTACTACTTTCCAGGGGATTTCTTTCTTAAAATTAAAGTTATTTTCCTAATTTTAGAAACACTTTTTTTGCAGTATACAAAGAAAAAAGTTCAAATGAAATATTACAGATAAAATGTCTGCTTTGAAAGCCTAATCATGGTGTCACATGCACAGTTTTAGGTTTTGCAGAGTCATGAACTGCTTTCCCAAACTCCCTTAAATTATTAATATCAATACAAGTAAGATTTGTCCAGTTTTTTTGGGAGGGCATCAATGTTATTTTATAGTGCGTGTTAGAATAAGAATGAAAACACACACACCTAAACACCATTATAGATCCTTTTGGCATCAAGGGAAACGATGGTTTACAGAACAATAAACCTGAGTGGATGATGCTGTTTAGAAACTGGGGTTCACGTTGTGTTTCCATGATAAATGACCTGCTTTAAAGACACAAATTAACCATTTCCTCAAACAAAATACGGGCCTCCTGCAATCCTCTCATCCTTTCAGAGCCTCACTCTGAGCTGGAATCAGTTTGTTGAGTGAGCCGCATGTGTGGTGTGGCGCAGACTCTGATAAAAAAAAAAAGGAATTAACAACAAGGCAGGAAGTCCTGGGATACGATCTGTGGCGGACAGCCTCATAACACGACACCACGAACTTGACCCGTCTTTTCTTTGTGTTTTGATTTCCCTAATCTCACACAGAATTGCGTAGTAAAGTTACTCTTTTTTTTTAATGTCCATCATTAACTGAAAATTGTTTGACATATTTTGACCTTCTTGTAGTCATAGCTGTTCTGTTCCTGCCTCTGGGTTTGGGGGGCGGAAATCACAGCTGAAATGGATGAGATGAGAAAAAGGACGCGCCACTAAGCCTTGCATTAAACATAACAATGCCACATATAAATATATATATATTTATAAAAGAGGCAGTCGCTCCACCACAGCAACTCATGCCCCCCCCCCGTCCTGCTCCTGTTCCCATCATCCCCTTTGAGACGTCTGGTGGTGTTGGGGTGTGGACTGTGGAAGAACCGGTCAATGCCATCTTTGTCAGGCTGCTCTCAGGTGACCAGTGACTAACAGGACCTGCAGATTGGATTAACAGGAAGACTTGGCTCATACACGTCAAAACGGAGCATATAAAGAAGCAGTGGTGTATGCAAAGGTTATGTGTTGGTGCTCTCTAACAAAAAACAGTTACAGTTTTAATCTGCGCAGGTGCAGAACGTTGCTGAATAAAATAAAAAAATAAAAAACGTAGCCATAGATAATGACTGATCAAAAAAAAAAAAAAAAAAAAACTTGGGGCCCTATTGCCGGAAAAGTCTTTGCGGTGACACAGATAGCAGAAAAAACCCCTTCCTGTCAGGTTGTATTTTCAGCTCTTAGATGTCACTGTCACTCACAGCAAAGATAACCGCTCATTTACTATGAAAACAGTTAGGCCTTGTTCCTGTATGAGTGTGGAGGGTGAGGTAAAGATGAGTATTTCACTGGAAACAGTTGGTTAAAACTTGTTTCCTTATACACTCTGCTGGTTCAGAGCGCTGAGAAACACAGGAATAACTGCTGCAATACCCAGAAATTTGCATGTGTTCAGCTATTTCACTTCTCCAGTTTTATTTAGTGTAGCAGGAAACAGGAAATGAGAAACAAAAAACAAAAGATCTAAGAATTATCTGTAAAACTTTTATCACTAATAATGACCTAAAATGTGTGTCATTTATTTTGTGAATTTTGTTTCCATCAGCATGCAAAGTTTGCAGAGCCCCAGATCGTAGAATAGATCAAACGGGCCGCTCTGGTTTCCCATCTGCTGTCACATTCAGATCATTTAGTGATCCGACCTGAGGGTCCCTCCTGGCCTCCCCCTGAGCTCCTGATGCCCACAGCACTGGCCACCTGCAAAGCCATTGTGCTGGTAATCCCCCCCCCCCCTTCTTGAAAATGGACTCATATGGAAATAGATGCATCATCATGGAGAGATGTCGACCCCCTCCATGCACCGAAAGCAGAAGACTTCAGGCCTGGATTCCTCCTGCTTGGTGAAAGCCTTCTCCACACTGACATGCCCTCCTAAGACCTTCATTCATTTATCCATGTCGTTGCAAAACACAGAAATGAGCTGATAAAGATGGATTTTTTAAAGACTTTGAATATGTTTGTGTGAATGCTGGGAAGCATTTGAAATCTTACAATCTTTGTCAGTTCTTTAGTCAAATTCAGTTGTCTCTGATAAAAAATTCAAATCTTTTTAGCTTACAAGGATTATTCTGATATCTCCCCTGTCATCTACACTCCAGTTAGATAAATTAGAATTAACAATTTCACTTGAAACTTTATTATTTTAGCCATTTTTAAAGTAATTTGCAGATGTTTTATTGAATCATTTGCAAGTCAAATTTCTTTCTTTCTTGTAATCTTTTTGTTCATCATTTTATCGGCTTTAAAAAATAAATAAAATATACACATATATTTTCCATTTTTTTCTGTCTTTTGACTTCCATACATGTGTATTTTTATTGGCATCTTTTCTCTCCATCACAACTTAAAAGCACAGACATAATGTATAGAAGAGTGGGATGCAAAGGTAAAACTCAGGATTATGCTTTTTTTTTAAAGTTAGAATGGGTGTTCAGATAAAATAAGACTGATTTTATTTATTCCACAAATTAAGATCTTAAGCTTTCAACAAGTGACCAATGAGTCAAAGAAAATAAGAAATAAGGTCAAACTATTTAAAGGCAAAAGAAAAATCACATTACTTAAGCAAAAATTCAAAACAAAAGAAACATGAGGAGATAGTACCATTTTTACAAAACAGCTGAAAAACTTAAAATCTTTGCAGCAGCTGAAATGTAAAACTCACTTGTGACATTAACTAAATGAAGTGTTGGACCGAGAGTCTAGACACCCCACCCCACTAAAAACTGAATCTTAAGAAACTAAACAGAACCTTGTGTCAAGAAAATATTTCTTTTTTTCTGCCTTGCAGGAAAAAGAATCTTATTGAGAAAGTTTTCCAACAGCAAAATAATCTTTTTAGAAGGTGGAACTTTGTCTTCAGGCTATAATTTTTTTCTTAATTAAAGAAAATCGGCCAATGGGATGAAAAGGCTGATTTATGTCTAAGGGGGTCTGTTTGAGCACAGAATGAGAAAAAAACCTATTGCAAGTAAAAACTGAGAAACAAAGAAAACATTTTTTGAAGTTGTTCACACAAACGCTTTTGAAACTGAACTATCCATGATGCAAGAGAAAGTGCTTCTTGGGGATTTTATTTTGTACTTTGCCTTCCTCATGATGATTTTCTTTCTTTTTTTTTTTAACAAAATTCTTTTTAAATGTTAGAATAGTATTTCTTTACATAACCAAACAGCAAAAGTGAGATGCATTTTTAGGTTTCCAATTAAAAACATCTTCACAAATCAAACGAGGCTCTTCAGCCTCAGAATCTCGCAACAAATGAATTACTCCTTGATTTATTCCTGCATGAAGTCTGTGACTTTAACCCTCCTGTCTTCTCTAACTCTTTGCAGGTGGACAAAGCCAGATGGGATGAGGAGGAGGACAGGGAGGGGTGGATATCATTTTGTTACTGTTTGTCATGTATGAACCGTGGCAGCATGGTATCACTTTTTCTTTGAAAAGTTTCTAGAAAGTTTTTAGAAAGATGTTCTCCACAGAACTGCGAGGACAAAAATACCGTTCTAAATATTTTTTTAAACAGGTTTTTCCCACCTTTTAATGTGTGCTCTGTAAAGGTAAATCAGAATAAAGTTTTTGGAGATTAGCTACAAAAAATTCGTAGATGAAAAAGTACACAAATGATTGAATGCCAGCCTAAGTAAAGCCATTCTTAGAGCTTTTTAAAGCATGTAAAGACCTAAGGAGATGAATTCAGACCTATCTATTCATGAGACGGACTGGATCAGTCACAGAGCACAAATAATGAGGAGGAAAAAACAGAAAAGGTAGCATCATATCTACTGCTACGTTCAACTCTGCTATCTGGTTTTTTTTTTTTCAATTCGAAAGGGAATTTTAGGAGCACTTGATTGAGGTTCTTCAACAGTTTTTTTTTTATTATAGCTCTGCTACGGCTGACAGACAAGCATAAATGTTCTCCAGGAAGGGTCAAGCGCTTTCTGTCAGAATGCAGCAAACCTACTATTTCAAAAAAACATTGACCAATCAGAGATATCAGACATTGTACATCTATTTATTTTATTTTCTGTCTGAAGGTCATAAAAATAGAAAAACTAACGCCAATTTAGAGGCATTAAATGCTCTTTCTCACGCAGGTGAAGCAGCAGAGGACATTCATTATGATCAAAACTGCTTTTCTTGATTCATTATGTAAATGAGTTTCAGTTTTATTTGCTTCAACAGAAAAAATCCAACATTTTGTAATAATAATTAAACTGAAGATGGATATCAGATCATCTAAATATGCTTAACATAAAAAAAACTGTAATGAATTGAGTTGCTTACACAGAAAAAAAATATACATTCTGTGGACACTCACTTCATGATGTTATGATAAAAATCTGAAATAATAACAAAAGTATTAACAAGATATGAATTATATCTGGCCTGAGGCATCCAGTGAAAGAGCAGAGTTAAAGACATTTCTGAGCAGAACTTTTAGGATCACATTCACAGTAAAAGCACAAAAGGCCTTGACTGCTCAAATGTATAGATTATGTTTTCTATTTATACAAAAATCAAGAACAATAAAAACTCAAATCTTTTTTGGTTTGTTTTTATGTTAAAAAACATTTTCACACCAAAAATGTGACTTAAACTTATAGAGAAGTTACCGTACTCTATCTGAATGAACTGATATAATTTTATCGCCTATAAACTCAAGTTCATTTTTTGTTTGAAACCAAATTAGTGTAAATTATAACTTTGCAAGTTACCAAGTGTTCAGGCCTCAGATGTTACAGATGTTACCTCTGAAAGACTCCGACAGGAATTTACAGTACAGATAAGAACCAGAAAAGGATTTAGCTTTTATTAGTTACCATGAAAATGAGCTCAAACAAATTCTAATCGAAATTTATTTTAAGTTCTTCTGGAGCAATGGAGAAATATAACATTATAATGATTTATGAAACAGATATAATGTCAAATAGGTAATGAAAGTGTAATTTTTAGTGTATTTTCAGGCCTTGACTGAAAGAGGCTTCTGCAGCTTTAGAAACCCTGGGATGGAATTCTTTTGTCTTGATCTTATTGTTGTGGATTCTAAATTTTGTTTTTTAAGTCAAACTGCTTTTCTTTGTGTTTTGATCTTTCCTTTTGGAAAATTTGGAAAATGTTCAGCAGCTGCAGGAGAAAAAGAAGATAAGACGGGCTACTGTTTTAAATAACCAGTTTTTCCTGCACAAAGGTGTCCAGACAACGTGTGCAGGCGCATGCAGCAAGTAAACCTGAATTTCTTTTAAAATGAAAAAAAAAAAAAAAAGTCGTGACTTCATTCATTTTTCCTTTGCTGTCTCTAAACAGAGAAGGGACTGAACGCAGCAGTCTGTTGCCCATTCATAAGCAGATTTGTGACTGAGAGTGAAAGTGAATCAGAGGAGAAGGTGGAAAGGCCTTTGTGAGGAAGGAACTGACGGTTGACAGGTTGGAAGGAGGGAAACTTCTGACAGAGATCAGGCAAGCAGTGAGTCGAACTGAAACCTGCCACTAACCAATCATCTGCCACGCTGAACCTGCAGCTCAATGAACTGTGGCACAAGGACAGGTATTTCGCAACATGCTCACAAATCATGGGGAAGATGCTCTTATGAATATATCTGTTAATCAAAACCGCTTTTTCTGCTGATGAATAACAGCCTTATTAGGATTATCATCTATCCCAGGTCTTTATAATGAGAACACATTAATCTTTGAGTCAAGTCATTTTTTTTTTATTTATTTGCAGAATAAAACATGTAGGATGTTGAAATCCTTTCACATTAACTATAGCATTATTAATCAGCAGCAGAAATAAACCTTCAGACTAAAGTATTAACGTGTTATAAGTATAGAAAAGACAAGAATATCTCTCTATATTGCAAAAACAGTCAAAAGTTCTTACCGCATTGGAAGATTTTCTTTAAACAAGCAAAATAATCTGCCAGTGGGGTATGAAAAATGTTCTTAAGTAGAATTCTTATAGTGAGAAAAACATTCTAGTCACATCTTTTCTCAAACTGAAATTAGTTTGTTATTAAAAAACTTTCTTGATAAGATGATTTGTCTTGCAAGACATTTGGGATTTGTTTTTACTTTCTTATAATTCGGTTTTTGCAGTGAAAAACAATTAAAGTATAAGTTTAAAAGAATTAATTGTGACTATAGCTGTCTTTTGGAGATGCATTTGTGTAACTAAAAGCCTCATTATGATTACTTTTTTAAACTCAGAAAGGCATTGAATAAATCCTGGGAACTGTTAAATTAGCATGTGTAAAACATGTATTTTCCAGTATATTTAAGAATAAAGCAACATACTTTTTCATTTAAATGTTTTTAAATAAAGAAAACAGTTTGCCTTTCAGTCCGGCGGCTGAGCATGAGGCAGATTACTTGTACTTGTATCAGGATACTGACTCAGCTTCACGGTCGTGAGTAATGATGAGAGATCAGCAGCTTCAAGTTTCAGACAACTGAGACTTTTGTCTGTTTGAGTTTCTTACTACTCGAGAAATTATTCCCACTAAAGATGGAGGAACAATGTCTTTCAAAATCTCACCCAAGGAAAAGCATCACATGTCAAAATGAGCTGATGCAATCACATCCCCTCATTACATCCAGTGTGCGTGTGTGTTTGGGCGTGAAAACTAGAACAGCGAAATCATCTTAGTTTGAAAATAATTTTTTTCTTAAAATAAGAATTCTTGGAAAGACCATTTTTCTTATCGCATTGGTAGATTTTTCTTCGGCTCATTTAGAGAAAATCTGCCGACGCTGTAAGAATTTTTGCCTGTTTTTGCAGTTGGTCAGTGAACGTGTATCACTGCTGTGGTGAAGGACACTCCCATCAGCAGGTGTGAGCAGGGTGATTTCCAGCCGCAGTCCCTGGCATCTGTACAAGGACACCCCAACAGCTCCTCTCACACTCAAGCCTTTTTCTGAAAGCCAAAGGCTGAACGTGTGACAGTAAAATTTCTCTAAATTCTCTTTCATTTAAATTGCTGCATGGATGGTATTTAAAGCCCTGTGAACTCAAACAGGAGCTTTCTATATGCAAAAAAAAAAAAAGAAAAAGGGGATTTTTAGAGGTGAAGCCCGTCTGTGATTTCAGGTGTTATAACAAATGTGAAAACTGTCCCTGAAGCTACGGACACACCGGGCGTGTGACGCGCTCAAGAACAAGCTAAACGCAGGTTCTTGAACCCATTGTGTTAACACTGGACAAGCAGGGAGGGGCTTCTTCTTATTTTTCTCTATTGTTTACACCTAAACAGCACATGTCCACACCTAGAGGTTTGGTGTGAAATGTAAAAGGGGTGCAAATCTGCGCTGTTTTGTTAAAGGTGCTTTTACAAAGACTTTTCATTGGAATGCGTGCTGCCCAGGGCAGTGTGAACGTAGCGGCACTGTCAGGACAAAAGACGGTTATTTTGTGATGCAGCTCACCGTTTCTGAGCGGAAAAATCCTTTAGCTCAGCAGAAGTAGAGACAAACAATTACATAGTGTGAGGTTTAGATCAGAGTGAAACTTCCAAAATTCCAACTCTTGACTCAGATCCACCACTAGAGACATGTGAAAGAGGATAGGAGGAGTGCCATTAACAACCTGAAACCCCCATCAGTGCAGTGACACACCTGAACCATCATCTTCTGCTTTGAGAAGTTCTGAAACACACTTAAGACGAGGCTTACTCACCCAAAGAGGGAGACCATCTGCTCCACGATGTGTCTGCTGAAGGTGATGATCACAAACAGTTTCTGTATGACAAAGAAAGACACACACACACACACACAACGAGTCAGTTACAGACCCAAGGTCACTGCTGGAGGGCTGCACAAGGCAATCTGTGTGTCATTGTCTGATGATACACAGTAGGACAGTCTTTAACCCCCTACAGACTCACCAGCCCGACTGCCCAAAGCCCATTGTAAGGGTGGCAGGACAGCAATGCAGCCGCAGAGGGCAAGACATAAAAGGCCTTGGTGACACATCAGCAGCACAGAGGGCCAGGATGTCAGGGGGAGAGCGGGAAGCCTGTGAGGAATCAAAGGTGATGTGTCACCACTGCAAACGGGGTGGGGTGTGGGGTGGGGGGTCGAGGTTAGGCTCCTGTCCAGTCTGAGTGCTGCTTAGTCACTGAGACAGAGCATGGGAAAACAAGACGGCAGCCATTTTGTTGGCCTCCTGGGGGCGAGGAAGGGCTTGGTGAGCTGGGGGGTTGATACCACTCACAACACAACAGCTAACTTGTTAGGGTTATTATATTCTTTGGAAAATCAAGAAGCAAGAGCAGAAAACTTCCAGAAAGTCCCACTCAAACAAAGCATCACCTTACAGAGTTTATTTTGTTGTGAGCTGCAATCACATAAGTTTCATGCAGGATATGGTTTTAAAATGATTTAAAAATATGTTTTAAGTAATAAATGTGCTTTTTTTAACCAAAAAAAAAATATATATATATATATTATTTAGTGTTTTTGCTGTTCCCTGGAATAAAATGATATGTTGGGAATAAGTGCCGTACAGCACGGAGGGAGGGGTTGATTATAGTTTTTCATGAAGCATTTGAAAAACCAAATTCTTTTAAACTGTCTCAGTCCCAAAGCTGAAGCAGTGAAGTTCTGCTGGTTGGAGGCTTACATTCAGGTTCTCTGTAACCTGGCCTGACAGCAGGAGTTTTAGCAACTGCTCAACAAAGAAGCGGAGGTGAGATCCACTGCAGGTGCCGAGGGGAATAAAACAGCAACATGAGAACAGCCGTCCAGTAACCACAAAACCCATGAATACGCTGCAGGCCTCTCGAGACCAGGTCGATCCGGTCGTAAATTTATTTTGACAAGCACTTTGATCCGTTCTTTGTTACAGCAAGCTTATGTAGCATGTGATCCAGGTCATTCATTGGATGTCATTCGGCCATCTTTGTCTTTGTTTGTCTTTTGGGCCTTTGCGTGTCATTGTGGCTTCAATTTGATAAATCAGTGCTAATGTGGCAAGGCTGCAAAAACACAGTTAAAACAAGCGCTTGAATGAGATCAGCTAAGCTCTTTGCAGGAAATGAACAGCCACAACAGCAGAGCACCTGGATCATGATGCAGAAGCCCTGACAGATGATGCATCGTCTCAGTCAGGGCAAACGAGGAAGGGACGGCAGGATGGCAGGAAAGCTGACTAACATGTCTTGAATTGGCTGCTCGGAAACTTGTGATTGCATTGTTCTGACTCGCAAATTTCTGTTAATCAAAATTGCGGGTAAGAGACACCCAGACAAACACACATCCTAGTCATGCTGATGTAACATAAACACACACAAACCAGAGGAAATCATTACAACTCTGACACTTGAAGTAAAAAATTCAGGATACCTGAAAGATCCATTGCAATCATCCCTCAATCTATTTTAAATTCTTATTATGCCTTTTAGCCTTAACAAAAAAAAACAAAAAAAACGGAGCTGTAGGTTCTGCAGAGCAGCAGGAGTTCATTAGAATTTCACCTTTGGAATGTTGGTGTAGCAACCCCGTCCCCCTTCCCGTCACCCATAATTGAGAGCTCCCTGTGTATATGCTCTTCTGCTGGCTTACAGCCCATCACAACCCCAAACTGACATTACCGCTGCAACAAAACTTGCAAGCAACATCCGAGTATCCAGCCGTCCAGATTCCAGCTCAGACGAGGACTGTGGCCCACTAAACCTATTTTCTGTGTCACTGCTTCAAGCTTTTTAAAACAGCAATTTTCCATCTGCTTCTGATTCACGATAGGAATAAAAGAAATACTCAAAAATGCAGTTTTAAACTTATTTTTTTTTTAATTTATCCTCCATCTTCAAAAAAATGCCACAAGTATATTACAAACACCAAAACCGCATTTTTTTATGTAAGGTGTGAACCTTAACGACCGGGAGGAACCGGCTGCAGACAACTACAGCTGACACACACTTAGACATGAAGAAGCTTGGTGAGCATCAAACAGAGGAGAAAAAGAGACTCCTTGGAGGCAGGTGGGGACAAACCAGGTAAACAAGCGTTCCATGCATTGAGACTGCACAGAGTTTCACACAGAAGCCTCAGAATCCCCTCTTGATCCCTCCTGACCAATGAGTTTGAACGTCACACTTTTGCTAATCTGCTCTCGCTGTAAACGTCTGCATCAAAAGCAGGAGTTGGAAATGAATGCAGGTGCAGAGTTTAGGATGGTTTCCTTTCAGCCAGACAAACTGGGACACACCTCTGTCAGTGAGGGGCCCCTGGGACCCCCAAGTGGATTCTGGTCTTGTGTTAAATTTGCCTGCTGTGCCCCCCTCCCCCTGACTCTGTGTGTTCTTTGACTGACAATATTTAGCAACTTCCTAATTCCAAACACATCTTTTAATTTTGATCCATGTTTTACGCACACAACAACCAACTGATTTGGAGGGAAAAGAAAAAAAAAACGCTTTGCCCTCACCCCAGACTTCTACCCCCCCTGAATGTCACAATGAGCAAATTCCTGCATCTGCTTAGAACACAGAGAAAGCGCTAAGCCCTTGACGGTAATCACGGACATACTGGAAATTCCTGGACGCAAATTGAGGATTTTTCTGGATTAGAACAAACAAAGATGCCAAAAACTCAGAAAGTGACGTTACCTATTTGAGGTTTAAGAAAGCCACTTTTTTTCATTTTTTTTTTTAACTTCCCTGCACAAGCTCTCATTTTGCTGCAGGCCGACCTCTCTGTAACGTGCACATGGGGCTGCTGCAGCTGCACTCACAAAATGGTTGACTCCCCCCTGCTTCCACTCCACAAAATGGCCTCCTCATGAGCAGTTGGTGCAGAGAAGAGATGCTGTTCACGCCTGTGAGTCATTCCCTAAACACAGCTCTCCCCTTTAACCACATCATTTATCTAATTCTGTATCAAACCTGCTTTTCATACTATATTAAGGTATTTATATATATGTATATGATATTACACTAGACTTACATAACAGGTTTGGGGGGCAGTTGAAGGGGAGAGGGGGCTCTTCTTTAGTTTGATGTATAAATAATGGAGCTCACCTGAATGTGCATCTTGATGACGGCCTTTCCGATAAGTGTTGCACCGAAAAAAGTCCAGAATGGAACTAAGAAATGTCCACATGTTATTCCTGCCAGGTCAAACAGAGGATTTGGAATCTAAAGGGAGAAAAAAAATGGATAAAATGTTATATTGTGTAATGTTGGAAAAATTAGATGGAAAAATGCAAAAAATACTTAATTAGAGGATATTCAAATCTATCGGTCTGTTTGCTACTTTTCAATTTTTGCCTCACGTCTATGCTTCTCCCCTGATGTTGCTGCATTAAAAAAAAAAAAGTTTAACTCTGTTGTTTGCATTCATGACTTTATTGTTGTTTTCAAAGAACTGCTTGAAAAGCCTGCCAAGGAACACAAGTGTGGATTTGATCGAATCATTCCGAGTGATAAATCAGGGGTGTGGGTGGGGGAAAACTCTAAAGGTGTGTGATTTGACTCACAGAGGCACATGCTAGAATCCCAAAGAATCCAACTTTCTGGATCAACCTCTGAACGGCCGCTTTTGCCTGGGACGCGAAGTCCTGAAAAACAAAGAAAAGAGTTACACTTTCCCCTGACCTCGTTGCCCTTTAATGATCCTGCTGCGTTTGTGCGTCTATGACACAAAATTGTGATCAAATTTTCCAAATATGTTTCAGTTAATACATCATTTATTTCTGCTGAACAGAAAGTTATGGTATGGATTTTAATTTAACCATAATACCATGATGTTAAATTTTATTCTAAGGAGACTTAATTATGTCTTTCTAGAATATGGAGAAATAATAAATAAAGATATAATAAGTAGATGTTTGACCCACTAACTAGAATTTTTTTCTTCAGTCACATTTTTCTGAAACAAAACAGGATTATTTTTTCTGTCTGAGTTATATTTTTTATTCTAATATTTAATTCCTTTTTTAACTTTTTCCTATTGTTAACATACAGTTATTATTTAAAAAAAAACAGAAAACTTTTGTAAATAACATTTTAAATGTGTATTAATCATCAAAAAAAGCACAAATGATTTTTTCATCCTTTAGCTTTGACCTTAAATAAAATCTAAAGAGCTATTTTCTTTAGTTTTTGAGATTCAAAACAACCAACAAGATCTTCAGAAATTAATTATGTTATAGGTGCTGTTTTGGGGCTCTTAGAAAGTTTTTCTTTCAGAGGGATTTCACTTCATCAAAAAGAAGAGAGTTTCTACACTTAATTAAGTTTATCAATTTTATTTAAGCAAAAAAATCTTACAGTTAGAAAAAAATCATTCATACTTCTGCATTTTATTCAAAAATAATTGCATCAAAATTATTTCAACTTATGAAAATCTAGAAACAAACTCCATCCATGAAAAAACTTTTTTGGAAGCACAAATAACTTTTAGAAACAATTTAAACTTATTTTGTAAACTTTTGATTGAAGTGGAAATTTTAGTATTTAATTTACAACAGTTCTGTCATCAAAAATACCTTAAAGTCTTGCATAAAATGCTCTAACAACCTGTAACATTTTTTGGGAATCATCTGCACTGTGTGTCCTTTCAGAACAGTGTCTGCCTGGTTTTAGTTTATCTGTCTTGGCCTTTTTCTACTTTATTAATATTGTTTCACCTTCAGGCATGTCAGAAAAAGACAACAGCGTTTTGTCACAGTGAGTCACAGATCCAGAGGTTTTCCACTGCCTTTGGCCTGTTCTCCCTGACAGCTTAACAAAAGCCTCTTTTCACAGCTTCCACACAGAGATTTCCACATTTTCTGGAAAGAAAACCTAGAATTTACTTCTTGAACAATGTGTGACTGCAAAAGCATTGAAGATGACAATTTTGGTAATTAAACATTATGCTAAATTATAATTATTGCTTGTCATTTTTTTTACTCTAAAAAAATTTTAAGGCATTGATTTTAAAGGATTAAATCATTGAAAAATATTTTAAAGTAAATCTTGTTTTTTCTGAAGGCCTCATTATGCTAAAGTTTGATCTTGAACTAAAATAAACTTCAGACAGCACTACTAAAAAACTGTTTTCACTTTTGATTATTTTCTAAAATGTTTTTAGAATGTTTTACTACTTTATCCTGCAAAATTGCAAAGGAATTATTACTTTTTAAAGAACTAACTGCAGTATTGTTCTGCAAATGGCCTAAATTTTATATTTGAAATGTTCTAAACGAAACAAAAAACATATTTTAAAAGAAAACATATTAGGCAATTTGTGTAAATTTTGAAAAACCTTTAAACAAAACCTTTAAACAAAACAAGAGTTTCCCGATTTATCTAGAAGAAAACAAATACTTTCATTCACAATAGTAAAAAGGTGGAAAACCAGGATAAAAAGAAAGCAGTTGCATTTGAACCTTAATTTGATGCCACATTTTTTTGAGGAATGTATTCATAAAATTCCTAACTTTATTTTTAAAAAACAGAACTTTATGCATCAACAAGAATAGAAAAACTGTCTGGTATTCTGCTCATTTGTTTAAATTAGAAATATGAGAAAAAAAACAATCTTTGCTAATTTACTAAGGATTTTATCATTTATTAAAAAAAAATTATTATAACTTATTTCCCTGTGATTTTTTTAAGACTAAATATCACTGATTGTCTTTTAGAACTGACTTTTTTTGTCTTAAACACAAATTCTGCTCAAAAAGACACATGTTTCACTAAGTACATTTATTTTATTTTTTTGCCAGTTTTTCTCCCATGCTTTAACCATTTATTTATACATAAATGTAGGACAGAGGGGATACTTGCTGGACTTGATCATTCCTTATATGGTCAACAAAAACCAGTATGGTGCTGATGGCATTCTTTGTGGGGTGCAGCCCAGACAGGAAATTTGAGAGACATGCCTAATAAGGTTGTGGTGGGGGGAGCAATCGCAGACTAAATCTGATTGGTTCATCATTTGAATTTGCGCCTCCACAGCCGTCCAGTCATGACAGTTTCTCAGTTTCTGTCATTTTGATTCAAGCCTGACTCCACATGCGCATGTGCATTACAGCTTTGAGTGTGTGTGTGTGTGTGTGTGTGTGTGTGGCTGCTCAGCTGATGGCAGACTGGGAAATATGTGCACCGTTCGGTGAACCATGAAGGAGCGCGTCTGAAGCAGTAACACCTGACAAGTGAACAAAGCCAGGCCGGTCGGAGCCGGACTGGACCGGACAGATGTTCCTCTCGGTTCTGCCACATCACGACACCCGCGTTGTAACATTTGGTGATGAGGTGGTGCTTTCGGCTCACGCGGCAAACGACCATGAAACTCTAACCACAGTGTGAACAGGGTCCCAAAGGAGATCAGGGGAGGTTGAAGAAGACACTCAAACTGTAGAACAGAGATTTACTGCCGTCTAACTACACTTGGGTTCTTTCTCTGTCCTGCATTTCTGAGCCATTAAAGCATAAGTCTGACAGAGCTGAGACGCAGACATCCAGACTCTGTTGTCGGTTTCTTATGGAAAGTCATCACATTTGTCTGGCTGCTTGCCAGATTTTGCCACAAACTCTCCTAACCCCGGCCCACCCCAGTCTTGAGACATTTAATAAGGGTTGACAAAAGTACAGCATCATTAAACAATGAAAGTTAGGGTTCAAGGTTGGTCTGCTCAAAGGTCTTTCGTCTCCCACAATGCATGAAATGTCTGCAGCAGCGGCATTTGCTATTTACTGCCATCGCTATGAGGCAAACACTTTTGACCGTTTATCTCCCAAAGTGCCTTAGTAAGGTTAGTTAGTGGTGATGAAGTATGTGTGACTGTTGAGTCAAGCATAAGTGATGATGAGGAAGCGCTCCAGCTCAGCGCACAGTCAGAGGCGGTGTGATCGTTATATCCTGATCACTTTTTACACCACTTTTCTTCTCCACACCACAGTTTCAGTGAAGCTCAAGTGATGACCGAAACTATTTTTTGTCGTAGTGTTTTGTGTGTCAGTGATGGTTGTGCAGCTCCAGCCTCATATATCATGAGCAAATCAAAAGAGGTTTGATCAAATATTTTTATTTTATTTAGTGTTAAATAGGATTTTTTTTTAAAATCCTGTCTTTAAAACCTGAGTAAATTTAAGTCAAACAAGTTGTTGGCATAAATGTGTTTTTTCTAATCTCAAAGTTAAAGGTTAAGATCACTAAATCTGTAGAATTTGCCACAACTAAAACAATGACATGAATTCATTTTGTCTTTATTTTAGTGCCTTAGAAGCTCGGTTTTGTGTCTTTTAAGACAAAAGCTGAACATCGCATCTCGTACAGTCTACTGATAACAAACTAAAGAACACGACTCAAGAATTACAATTTTCAATTCATATAAGTTGGTGTTTATATATTTTGCTTTATTCAAACCAGTTTTTCCAACAACAGACCTTTATTTTTGTCCCTTTTTCATCTCAAAAGCATTGGACACTATAATGACACATTTCTTTATTTAGGACTTGGGTTAACCCTTTTATTGAACAAACCTGCAGAGCAAACAGGAGTTTTTACCCCTCCTTGTTGAGGGATTCAAACACAGACACAAAGCAGGCCGCGACAAGACCCTGTGATGTGTTTGGAAAAATTAATGTGTCAGACCAGAAAAAATCTATGTGCAGCCTATACACAAGTCAACACCCACGCATGTATTTTTCTGCCTCTCTCCTCTCCCTACTTTCTTTTTTTTTCTGAATGAAAATCTTTCACTGGGATGACACACGTCTGTGGAGCGAGCTCCCCGACGCGGAGACGGCTGAAGTTCATCTCCTGAACTCCCGACGAGCCCACGCCGGCTCTGTCCGCCACAGGAAGTGGACAGATTAAGAACTCCTGATGTAACTAAAGTTTACGGTCTCCTTTTTAAGAAGAAAGAGAGGATGGGAGACGCTCGTTCAGCTCTGTCCGTGAGCGCACACGCACACACGCAACTGCACCCCTGAGTCCACGTTGACAAATTCTTTAACAAGCTGCGGTTAAAGGGAAGCTGGTTTTACTCTGACTCACCCCCCTCCTTTCAAACAGTTTACTGGAAATAAAAAGGGAGGAGGAGGGAGGGGGCACTTTCAGAGAAGTCACGTGATGGGGCTGGGCAAACCGCAGCACAGAGAGCCTTTGAGTGCAGTAGGCCAGGCTGGGGGGGGGGGAGAGACAAGCATACGCCCAGAGCAGATGGCCCTGATTTGAGTTACAGGAGATACAATCCTGGGAGTTGGCAATCAAGAATTCACAGTCTGTTAACCCTTTCCGTTCCAGATTAGGAAAGCAAAACACAATACACTGCGAGCCAGGAAATAGCCAAGTCCACGGAGGGGATGATCTGTGTCGGGGGGGGGGGCTCCTCTCCCAAGAGAAAAGATTTAAGAGGGGGAAAAAATAGAGCCGACGTTCATGACATCAATGTCCGAAGCTGTTAGAAAAAAGCATGACTTCATTAGCCCTGAATAGGACTCTTGAATGAAAGAGGAAAAACCCCAGAGGGGCTTTGCTGCCTTGCATCACGTGCGGTTGTGCCAGGAAGCTGGCGCGTGAGGGCTGGAAGAAGTAGCACGAGGCTTGGATCAAACTGCTGCCACCTACAGACCTCTGTGACTAGGTGATGGAAACAGTCAGCATCATGACAAGAGGGATGAGGGGTGGGCTTCATGGAAGGCATGTCGGGGAGATGTCATGTTTTGTCCAGAAAAGGTCACATCCTTGAAGACGAAAGTTAACTACTTCCTGTCTAATGCACAGCAATCCAAAGATAACACATTTTCTCCATTCCAATCCCAGCTCTGCCTGTTTCCTCCTTGATCTCAAAACACAATTTCTCAGCTCAACAGGTTAAAAATTGGAAATGTGTTGGCGTATCTCCATCAGGGCAAATAAAGGAACCCCAAGAACATCAGAGGAACAGCAAAACCCTTGGAGAGGTGGATGAAGAGATCTGGATGTCAGAAGTCCTTTGGTGCTGCATTTTGCTCTGTGTCTGGATGCTGCTCAAACTCACCAGCCTCTATCACCTACATTCACATGCACTCAACGGCACAACAGACACAATAAGGGGTGAAGAGAGCGATGCCGCGGAATACAGGAGGAAAACCAAACAAAACAAAAGAAAGAAAAGCGGCAGCAGTGTTACTTCCAATCTGCCTCTCCGTGGATGCAAATAAAGCAGGCAAAGCATGCCTCCTGCATCCCTGTCCACATGTTTGAAAAAAAGGCGAGTTCCCGTGCTCTGGTCATTAAGAAAAAGATCTGCTTTCCACTTTACATATTCCGTGTGTCTCGATGCTTGCCTCCTCCATCCCAAAGTGGCCCTTTATTTTGGGTGGGAAGCACCCCTGTATCTGTAAATGATGTCACAGCAGCTCTCTCTCCTCACACACGTGGTCGGAGCGCAGCGGCTGATGTTTTGGTGCCAGCCGGCACAGCTGTCCACTGCAGTCCCAGCAGATCTTAAAGCAGGTGCGGTGTCTGCAGCAGAGCAGGCGGTCCCCTCCACGCTGCGCGGCGTGACTTCCTCGACTCTGTTTACTGTAATCCTCTGGACTCAATATGAGTCCCAGTGTGTGGGATTCCATAGGCTTTTATTTTGAAAAACAGAATGGAAGGGCTGCCTTAGAAAACATGTTTTCGTCTTTAATGTCAGGAGGAGGAAGGAGCTACAGCTCACCAGGGTTTTAACTGCGAGGTAAGTGACCAAACCGTACATTCAGGGATAAAGCTGAGGCAGAAACACGAAATGCTGATATATTTATGAAAATCTCTTTTTTAAAAATTTAAATAAAAAGTTTAAAAATACTAAAAACAGTTTCAAAAGAAACTTCCAAAAGAGTTAGAAAAGGGGGGTCCCAAAAGAGAGATGCATTAGCATCTTTAACACATGTTATTAAAAGGCTAATGACACCATATGGTATAAATGTAAGAGCAATTACATGATTGTGCAGAAATTCTACAATGACTGATATACTTTTATCCAATCTTTGTTAGACGTCAAGAGGAGCAGACGGTGGACACCGCGTGCGACTTCCAAGGGTTTAAATATGTTGATAACTTGGAAAAGCTGAACATCTTTTGCTGGTATTTGCCATCATCCTTGAGATGCTGCTAATGTTGTCTTCTAGTCTGTGGTCTTGATGTATAATTGATAAAACAAGAAAAAAGTGTTATTTACTCTACCATCTTTTTTTTTACTTAACCCCCTGATGCCTGAATTTATTTTCAGCTATGCAAAAAAAACAAAAACATTTGTGTTCTTTCCTTGTTGTTAAATTATTTAACATTTATTATTATTTATTTATTATTTAACATTTAACATGTTAAATGTTAAATTAACGTAATTTAACATGTTTTTAACATGTTCTTTGGGCATTTTTCTGGTAATGGAGGACATTTATAAAGACAATTAAGAAGAACGTCTTTGTTTTCCTCGTCTGAGCTGGAATCTGGATCTAAACTGTACGGATGGATAGCTGCAATATTGCTCGCCATTTTTGTTCCACCAGTACTGTTTGGCTGGTGTTGTAAGGGGCTGTAAGCTAGCAAAAAGCATGTGAACAGATGGATGATTTGAAATAGGGGACGGCTGACCAAAGATAAAGGCCCCTATGAAGGTCAGAGTTCATGCTCAATTAGAAATAACAACAATTTATACCAGACTTCTGGTGTTGGCAAAGTTTACTGAGTTCTTAGGCGGATTTCAGGTGAAATTTGCATTCACGTATTGGCATTTAGGACTTCTATTGCAAAATGACTTACATATAATTTTTTTATACCGGGCCGCAGCCTGGTGGGTTGGGGATCTCTGCTGTGGTGTCAAGAAATGTAAAATGTAGTTACGTTTTTGTAAAAAATTTGGTATAACTACATTTTTTTCTCGAAATGGAAATTATGTGAAATTTTGGGAAGGGGTCGAAGGAGGGTTCACCAGTGGTCTGGCCAGTGTTTCTTTAAATGTTGGAGGAGGGTCCTTGATTAAAAAGAGAAGTTAATGAATTGTTGTTGGAGGTTAGTGTGTGTGTGGCTTGTAAAAGAAATAGAACAAGTACATATGTAGTTGGGTGAATCATAATACTTTTACAACCTCAACTTTAAAGCAATAAATATATCTTCTCACTAAATACTGTAATTGGTGGTGTATCTCAACAGAATATGTAGATTTCTTTCAAATACTTCTTGTTAACAGTGTGGATGCTCTAGAAACAGTGCTTCATGGGTTCACTGTTAACTCTAAATGGTCTCTTGGGTGTGAGTATATATATGTGTGTGTGTGTGTTTTTGTGACCCTCCAAATAGACTGGCAAACTATTTAGGGCTAACTCCTTCTTTTGTCCTCAAGTTACTGGGATAGGCTCCAGCAACACCCATGACCTCATGGAGGAGTTGATGGAATCCTTTATGTTTGCCCTCGTGGCTTTTTGGTGTGTAAGTGTGATAACATTTAGGGGTAAAACTTGAAATCATTGAGAACATGTTGTAATTACTCATTTTTTATAACTTCTGTAACAAATAAAAATAAACCATTTCTGAAAACAGAACAGGAGGAAATGTTTGTGGAATAATTGCAAAATTTATATTGGAAATATGTTGAAAAAATCTTGATAGATATTTTTTAATTTGTTCAGTGAAGTCAAATATTTAATTGTATATTTGTTTCCTTATTGCCTGAAGCTGACCATTATAGGATAACTTTTAGATTTTGGATTTTATCTGAACTTTGAAACATTCTCATTGTTAGCACAGATAGGCTGTCTACTACTCTGCTTGCACACTGAGAGCCAAAACACATACTGGAAACAGCAAGAATCCCTCCTTTTAAGCTACTCATAGACAACATGTCATCTGGGATCCTCTTTTAAAAACACAGCATGTATGTTTGGTCCTGTCGGCACATTGAAGAGAAAGTTCCAAACCATTTTCGGATACAGTTGTTTCATCCCCTTCGGCCTGTCTGTCTGGAAGATCAAGAATCAACGTTAGCGAGTGTCGGACACACGGCTGAGATGAAGTCACTCACATGCTTTCCCTTCATTCCTGCCTCCTCCCTTCACTGGATAAAAAATAAACATTTACAATGCGCTGTCAGGATGTTTGATCAGAGAAGTACTTTCTAGAAGAAATTTCCTAATCAAGGCCACAAATGGCGAAAGCACTTTACTCGAATGCATCACTACTGTTCTCTCCGTCAAAATGTTGTGAAAGCACAAATCTGGCCCCATGTGCCGTTGGGAAACCGAGGTGTGGCACTCACACAGGCTATGATGCTTGTGTCTGTTCTAGATCTAAACTGTACAGCTGTAGTTTGGTTTTTTGGTGGTTTCTTAGTTTTGGATAATGTTTTGAGTTGTTTCCCTATCAGCCACTCCATGTTCATGGCGATCATCCAAAGCTGTTTTCATTTCTGTCAATTACCCACAGTGTATTTCAGTGTCTGGTTTTCAGTTTTACATTGTCAGGTCATCTGCTCAGCTCTGTTGTGCACCTTTTTGTGTACCCATGGTTTTGTCATGTATTAAATATTTTAGTTTCTGTCACCATTTTTTTTTTAAGTTGAAATGGTTTATTTCAAGCAATTAAGTAGAAATAATACACAAAAGCAATATAATCATCAGTTATACATTCATACAGTAACTAATCAAACTTAGGATAATTAGACATATTAATAAATATTGCTGGAAAGGGAGTGGAAAGAAGCGAACTTATATATACCATATGCCATGCCTGGAAATAGCTCCAATATTGTTCACCATTTTTGTTGCACTGGTAACATTAGGGTGGGGGTTGTAAAGCTGCGTTCACACCGAACGCGATTAGCGTGACAAATCCGCGTCAGCCGCCCCTCTCTGATCGCCGCCTGTTCAAAAATGACGTCTCGGCTGCGTGTAGGAGGAGCTTCCAGCTAATGTTTTCAGCCTGATCACTACATGGAGCGGTGTCTGTGTTTATGCCATTTACAATGCATGGAGGACACTGGGGATTCTTAGGAATGAGGATTATTTATTTTAAAGAGCTCTACAAAAACATTAGTAATAATGATCACGTCTCCATGTTTAGGTTCATGAGATAATTTAGAGATTCTACTGGTACAGTCTGTTTTACTTTATCTATTTGTATAGTAAGTGTTTGTATATATATTTTTGTATTTTACCGTATACACATTTATGTTTTTTAACATCGTGGCCAAGGGACTACAGATGAAAACTAGCCTTTGGCTAATTCTGGCTGTTTTTTAAATCACACTGTCTCCTTTAAATAAACCTAATTAAAACTCCCACTGTGTCTGAAAGGAAATACCACTTGTGCTGCCTTTTTGTTTCTGTCTGATCAAATTTGAAAGCTTGCTGTCCCACATTAACCCAAGAGGGAGAAAATAAAATAAAGAATAAATCTAGGGGACTATCTTTTAAATTATTGCCTTGATAAAAATTGGAAAAATCTCAAAAGGTTCAGGAAGCCCGAACAGGGCAAGAAATGGATAAGAAAAAGAAGAATTAAAGAGGTTTATATAACAGAATGATAGGGATGTGAGAGGATGAAGGAGGAAGGTGTGGGTTAAAGGTGGTGATGGAAACATTACATCACCTGTGAAGCCTCCGTCTGGTCAAGCATCTCTTCAAACTTTTGGTAGTCCTCATCATCAGGATCAATGCCAGAGAGCCGTGCTGCTCGTGCCATGAAGTAGGGAGGGAGTTCTCCAATGGCTGTACCGACACCCTGCACACAGACACACACAAACACACACACACACACACACACACATTTATGACCCAAGTTTTATCCAAGATTACATACATTTATGACCACAGTTATAAAAACAAAAAAGAACCTGAGGTCTCTGTATGATGATTACGTTCATTGAAACTTGACTTTATGTAATATCACATATTTTGTTGTTTAAAGGGCCCATGTCATGCTATTCTTAAGCCTTTCAGAGTAACCTATATCCATATATATGATAATACATAATAATATATATTAATATATATAATATATGATCTTTGGCACACTAAATAATTATTTTTTTAATGAAATATTAGTTATTTTGTGCAGCTTACAACTCAATCTCTGAGGCCCCGGCTTTTGCTTCTTGTGGGTGCCGCCCATTTCATGACGTTGACCAAGAGTCTGCTTCGACAGTGTGTCTCCATTTCACCCACGAAAGAAACATTTTAACTTTTGCAAAGTTGTGTTGGCGTGTGAATATGTGATTATTGAATATTGTGGATGTGAATATTGTGCTTATAAAATGAAAGAGTTAGCCGAGCAGCGCTAGCTCCACAGAGAAAGTTTGTGTGTTTGTTAGCCTGGGGGCGGAGCTGGCAGCGCAGACACTTCCTGGAAGGGGCGGTTCCTCACTGGTCTACGTCATTGGGATGTAGTTGACTTTTTTTTTCACTGACACTGACTCTTGATGCAGACAATGAAAGACTATGCAGTTGCATAGTCAGTTGATTTGTGAAGATCTGTTTTTTTAGCTCCACCATTGTTGCTATTTTGACGTGATATGACATCACAGAGGCTGTGTCCAAATTCGAGGGCTGCGTTCTTCCTGGGCTGCATTAGTAGGCTGCTTACGTCACAGCGCCGCGACAAGTGCTGTCTTGAATAAAGCCAACCATTGTTGGAATTATACCAATTACATCAATAGTTAAAAGACCATGCTCCCATTTGTGCCCATGTCATTGTAAAATATGAAATCATTGCTGACAAAGTCCCAAAAAATTCTGAAACAATTAAAACTAATTCACTTTCTTTCTGCTGCTAGTGATGTCTGCTTTGAATGTGTAACAACAAATTCTTATGGATTATTTGGTGAACTGGGTGACTGGATTTGGTTACTTTATTTTTTCAAATAAGCTTTAAAAATGATCAAAATAGTTGTTTGGATAAAAGGTTGAGTGGAAAATAAGCTGTGTTCTCGATCAGTCAGAATCAAGAAAAGTGATCTGCATACAAACCATGTGTCTGAATCCATAATGCAGTCACACTAAAAATCCTAAAAATGTGGCTTAATGGTTCTCTGTCCAACACTCTCTAGAAAATGTTAGATTGTAGCAGAGCTCTGGCTGCAGCTCACTTCTTCACCAGGGGGTGAGTGAAAAAAGAACAAATTTCAGGTCTGATAACTAATGGGATGTTCAACAGAACACATTAAACGCTTAAAAAATTATAAATTTTACATCTAAAAAGTTTAGAGATGAGGAGAACTTTCTGAACATGTGTCATTGTTTGAAGCCTATATATCAAAGTTTTCCTTATTCCTGGGTTTCTCTGTCTACACGGGCAATATATGAAATATAATTACATATATCTGCTGAAGAAATAATCTTTATTTACTAAATACCACAACTTTCCTTTACTGATGTGAAATAACAGTTTATTTTAAAGCCATTTTTTTAGGTAAAACTGTTTTGGATTTGGAATTGGGATTTAAAAATGGTTTCAGTCAGACAACTCTTGCTGTAAGAAATATTTATTTGACATACTTAATTTCCACATTCTTTAAGTTGGCATTCACATCTTTTCGTTTGGCGTAAGGCGCCGTTCAATTCCATGAGAAATTTCCATAAAACGTTCGGGTAACAAAACCCCCTTTAACGGAGCCCACAGGTGGAAGCCGGGGAGGAGGGAGGGGCGAAGAATGAGCGCTGAAGGTAAGAAAGAGAATGAACAACTGCGCACCTGGGCTTAAATAGGACGCTGAGCAGGTGAGTTAATTGACTGAACCGCCCTAGGGTAGTTACCTGTAAAACACTGCCGAGTGCCTGCCTGAAAATACAACAAGTCGTCATTTATTTCAAGCAATTAAAAATAGATTGGTTGAAAGGGAGTGGGAGGAAGCTAACTTATATAATTCCACCCCTGTTTTACATTATGAAGAACTGTGGAGGTTGACAAATGAAAGTTTTGACTGCAATCACAGTTTTTTAACCGGTTTCCCTCACTTTTATTGTCTTCCGTTTTTGCTGTTGTGCTGAGTCAATTTGTGTAAATATGCTTGCAGGGTTCACAAAGCTGGAAAACTTTCCTTTGAAATTGTGGACCTTTCTGTTCTGTTTATTTAAAAATAGATTTATTGTTTATTTATTGTTTATTTATTTAAACTTCAGTGGTCAACATCACTGAGCAGTAAGCCAATCGCGTTGTCAGATGGCACTCTTAACTGAACGAATTAGTACATGTGTAAGTGTGTGTGTGTGTGTGGGGGGGGGGGGGTCACCAGCTTGTTTCAGACAAGGTGAGATGCAATAAAAAAAAAAAGATTTTGAATAAAGGAGTGTTCTGAACAAAAGCATAATATTTCCCAAATGATTAACATAAAACAGCTTTATTTGATCCCATTAAGTACACTTTCTTTGCTATAAATTTACCAAACACAACATGAAGATGTTACCATGGAGCAAACATCACTGTTCACAATCCAAATAAGCTTGCGCTGCTTGAAGCTAATTGTGCAATTGGATCACTTAAAAACAATAAAACAGGAAGGGATTTACAAGAGCGAAAATCCCCCAGATTTTTAAAGGATCATGGCCACATTAACACACAAGTACGGTGTAGGTAAAAAGCCTCACTCTTCCTCTAAACAGTAGCACTGCCAGCAAAGCTCGTAGCTGTAAAGACCTGTGTGTGATTGAAGACAGCTTAAAGAAGAAAGGAAAGCGGAAGTTATTTGAGGCAAAATAATTCTTTGGAATTTTGGCTGAGGTTCATTAAGTTCCCCCACCAAAACCCCTGAGCAGGATGAGGAGTGAGGAGGTGAGGGTTGGACACTTAATTAACACAATGAAAACAACCGCCAAGCAATGCTGTGTTTTTGGGGTTGCTTTCAGCTCATTACCTTAATGTTTTCAGGCTCATGACGGGGCAGTGGGTGAGAATATGAAGTTACATATGTGGGAATTTGAAGCCTGGTCTAATCCCTCCACAGTAGTAAAAACTGAAGCGGATCTTGTCATGTCAAGGTGAGACTCACGGCATCAGGCTTTGTGTCGTGTAACAGCATAACTAACTAATTACAGGCAAATTACTTGTTGCTGGAGCACTGAGTCAGAACATGATTCACGGGTAGTTAGCAACGGTGGCAGCAACAGCAAGCCCAAACAGTCGTTCTTTAGAGGAGGTTTTATCCCCAGATCTGGCAGGCTGCGTCTTTAATATGGACACCCTGTTCTCTTGTTAGCACTCTGCTCTTTGATGGAACGTGCCAGATTTCTCCTCATAATGGAGACGTGTTTTAATCTCCCTGGCAGCTGCTCCACTCAAAAGCCGTGCCTCTGTTTGTGAGCATGCGGCTGTGAGTGATTGTGCAACGGTCAATGAAATATGTCCACCTGCACAGTGGCTGTGTTTGAAAATGGGGCACTTAAAGGATCTGCTGCAAGGGATTTCAATAGGAAAAAAAAAGACAGGAAGAAAGGAGGAGAGAGAAAGTACAGAGGGGGAGAGGAGGTGGTGGTGGTTCGGAGGAGGAGGGGGAGTAGAAGGGTCCATGTTTCTTCACCAGCGGGCCCAGGAAACAGCCAGAAGGAGGGGAGATGGTGGCTCAAGCGCCTTGAAAATTCGTCAGGTTCCAGGTGGGCCAGGTGGCAAAACCAGACCCACAAACAGATATAATTCAAGAAAGAACACTACAGACTATTTGACACTTGGAGAGATTTAAAACCTTGTTTTTAGACATTTTACCAAGTTGTTTTAACTTCCCTGTGCTCTACACCTTTTCAAGCTTTTCTTAAAATCAGCATAGTCAAGAATTTATTTTTGCCTCGTTGAGAGATCTAGAAATAAGGAAGTTATTTTTAAAAATACTCTTCTAAAATAATAGAAAAACTAGATTCTGGACTAAAAAAAACTCAGTATGAGACTGCAATTTTTAATTCAATTTTAAGGATGTTTTTTAAGTTTGATAAATGTTGACCAGTTAGACTGGCATTCATTGTTGCTATTTTGGAAGCCGAAATGTACATTTATGTTCAAAGAATAAGTGCTAGTTTTAGATTCTATGAGGATTTATTAGAATGGGCAAACTTGTACTAACATTTTAGTCGTATTTTGTTCCTAAAAAAATTGACTTCCAATTATTATTCTAGCTTTTTGTCACTGTAATCAAAATTAACTACATTTAAGTACATAAAAAATCAAACTCTACAAATCATTTGCTCAAAACAAGCAAAACATACTTACTATTGGGCTGTTCAACATTTAATTTGAAGTAATTCTAACTAGCAGTTTCTTTTTAGCTTATTTTTGCCTTTTTGAATGCTTGTGTGGAACTCACTGTTTCTAGATTTTTATGTCTTATCATACGATTTCTTGTTTAGTAAACATGACTTGCTGCGTGGACAGATCATTTCACTGCTTTCTTGTGATTTTCTGAAGACCAGTGTTCTTTTCCTACTTATAGGCTATCTCTTTTTGCAATATGACTGACATTTTTTCTTCATTTAAACACAAAAATGTATGAATATAGGAACACCAGAAATATCAGCAAAACGGTTAGGATTTTATGTGCTGACTTTTCTTGTTGTTGGTGGGCACACTGGGAAAACTGAATCTTAAGAAAGTAAACAGACTCTTGTTTCAAGAAAATCTGTCTTATTTTCTGTCTTGGAAGAAACATTTCATTCTTAAAATAAGGATATTTGTTAAGACCGTTTTTCTTACTCCACTGACCGATTTTTGTTTAGTTAATTAAAGAAAATCTGCTAGTGGGGTAAGAATCTTTGAATGATTTCTAAGGGGCTTGATTTTTCACATGCGTTAAGCTTCAGTTCCAGGGAAGCATAAAAATGATTTACAGTACAGAGTAGCCTGTCTGGTTCCTGTAAAGACCCAGCAGTAAAGAAGTAACTAAAGATGTGTATTTCCCCTTCTGCTACATATCTTCCACATTATCAGCAATAGGGAAGTAGGCAACAAAGCATAATGGGGAAAAAGGTCAAATAAGTTCTGTTTTGTCAACGCTCTGCTTTTAGATGACGTAAAAATAATAAAATGAGCACACTAGACCAGAAAATAGGTTGTAAAGACTTTGTCATTACCAGAGAGCATGCTATAGAGTGGAATCACACAGACTGTTTTCTTTTTGTGTAGTATTATTAGTGGATTCATTGTAGCGCCTCTGAAACAGGTGAGTCATTGATAAATCACCTTAGCCCTACACTAGAAGTATAAGTCAGCATCAAGCAGGCAGCTGTTGGACCGAGTCTAAGCTTTTAAAGCAGCTATAACTAATGTTAAGCTCAACCACAAAATGTATTTATGTTTGTCTACGAAGAATTGATAAAAATAATTTGGCTCAGAAAAAAAAAAGGTCTCAGACTAAAAATATTTAACACCACTGAAACAGTTGGGGGGGAATTCACAGTAGGGAACTGGGGTTTTCCGAGTAAATGACTTATCACTGAGCACATTTGCACCTTATGCAAATTAGAGACACGTCTTGTTCCTTGAAAAGACTCTGCCAAAAAAACACACACAAGAAAAAGCATGCAAGCTGTGATGATAAAATAAACACAAGACTTGCAAAGACTGTAAAATACCTAAATCAACTATTTCATAATTGTAGAAAGGTGGTAAATTACAAATATTAGTCTCTGCTTGCATAAACACGCACCATAACTTAAAAAGCTTTCAATGACAGTTTACTGTTTTATCACCGTCAATCTGTCAAGCATTCCTTTCCAAACTGCATAAGTTATAAAATATATTGTAACCTTTAGACACTTAGGTGTAAGCACTGGCTGTTTGATTTCATTTCCTCTTTGCAGATTTGACCCACATTCCAGTGTCTTCTACCTGCTGCAGTGACTCACCCACATGCAGGCTTCCAGGCGCACTTTTGAAATGATAGTCCAAACAGAGATGCTCCCCTGCAGGGTCGCTGATCCCGTCACCCCGTCCACCCCCGCAGCCTCCACGCCCACCTGCTCTGCATCTGAGCTGGCCGTTGGGACTTCCTGTTGGGGACACACGATTTGGTCTGGATAGGGAGGCTCTGGGAAATCCACTGAGCCACATTCATAGGCTGCCAGGGTGACTGATGCGATGTGTGGTCCCTGCAGAAACAGAGAAAGCAGGCGTGAAGAAAGACAGAAAGTGCATGGGAAGAAAAAAAGGGAGAAAAGAGTTTAAAAAAAATTGAGTGGGGTGAGGTTACCTGTTTGAAAGTGTTTTGAGTCAGTGGAAGACCCCTTCATAATTAGCACAGGTTGAAAGTGACTCAAAAAGACTTCTGTATCATAGGCAAACAAGTCCTACACTATTCATTTATTTACTGAAAAAACGTTTTATCAGGCTCGTATCCAGCAAGAGTTCAAACGACTATCAGGAGTAAATGAAAATCTACTTGTGAGACAACACCTGAAGATGAAGCAAAGGTTAATAACAGAATTAGCATAAAAAAGGGCAAAAGCCCCAGACGGTAATCCACAGAAAACGTTACAGTTCAGTGAGCAACAACATCACTGTTATCATCAATAGACTTTCTTTTAACCCTTCTATTAGTCAGATAACCAAATTTCCACCAAAGTGCACCTGTGAAGCTACAGATATCTGATCAGTAAATGTTTTTGTCATTTTAGCACAATATTAGGCGCTGAAAAGGGGTCAGATGTGCAAAATCCTGTTACGCATCCTCACTTTACTCGTTTTTCTTTGACAGAAAGCCTCTCCAGCCATACAAGAGTCTCCCTTAGTCACAATGCCCTTATGGGTGGATACCGGCTGTCTGCGGTCCAAAAATGGGAAAAACCAGTTGACTTGCAGGAAATTTTAAGATCATAGGCAACCCAGTGAGCCCGTAGAGCTAAAATGGTACTGGCCATTTTTTCATACGGGTATACTGTGGGCATCAAGTCATTGCAAACACTTAACACAAAGCGTAAGGACTTGTCGTCAAGTCTTTAGAACTATTGTATAACCCTTGGTTCACACTGCATCCAGTCCAGTACAGCCCACCAGCTAGCTACGGCAGATGACTCACATTGGCAACGGATGGCTGCAGTCCTGCAGCAGCCCAGGCTCTGCTCTTTTTGTCGTTATCCTTGTAAAAAGCATGTGCAGTATCATAAAGGATGGGGTGGTTCTGGACATCTGTGATCAGCCTCTCATTATTTATGGTTTTAAATGACCGATATGACACTCCACCATACACTTTGTGACCCCGCGACGGTGGAAATGACATCATGTTTACACCACAGTAAAAACATAGCGAGTATAGGGGAAAATGGGTTTTATTTTGAAGAGTGTACTGGATGCACATCACACTTGCTTGCATGATTTTCGGTTGAGGCCGTTTTATTTGCCCCAACTCCACAAAAAAGTTCTCCGGTGTCCGGTGTCTATGGAGAGAAATTAGACTCAGTCGGATTTGTGCGTGCGTAATTCTTGATTTGTGCGTTAAGTAGGATTTGTGTATATGTGTTTATGCATATTCTTGCTTTGTGCGTGCGTAAATTAGGATTTGTGCATAAATTTGGATTTGTGCGTGATTTGTTACTCACATAATACAATTTGTGTATGAGTTAAAAAAATATAAAATGAAAAAAATACAAAATGCAATTTACGTATGCACAAATTAAGATTACTACAGCTTGAAACTACACTACACACACGAAGCCAAAGTTACGCACTGTGAGACTGTTTTCACCTCTCACAAATTCGTCCGTAAGTGCTGCGTTTAAATACCAGTGGAATGCTCGGTCATTAGAATTTTCCTATCAGCCTTCCCTTCTAACGTGAAAACAGTCTCACGGTAGATCCGTGCGTAACTTTGGCTTCGTGTGTGCGTAACAAGGGATTCGTGCGTGTTTTTTAAAGATGTGTGTGTGTGTAAGTAGTTTCAAGCTGTTGTAATCTTAATTTGTGCATACGTAAATTGCATTTTGTATTTTTTTCATTTTATATTTTTTTAACTCATACACAAATTGTATTATGTGAGTAACAAATCACGCACAAATCCAAATTTATGCACAAATCCTAATTTACGCACGCACAAAGCAAGAATATGCATACACACATATACACAAATCCTACTTTACGCACAAATCAAGAATTACGCACGCACAAATCTGACTGAGTCTAATTTCTCTCCATAGGTGTCCGGCCAAAATTTGAAGCCAGCTAACCGAATTTGAAGTGCTGGAGAGGCTGGACCGGACTGGATGCCGTGTAAGTGGCTCTCGCTCTTTTCAAGTTATATAAAGACTCCGGCGGAACGGATGCAGCGTGAGCCCTGCAGGGTAAGTGTTCCCAGTGGTCTTTTAATAATGATTCTGCCGTTTTTAGCCAATATATAAACAACCTGTGTCATTTTTTGGAAATAGCTTCTGTAGGGTAGCAGTAGTTGGAAATTCACCTCACTGTTTACACTCTCTCCCACTAGCTTACAGCTCCTTACACCCCCAAGCTAACATTACAGCTGAAAACAAAACCAGTGAGCAATATCAGAGCTATCCAACTGTACAGTTTTGATCCAGATTCCAGCTCAGACAAGGAAGGAAAGACGTACATGGATCTATTTGTCTGCAAGAAGATGAATCAGAATAGAGCAGAGCAGGAATTCCGATTATTTTTTGATACCATAGTGGGACTTTAAAACAAAACAAAACTTGTTTTACTAACAAAGAACTTCTTCAAACTTGAAACCAGATTAATGGAAGTTATTAACATAATTTTGAGTCTCTCTGCTCATGGTTAGAAGTGAAGTTCAAAACAAGATCAAATATTTGGTCATGTTTATTTAGCAAAAGAAAGAAGCTTTTTTGCGTAAGCAAGTGCAAATTCCAGAATGATGCATTTTGATGGCAGTCATGATAACACCATGACCGTACAATGCTTGCATACGTTTTACTTCTAGAGGTTACCTCGTCATTTTCTCTATATGAACACACACTTAAATGTATAATCTAGATAAGAAAGGATAGAAATGATCAAACGTGTGTGGTATGTAAATAAAGGCAGGTCTGTGTGCTGATCTAACCAGGCAGTTAGCATCCTGTCTATTCAGTGGGTTTCCATTCATACCCATGCGTGCAGGAAGGGTGCTCCCAATGACGCACAGTGAGTTTGGCATTACACGCTACATGGCCAAAGCAAATTGGGCAAACCTGGGGTGGGGTTGAATGCTCTGCAGCAGCATGTGACCAGGCAGGACAGGACAGGATAGGACGTGGGAGGGAGGGGAGCGGTGTGTTGAGCAACAGGAAATTATGACGTCCTCTCTGGGAGTAGTTCATACTATTTAAATAACATGAATGATACAATCCACCTTCTTCGTAAGCATCACTGTAAACACTTTCACTGAAATTGCAGTGAGAAAAAAGATGCTGCTAGAGGTCTGAGTGGAAAAAAATGCCTGATACTCACATCCACAAAGCCTAATCTGTGAAAGGAAAAACTCAGTAAACTCCCATCACTGACCTAGTCAGTGTGTGTTCCTCAAGATCCTATCCTCCTTAATGACTCTTCAGTGGGATCACCCTGCCCTCACATCACCCCACACACTCACACAAATACTTGTAGACATTAAAAGATGAACGCTAAATGTTTTCCAGAAATATAAACCGTCACCTTAGACTGAAGAAGGCACATTAAGTCTATCCATGTTTAGGTGAAAGCATAGCCCTTTTCAGAAACATGACTGAACAGACAGCTGTCAGTATTAGCCCCGGGTCCATAGAATGACCTGCTGCTGAAAGTGAACAGCTCAGATAAACTGTTCAGCAGAGCCATTGAAGTTCTCCTAAAACGAAACTAGGATTTAGTTTCAAATTAGCAGGTGCTGTGGAGGTGATCTGTATTGCTCAGTGCAAGCATTTAATTGATATTTTATAATTTAATGACACACTACAACATAAGCAGTGTGCAAGGAGCATTATAGGACAGGAGCTTTTTTTTCATTTTGTTGCTTTTTTTGTGTGTTTGATTTGGTTTTGTTTGTCTGGTTTGTTGTTTTGTTTACGTTTAAAAAAATGTTTTGTTGGGTAAATATTACTGTCAGAACAGAGATTGAGGACGTTGCATACAAGAAAGACGTCACTGTGTATTTAATCTTTAATGCGTGTTTGAAGCCAGATAAATGTGACACCTGAGTTCATTGTTCCACCATAAGGTGCCTTCTTTGGTATTAGTGTGGTTCAGTATAAATACTCAAGCCATTTTGTCGTATTAATTATACCATGTAGTGTAATTAAGACCCACTTCAATTAAAATTGTGGTTTTTGTGTTTTTAACATGTCCTTGTGGCATTTTTTTGATGATGGAGGACATATATAAAGAAAATTATGGTCAAAATTGACAAAATCTGACATTAAACCTGATAAAACTCAGAAGACAAACACAAGCGGATGACATGTCTCCTAAGACTATCACTGGCCAGAAAGCATTTACAATTAACCTCAATCAGATTGGATTTGTGCCTTACTCATAGACCTTCATTATCAAAAGAAATATAAAATATACTTCTATCTACAAAGCTGTTCTTGGACCTCTGTGAGGAATTGTTTACTTTTTTTGTCCTTAAGATGTCTCCGATGTTGTCTATAATTAAAGAGTCTTAAAACAAAGAAGCTGACAGATGAAGTCCATGTCCGGGATACAGCTGTGTCTTTCCTGAAGCTCTGACGCACACATTGAGAATCTTTCAAAATTTTAGCATTAAAACGTATTGAGAAATAAAATGTTTAATTATTTTACATGTACTAATGTACACTTACGTAGTGGAACAGCAGATATAATGATATGTTTGAGAAGTGCTCCTAAAATAATTAACTATCAGAGTGTGTTTTGTTTTATGTAGCAACAAGACCCCTGTCAAATCCAACGGTTATTTATTGGGACAAAATTCAGCGAGCATCCTTGAGTTTATTGAACTTTGTAATATTTTTTAAATGAGTATGAGTACCACTTATCATGAGAAAATCAAAACTAAGTTTTGTGCTTGGGAACAAATTATTAAGATCAGTGTTTTACAGCTGCCTTAATAAACAGTAATTTTTAGCTGGAGGATTATGTTCCTGGTCCTTTAATAAACCATTGATTGGATGTCGAAGTCTGAAACATTAACAGGTCTGTTTGCCACATTAATCTGAAGTACAGCATGAAATGGACAGTCCAGGAGACTCAGTAGTAGGAAGTTTTAGTCAAAGTACTGTTGAGGTGGACAAGGTAACAGCAGCAGAGAGATCAGCAACCCAACGGAGTCCACCAATGACCAGGATAAGAAAGACAAGGTGAGTGTTTCCGATGAGTTGAAGGAGGGTTGACAACTGTGAAATCATTCTTACTTAAGATCTTGAGGACATACACTTGGACTGACATGAGTATGCCTGACGGCTGCTGGCAAATGACACTGGAAGGTAAGGTTCAGGGTAAGCAGAAGCAACTTTATTTTTTGTGTGTTCAAGAGAGAGTGAGTGGCGGGAGTTTAAAAAAAGGTAGTCCAGAAGTGAGTGTGGTAGGTTTATTGAATTAAATTCATGCACTTACGAACACTGGGCCGTCCAGAAGATCTATGACACAGTGGCAACTGCACTAAAAATGAGCAATACATAGAGCAGAACCCAGCTGAGGACATAAGGATAATCAGTCGATAGGAAACCAAGAGGAACAAAAAACAGTATGAGGGATTTCTGATAGAACCCTCCTCAAGGACTGGGACCATTTAGTACACCAGTCTGATTAGGATGGCAGGGATGGAATTCCAAAATCCAGATATACCTGAGCTGGGACCCAGGAGCCTTTCTCCAGACTGTAGCCATCCAAGTCCCCAGCTGCACGAACAAAAAAAAAAAGGACTGAACAGAAGAGAAGGACTTATTCCAAGGTCCAAACAGGGTTGACTTTGAAGATCTGGAAATTAGAATAGACTCTGAGCGGTCTTGGTAGATGGAGACAAATAACCACCGGCTTGGCAACCTTTGAGGTGGGAAACAGACCAGTAAATTAAGAAGCTTCCTGTGATCCACTTTGAGAGGCAGTTGACAACCAGACCTCCTTGTCCACCCTGTAATGTGGGTGAACCTGGCTCCTGCAGTTGGCACGCGTCCTGTAGGACTTCGTGATCCTTAAAAAAGACTCATCAGGCTTATCATCAAGCTTTATGGATGTGCCAGACACAAGTTTGAGCAGAAAGTAGTTAAGCCTTCCTGGGGAATGAAAATAGGTGGTAGAAATCCATATGCTTCTTCATTGTGTGCATCTTAGGCCTACACTACCTTGTGTGACCATGGTGAGCTGCCTTGAGATCAAAGCTGGTGGAGGCTAACCTTTGGAATTGAAGTAGAACACTGAAGACAGACTGACTCTAAACCCAATAGAGAAAAGAACTCCAACCAAAGTTTGGACATGAATGGGGGACTTCTGTTAAATACAATGTCTCTGGGCAGCCCATCAAGTCTGAAGAAAATGCTGCCAAAGGACATCAGTAGTATCTCTTGTATAGAGAAGCTTGTCTCTGACTCCCAACAGAGTTCTTCCAGGGAGTGCCCTCTTTAAAGAACCATTACAATAAAAATAGTGTTTTTGGTGTTTTTAACATGTTATTGTGACATTTTTCTAAAGAAAATTAATCTTAAAACTGCATTTCAGAGTATTTCTTTATTCAAATTATCATGAATCAGGACCAGAAAAAAAATGCTGTTTAGAAAGGACTGAATTTGTGATGTAGAAAATACATTGGGCAGGCCACAAGCTCCTTACTCTGCACCTAAAGGGGGAGGGGAATGGGGGCGGGTTCCTCCACAGCAACAGTCCCGCCCACAACACAGAGATAAACTTTGAATGAACTACTGCCGCTCAGCAGAAACTATGTCCTAGAAAACGATACAGATTTTTTGATTTGGGCTACAAACAGCTCAATCATAGTTAAAAGACGACTGAAAACACTTCAGGTAAAGCTCAAAAGATGATCGTAGTGGGTCTTTAAGAGAGTTGTGCATATAGAGTCCACCTTCAAGTGCCAAAGTCAGAAAAGAAAAAAAATCTCACTCTTACGTTACTGGAGCTGTAAGTCTGAAACCATCCCTGAAATCATGTTCTAAGCCTTAGTTTTGAAGATCAGTCTGGAAGTCCTCACTTTACCAAATTAGCTTGTTGGCTAAATATTACAAACACATGTTTAGGTTGCAAGCAACACTTCCTCTTTAAAAAAAACTGCCAATGACGGAGTGGTCCTCCAAACACCACAAAGACAGGAGCACACACGCACACACAGATTGAGTTCTTGCACACTAACTCATCCAGACATCAGTGCTTCAGGCGTTGAATGTTCGCCATGCTCCGGACATAAAAGGAACACTGTGCGACCCAAAGTGCCTGTTTCACAGTTTCATGCTGTGTCATTGTTTCTCACCTTACGCAAGCTCAAGTCCTCTCATGTTGTTCAGGTGGCTCAACATACAGATAGTTGCCCTCTGTATCACTTTCTGTCTTACTCCCCGAAACACTTATGAAACACAAAACCCAGGTTCTCGCTCAGGATGGCGTAGCAAATGATTAACAAAAGCACACAAACACACCTAAATACACATAAATAATGGTTTACAGATAACAAAGCCTTAATTGTGTTTATGCAAACTCTACCAACTCCTTGCTGATTCTACACATACTGACACGGTTTACAGCCAAAGGCAAAAACATACTAGGATTCATGCAGAAAAAACTACCTTGCACACAACAATAAGTGACGTGTATCTTTAGCAGGAAGACGGTCAGAGGTGATGTTGCAACAAGGCAGAACGTGTCAGTTAGATCTCTCCTGAAGCACAAAAACTACTACCAAATAAAATGGCAAAATCAACATAAGACATCTATGGCATAGACTCAACAAAAACTGATCTGAAATATAAAAAATAGGATTGCTTTTACTACCTGAGGGGCCATGAAGATTAATCCTAATGCAAACACTATTATGAGTTCAGTATACTGAATAGCTCTACTGAAAGTTGAGTATTGCTAATTGTAATTCAGTGCCAGTTTTTTTCCTTAGTTTGAATATTATGTGGCAATAGTTGAAAAATGGTTAAAATTGCCATATATAAATGTTTTCTTCTAGATGTCTTTCATGTGTTTTGGTCCAATATACCACAAATGAGGACTTTTTCATCTATTGGCAGCTTGTTGAGAAAGCTTCAATTTTGCAGAGTATGCCCCTTTTGAAACAATTTTACAGCTTTGCTCGGATACTATAAACGCAAATAACTTATAGTGGAAGAAAGAAGTATTTGATTCCTTGCTGGTTTTGTAGGTTTCCCACTTGATCTGCTTCTTCTTCAGCCATTACTTGGCTGCCTTGCTTATATGTTTTGGGTCAATATCCTGTTGGAAGACCCGTTTTAAGCCTCCTGGTGGAGGGAAGGGGGTTCTTATTAAGGATTTGATGGTATATGGCTCCGCCCATCCTCCCATCTACAGAGCAGTAAAGTAACCCTTGCAGAAAAATACCTCAAAGCATGATGTTTCCACCTCCGTGCTTGACAGTGGGGATGGTGTTCTTGGAATCATAGGCAGCATTTCTCTTCCTCCAAACACAACAGGGTGGAGTTGATGTCAAAAAGCTCCTTGTTGGTCTAATCTAACCACAGCTCCTCCTCCCAATCACTCTGAATCATGAAGGTGTTCATTGGTAAGCAGGCAGGTCTGCACATGTGCCTTCTTCAGCAGGAGGACTTTGCAGGCTCTGGAAGATGTTAAACCATTGCAGAGTAAAGTATCCCCAATGGTTTTCTTGGTGACTGTGGTTCCAGCTGCTTTCAGATCATCAACTAACTCCTGCCGTGTTGTTTTCATTTCTCTCTGTTCTCATGATCATGGAAACCCCACCAGGTCAGATCTGGTTTGGAGCCTAAAGGGGGATTGATTGAAACTTCCAGCTTCTTGCTGATGGTTTTGTCGTCCATTCTAGGTCTTGTACAGGTCTACTTCTCCCTTAAATCCACTGAAAGAACTTTAGTCTTTACCATGTTGGAGAGTTTGGACTCTTGACTGATGGACTGATTCTGTGGACAGGTGTCTTCAGTTCAGGTGTCAGGTTGATTAGGAGAGTCTAGCTGGTCTGTGTGGACCAGAACTCTAAATGGTTACTAGAGGATTAAATACTTATTCCCCTCAATGAAAGGCAAATGAAAGTATATAAATTCTTTGGTCAAGCTTTTGATTGGCTTAGGAATTTTCTATCTGTCACTGTTCAAATGAACCTACCATTAGGATTGATTTCTTTTTAGGTGGGCAAACCCACAAAATCGCCAAGGGATCAAATACTTATTTTCTCCACTTTATATCTAAAAGGAAGATTATGAGCAAATAGTTACCACAGCTGTTGAAAATATTTTTGCATAAGAGCAACATATGTTTATTTTGTTTAAGAAGTCTTCTCAAATAAGAAAACAAATATGTAGAAATATTGGAAACATAATATACCTTTGCACTGTTTGTCAGTGCTCTTAAAGAAAGCACAACAGCAACTTTCTTTAGTAATTGGCTCTAGAAAATTATGGAATAGAATATGTTTGCACATCCACTGAAGATTGCTGACAATAGCAACCGAGTGTTGTGAAAGAGCCGGACAGCTATATGCACTGCACAATTCCTTAATCTTCTTGCATCATTTAAAACACACAGGTGGTTAGGTTTGAGCTTGATGCAGTGCATCTTATGGAGGGGACAGCTCTTGGAAACTCAGAAAAAAAGGAATTTCAGATTGAATATCATACTTCGTGAAGAAACAAGGATAACTTTGTTTAGAAAATGAGGCAAACGATGATCATTCTGTGGCTTTCTTCTGTGAAAAAGAGTTTTTGTGGTTGTCTTTGAATGTAAACGCTGATACAGTTCAAAATGTCAGATAAATGTTGGTAAATTAGAGATTCACCTGAGAAATTCAGCATCTCATCAACCAGATATGCCTTTGTGGTGACAAACGCTTCCAGGGCTTAGTCTAGACATTAATGGGTAACCAAAAACTGACCAGTTCTCACTGACCACAGCCGCAAGACGGTCAAGTCAACAGCGGGTCGCTGTGGTTGTCAGGGGCCATTTAGGCACATTAGACATGGTCCAGCTACCATAACCTGCTAACCACTTCTTACAGTGGGAGCCTGCTGGAGGCAAAGGAAGAAAAACATTAGAGGTTAGTTCGTTATGAAGAAGGCCTGGACAGGATCTCTGAGGGAGGTAGGAGAAGTCTGGACTCAGGCCAGTGATGGAGCAGGGACGGTGAGGAGGGGCAGGACTGTTTAGAGGTGGGTGGCCAGTATGCTCGCAGATTGGAGGGGCTGGTCCTGCTGATTTATGTTTGTGGTTTTACTGAATGACTTCAGAAACCAGACAGACAGTCATCCTGCCTCCAACGGTGCATTGTAACCAATGTGTTTCTCTACTTCGGTGCATGAGGTACACATTAATGTCATATTTCTGATTCAGAGACAACAAATATCGTTTCTACATGAGACAAAAAAATGTTAATGCTCTACTTTTTTGTTTATGAATGTATGTGAAGCAAATAATGAAACTCTTTTTGACAAACTTCGCATTTAATGGATTCAATGTGTCATGTATTGTATCTATAAGAACAAATATTTTTTTTATTTGATTTGTTTTGACATGTTTTATTTGAAGCAATCAAAGCAAGAATAATGCACAAAGCAATACAATCAGCAGTTTTACGTCCATTCAAAGAAGTATCAAACTTAGGATAATTAGACATTAAATCAAAGATTGCTTAAAAGGGAGTGGAAGGAAGCGAACTTGTATAATCCCACCCCTGATTTACCGTGACCATTTTCCTTCCATGATTTATCATTATCCGGTTCATAACTTTTTATCAGATATCTATGCCTTACCAACACAGTTTCAGGTCATTAAAAATATGCCTGTTTATGATTAAGAGTAGTTATAATGGCACCATCTCCATGTGTATGTGGATGTATATACATGGCTATGCATCCTCTTTTACTTTTCCAATGAAGTCACGATTAATCAGAAAACTAACATCTACTGCCACATATTGGCCACTTTTCTTCTTTGCCTCACAGGAATCTATCCATATTAGTCTAAATTAATTTTAAATGAGATGAAAGACATTTTTTAAATTACAATAATAAAAAAAACATAAAATGTTAAATAATAACATAAAAAATAAATCTAGACAATATATATTGTTATTCATTTTTAAGGGTATTTTTAGTGTTAATTATTATCTCTCTGCTGTTTTGAATAGACAAGGTAATTTTCCCTTTGTGGGATCAATAACGTTTAATTCTTTCTATTTGATATATTAAAAGCTTTTTCCTAATGTTAAAGTAAAATCCCTGAAGACTAAGGCACACCTATGTTGTCTAATCAGCATCTTGGCACACCTGTGAAGAGGGATGGATTATCTCAGAAAAAAGAGAAAGGAGATTGTGCTAGCGTGTGTCACAACCAAATAGAACTTTAACAAAATAATAAAATCAAACCTAAAAAGTTAGATTTTATTTGTTGTGGTTAAGCAAGTTTGGTTAATAAACCTGGGTAATTATTTTTACTTTTGTGGGATTCTGAAACAGCTGAAGTCATTTGGAGATTGTGTAGCAGCAAAACAAGTGGATAAGGGCACAGTCATTGCACAACCAGCTGGTGCTAAAGGCACTAAGTGAACTTTTCATGAGGGAACATAACAAACTACTTTTTAAAGAAATATGTTTGGTCAGGTTTGACTTGTTTCAACAGACCAGCAGGTACAGAGTTCCAGGCTCTGCTATTTGGTGGCTGCGTAGTAGAGGGCTGCATTGGGATTGGGTCCCGCCGGGTCCCGCGGGACCCAACCCAAATCGTGCGGGATTGGGCGGTTTGAATTGTAATGCGGGCGGGAGCGGGCGGCAAAAAAAAACTCTGCGGGATCAGTGCTGCCATGAATATCTCATGAATATATATTAGCGGACTATGTTAGGCTGTGCGGCTGTTGGAGTCTTATGTACTGAATCTCCGTGAACGCACCAGGTAGAGACGCCCAATCGCCTCTGTCATCTAACCTGTTGTTGGGGGTGCGCCCCGCCCCGCCTCTTAGAAATTGTGCTCTTTAAAGCCTGATACTGCGGTCAGGTATGGGCGGAGCTACCAGCTGAAGTTCTGGTCTGATCGCTGCATGGAGCAATGTGTTTGTCAATGCATGGTAGACCCAAAGAATGTGGAGCGATCAGGTTTATTATTGTGAAGAGTTCTGCTTGGTAATCATGTTTCCATGTCTGAGTTCATGAGATCATCCCAGAGAAAGTCTCTGCTTCAACTCCTGCAGTGAAAGCTGCGTCTGAATCTGACGCCGTGTTTGCATCTCTGACAGAGTTTGAAGCCAAAGCCCCTCCTCCACCTCTCTACCTGCTTTTCCTCTCTACCTGTTCACCTGTTCACATCCTTTGCAGCTGAGTTGCTTTTTCCCCGCGCTCCCAGAGTATTCTACATAGAGAGCGCAAAATGCGGTCATAGCATAACACGTTAGTGGGGACGCTCTAGCGCAGCAGAAGGATGAAAGAGCTGTCAATCTATCTGGCAACACTGCGCGGGATAAGGAGCAGGTTACCTGGCAGGGACATGATGTCAATGGATAAAGCAGAAAAGAACCTCAAACGAGGTTCATCGTGAGACACGCATGGTGTTCAGATCCGCGTGCTGAAGGCCAACTGAGGCGCAAAACAGCAAAAACGGGAAAAGGCTGAAGCTAAAAAAAAAGTATTTTTCCGTCAGGAAAAAATTAATTAATAGATTTTCAGCTCTGTTGAACCATTAATGTTTTTCTTTCTCCATAAATTCAAATGACTTTGACCTGCATCTTTACCAGCTGGTTCAGCGCGCTTCAGGCCGTCTGTCTGCGCGCGCACACACGCACAATTTTAACCGAACAGGATTTGTGAAAATATATTTAATATTTAAGTTGCACATTACACAAAGAGGAATGCATGAAAAGATGAGGCTGGGGGAGGGACATGAATCTCTTTAATAATATCAATACAAATACGTGTTTTTTTCCTGCGGGACGTGAGACGATACAAAATCAATGCATCTCTATTACTGTGCGGGACTAAATTCTATGAGTTTTGCGGGTGCGGGCGGGAGTGGACATACATATTGCGGGAGCGGGCGGGAGTGTAATGCATACGTTGCGGGAGCGGGCGGGATTGGTCAGAGATTCGGCGGGTGCGGGCGGGAGCGGGATGAAGCAGATAGTCCCGCGCAGGGCTCTACTGCGTAGCATAACTCTGACGTTAGAAGGACTTGGATAGCTGCAAGCCTTGAATGAATGAGAATATGACAAAAAATTGCATTAGAAATATCACACACAGTCACAAACCCAATCAGTAACTCTCTAGTAATTTCTAATCTTTTAAAAAAGAGGCAAAACAAAACAACTAAATTAATTTTGAGGACCCAAACTGTCCCTCTCAGCTGCAGCCACCAAAATTCCTGCCTGCATGCTTTTTGTGTTGAAGTTACAGTTTTATCAACAGTGAAAGGATAAAAAAGGATTAAAAAAACTCTGACACACGACCTAAATGTAGTTAAATATGAATGGTTCCAACTGGAACTCAGGCGGTGATGAAGTTAAAGCGGGAGATCTGTTACTGCCAGCCAACGGTGAGTCAACGGCAGCTTTTCAAAGAACCACTAAACTTGATCCTGATGTGTCACTCATGATCTGGGTAACATGCATGCATGGTATCCCTTCTCATTTTGTTGAATAGAGAAGATAGTGTGGACCTGAGTCACGTATTATGCTTCCCAAAGTATCTAAATCCCCACCTCACACTGCAGTCCAGCTCTGGTGCGGTCGCTGGAGTCTCTGTGTAACTTGAAAAGTGTGAGAAGCACTCACATGGCATCCAGTCCAGTTTGGCCTCAACGGTGCTCCAAAACATTACTGGTGCAACAAAAATGGTGACCAATATCAGAGCAATCAAGCCATACAGTTTTGATTTCAGATTCCATCTCAGACGAGAAAAAGCAAAGACGTACATGGATCTTTTTGTCTGCATCAGAATGGAGCCGAGCAGGGAGCTAATGACCCAGCGCATTTTCAACATAACAAATAAGCTCTTTTCCAAGTGGCATTTGTTTCGTCTGCCCCTTATTCACAATGATTTGAATAAAGAAATAATCAGAAATGCAATTTTGAGCTTAATTTTCTATATATCTCTCCTTTATCAGAAAAATGCCACAAGAACATGCTATAACACTAAAAAAAAAACACAATTTTAATTGGAGTGGGTCTTTACATTCCATGCAATGGTGCACGTTGACATTTTGACATCTATTGCTGTGGCTTTGTTTTTATTGATTGAAAGAACAGTCCTTTGCATCCCATAAAAATAACAATTCAAAAAAGGAAAGCTGAAAAAAATACACCACCATAGCACTATAAATGACCTAAACTATATTGCTTTGTTTACTGGAACAATTGTATTTATGCTAAAGTACTTTAATATTAACTATTACATGAACTACATCCATCAATTTATCTCAAATTCCTGTTTTGTTTAGGGATGCTGAGGTCTATTCCAGCTACTCAGGTCGAAAGTAACCCTGGACAGTTTGACAGTTCATCACAGGGCCACACACTGACAGACTCACACATAACAATGAATTGTGTCCTTCCAAATCTTTGAACGTTCAGCTGAACAGTGAGTTATTACTGCTCGGGGGCAGTCTGGTTCTCCTCCTGTGTTTTTCTTTTCTGTTCTGGAAATAGCTAACGTGATCAATTTTTAAGCAAAGCTAAATGCTAAGACAACAAAGACTGTCCAGTAAATTTATTGTCAGTTATTTCCACCTTTACCTCCTGCTTCTCCTACTGGCTCAAAAGGGATTTTCCCCCAAAGCGCAGTTTCATTTCAGAAAGTTCTGACTGTGCGTCAACGCATCTGAGCTGTTGGATCAACTTAATCCTTTATTTTACCCTCCCACAAAGGTAAATTTGAAAGTGACATCAGTTGTTTATTTTATCAAATGAATGTGCTGCAGGCGTTTCCTAAAGTATACTGGAGTGTTCAGCATCAAACGATTGCTGGCAATGTGAGCAGTGGTTCCCAAATAAAGAGCAAACATAAATGTTATTCATGGTGGAAAGTTAGCAGAGGTTTGCAGAGCTTTGTAAGCCATCCTGAGGCAACAAAAGAAAAGACAAGCAAAATCTCCTCAGCCCAAAAAAAGAAAAGAAAAAAAAAACAGGTCGGGAGCTAACTCGGATATTGGATGCAACACTGATCCAATGCAACAAGGAGTGAGCCATCTTTATAACCCTTAATATTAACTTTATACCTAAAGTTGTGTCAGTGAGCCACTAAAACCACTTTGAAGTGCAGGTCCTCAGTCATGCAGTCCAGCTAAGTGTTAGTCACAAGCCAAACAAAGGACCCAGGTTTCTGTTGGTTTGTATGTCAAGGTGCCTTCTTTGTTCTTGAATAAAAGTAAGGCATGTCCCTGTCAACGCTAGTTAGTGATCAAATGCAAGGCCTGCGGTGTCACAACTACACACAAACCCGTCCTGTTGGATACCCAGCCATAGGATGACTTCCCTTCTCTCACATGGTCTTTTAACACAATGGATCTGTGATCAGACTGCACTTATGAAGTCACCTAACCCTGATAAGTCAGGCAAAGGTGTGTGAATGCGAGTGTAATGTGAGGATCCAGTGCGGAAGTCGCACTGTCAGACCCGCTCAGAGCTTCCAGTGATGGCTGGCTGTAATTAAAGCTGTGCTTCTGGTAATTGCCAACAGTCAAAACTTAATTTCAGGGGTTTTGCTGAGGAAAAATCTGTATATGCTCCACAAGCCTCCCCTTGTAACCTATAATTTTGAATGCCTAAAAGAAACGCAATACAAAAAAGTACTAAATGTTCCCTTATTTAGATGAGCCACCAGTTTACTTTTTGAAGAAACACAACTGCAAGTCACAGGTTACAAGTATGTGGAGCTACATTCTTTGTTTCTCTTTATTTACCAGCAACTGCACTCGTGTTAGCAGAAAAACCTGCATTTGTGGAAATATTGGGAAGAATGACACACAACCCCAAACACTATTGTGTCAACAGCAACATGCTCACTTTCAATTATAATGACTTTAATTCTTTGTTTTTGTTGATTTAACTTTGAGTGCAACAATTTTCATGCAGCCCATAATGACTCAATGGCAACAGGCATTACTTAAAGTCATTTAATGGTGGATGGCTTAGATGAGCTCTCTACTAAAATATTTACAGGATTCCCAGCTTTCAGAAGTCACAAGCTCTGTCTCCGTCAAAAAGAGGATTTGGTGGAGGGCTCTGACGACAGCTGCCAGGAGAAAACAAATAGGCCAAATGAAGAAAGCTGTAGCCTCTTTTAATTGTGATCCAAACTTTAAAATGATCTGCAACTTTCAATCTCAAGATTTGTTTGAGTGCAAAGATCTTTCCCTCTGAATTCCCTGCTTCAGTGATTGATTTCTCTGCAATTTTCCTTTGTTATTTTATTGTTTGCATAAAATTTATTGTAAGCATCCACCCGCTACATCCTCTCTAAAAGCAGCTGGATAAAATACACTTGAAATGTTGCCAAGTGTTCCCTTTTTCCCCCTCTCAAAGTCTCTCTTTTATCTTTCTCTATTAACCACTCCTGAAGCACAGACAATGATCTCCTGTAAACCCAGCTGGTTGAAAAACAAAAAAGGCCACAGAGCAGCAATTGGACATGCCAGGAAACAGGAGGGCTGCCACTTCCACTCTGGGTTCATCAATTGGGAAGAGTTGCATGTAAGTAGGCCTGCATCCCCCTCTGCTGGTGGCTCTGTAGCACCATTGCAGTTTCACTTTTCTTGCTCACCCTCAGGGATTTCAAACAATAACCACGCCAAGAAGTTTCAAAATAGCTAAACAGTATCATTCATTCATCTTCTAATTCGTTTTTTTTCCCTTTCGGGGTCACCGGGCTCCCGGAGCCTAACCCGGCCCCACCCTGGACAGGTTGCCAGTCTGTCGCAGGGCGCTAAACAGTATCAATACCTCAATCCATACTCACAGACTAGTAATTGATACCCGCTGAGCATGTGTTCCTTTCAGATTCTGTCTGATTTTATTTGCATGATTTTTCCTGTTAATGCACGAGTCAGAGAATAGATAGATAGATAGATAGATAGATAGATAGATAGATAGATAGATAGATAGATAGATAGATAGATAGATAGATAGATAGATAGATAGATAGATAGATAGATAGATAGATAGATAGATAGATAGATAGATAGATAGATAGATAGATAGATAGATAGATAGATAGATAGATAGATAGATAGATAGATAGATAGATAGATAGATAGATAATCTTTGACATGAAGAACTAATCGCTTTATTTTGATAAACATGTCATGATAAACATGTCAGTAGTTCCCTGATGATTTGATGTAAGCTACAGTTGAGAGGTTCAAGACACAAAAACAAATTTACAGTAAAGGTCTTGTTTTGTCAAAACAGGCCGTATTGTGTTAAAATAAAAGGTTTCTGTGCAGCACTGAAACCTTATATTTTATTACAACATGACCTATTCATTGTGTAACTAACAAAGGATTTTGAGGGGCATGTGCTCTGAACTTGCTTGACCTAATTACAATCCCAAATGCAGTCCCACTTTCTAAAATAGGAGTGTTGCAGAAGCTGGTATTTCTTCATTCACACTGTGTAACTCTGATTTCTATAGATCATTTTGATGTTTTTGGAGGCTGCTGAATATTTTCTGGGAACGTGAATCCCCTAATTGTGCACAAGAAAGTAATAAGTGGATTTTATTAAGCTAAGCTGTATTCTGATGTATTTGCAAAATTGTCACTAAAATTGATTTTCCACAAGTATCAAACTTTCCAAAATGTTTTGGTGATACGATGAGGAAAATAGCATTTCCCTACATAAATATCAAGGTAAGTTTTTATTTTGCATCTTATTTATAAATCATTTTATGTTTCATTTTTTGTGTGTGATGGTCAGGGAGGTTGTGAGCATTGTGTTTTAAAACATTCCTCATTGGCCAGGCTTATTACCAGGCAATCAAATTAACGTATTGCTCCCCCTACATCACCTACTGCAAGGAAGTTTGGAGGAATAATTACAATTTTCATTACATCCATTATACATATTTCTCTGCAGAGGGAAGATTGTAACATAAACCCGGGCTAGACAAGCCCATTTCCCCTGCTTTGATTCATACTATATTGTATAAATATTGTTATCCTAAAAATGTAGATTTGCTATTATTGTTTTTATTAACTTATATTTCCTTAAAATCATTCCTTAAATAGGTTGTGAAGATCTGTAGTAACTTTTAATTAAATGTGGCATTTGGACAAGGAGGTGCTCCATCCCCACTGCTGTTCGTCATGGGTCTGAACCAACCCCTACAACAGATACAAGGCAAGACTGCTTATAGACACTAATTAAGGAATGGAGTACTTTGCTATTTAACAAATGGTAACCAGCTGCCAGGATAGCAGCCACATGTAAATATTTTCAAAGCATATGGCAGGTTTTCAGAAGTCAGCCTGATTAAACGATAAGGATCTGGTCTGTCAACGGCTATAACTTGCCAGTAATCAAGTGGGATCATAAAATGACCAAAAAAAAGACTAAAACCACTAATGTTAAAACTAGTGAGTCTCATGTGGTGCATTAAGGTTTTAACAATAAAAAATCTGAGGTCCACCCTCCACAAAGAAACATGAAAAACCCATCACAAAAAATCCAGTTGGGCTGGCCTGGTAGCACTCTACATCTCACACAGCAGTAAATTGGAAGAGAGCAAGAGGAAAATGGAAAAACCTGTGCATTGATGCCCCAAATACAGAGGTGTTATTTGCAGCAGAGCATCTTCACCAAGAGGCTGTCAGCAGGCAAGTAGTAGTTGGAAGTCCCAAAAGGTCCCCCCCTAAGGATGGTGGGAAATAAAATGACATGGTGCTAGCCAACTGACTGAACATTAGCTGTGTTTCCATTGATTATGGAATGGCGCAAATTGGATTTGCGATAATAAATCTGCCTCATGGAAACACGACAAAAAAAACCTCACATTTATCGAAAATAGTTTTTGTGCTTGGAGGAGGTGGTTTCTAAGGAATTTCGAAATTAACATATTATGCAAAACTGCAACAGAAACAATTTTCCAATTCTGTGAGTCCGATAACGACGGCAATACGCTTCTAGGTGGAAACTGGCTGCTGTGGGCGCTGCACAGCGAGAGCCACAAAAGGTCCTACAGCATCACACAGCTCATCAAAAGTTGAGCGTATCATGCAGAATTATTGGATCCATAGCTCCACTATTAAATCATCAAACACTATTTCCCAAAATGGTTTAATCCGTACTGACTTCCAAGGAAGGAGTAAGTAAGTAAAGTAAGGAGGTTGCCGCTTAATGGCAGAAATTAAAATGCCTCTACTGTAAATCCAAGTATTGTTCACATCCGTTGCCATGTTTTTGGATGACTTACTTGCGGATCAGCTGTGGCTTCTCCTTGCTGCTCCGCCCACTCACCTGTGCTTCCTGCTGGAGTTAACAGCTGCACCTTGTTAGGTGATTAAGTTACCTTGATTGATGTCTCTGTGTTGGGGCATCTTGCGTGCTGTTTTGCTATCATTTCGTTTGGCAGACATAACTCCTTGCTTTTTTGATTTACTGACCTCTCCCTTGTTTTTACCCTCTTGTGAGGTGATCCTTTGTTACTGTCATTAAACAGTCTTCAACTTACCCTTTTGCATCCAAGTCTTACTCTGCATCTGAGTTCTTCAATTCTAAACCGTAACATTACGCTCCAACCAACTTTTCAGACGCTGCAGAATTTGCTCAGGCTTGTGAAGTTCCATTGCCCCGTTTCACCCGATGGTGGGATTGCCTTACCTGCCCAGGACTTGAATGGCTACATGTCGGGACAGTTGAAGCTCCGTGGCGCCTGACACGTCTGGAGCAGCCTTTACCTTCACCCCGACTAACGAGACTTGGTCCTCCTGAATAGATTGATAGCATGGCTGAGGATTTCCAGTTGTTTCTTGCTTTGTGTCAGCTCCAGTGAGTTTCCATCAGAGAGTAGCAAAGTGGCCTATGCCCTACGTTTTTTGATGGGCAGAACAAAACGCTGGGGTCTGGCTGAGTGGGATCGGGCGATGCCTCATTGCAGTTCCTTCAGTGCTTTTGCCACTCAGCTTTTGACGATTTTTAACCCATCTACGCCTCACTGAGAAGCTACTTCTCAACTCCTTCGGCTGTCCCAGAGGTCCAGCACTGTTTCGGATTATGCAGTAGAGTTCCGCACACTTGCTGTCAGCACTCGTAGGCTTAACGAGGCACTTGTGGATGTGTTCCACAAGGGACTTTTCTAGCCACTTGAAAAAAAAAGAGCTAGCAGCGAGGGAGGTTCCTGCAGATATGGATTACCACTCGGATAGACCGACGCATGAGGCAGAGGACCCAGGAACAATCTGTTCCTGGCTTTAGGACACGTCACTAACGTCAGCAGTCGACGCCATCTGACCCTACCCATTGTCGACCCGATGACCGACCCCATCCTCTGAGCCTCCTCCAGAACCCATGCAGGTGGGCTTAGAGCACCGTCAACCTTGAAGGTCCATGTCAGCAAGTTGAAGCCAGTGAGGGAGAGCCCTCCTCAGACAGCTGACATGGAAGCACCCCCACCACATTACGCAGACGGTGTGCCTGTCTATGCCATCAACCAGCTTCTTGCCTCCTGACGAATGGGGCAGGGCAAACAATACCTTTTTGACTGGGTGTGTTACGGACCAGAACACCGTCAGCGGGTGCCTGAGAGGCATAAGTTGGACAAGGACATAATTGGACAGTTTCATAAGGACAATCCTAACCAGCCTTGCTGTCCGTCTGGTAGCTGGACGACACGTTCTGCTTGTTGTGTTTTTGGTTTTTACTTTTTGATCTTGTGAAGGATCTGTTGTGGCTTCGATGTGCTGCTCCGCTCACTCACCTGTGCTTCCTGCTGGAGTCCACAGCTGGATCTTGTTAGTTGATTAAGTTGTCTGCCCATTTAAGTCACCTTGATTTATGTCTCTCTGTTGGAGCGTTTTGTTGTTTGGTTGTTGTTTCATTTTGCAGACGCGACTCCTTGGGGTTTTTTTAACCTTCAGAGCCTTAATGGCCAAACGGAAGAACAGATTTATTTGTTTCTGTGATTAAAACCACAGTGGTTTATACTTCTGAAAAACTATTTCAAAAAGCTCTCAGTTATGGGTGAGAGAAAGGGGCGGTGGGGTTGCTCCACGTCAACGCAACTCAGAGGAGAATTTTTAATGAACTACTGCTGCTCTGCAGAAACTATGTTCTACAAAACTACACAGCTGTATTGATTTTTGTCTTAAAACGGCATATACATATTTAAAAGACCACTGGGAACGCTTTGAAATATCTCAAAAGATGTTTGGAGTCGAGCTTTAAAGAGGGTTGTTAATGATTGGGAACATGCGTTATATAAGATAGCGTAAAAGCACTCAGAGGTACTTTGGGTTTTTTGTAACCCCTTTGAAATGATTGCGTTTTAAAAAAGGACATAAATGCACACAATTAAAAAAACCTTTTTATAAATTATTTTTTTCATTTTCACAAACATATCAGAGAAAAGCAGCTCAAATTTAAGTAAGTAAGGATTTTTGTAATAAAGTAGCAGAGGATATGTGCTTTTTTTTTGTACTTCTTTAACTATCAAAAAATGACACATTGTATAAATCTATTTCCAAAGGACAGTTGCTGAAGAAATGAGTTTTATCCCTCCACATAATTTAATTTCTTTGTTTTCTTTCTTATTGATTCCTTTATTATCTGTGCAGTTTTTATACAGTCTGGAACCATGGAAGCAGAAACCCACAGTAGGTTTCCCAAGTACCACTGAGAGCAATGGCTGGGAAGGAAGAGCCAATCTTATTGCAGAGTTATATAAGCTGGAGTGCCTAAAAGGTTTGATTGAAAGGCTCATTTTTCATGTACTTTATTTCTGTTTACATAAAGCTTTAATTGTTTTCTTTTAAGTCAAATTCAGCATATCTTGATGTGTGAATAGCTGAGATTATGTAGATTCATGGTGGAAAAGCTCTTTGCACATGATGTTTTGTTTGTTTCACTGTTTTCAGGTCTGAAGAAACATTAAAGGAAAAAAATATATGTTTTTTAAAGCTAAACAATCAATCTTGTGGAAAGCAGAACTTGACAGTAGGGCCTAACATTTCCTTGAAAAAACCAATATCTGTCAAGCTGTTTACAGAATGTTCAGCAGCAGCACAGAGCACCAAGGTCTGTCGTGAACTCAGTGACACCGCAGCCTGCAGTAACAAGGTTCCCGCCACTAGATGGCAGTATCCTCCCACGAAACTTCCCAGTGAGCGTGAGCAGGGTCACCAAGGGAAGAGTATAAAAATACTCTCAGGTTACATGTCGGATCATCAAAGTTAAACTTTCAAAAAACAAGCAGAACGGAGGACAAGCACCGTAAAGTGTTCCAGTCCAGGGGCCACCAGAGTGTGACAGAGCGGACTCCCTGGTGCCAGATGGACCCGGAGCTCTGAAGACAGATGTTTGAAGTTCCTGATCTGATAAGCTGAACAGAACCAAACACCCAATTCAATTTAAGTGCGCAGAGGTGATGGTGGTGACAAAGGCTGTATGGGAGTGGGGGCACAGGGAGGAGGGGACATGGTTCGCTGTGCGTAAAGACGAGAACATGACGCACAGAAAAGACAAAACAGGGAAAGGTGTTGGTAACAGGGACTGACAGAGAAAGTAAGAGTAGGGGGAAACTGGAGCAGAAGACAAAAACGAAAGAAAGAACTCCGATCGGGGTCAGGAGAGTTTTTTTTTATCCTCATGCGCACTCAGTCAGAGGGGTCACTGAGTGCGGTTGTTCTCTAGGTCTGTCTGTCTGTCTGTCTGTCAAAACAGCTCGTCTACCACAACAGCTATTCATCTCCACCCCACTTCTGCAGACACATTCTAACACATGTGCAAATACAAAACGCAGAAGAAGCTGCAAAAGCTTCTCTTTTCCCCGGAGCCTCGATCAACCAGCAGCAGCATCAACAGCGCCTTTAAAGACCTGCGTCACTGCACCTCCATCACCCACTCTGTTTGACTCATAAACATGCAGAGACAAGTAAAGGGCAGGTCTGCGCAACTTCTTCCACAGAGAAGCAAGAAATTCTACCTTACCAGGTACAGGAGGAAGGTGTGCAGGCCGGTGCCGAGACCCACGGAGGAGAGGATGCCCAGGCCAGCCCAATACGCGCACCATAGTGTCTTCTTCTCCGCGTAGCGCACATACTGCAGAGGCCAGAGAGAGGGACGGTCAACCACATGGCAGAGACACATGCACGAAGCGTGAGGGAAGCAGGAGGGGGGGGGCACAGAGGGAGGGAGGGACAGAGAGAGTGAGAGAAGGTACAAGAGTGAAAGCGTGCAGAACGCAGGGCACTTGAAAGGGTGAAAGAGGGCAAGCGCGCGCTAGAGGAAGAGAGAAAGAGAAACCTTCTGCGTCGGAGCTTGTTGTTGTTGAGGTTAGGGGATCTAGCCGAAGGGTAGGAGTGTTCAGTTCTTCGAGAAGAAAAGCACTATTATTCTTTTTCTGGTGGCAACCAGCTCTTACACAACTCGCAAAGCTTAGGGGAGCCAAGACCCATCCATCTCCCTCCGCTGCTGCGCCACTATCCCTCCATCACTCCATTTACACCTCCTCCCCAGAGCCAGGGCAGGTTGTTTTCTGGAGGAATCATTGAGTGTACAGATTACGGGAACAGGGGAGGGGTCTCTGGAAGGGGGGGGGGGGGTCTCTTTCCGAAAAAAAATCAATTTCCCAGGAAACCCAGCAAAACAAAAACAGTTCGCCCTGCCTGAGTGTTGCCAGGGTGCTGGGAAGTGTGGGGCCAGCCACGAGCAATTGTTACGCATTTACTGAGAAGTGATTACACAACTCTAGCCTCCCTATATAACACAGGGAAAACAGTTTCCTGGCAGCAGAGTTCAAAACACAACAGATAAAACACTAACAAAGAGGAAGCAGGATTAATTCTTACAATTGGTCAGGAAACACAAAAAAGATAACAAATGATAACAAAAGAAGCTGCAAAGATAGATCATTAATTAAGCTCATGTGATGTGGGCACACACATGCAGGCATGTTTGTAGGCCTCTGTCATAACCACTTTACATAGCAATGAAATTTAAGCCACTTTGCTTGATCTCAGGACCTAAGTAGACTTAGTTGAGGGTTTTGAAGCAATTAAATCTAATGGAATAAGCAAGAACAGGGATCATCCCCCAAACCACAACCGCACCATAAAACCCATGACATTCAGTGTTCCGAAATACAAACTGAAACTTAAGAACCCCCCACCCCCCACCCCAAAGTCCTAAATTTTGAGCAATTTGCTGGCTCATCTGGATTGAGTTGACATGCAGGTCTGTCACCTTTTGGTGGACTCCTTCAATACGGTAGGCAATAGAGAGGAGGACGAGGAGGATCAGCAAGCCAAGCGCTGTCTGTCGGTGCTGCCAGAGCCTAAAGGAAAGGAGAATCAGAATGTGAAGGGCAGCGTAAAAAAAATGCAAGGGAAGGAGTGGTGTGGGAGAAGAAAAGATTCCTCTGAGAGAAAAAAAAGTAGAGTATTGTGACAGGAAAATTAGTAAGTCAAAGAAAAGGATTTCAATTTTCAGAAAACAGGGAGAAAGAAAGACATCTCCAGAGAAGTGGTCCCTCTTTCTAACTGCTGTTGAAGAACAGAGTGTTCCTAATGTGAGAAATAGAGGAGATACCACCACTTCCTTCAGAAGTGATAGGAAATTTATCACAGCGTTAAAGCTGATCTGATGCAGACTCTACAAGGTTCTGCTTCGCTGAGCAAAGACAATGGAAAAAAATACTTTTTTCAAACCAATTTAAGGTCATATTCTCAAACATTGCCTGAAGTTAGAAGAAGTTGGGATCCCTCTGGGCTTCAGCTGCTTGAAACTGGTTAGCAAGGTGAGTAGAGGACCTTAAAGGTTGTACAATAGAAGGAAATGTTACTTTTAGATTAGATCAGATTTAGATTAATTTCAAGCAGAAACAACAGAAAAAGAAAAACATTAATTTCCTAACAGTAAAAAGAACCAAATAAAGATATGCAGACGATACATTCAAAACAGTGTTTTCATTGCAATTGGATTGACTGACAAAAAAGTACACCTTACATAATAGATAGTGAACTTGGATTTGCTGTTTGAATAAAGAACTTTCTTTCTCTTTGAAAAGGAGTGGGCAGCAGAAATCTTTTATTTTTCCATCCCTGTCCAGTTATCGTTTTATCCCCGTAAGATAGTTGCATACAGTTTATATTATTTGAATGGAATATGCACAATATTCATACATAAACACACTGTACATAATAACAAACAGACACTTGTGTGTGTGTACATAGTATATATATATATATATATATATTTTTTTTTTCTACAAATATACAAGCTAGTATATATTGTAAAATTAAAAGTTCTTTGTATTTTTTTTAAGTGTAAATATTAGTGCAAATTTTAAACCCCATGTACCGACACACAAAAACCTTTTGTTGTGGTTCTCACATCTGGATTTTTAATTCACAACATTCCCTTAATTCTTAATTTTTTCTTGTGCAATAAACAGTTTTTGAATAGTGGAAGGGGGTTTTCTATTGCTGGCCTTATACATTCATAGGTTGTGCTGTTTGAAATTTAAAATGGTCAAACAATTTAAAAAGGTTAGACTGATTGATGATTTGATGATGACTGATTTATTTGTATGTTCAAGATAACCAACTTTATGAATGGTACCACTGTCGTGTTTTTGAAGTATAAACAGAGAATGCAGTGAATTTTTGAAATCATTACCCCAAATGTCTATACAGAAAGAAATATATCGTTCAGCTAAAGCACAATATAATAAATATTTAGAATTATATTTCAAAGTCTGATTCAAATAAAGATTTAAGTATAGTTTTAAAAAAGGTAAGTTTTGAAAAAACACAGGGAGCAGTATAACAAGGATATCTAATTTATTCGTATAGACATTATTTTATGCGATGGGAAAAAACTAATGAATAATCATACAGTATTTCAAAACAATAAAAAAAGGAAAGTTGTTCAAAGTATTTCTTGTAACAAAAAGGCTGTCTCTGTTGTAAAGAATAGATGTCAAAGTCCCACTTTGATCATCTTTTGATCTATTTTCAACGTATTCCCAGTTGTCTTTTATTTATGATTATGCTGTCTTTGGTCAAAATCAAAAAATCTGTGTCATTTACTAGGACATAGTTTCTGCAGAGGAGCAGGAATTCATTAGAAATTCACCTCTGTATTGTTGGCAGGACTAACTCCAACCCCACTTCCCTATCTATATCCTTCTGTTTACACGCTCTCCTGCTCAATTACAGCCCCTCACAACCTCAACCTTATCAGCGGTGTAACAAAAATGGTGAGCAATATTGCAGCTATCCAGTCATACAGTTTAGATCCAGATTCCAGCTCAGACGAGGAAAACAAAGACGTACATGGATCTATTTGTCTGAAAGTGGATGCATCAGAATGGAGCGGAGCAGGAGGCTTGTGGCTTGTTGTTGTAGGTCACATCTATTGGGTTTTTCCCACAAAACGTTTCTGTCTGCTCCCGACTCAAAACAATTTGAATAAAGAAATACTCAGAAATGCAATTTTCATCTTCAATTTCTTTAAAAATGACCTCCAACATCAGAAAAACGCCTCAAGAACATGTTAAAAACACCAAAAAACACAACTTTCATTGAGTGGGTCTTCATCATCATCAACATTTCAAACCTCTTTCAACAACTAGTGAACAATCCTGAAAGTGCTCGTCATCTGTGATGTACTCACGTGTATTCTGGAGCTGCAGCTAAGACAGCATGTGTTTTTTAATGTTGGGTAAAGAGCTGGTTCCCTCTGTCAGTACGCTGCTCATGGTGCTTGTGGCTCACCACATCCTCTTGTAGTTTGAGAGTAAACACGTTGTCCTGACACACTTAACCACAAGGGCCCCACTGAGAGTACACGCTGACCTTCTTCTGGGCCCTTGGTGTCAACATAGATTATCATACACGTTGAACACATATTGTGCAGCTTGTGCTATGAAGGTAAACCTTCACATAGTCTGGTTAGTTGCTTTTGCTGTATGGATGAGGTGAGAGCGTGTTATGAAGTGGGAGGAACCTATTTTAATGTTTATGTACGGCAAAGCTGAGGTCTTCTTAAGAAATGCATGAGAACAAAACGTGTGATTTCTCCTGAGTGGCGCTGGAAGCACGAGGCTGAAAAGTGAGAGTGAACGTTTATCAAGATGATAAAACAGAGACATTCAAGGTCAGCTTTTGTCTGGTGCTGCTTGTACCTTTCTGTGCTGAGGAGGATACAAAGATTAAACGAAAACACATTTTTGCGTCTGTCTTTCAGCATTTTTGCAGATGAACAATTACAAAATTTGCATCACTGTTAAACAAACTCAGCTCAGCAGCTGTCAGCTGTAGAGAACCTCAAAAATGTAAATATGTAAACTGCTTTTTCTTGTATAGGTTTACTTTTCAGAAGATTTGTCATTTGAGAGTTTTGTAATGAAACCGAATCTCTGAAGCCTTTGCCAGCCTGGCCGTGATGACAAGGAAACCAGAGGAAACATCTGCTGGAGCGTGGGTGAGTGCCATTCTGCAGAACAAAGGCAGTATTTGCTTACATCTGAACCTCATGCTCACCTCCCCATCCACCCTCTCAGGGTGACGAGCAGTTCCATGAAGAAGTAACGGAGTGTCAGAACTGGTTTCTTCCACAGCCACAGCTCCTCCCACTCCTCCCTGTCTCTCCGCTTCATCTCTTCCAGCGAAGCTACTACATCTATCCATCCACCCACACACAAACACACAGACAGAATATTCACCAAAAGACATTTTCTGAAACACTTAACCACTTATGGATAGATACAAATGCGGAAAAGTCCAGTTCTTGGGCTTATATTTCCTCTGAATTTGGTGTTCCTCAAACAGTTCAACCCTGTAAAGCTCATCATATCAGACAATTCACAGAAAATTCTAATTTTGGAATAAATATGGTTTTTCTTTAACTCTCCAAAATTTTAAAACATAATTTTTATGAGATATAGATAGTATCAAGTATCAAGTTTGACATATTGCATGATTTGCTAATTTGTTGTGTATATATATATATATGTGTATATATATATATATATATATATATATATATATATATATATATATATATATATATATGTGTAGTTTATATTGGTGTGTGTGTTCAGGAAAAAAGGACCTTTTTATTTAATCCACACGTTTTTAACATGATGAAACTGTATATTAAATAACAGGGGACAAAAGTTAGCATTTTTTCTATAAATTAAGAAGTCATTTGAATAATAATAGATATTATCACCATACATTTTTGAAAAATTAGTAAATTGAAATTACGGTAGCATGAAAAGCCCTTCTACTGCCCCTAGTGGAATGATGATGAACTACATTGCAGAAAACACGAGCCCAAATGTTTTTTTTAGGAAAGTTTAGATCATAATAATAGGATAAGGGTCTCATTATTATGTGTGTATCAAATATGATACAAATGGTTATAAAGGGCTTTGTGCAAATTGTTTAGTGGATTTTAGGGCTTATTCTTGACAAAAAATGGCCTTGATCAAATCCTCTGTAGAATCTAGCTCTGAGCTTGTGCTTATAATATGACAAATGTATTTATTCTGTGAATCACGCCGCTTTGATATTTCTAACTAACTGTAAGGCCTCGACTCATCATTGTGAACTGTACTCTCGAGTGGGATGGTCTTCTCTGTTAACCAGGAGGTTCACACACTGGTGCATTTTTATTTATAAATCTCTTCTTGGACTTTCACCTTCCTACATTTGCAGCTTGATCAAGCTGAGGACTGTGGAATCATACGGACTGTGTTCAAATGACCATCTATTGCTCGCTGTTCCATTTGCTCATACAGAACTGGGAAAAAAGGCTTTTGTCTTTTCTGCCCCTCCACATGGAACACTCTGTAAAAGAGCTGGAAATGAAAAGAACTGCATTCCTCTGAATATTTTTAAATCCAGGCTGAGATTGGAAGAGAAAGTCACTTTTAACTGAACCTGTTTTACATAAGCCCTCATTTTTATTTATTTTATGTTTTAAACGTTGACATTTTTATTGTAAATGTAATTTATTGTTTCCCCCTAGCCAGGACTCCCTTGAAAAAGAGATTCCTAATCTCAATGGGACAATTCCTGGGTAAAAAAGGTTAAATGAAAAAAAATATAAAAATGAGCAAATCTGTTAAAATCAGAGCTTTGAGGCTGATTGCTGGTGCAATTCCTTCAGTGCGTTAGCAGCAGCGATTCTTTCAGCACTGTACCCCTTTGGAGTAATCTAACTAGATCTGTCCAAAAAGTTTCAATCATTAAAATAAGTCAACAGGAAAGTGGAGGATCTCTCGCTGATGGCAGTCACTTCTTCTGCTCCTGGTTTTTATTGGTCACACAAAATGACAATAATAAGAGTAACTGCAAAAGCTGCAGATGTTTTTTTCTTGTGGATAATGTTGGCCTTGCTTGGCAGCGTCTGTCTTTTGTGTGCAGTCATCAAATCACAGAAATTCCTCTAAAACTGTTTTTGCTTTAGATACTTTAAGGAAAAGATCAGTATTTCTACAAACAGTTAAAACATCAAAACAAAAACTAAAGCATTTCAAATGTTGGGATTGATCAGGATGATGTGCTGCTCTGAATGACCTGCAGAACCTCAGAATCTTCCAGAGCAACTCCTGTTTTCCTGCCCAGCCAGTTTGAGTTTCCGTCTGGCTTTGCAGGCTGTGGTTCTTTTCTTTAGTCACAACAATTTTGGCAAATCTTTCTTTTCCCTGCTGGTGTTTGTTGCTCAGAACCTCCAGCTTTAGTGCCACAGAGACTGTTGTTCTGGAGTTTGTTTAAATTCTGGCACGGCCATAGTTCAGGGGTGTGTCTGGGAAGGGCAAAAAAATCTCTAAAATCCTCGTGCTGATCAATTTGCTATAGTGATCCATAAAGTATGCATAACAACTGAAAGGTAAGCAATCAATTTGTTGTTTTAACCTCCAAAAGAGTGAGTAAAGTTTGAATTTAAGAGGGTTCAAAGCAGGTAATCGAGATAAAAAAAAAAGAGTCAGAGCGATGCCGTCTTTGTGCCGCAGGAGGCCAAGCTTTTGTTACTGGGTAGAAATGTGAAGGGGGGCCCTGCAGACTGTAGCTGTTAGGATGCAGCTACAACTCCAAAAAATCTCTTAGAATTTTTCAAAAAAGCAGTTGTCAATTGTGACCTTTTTTTTTCCATGTGATTTTTAGAAAGGAATTTTGGGCAAAATGAATCTTTATTATGACTTTTGAGCTGCGACTGCTGTGTCAGTATTTCAGTGAATTCCTCCTTATCCACCCAACGCATGCCGTCAGTGAAAGTCCTCTCAGCACAAAGTCATAAACAGACCCTTTAACAGTTGTCTTTGAAAACACTGAGTATTTTCAGATGTCTCATGTCTCAACCAATCTTGATTTTTGTTGTTTTTGTCTTTCCTTGTTGGATTCAGTATTATTGTTTTTCTGTTTGTACCCTTCAAGTTCCTATCATCCTGGTTTTATGAATATCAACATTTATCCTTTTGAAAACTGCGCATCAGTATGTTTAGATCCAGATCCAAATTTTAGTTGAGTCCTGTTGGAGTTTTCATCACATTTAATCAGAGCTTTATCATTTTCCAGTCCAGTTTAGGTTTTTTGGTCAAAATGCTACCGTATCCTTGACAACCACCTCAATTTCTATGATCCTGTTGACTAGCAATAGCTCAAGTAAAATAGATTGTTTTATCTTTAATCAAGCAAAGGAATCAACAAGTCCGTTAAAAAAATACCACTGCTAAAACAGCCCCCCTAGAAATAAGTCTTTACATTTAAAAACGAATCTTTAAATAACCACACAAAAAAAATCTGCCAATGGGATAACACTGTAAAAAGAGGTATAGGCCAAAAATAAGAAAAGAACTCTAATCTTAAGAAAATGACTACAAAGTAGTAAAATGATCTGTCCACGCAGCAATAAATCTTTACTTAACAAGATATCTGAGAATAAGACAACACAAAGGCATTCTAAAAAGGGGGACATACGCTTTGCAAGGATTAAATGGTTTGCAGTGAAGAAAAAAGGTCCTACCAAGAATAGATATTTTTCATAAAAAATTAGTCGTGTTTTCTCAAAACATTATGTTTACTCTAAACAACTTTCTTGATAAGATTATCTTTCTTGCAACACAAAAATAAGACATTTTTTTTCTGGAGAGTAGGGTCTTTTTGTTTTTCTTTCTTAAGATCCTGTCAGTGATTGTGAAAAAGAAAAACATTGTTTGATGATGAGTCTGTAATGAATAAGCAGAAACTCTGATGTTTTCATTCATATTTAATGGATTCAGTGTGTCATGTATTTTATAAGTACAAATATATCTATTTATATTAAGAGAACTTATAATGGCATCATTTACTAGTGTAGATGGATGTACCTCTACGTTCCCTTAAATCTTTAATTTTCCAATTTGTCATGAATGATCATCCAAGGTTTTACATATCTATGTAAAGATATTCTTTTGTTTATTTATCAATTTTTTTTTCATATTTTAGGTTCTGGACACTTTAAATAAACCAATTTGATTCTAATTAAGAAAATTCAATAAATCTCCCTTCGGAGTACAAAATAAAAAATAGTGAAAATCTGCCAAGCAAAAATCTTCTAAGATTTTTTTTACGTTTCTTGTTCCACAACGATGACCAAAGCAGGAGGTCATTGCTGCTTCAAGCACTAATTTTTTTTACACTAAACTGACACACCAACTGAATATCAGCTACCTTTGATTAAAAAAACACACTGCAGTTAGCGATATCATATGTTTTTAACTAAATCAAGTAAAAAGAATGTTTTGAATGTTTCCCAAACATTGGCTGCAGCTTTAAACATGAAAATTAGTGGGGGGGGGGTTTATTATATCTATGACAATTTTTTGAGACAGACCTTTAACAGGGCATGCCATGTTTAATTTGTTTACCAGACAAACCTTTTTTTTAAATAAATCAACACTTTTTACTAATATATTTCCTATTATTTCACAGGCTGAGTTGCTTTTTCATTTTATTAAGACCCAACACACCTGAAGTGTTTCTTTGATCTCTGAATCAGGCAGATAAGACGGAAATCTTCATCCAGACGGAGAATCATTAAGCCAAATTTTCTCATCTAGTTTATGTTACATGCAGCTCAGCTGTAAATTATTGTTACCTGTCTGTTCCTGAACACCAGGGCGCCCCTGAGGAAGCTCACTCTCGGCCTTAGTCTCCGTCATTTTTTCATCCGGAGGTGATCCTGCTGAGACAGAAAGCAGCAACACGAGTCCAGATCAAACCCAGACTCCCATACAGCAAAGCTCAAGAACCCGAAACACTCCAGGCAGGTATTTTCCTGCTCCTGCATCCTTCATCTCACTGGTAACGCGATCGGGCCTGACTGATTAAGCTCTGCACTCGACTGATCTGAGCACGGCTGCTAAATGCAAGTCTGGGCAGTTTTTCTGTGCGCACTTTGTCTTGAGAGTTTATCTACCTTTAAATAAAAAGAAATCTCCCCCATGGAAGGAGCATAATAATATGTTTGTACATTAAATTGACCATAAACCCATGCTGTCATCATTTCCCAAAAATCTACCTCTTTGTTTCACTTGATGCCTTTCTGTCCTTAAAACAAGATTTAAACAAACTCTGGGTGGGTGAAAAAATTATTTAACGGTCACAGAAATTACTTGTGAAATGAAGTGGCTTCGAACCAGCAACCAGCTTTTTTTTTGTGGGTTTTAGGGGTACATTCTCTGTGACTTCAAACCTGTGTCATGTTTAAGAACAAGCAATAGACGTATGCCTTCATATGGATCAGGCTCCTTACCAATGGTTTAACTGCTGGATCATCTCATTAATAACTAATTTAAACAAAATTTAAAAAAAAAAAAAAAGAAAAAACACACAATCATCCTTAACTGAAATCCTATATATTTTAGTATTAAAATTATTTTCAAAATCCTTCCAGAATAATTACATGATAAATCTCAGTAAATCTCCTCATTTGACTCCAACATGCCCATCATATCCAAACCTGTTGATGATGCGTTCACTGACAATAGTCCAGTGCCGACAGATCAGTCTCATCTCCACTTCAAACTGGGGCTGGGCACCTCTGACAAAAACCTAGTAAATTCAGTTCAGATTCTTAAGGTCTGAAGTGATTTAGGATCAGCTCGGACTGTGATTTACAGGATATTCATTCAGAAAATCCAATAATCTTGATTGGGAAAAGGTTTCTCATAGCTACTGATTAAAATCAAACACAGATGGAACTTGGAAAAAACGGAGAAGCTGTTTTTTTTTAAAAACCATAGTTTAAAGAAATGTTTTGATGTCCCACTCCGATCATCTTTTGATCAAAGCATTCCCAGTGGTTTTTTAATTATGATTTAACACTTTTAGCCAAAATAAAAAATAAAAAACTGTTGTTTCCTAGAACTTAGTTTCTACAGAGCGGCAGGAGTTCATTAGAAATTCACCTCTGAGTTGTCGGCGGGACCAGCACATTCCCCCGCCCGTTGCTGAAAGCTCTCTGTTTCCACACTCTCCCTCTAGCTTACAGCCACTCACACCCCCACCCTAACATTACCTGTGCAACAACAACGGTGAGAAATAGGGGAGCTATTCGCACCCTTATAAAAATAAGTAAAAAGTTCTAACCCCATTGGAAAATTTTCTTTAAATGTGCCAAAAAAAAATCTGACAATGGGGTAAGAAAAATGGTCTGACCAAGAGTTTATGTTTTACGAAAAAAATTCTAGATGATTTCCTCAACCAAGAGGATTTTGTTATTGAAAAACTTTCTTCACAAGATTATTTTTTATTCAAGACAAAAAAAGTGACACTTTTTCTCAAAACAAGGGTCTTTTATTTTCCTAAGATTCAGTCTTTGCAGTGCAGCTGTACAGTTTGAGCCAGATACCAGACCTACATGGATCTAGTCGTCTAAAATCTGTCAGTGACCAAGGAGTTTGAGGCTCACCAATATGGAAGCATTTCTATTGCATAATTAAAAATAAAAGTCAATACCAGAAATGCTTTTTTCATTTTCACAATGAAATTGTGTTTGTTGACTCAAAAATAAAATGAAAAAGCAATCTGCCAAACATATTTTTCTTTTTCTTCTTCAACACCGCTTATTCTGTCACTTCATTAAAATGATAAAGAAAATGGTATTTGACATTTCCTTTCCAAAAAGTTATCTGGTAAATGTGTAACAATATTCAATTAGAAATATCTAATTTGACAATTAAACTGGATTAACAGAAATGCTTTTTCATTTTCACAATGTAACTGCATCAAATGACTTAAGCGATAAAATTAATTGAATCTATCCTTCAAAAACATCTCTTATTCTGTGACGTAATGAAAAAAAAAAGCCATTTGGCGGATTGCTTTTTCATTTTAATTTTTGAGTGAATTGATGAAAATGAAAAAGCATTTCTGGTATTGACTTTTATTTTTTAATTATGTAACAGAAATGCTTCCATACACCAAGCATATTTTCTACGTCACAGCTACAAGTTTTATCTAACAACATTAGTTTGTCTGCTCCTAACTCACAATTCTCACATTCTCAGAAATGCAGTTTCAAGCTTAAATTTCTTTAAATATGTCCTCCATCATCAGAAAAAAAAACTTGTTAAAAAGCAATTTTTATGAGACTAGGTCTTCAAATGTAAATTGATTCACTTTTTAACTAATCTGATCTTGTAATTCATTTGTGTTAATGACACATTTGTTCTTAACTCGCACACTGAAAACTGAAATAACCTGGCATTTTATCCTAGAATATTTTAACATCATTCTAATAACTGCATTTATACCAGCAATGTCTTTAAAACGAAGATGCTTTACAAAACATAATTAAAAAACAAAAAATTCTGTTCTGTTTTCAGTGTCTGCATAGGGTTCTTTAAATGCAGTTTAGTGGTTTTTGAGGCAGCAACTGACACACCAGGCACACCATTTATCTTCATCCTTCCATAACAGAAGGGCTACAAGTATTGAAAAATGTTAAAGTACCGGTAATGTTTTTTCTAATCAAAGGGCCTGGAACCATGTGAGTGTGTCGCTGCACAACCCTTTGGTTGCTCAGGAATCTTTCAGTGAGCTTTGAGACGGTGATTCTGATGCTGAGGTATGCAGCTCGCCATCTGGAGGAATTGTCAGGTCCTCATGCAAACACATGCAGACATTGAACCCAATCCCTCCATCCTGTACCCTGCGTTCGGGCCTCTGGTTCCTCTTTTAAACCTTACACAGCCTGCAGTTTCTGATTTGACTTGTCGTTTTCTTCAGTGGAGGATGATGCATCACTAAAACCTGCGAGAGTCTTGCTTAACACTTTCTGGGACTTTTCCATGAGCTTAGATTTGAGACATAATTAGGAGTACTCAGTGAGTCAACAGTGATCCTGAAGGACACACACTCCCATAATCACACAATATCAGTGAAGCTCGAGTATCAGTCATGTAATGTGGCCTCAGCTCTCTCTGGGAACTGCAAACACAAGCTTTTCAACACAAATCTCACCACACATCCACAAACGTGTTCAATATACCCTATAATTTTTCTCTGGAGAAAACAGAAATCTGTACAGGAAGAGACTTGAAACCAGAAAAAAAAATACATTCTCACATCCCGAAGCAAAAAAATAGGAAATTGGTGGAAAAACATGTGCTTGCGCTGTATCTGCAGACTGTGTGATTAATGGTAAAACAGCTGATCTGATTATTAATTAGATTCAGTTGTATTTTTCCACACAGTAAACCATTTCATAATCCCTCCGCTGCCAGGGTGACATACAGAAGCTCAGTGCTGCTCCAGCTCTGGATTGCGCAATCCCTTCTTCCAAAACAACCCAGGCCGGAGCGAGGGACAATGAGGAGTTACGCACGCGCCGGGATGAGAAACTGAATAAGCTGTAATCAGCTTTCACATTTCAAACAGAGATGACCACACAGAGACAAATGGAGGGCGCTTTTGAAAGAAAAAGGTTTAAACAAAGCAGGCCTGTCATGGAACACCGCTGTTTGTTTTGCATCGTGCAAAAAGAGTAAACTCACCGTCTGTCTGATGTTTCATCCACAAGGCGCTCTGAGCTCAACTCAAACCCTGTGTTGGAACCCCAGTGGCAATGTAGGGCAACAGTACTCTACCCATCATAACTTGGGTGCAGGGTGTGGGGATGAAGGGGGCCAGTGAGCGACAGAGCACTGACATGGGACTGCTGGGGAAAGTGGGGCTGGCCGAAAAATAAAACGACAGAAACATTCAAAGATTTCATCGTTTGCCCAGTAAAACCCCAGGAGGGGCAGTCTAATTAAAGGTCTATAAATAGGTACATCATTTTCTGGAGCACTCTTCAAACACGTTGGAGAACAACATTTGGGTAAAGGGGGTCCAGCTAACTCCCTAAATGACCACGGGGTTTGGGATTTTTCAGGTCATCACTGCAGAAGTCCTGAGCCGTGCGTCACAATGTTTGAATATTTTAGAGCACTTCTTGTTCTCCAGCAGGTCACTGTAACCTCAGGGGTGAAGGCCGAGTCTGGGAACATGTTTTTAAGTTCCTGGAGGTGAAGAAGGAAAACAAAATAAGGAACAACTTGTGGGGGCAGCAACACCGGAGACCAACATTCGAATTAAAACTATGTTCTTCTGCAATCTAAATCAGAGCTTACATGGGACGTTGTCTTGAGGTTTTGTGGAGTTTGGGAGGAAACACAATAGCAAAAAGCAGAACAGGAAAAACTTCCCAAATCTTCACCTGTAATATTGCTGACAGCATAGAATCCAGTAGCTAAAGGCCTGTTTTTAGAAAATTCTATGGTATAGAATAAATAGGACTAAAACATACCCACAAGTCTAGTCATTTCAGTCCAAATGACAGAGTTCTGAAAATCAGTTATAAACTTAAATTAGATTGAGCTGGTAAAGCCACTGCCTTTGTCATATGAGCCTGAGAATACTAACCCAATTACATGGTGACAGATGACACCTCACACTTTGATGAACAGGAACCCCTGTTTGAGCTCATCTGACTGACGTCACACAGTCTTCTCTGCTCACACTGTCATGTTGGCACATTTTTCATACACATACATTCCTTCACAACAGGTGACACTCATGAAATCTCTTCAACAAAGAATCAATCTGCTGTTACACTCACTGGCCACTTTATTAGGCACACTTGTCTAACTGCTCAATAATGCAAATTTCTAATCAGCCAATCACATGGCAGCAACTCAATAGGCAGGTAGACATGGCCCAGACAATCTGTCGTAGTTCAAACCGAGCATCAGAATGGAGAAGAAAGGTGATTGGAGTGGAACTTCGAACGTGGCCGGGTTGTTGGTGCCAGATGGGCTGGTCTGACTATTTTAAAAACTGCTGATCTACTAGGATTTTCGCCCACAACCATCTCTAGGGTTTACAGAGAATGGTGTGAAAAAGAGAAAGTATCTATTGAGCGGCAGTTCTGTGGGTGGAAATGTCTTGTTGATGCCAGAGGTCAGAGCAGAATGATCAGACTGGTTCCAGCTGATAGAAAGACAACAGGAACTCAAATAACTACTAGTTACAACCGAGGTCTGCAGAAGAACATCTCTGAAGGCACAACACATCCATCCTTGATGCAGATTGTCTACAGCACCAGAAGACCACACCAGCTGCCACTTCTGTCAGCTAAGAACAGAAAACTGAGACTTTTCATACAGACTCACCAAAACTGAACAATAGAAGATTGGAAAAGCATTGTCTGGTCTGATGAGTCTTCATTTCTGTTTGGACGGAGAATTTAAAATTTCAGGCTGATCGTGGCGGTGTAATGGAGTGGGGGATTTTTTCTTGGCACACTTTGGACCCCTTAGTATCAGTTTAGCATAGTTCCAACCCCAAAGCCTACCTGAGTTTTGTTGCTGACCATGTCCATCCCTTCATGACCACAGTGTACTGTCTTATGTCTGACTTATGTCTACTTCCTGCAGGATAAGGCACCATGTCATAAAGCTGGAATCATCTCAGACTGGTTTCTTGAACAGGACAATAATTTCACTGGACTCAAATGGCCTCCATTGTCACCAGATCTCAACCCAATAGTTCACCTTTGAGCGAAACAGGAGATTGGCATCATGCATGTCCAACCGACAAATCTGCAGCAACTGTGTGATGCTGTCATGTCAATATAAACCAAACTATTTGAGTAAGGTTTCCGGTACCTTGTTGAATCTATGCCACTAAGGATGAAGGCAGTTCTGATGGCAATATATGGTCCAACCTGGTACTAGCAAGAAAGAGTGGCTGGTGAGTGAATGTCATTTAACCCTTTTGCTATCCTATGGGGTCAAGATGGCCATTGACATGTTATCCCTACCAAGACAAAGGTGGATAAAGGTGGAAAGGATTTCATGTAATATATGGAAACCAGTGAAGATCACAAATCATTGAAGAAAAAAGTTCAGCGCACTGTCTTGTGGGGTCTAGATGACCCCACTCCCAATGTCAAAGTGCCTAGGATAGCACAAGGGCTAGAAACATCTGGGGCATAGAGTGTAGGCAGCTTGGTACATGGGGTCTGATGTGAAAAAAACATCAAACAGAAGATAAGAAAAATAGAACATAAATTAGCTGTGTAAACATCATTATTCTAAAAACTAAATCTTTAAGTTTTGGTCTCACTGTTCTTCAACAGGGGCAGCATTGGTTCACATTTACTGCTGATCGTCAAGCTGGGCCAAACTGAGGTCCTTTCAAGGTTAGCAACATGAACTGATCCTTGGAGCTTCAGACGCAGCGCTTGGTTCCTGTTTCACTGTGTGAAAGTGGCTGAGCAGGAACCCAGGGTCCTGCATGGGAGGACATTCTGCTAGATCTATTTTAGTGACTGAAGCTGACCGCACACTGTCCTGTGACGCAACCAAGTCCATCCAAGGAAGGGACGAACTTGAAACCATACCAGAAAATATTACTTAAAGAAAGTTTTCTGATTGATCAGAAAAGCTTGACCATGACTTTTATTTAACTTCTTTTAATAAATTAGGAGCAGCTCTTATTAAGCATCAAATTTAGGAACCTTACACCAAACATCTGTAACAGGCTTTAGCACTGTACAAAATGTGCACAGAATAAACTGAAGAAAAAAACATTTAACAACCAAAAGAATAAATGAATCAATAATATTTGTTTATACAGCTTTTGTTACCTGGATGTAGCACAACATTTAAAAAAAGAAATACAATAAATGCCGAACCTCTAACACCATTACCCACCAATATTGCAAAAAATCCTGATCATCCCAAAAACAGGTAACAACTAGCAATCATGACAGATATGTCTGCTTCACACAGTGACCACCTTTGGCACCAGCAACTACAACAGCCATCGCAACCCAGCAATGACCTCCCCAAATGAACCTGATGGAGAACAGGAAGAAATACAAATACCTGCTTAATTGGCAGGTGGTAAGAGGTCAGGAAAGAGACAAACAGTCTCAGAGACACTGGAACATGTGTTTAAAGCCAAAAACCATCTGTGAAGCTCTGTTTCCTTCCTAACTTGAGTTTAATCTTTTACTATCACATACACTTTCTGTGAGAGCTTTCTAGAGCCACCAAAGTCAACCCTCCCAACTTCAAGAAAAAAAATCAATAAAAAGTTGGAGCATGTAGGTACAGGCGTCAATCATGAGTTGATCCTTATCAATAATTTGTTTCACTTCAATGTGTAGTTAAAGGTTTCTAAATAATGAATGAGAATGAAGTGTGGGAATATTTGTTTAAATCAGTTGATTTATCCAATTCAAAAATCCGACCATCATTAACTCTAGTGGAACCTTTGTCACAAACTGTTTGACCCAGTGGCTGACAATAGACTATAATGACTGAAAAACAGCTTGACTAAAACTTTTTATTTTTTACTGTTGGTGCCTGTGCCATGGTAGTGCTGCATTTGTGCTCCTCTGATGTTATTTTGGCTTCCTCTTGTGGTAGCTTTGGGTACATGGATCCTGATGTCACAGAAACTGCTGGTGACCCAATGTTACAGGAGAATTGTTGCACTCAGGCACTCAGAAATGCCTTTCAAGAAATGAGAAAAGGTAGAGGGTTTCAAGAACGACATCTACGCAGCGGATGTATTGAGCGCTTTAAATGCATCCATGTAGCCCAATAAATCTAATGAATATGTATAATCAGTACCATTGATGATACTAAAGGGAATTAATACACATGTCTGCATGTGAAAAAGCTCATCATCAAATCTTAGCGTGTTTATTGGTTCAAGATGAAAATGGATCATGTGGATTAGAATAGAAGAAGACAAACAAATACAAAGCACAATGTACTTGGTCATAAATGAATTATAAGAACAAGAGTCAGGACACAAATGCAAGATCTCACCCTGTGGGGTCAAAATGATCACAAGGACAGTGAGCAAAAATCATGACAACTAAAAACTACCAACAAGGCCAAAAACTTGGGTGTATTGATAGACACAGACCTAAATTTTGATAAACACATTAAGGCAGTCACAAAATCAGCCTATTATCATCTCAAAAATATCTCAAGGATTAAAGATCTGATGTCTAAGCAGGACCTGGAGAAACTAGTGTATGCTTTCATCTTCAGTCGACTTGATTACTGTAACAGTGTGTTTACAGGACTACCAAAAAAATCCATCAGGAAACTACAGCTCATTCAGCTCATTGGAGTGGCCTAGCCAGTCTCCAGATCTCAACCTCATAGAAAGTCTTTGTTGCCCAGCGACAGCCCTCAAAGCATTCCTGCTCCAGAGGAGATCTGCATGGAGGAATGGGGCAAAATACCAGCAACAGTTTGTGAAAACCTTGTGAAGACTTACAGAAAATGTTTGACTGCTGTCATTGCCAACAAAGGGTATCTCACAAAGTACAGAGTTTAACTTTTTTTATGGACCACATATTTATTTTCTACTATAATTTACAAATAAATTCTTTAAAAATCAGACAATCTGATTTTCTGATTTTTTTTTTCTCATTTTGTCTCTCATAGTTGAGGTATACCTATGCTGAAAATTACAGGCCTCTCTCAACTTTTTAAGTGGGAGAACTTGCACAATTGGTGGCTGACTGAATACTTTTTTTTTACCCTCATTTGGAAATAAGACACAATGTTATGGAGTGGGACTTTTATGTTATTATCTTGTCTGTCGTATTCTAAAAAGAAGGCTGAGGAGTAAACCACAAGGCATATGCTATATTGCATAAATGAGTATGTTTAGTAAAAGTACCTTTTTTAAATTTACTCTTTTTTGTTACTTTTTTGTAAAAGGGCAGAAAAATAAGTTTTCTTCTTTCTGTTCCCTTTCATTTTCCAGTTATAATAACTTGTGCACAATTTTTTGTTTGTTTTTTTAGTATTTTGGAAATAAAAAGAAATGAAGGAAAAAATAAATTAAACAATAAAAAGTAGTTCAGAAACACAAAAAATGTTAAAAGTTTAAAGATACAATTGTATTTATGTTTGTACTGTTTTTTTGTTTGCATTTTTACTGTTTTTTTTCCTGTATTCATTTCTGTATGTGTTTTTCTGTCTTTACGTATCCCTTTATATTAATTAACATAAAAAATGTTAAATGGTTAGAATCATTACTGTTATATTTCAATTTTGTCTTCAAATTTTAAAGCTTATTATAATGTAACCATTGATTTTACTGAACATGACTTTTATTATTTGCGTGGTTTGATTTTGAACTTTTTAATAAGGTTGTTTTCGTAAGTATTTTTTAAACAAACATTATTGAAGTTGGGGTGAACAAACGTTATAAATGTGCATACAGAAAAAAAAAGCAACATTTAAAAAACAGGCAAAGGCAAGGCAAAAAACAATTCAAAATAACAATACTTTGGATATATTTTGACAAATTACTGTAGTTTTCTTGTTTTTGTTTGGAATGCATTTAAGGCACTTATAATAATTATAAAAATCATTAAAAAAATAAAACAAAGGGCATGTATTTTTCCATTTACGTAAATGAATGAAATGTTTGCACAAAATAATAACAACATTGATGACATCAGAAATTCCCGGGTCCAGATTTTCCATAAAGAAAAGAACATCAAGTAAAGAAGAAAATGGAATATTTAAAACTTTGAGTGTCAACCTATTGTGAATATCAGTGTACAACAGTGCATTTCGTGAGTGTTACTTTTGATGTAACAAAAAACATTACACGTTGCTGGCCAGCAGGTGGCGATCTACACTGTGAAGCGCTATTTGTCGACCATCGATGATAAATCTGAAGAAGAAGACGCAAAGTGAGACAGCTCATGTGCTCTCAGTTTTGTGGTGAACATAAAAGGTCTTGCTGGAGTGAGACTTGTAATTATATATATATATTTCAGCTGATTTAAAAAATTTACGTTTTTCGACTTATTTTGTCGCAAAGCAAATGCTGACGGAGTGATTCTATTTCTAATCTCGGTAAGTTAGCAGTGCTTCCTGATGCTATGAGGCCATGTAGCCCCGGTCTTCGAGCCGGTCCTACAGCGTTATGTGTCCCCCCCATCAGGCTTTCCGGAGTCATCAAAATGTTGTAATTTAAAAAAAAAAAGGGGGGGGGGGTATAAGAGTTCTAGAATTAACCGAAAATAACACAATTATCACTGGGCGAAGATAAAAGATTTTCAGCTCAAATGAAATGAAAGGTGTAGAAAATTCTGCAGAGACCAGCCGTGTTTTCGGCCTAGAGACACAGACAGCAGCACTGAGGAAAAGACAGGAAGCAGAGCTGGAGGCAGCAGAGATGAAGATGCTGAGCTTCTCTTTGGGAGTCACCAGGATGGATAGGAGCAGGAATGAGGACATTGAAGGTACAGCCTATGTTAGAGTCTTTGGAGATGAATACACTCAGACACTGAGATGGTTCAGACATGTCCAGAGGAGAGACAGTTAATATATTGGTAGAATGATACTGAGTCTAGAGCTGCCAGGCAAAAGGTCTAGAGGGAGACCAAAGAGGAGGTTTATGGATGCAGTGAAGGAAGACATTAAGGCAGCCGGTGTTAGAGGAGAGGATGCAGAAGACAGAAGGGGTAAATGGAGGAAACTGATTCGCTGTGGCAACACAAGAAGGGAAAAACCCAAAAGAAAAGAAGATTAAATAATTTGACAGGAAGATGGCTAAGAAAACTTGTTTATCTGTTTGATAAGGATGTTTATAGTGTGGTAAACATGAGTTTTATTCATAAAAAAGAGGGAGTAATATTTAAAAATGAAATAATGTTCATGGTGTTGCTTCTATTATCAATGCTCATTTGATTCCTATGTTGTATGTCAAAGGTGTGTCTCAGCCTGGGTGGGTTGATCATCCATCTTCCTCTTTCCCGTTTCTCTGCATCCTCTTCATTCACTCCAGCTACCTTCATGTCGTTCTTCACTACACTTCTTCGGTCATCCTCTCTTTCCTGGTAGCTGCAACCTCAACATTCCTTAACCATCATCATCATCATCACTGTTCCTCTTCTTACCATGTCCAAACCCTCTCAGTCTGCTTCTCTGCATTTAACTCCAAAACATCTGTCATAATCTGTTCCTCTGACGGATTCATTCCTGATCCTCTCCCTCCTGGTCTCTCAAACAGAGCCTCAAGATCGTCATCTCTGCTACCTCCAGATCTGCCTCCTGTCTCTGCACCAGGCTCTAAACTAACAACATGGCTGCTCTCACCACAGTCTTCTACACCTTTCCATTTATTCTTGATGACACTCTTTAGTCACACATCCCACCTGTAACCTTCCTCCACCTGTTCCAACCTGCTTGCAGAAGCGTCTTCACCCCTTTCCAACACCATCTGCTGTTCTGTATGGTTGACTCTAAGAACTTAAAGTCCTCCACCTCCTCCACCTCTGCTCAATGTAACCTCAGCGTTCCACGTCATATCCTCTCATTCACACGCAGATATTATGCCTTGCTGCAGCTGACTTTCATTCCTCTCCTTTCCAGAGCAAGCCTTCCCCTCTCTAGATGTTCCTCCACCTGCTCCCGCAACAAATCACAATGTCATCTGCAAACATTATAGTCCACACAGATTCCTGTCTAACCTCATCTCTAAGTCTGTCCATCACCACAGCAAACAGCTGATCCTTGGTACAGTCCCACGTCCACCTCAAGGTGTTACACCTCCAGAACATCTTCCTGAACAACTCCAACATTCTTCTCTGTCACTCCAGATTTTCTGGGCACCTGCGGTTATCTTTCTCAAACTGTTGTTCACAAATGTTGACCTCTGACCTCATCTGAGCTTCCACTCCTCTTTCCCGTAACTTCACTGTGACTCATCAGCTCTATTCCTGTTGTTTTCAAAATCTTCATATCTCCATTCTTCTTAAACTCATCTCCTCCATTCCTCAGACGTCCTCTCACTCTCCTAGATCTCTTTAAACAGTCCTGTCAGATTTTGATGAAACTTTCTAATAATAAAAAATAAAAACTAAAACCTATAGTATAGAACACAAGTCTGTCAAAACAAAAACAAAAAATAGTGTCTGTATCTTTACATTAGCTACATCAATCATTTAAAATGTTTGTGAATAATGTGTAAATGTATAATCTGAAAATAAAATAAAAGTTACTGTTTTGAATCCACTTTCATTAACTTTTTTTTTTCTTTAATGACTTTGGTGTAAAAATTCAATCGTTTGTTCGTCTTTCGTCCTTTTACTTTTGCTGGGGTCAACATGAACTCAAACTATGTTTGCAGGTTCAACTATGGATCTGTTCACTGGTCCGCTGGGCGCCGGCGTTTCAGCCGGTCTGGGTTGCGGACTCCTCCTTGGATGGCTTCTTCGAGCCCGGTTCGCCCCAGCATCCCGGAGCTTCATCAAAGCTGTGGAGAGCGGTGCGGTGGATGCAAGCGTGATGGGGGAGGGAGGCGAGTTTAAGATGGTGCTGGTGGTTCGGAATGACCTGAAGATGGGCAAAGGGAAAGTGGCCGCTCAGTGCTCTCACGCTGCTGTGTCAGCATACAAACAGGTCCAGCGGCGGGACCCGGAGCTGCTCAAACAGTGGGAGTACTGCGGCCAGCCCAAGGTGGTGGTGAAGGCCCCCGATGAGGAAACCCTGGTTGAGTTGCTGAGTCGCGCCAGAGCAGCGGGTCTCACCGTCAGCCTCATTCAGGACGCAGGAAGGACTCAAATCGCTCCTGGGTCTCGCACTGTACTGGGGGTCGGTCCGGGTCCGGCTCATCTGGTTGACAGCGTCACCGGGGATCTGAAACTTTACTAAAGTTTCTTCCTGAATTATTAAAACTTCTTTAAATCTTTTTTTTTTTTTTCAATAAAAAATAAATGTCAGAAGAAATTGGCTCGTTTTGTGAAGTTCTGTGCTAAACGTCTTCATAGGCAGAGTGTCACCATAAACACTTTACTTCGGGTGTTAAATATTAAAACATTTTAATCCTGCAACTGTTTGGTGCTGAGATTTAAAACAAAGTACCTGAACATTTGGACAGAGTGGGCCTGGCATGTTTCTATGCTGATAAAGTGAGATTACTTACATCCATTTTGGGGGGTTGCCAGAGCCTGCCCTGGCTGCTGCTGGGAGTAGGTGGGGTACACTCAGAACAGGTCACCAGTTTGTTACAGGTGCACACACACACACACCGAGGGGAAATAGTTACCAATGAACCCATAAAGCAGGTTTTTGGACTGTGGAAGGAACCAAAGGAAACCCACACATGCACAAGAAGAACATGTGAACTCCACACTCAACTGCTGGGAATTGAACCAGGACCTTCTCGTTAAGAGTCAAAAGCACTACCCCATTACATTAAACAGAATTTATAAGTAACTGGCTATTTCATCATGTACAAAAAATTAGATCCGAAATTCAATTAACCCTTGTGCTATCCTAGGCACTTTAACATTAGGAGTGGGTCATCTAGACCCACTATTCAATGCGCTGACCCTTTTTTCTTCAATGATTTGTGATCTTCCTTGGTGTCCATGGATTACATGAAATCCTCTCCACCTTTATCCACCTTTGTCATGGTAGGGATAACACGTCAAAGCAAGGGTGGGGTCATCTAAGGGTTATGCTTTTTTATTGTGGGGCGGGTCATTTCTGACCCGTAGGACAAGGAGAGTAAATAGAATGTTAACCCTTGTGCTATCCTATGGGGTCAAGATGACCATTGATGTGTTATTCATACCATAATAAAGGTGGAGGGGATTTCATGTAATCCATTGACACCAGTGAAGATCACAAATTATTGAAGAAAAAAGGTTCAGCGCACTGTCTAGTGGGTCTAGATGACCCCACTCCCAATGTTAAAGTGCCTCGGATAGCACAAAGGTTAAATAAACTACATTTCTTTTTTTGACTTGTTTAAAAAGCACACTAAACTAATACACATTATAAAACATGTTGCAAAACATTTTTTCCTGACTCCAAAACACCAACATTCTCACAAACATGCAGCTAATCCATCATTAAGGAACCAGTAGGTGGCGCTGGTACATCCTTCCATCAATGAATATAAACTGGGAGGACTCAAGTGTAATCAGGCTTTTAGTTGTTGAAAGAAAACATTTTACACAGCTGTTGACAAACAAGAAGCTTTTATTTTTTTTAAGTGAAAAACAGAGCGGCTCTTTCATTTATTCTGATCCTGATAATGCACAATCAAATATCATAAGTGCACAATTTAATCCAAGATAAATTTGATAATATAAGGAGTTAATGTTTGATTTCTTTTATACAAGCAAGCCTTTAATAAAAACCTCAACCCCACCCTCCACATGTGTTTATATTCAGGACGAGCAGGTCAACTGTATAAGTTAGATGCTGGTGAGCACACAGCGGGACCAGAACGTTTCAACATCATCTCTTGCAGTCGGTAACAGCGTGTTAGTTGCACGCAGACAGATGTTCAGTCCCCTCCTGAGTTGGAATGGTTTTCTGTTAAAGCAACGTGGAAACTTTCTCTAAAAAGATCTCAATAAGGGAACCTTTGCTGAAAATAAACTTTTCTGTAAATTTTGTTTCAAATATTCTTCCAAAACGAGCTGCGAGAGAGCGTGGGAGACGTAGTGTTTCACAATCGTGGTCAACGAAGCGGCAGTTGGTTTGATGACGGTGCTGTAGAAAGGACCTTGATAGCAGTTTTTGTGTCTGAATATACAACGATTAAATGCATTTTACAGGGGACAGAAGAAGCTGCTCACATACATGAACGAAGTTCTACAATAATTTCTTCTAAGTGCAAATCAGATGCTTCACAACAGACCTGTTTTTTTTTTTGTTTTTTTTTACTTGACAAGAGATCTGGCTCCTCCCACAAGCCCCTCATTCAACAGAAACCACTTCCCACTCAAAAAAAAAAAAAAAAAAAAAAAAAGACATTTTAATCTAGTTAATACGGAATGTGAGAAAATTCTTTGTGATTTTTTAATCTTTTTGACAAAAATATAGCTGAGTCCTTCATGACAAGTTTAAAAAAAACAAAAAAATTTTGGAAAAGAAAAGGTTTTCGGCGATAAACTCCAGCTCCGTACAGAACCTGGAGAGACAATCATGATGTGGAGAAGGACTGTGGGAGATGGATGGATGCAGCTCCAGACTGGATGTGGACAGAAAAGGTGTATGTGTGTGTGGGGGGGGTGTCAGGGTCTTTACATGCCGTAGCCGAAGCCTGGCTGAGCTGCCGGTTGAGTAAATCCTGGCTGGAAGCCGTAGCCATACGGCTGAGGAGGGGCCACGGGTACGCTGGGACCCGCCGTCAGCATCAGCTGCGGCGTTCCTGCAACACAGAAGAAAAGCTTTAGGAAATAATCTCCGACTACTTCTTTGAAGTCCCACTTCCATCATTCTTTGATCTATTGTGTAAGCGTTCCCGGTGGTCTTTTAATTATTATTATGCTGTTTTTAGACAAAAATGTAAAAAAATGATGTCGTTTTTCTAGAACACAGTTCTGCAATGGCAGGAGTTCATTAGAAATTCACCTCCAAGTTGTTGGCTGGGAGCCATCTATTTACACTCTCCCACTAGCTTACAGCCCCAACCTCACATTAGCGGTGCAACAAAAATGGTGAGTATTATTGGAGCTATTCAGACGTACAGTTTTGATCCAGATTCCAGCTCAGATGAGGAAAATAAAGACGTTTATGAATCTGATACACCGTGATTTGAATGAAGAAATACTCAGAGCTCAATTTTCTTTATCATCAGAAAAATGTCAGAATAACATGTTAAAAACACCAAACACACAAGTTTCATTGGAGTGGGTCTTCTAAGATATGGTGTAAACTTAAAAAAAAAAAAAAAAACAACACATGAATAAAAGCTGCATTTCCAATAATAAACATAATGCCTAAAACTTTCATGGAATTTCAGCTTTTGTCCTTTTCTCACAATATGTAATGCTGAAATAAACTTCATGGTATTTTAATTTTCTAGTGATCATCACTATAAACCCTGGAAAAAAAAAGTTAAATAATAGAGAGAAATGTCCATGAATGTTCTCATCCAACCAGGTGACATCAGTCTGATGACAGATCTGACGGATTAAACCACTTGGATGAGTGGCGAGATGTTTCAGAGGAAGACAACCTTAAGTCCAGATACCATGACTCAACTTCAACACAACAGAAAGAAGTGAAAACAGGGTTTTTGGTTACCGTAGACAATTGGTTGCGTCTCTGTTGCCTGCTCCTCCTCTTTCCTCAGCGACTCTGAGGTTTCAAGTTTATCGACCTGAAAAACAAATCTAGAATTAGGAACAAAAGCTATGCAGAGGTTTGGAGGACTGATGTCACATTCCAACAATTCATCGCCGTGAAACTGGGTACATTATTACAAAAGTGTCCTAAAACATATAAGCTGCATCTGTTTAGATGTTTGCATGAAGTGGCCTGATTTTTATTGTTTAAACTGTTGTTTCCGTTTTCTTGAACTAAAAGGAGGCTTTCTTAGAATGCCAGGAGATGGACGGGGAGCAGATTTCTAAAGAACAACATGTTTTAGCTGTTTTGGGAAAAAGAAGTATTCTACTTAATTCCCTTAAATGTCACCAGACAACTGTTCAAATCTCTGAAAACGAGTTAAATATACAGGCAGAAACTGAGATGAGCAAACACAAATGACTGGCAGAACCAACATGTGGGTCATTTCTGAAACAAAAATCAGACACAGGCAGCAGGACGTCATCTTTAAATGAGCATTCATCATTCGGTTAGTCCGGAGCCTTTCTTCAAACTACAGAAACTACAGATATCAATTTCCTGTCAGCAGAAACCATCTCATGGGGGTTTCAGTACTCCAGCAGTGCGATGCAGAAGAAACCAGGCAATAACACATGCTCCGACATCAAATAACACACGACCACTTCAAACAACTGGAGTCAAAGGTCTGTAGCCACATGTCATTTCAGCCTTGAACTTGGGGTTAACCCAGTTCCTTCCTCTTGAAAGTAAAATTTGTTTTGGTGGATTTTCTGCAAAACCTTTCAAGTGAAAAACCTCAACTTCTCTGTTTTTACAACAGTTCATTTCAATCAGAGTTGAAGGTTTGGTTGAGGGTTATGTGCCTGGACATCGCTGTTATGAGTCAATCCATGCACATTCAGGTTCTCCCGAGCTCAATACCAGATCAAAACTTCGAGTTTTCACCTCATTTTTTACTGCATCAACCTGGAAGAGAAAATGTGAAAGTAGAGTGAGATTCACTGAGCATCTCATTTGAGGTTTGACTGGTTACTTTTTAGTCATTCCAGTCAAACTCAAAAAGGTCAAGTGTCCACGTTTAAACCTCTCCAGAAGCTCAATACAACACCACTGCATGTATCGCAGTAAGTTCCTAAACACAGCAAAACTGCTTTTAAACTAGAAAATATGAAATTGAAAAAATCTTTTAGTACATTTCATTTTTCTGTTTTCAGAACTTGACGAGAACCATTATTGGCTTGTCTGGATACATTATTCTCAATGTACTTTTTGGTGAGTCAACTCTTAGAAGTGAAAAACAATATAAATAGGAATTTGAAGCACTTTACCTAAAACTAAAGCACTTTTAAGCTTAAAAATGAAGCAAATATTGATTTAAGCCTGTGTGTAAAACCTGTACTAAAAGAGCATCAGCTTCCATATGTGGATTAATATGGGGACCGTCACTTAAATGGAAGATTCTGAAGTTTACTTTGACAATCTAGTGCAGAGAATCATCAATTGTTAATTACTTATTAAAGAAATATATATACACACAGTGGCCCCTCAGGATATCATGGTTAAACTTTCACGTTCTCACTGTTTTTGGATTTTCTTCAAGCTTTTTTTATTCTTTTGTGTTCTGCGTCCTGATTGAGTGTAGACCATGTCAATCCATCATCTGTACAAAATGAGTTCAGCTCACCAGAGTTACATTAGACTTTGATCGCTTTGTTTTTTTTTTTATCCTGTAATCCTGGACTTATTTTCTAGGAATTTTTGAACTTTAAGAATTTAAACAAGAAAGAAAATAGTGTAAAAACGTTCATGTCTGTTTAAGGAAAGTGTTCAACGTGTATAGGAACGTAACTCCCGCAATAAACACTGTAGAAAGCTGGATTTCATCATTTCAATCTGAATTTATTATGTTTCCTTTAACTGGCAGGGAACACTGCAGTTCATGTATTTTGTTAATTTAGCAAGATTGTAGTGCAGTTACCATAGAAACAAAGCACCTTAACACTATGAACTATAACTATGAAGAGAATCTAAAGTGCTCTGAATTTTTAAAGTTTTATGTTTCCAACTGCTACTAACATTCACGAGAGCGTGGTGCACCAAACCTCCACCGACCAACCTAACATTATTAGAAAGTTAGCAAGTAGGAACCGTGCTGCTTAGATAAATTAGCCAGCGGGATTTGCACACTGTGGTTGATACGCTGACCTGGAACGACAAGGTTTCCAAGACCAAGAATGACTGAAAGGATCCAGCCCACGGTCAGTCATAGTGTGCTACACCTGGCTTTTGGAAACAAAGAATGCATCTCACACTTAAGGATGTAGGCGTATTTCTGCTGTTGGGTTATTAATTTGATTGCTCTTAAGTTTTGCCTCATTATCACTTTTTGTGATACTTTTTGATAACTACAATGCTAAAGCTCTTAAAATGCACTACCATGAACTGCTCCCGTCTTGACCCACCTTGGACAGATACTCCCTCATGACCTGGATGAAGTATGGCATAGAAAAGTCCATGATGTTGTGTCTCCAGGATGTCTCCAGCACCACATCTGGCCGTAGCAGGTCGTAGCAGGTGAACAGGCAGGCTGCAAAACACTCCCTCTTGTTCTCCTGAAGGAACCAGGAGAGCAGCTCCTCTGCCAGCTCTATGTCCTTGGACTCTGATGCATACTGCATGGCATCCTGTCAGGTGGAAAAAAAATTAAATAAAAAAACAACAAAACAATTTGCTTTTTAATGTCTTTTAACACAATCCTTGCCATTATTTCCCTAACAACCAAATAGGACAGAGCACCTTGTAAAGCTTGTCTTTCTTGCACAGCTCCACGCTCTGTTTCCAGCGGTTGTTGCCTTTGAAAAGGTAGGCAGCAATTCTTCTGAACTCAATAAGCTCGTGTTTCTCCAAACGTTGGGCCAAAGAGATGTTGTCAAAGTTGTCGTAGGCATCTATTGATGTTCTGAGTGCCTGACGTGAGAAAAAGTAAAATAAAAGTAAGCTAACGTTTATTGCCACACACATTGACATGCTAATGCTGAAGACGGTCACCTGATAGTCTTCCTCTGAGATGAAGAGGTTGTTGAGTGCTTCGTTGACTGATTTGTTGTTGTGGTTCTGTACGGACCGTAGGTAAGGTTTGACCAGAGGCAACTGCTTCACCTTTAAAGAAAAGGGAAACAACCATGTCTTAAATCAAGAAGATGACATCTTTCAGTCACATGAGCGGGAGAATGAGTGGTTACCTTGGTGAAGAAGATGACAGCGCGCGAGTGGTCCAGTCTGGGCGAGAGCACCAAGAGCAAATCATTCAGTAACAAAGGCTTGAACTCCAGGTAGAACTGAATAGCTTTGTAGTACAACTCCACATTGGCCACCTGCAAAAGAGGAAGTGGAGGACTTATTACACAGAAAATGGAAGACGTGTCAAGGCTTTAATTCTCCTTGTGTATGTTGACAAATCTTCAATAAAAGAAATTAATAAATAAAAGTCAGAACAAAATGAGATTTTTAGTAAACTGGTATTTCAAGATTCTATCGGCAGAGAAAGAATTAAGCAGCTTTCTAAATACCCATCTTCTATATTGACCAATAAAACTCTATAAATGAGGGAAAATGTACTTTGGTGATGATGTCTTTGAACTGGCCCTCCTTCCAGGCATCTGTTGGGTGGTTCATCATGGTAATGATGGCATTGTCGTACTCCTCGTACTTGTCGTACAGGAAGACAAGTTCAGCCCACAAATGAGCTTGCTCTGCTGCCCTTAGGACCTTCGGGATGTTAACTCTGGACCAGAAGAGCTCCAGGTGCTCCCTCATCTTTTGGGGCTTGAACTTGGAGTAAAGGATGGCGAGCTCCGTGAACATACCCATGTGGGCTCGCTCAAGGCCGAGAGCAGCCTCTAGCATGGTGATCAACTCTTCAAAGTAGCCACGGTCCTGAGAGACAAGAATGGGGTCTAAATTCTCAAAAGGGATGAACAGAAATTCTAGAAGCGGGAAATCCAGAACAAAACCCCTCTAACCTGGTAGTAGTTGATTAGTTCCTCCAACTCGTCGGCATGAACCACAATGTGCAGGCCGCACATTTGAGCCAGTCTAAATTCCTGTCCATCCACACAGGCGAAGCACACCTCTTTCCAGGTGCGAGTGCTGTTGGCCTTGCGAGCACCATCTACAGCAGCCTGGTACTCTCCCAGGTGCACCAGGGTTGAAGCCAGGCGGCCAAAGTTGGACACATTGTTGTAAAGCAGTTTAGCCGCCTCATACATTTTTTCATCGTAGCAGCGGTCGCCAACCTAGACGATGGCAGCGGGGAGAAACCATTGTTTAGTTCTGACGCAACAGCTTAATAGGGTTTTAACCAAGACTAACCTGTTGGATGTGAGCATTGTTGGGTCCGTTGATAAATTCTTCAAGTTCAGCCAGACGATTGGTTTTGGCCAAGGCAAAGATCAGCTCTGTTTCTACGTAAGACTCACGAGCCTTCTTTCGAGCCATTTGAAGGAATTTCACCAAGTCTTCCCAATTACCTAAAGAGAAAAAAAAAAAAAAGAAAAAAAAAAACCATCACATATACACCTTTATGAAGGAAAAACTGAACTTGACTTTTTTTTTTAACTTAATATACTATAGCAAATATTTCCTTTTAGACCCTTTAACGTCAGAGAACACCACCTAAATAACATATGGGTTACCTTATGAAATCAACGTAAACCAGCCCATTCTGTCAGCGAGAAAAGGAGTTTTGCGCCATCTTGCAACACTTTACGCTAGTAATGGGTTACATTACGGTGCAAAACCTCTTTTCTTTTTTCACTATCCACTGGAATTACATTACTGCGTAAACGTTTGAAGAGTTACGGTTACTAATGTCCATCCTCAGCACCGACATCAGGATGGAATAAGCAGGCCTACTTGATTTCGTCCTTCAAAATATCTCAGCCAGGCCTCTTCCATTCAAGCTCAACAAGTCTCCTTACCACTTTTGTCAGCTGCCTGTACGACCTCCATGTAAGCAGATGGGTCATCAGCTTTAATGTAGGAGTCAATGGCCTCTTTAACTAGCTCCTTCTGTAGCTGAGCCTTAGCCAGTTGGCTCCACACGGCTGGCTCGTTGCAACGTTCTGCAAACTCGTATGCTCGGTCCAGGTTGCCAATATGCTCAATGAGCACCTGAGAGGAAGAAACCACAAAGGTAAGACTCTCTTTGCTCTTGAAGTCACAAAAACAAGTGCAAGAAGAGACAGACCTGCACAGCAGAGGTGTTGACGTCAAATTTTTTGAAGATGGCAAAGGCTTCCTCAAAGAGTTCATTGCTAATGGCAATGTTTGCAATATCAGGAGCATCATAATTGTCTAGCCTGCTGATGTACTCCATCACACGGGTGCGGTCAGCTTTAATTGCTGTCAGGATCAGCAGGTTCTGCAGATTTCTAAGAAAAGGAGAAATAAAATTGCTTATGAGCACACTCAACTGCTGGTTATCCAAGAATGCAGGAGATTTTCCTGATCAACAGCTTGCTGTGCAGCACGTCAGCATTGGATACCTGTGTTCACTGAAGACAGAATTGTCCAGCACAATTTTTTCCAGTAATTCAATGAGCTCATTGGGCAAGTCGGCAGTCATGAAGGCCTTAACGGTGACAGATACCTCCTCTGGGTCCTGGGTCTCCGACAGCGCTGTTTGCACCACCTGCGAGCACAAATGCAGACAAAGAAGAGCTCAGAGAAGAATGAGAAAGGAATAATGAATGAAGGCAAAATGGTTTGAGTTGGCTGTACCTGATCGATGAGTGGTCGTCTGTAGGGGTTGCTCTCGAGCAGAACACTGGCCCACAGATCCGGGTCTTTGCGTTTGACCAGGTAGCGAGACAAGCTCTTAAAGAGGGAGTTCTCATTGCAGACCTGCAGAGACGAAAAGAAAATTCACAGAAATGCCATCAGTTAAAGAAGAAAAAAAAAGTCAAAATGAAAAACTAGAGGGAGAAATGCATCCTCACATTAATGAGCTCCTGGTCGCACGTTCCTCGCTCATAAGCCACACAGGCCAGATGAGGGTCTCTCTTCTCGCAGTACTTCCCTACCACACGGCTGTCATAGTAAGGGTTTTCCCGAAGGAAGCGTTCAGGGTTGTTATTGCTATCAATGTAGATTTTCGCAAGGGCATTATGGGTAGCAGGCTCTTCACAGCCTTCATGGATGCGAGACTCCAGCCAAGGCAGCAGCAGTTTCAGCCTGGAAGGGAATTTTGTTTTTGGGATCAGCAGATCAGATCAGTTATAAACAAAATAAAATACAAGATAAAAACTAGAGATTCACAATAATATTGGATATTCGGATAAGTAAAAAAATTGCCAATAACATTGGACTTCTAATTAAGACCTCAAATTGCATACTTGTGTTGTAATTGCCCCCTGACAACCCTTTCATCACGTCTCCTCTTCAAGTTTTATTTAAGTCCTAATATTTGTTCTGAGAATTGTAACGGGCTTTTACACAGATCTATGGCAAAGCCTGAAAAAGCCAACAACGTGCGTTTGTATAATCTTTTGATTATTATCTTTGCAAGTAACAATAGAACTGCAAGTGTATTTTACCAAATTAGAGCTATACACTTACTTTGTACTTAGAAATAATTTTTTTTTCCTCTGGTATTTTGGAAAAAAAATGTATCAGTTGATTATTAGTATCAGATCCAAAAAGTAGGTAGTAGTAGTAATACAGAAATAAAGTTTTTTTTCCTCCCCAAATAAAATTGTAAATGATAAATACTGTAAAAACCAAATGTTCTACTCAGTTTTGGTAATAGAGGAACTATCCAAAGCTAAAAAAAAGTTATGCATCAGGAAACAAATTTTGTTTTGTTTTTTTGACGGTTATTAACATAAATATTTTAATAATAACTCACCTATTTCTCTTTTCCACTTCAGCAACTAACTCATCTGTGGAAAACTGCCCTCTGACAACCAAGATCAGGCTTTTAATGACATCCTCAGAGCAGTCCACATCCAAAAGACCTCCAACAACAACAGGCAGACGGCTGGGATTCACCTTAAAGACAAAGTCTTGCAGTGAATATCTGTTGTGGCTGTTTAGCATAGATGCAGACAGCTAAATCAATTCCTACCTTTTGTACGTAAATCTCAATGTACTTCTGCAGGTTGTTGCGGTACAGATAGAGGACCAGGTCGTGGACGAAGTCAAAACGGTCACAGACAATGATGAGCGGCAGCTGGTCAGTCAGTTTGGCTTCCTGCACAGCAGAACAAAAAAAATTGAAATACTTTAAAAGTCCACGCCACTAAAATTAGATAAAAATGTCTAGCTGTTTTCTACTATGAGCCGTGTCTGAATTCCCTCCATGCTCCCTAATACAAAACTATATAATGAAGGACTATCTAGTGTCATGAATTTCAAAAGCAATTCAGACACCATGCTCAGTACTTTATTTTTTTCTTTTAAACGGCAGATATGTCAACAATTTCCTGAAGTAAAACCCTAATATGAACATTTTATGAAGACTATGAATTTACGTGTTCTGATAGCGAAAACATGAATGGTTTAGAAAAATAAATGAAAATACATTTTTTTCACATGAAAAATGGTTCTAACGCAATGCATTGTGGTCTATATTCACCAATCTAGTGATCATCAATGCACTCTAGTTTTTTGCCGAGACTTCTGGGAAATTTCTAGGGCACTGGATTTTGGAATTGTAGATTCAGACAACCCAAAAAAATGGTGAAGGTACTATGTTTAACACACCAAATAGTGAGAAGTGAAGGAAATCTAACACATTCATAGTGATATTGTTTATTTTGGCTATGACCTGACAGAAATCTTATAGAAACACGATTTCTATCAGAAAACTAAACAATGTAAGCCATTTTAACTCAAGCATGTCACATCTGATACAAGATCCAGAGGAAAAAAAAAACAAAGACCTGGCACTAGAATGAACAGCATGAGGCCGAGTCAAAAACCAGAACCTGTCCAGAAATCATCTTACGATCCAAAAAAGCAAAGACTTTTCCCTTAGCACGTCATCTCATGATGAACTAACTTCACTACCTACATACCCACTCACACACGCACACACTCGCACGCACTCACACACACACACAACTGTACATATGAATTCTTAGGAACCTAATCTATTAATAAATCTATTTATAGTTAAGCACAGAACATTAATACAAAAAACTGATTTTAAAAACTACTGGCAGCATCACAAGCGTATATGTGAGTTTATTTACAAACAGCTTCCATTAAAATCCCAGTCTCAATCTTGTTTTATGTTGTGGCAAAAGGGTATAGAGAATAGAGGAGAGGGACTGTACTGTGAGGTTTGACACATTTACCCGATTCATGTCCTTCCATTCAAAAGGTAAACAAAAAGGGAAAGACACATAATTTCACTTAGTTTAAGATCATTCCTATAACTATTACAGAAAGCATAGGGGTTTGGCTTTGGAATCAACAAGTGATGGGAAAATAAATTCAAACTAGCCAACAATAAGATCAATGTGACACATCAGGAACGCATTTTTAAATTCCCACAAGAGTCTCTTTGAAAACATGCAGCAGTGTGGATGACTTAGAGAAAAAGCGAGGGGAATAAATCAAAGTGAAGTTCTTTACCTTGAGGAAGTTCTTAACACGCTCCGGGTCATAACAGTTGCTCTCTCGACAGATCCTCTCCACCTCTTTGATTTGGCCCGTCTTGCAGGCAGCCTGAATGTATTTGAAATGAACGTCGGGATCCTGGCTGAAGTTTACAATGGAGCCCAGGAAGTAAAACAAACCTGAGGGGCACAAAAATATTCAAAATATTCAACCACGTTCTGCACAACAGGTTTAAAAACTGACATCAAATTTACTGGTTAATACTTTCTCATGTAAATCAAAAGGGACAAGATAAACCTAATATTAGTGGCATTTAAATGACTAAAGTTAAGAGTTTTCTGGCTTCCAAGGGGTCCAGTATAAAGTCTGGATTCTCACCTTCAAAGCTCTTAAAAGACTCAAACAGTTCAATGAGTGCTAGCGTGGTCAGCTGTTCATGGTACTTGGAGGCCACCTGGACACAGATCTGCAGGTTCTGGCGAATGTTTGCTGAAAGCATGGCCCTGAGGCACTCCAAAGAGTCTTCTACTGAAAGTGAGCCGAAGTAGTTCACCAGCCACTGAGGGTGATAGAAAGCAGATGAGATGGATTTCATAACGAGGATAGTCTTAGCTCAATTGAATTCAATTGGTAAAAGTTGGCATACTTCTGGGTTGAGAAGGTGCGTGTGCACCACAGCACGTTTGATGTCATACAGGTCTGTGTAGTGTTCCAGAGCTCTTTGCAGCAGTCCAGCTTTCTCACACAGCTGGGCAATGTGAGCACGATCGTAATTGGTAAACATCTGGTTGCCTAAGATAGCATCAGCAACCTGGAGCCAGAAGAGGAAGTATTAAAAAACAATAATAAGAAATGTTAATCATATTAAATTCTTCGAGGTCCACCTGAGGAGCATGCATGAGATTCATCTCCAACAAGCGAGTCTGCAGCGGTCCTTCTGAGGGTCTGTTGTTCTTGAGAGCATCAAGGAGGAAAGAGGTGCATTGCTGGATCAGGTTGTACTCCATGAACACGTCCACAATCTGAAAAAACAGAAACAGGGTGAAGAACCTATTGTAATGTCCTGATGGACAGTAAAATATTCTTCCTTGTGTATAATTCTTACCTGTGTGATGTCAGCCAAAGGCTCCTCATCTTGGACCAGCATCTGTGCAAACTGCAGTCCCTGCTCTGGGTTGATCCGCATGACATTCCTGAGCAGAAAGATCCAATCCGGGGTGTAGCCAACCTGAAACGGAAAACAAACCTTTTCAGAAGTGCAATTTCACCTTCAGGTCCACTGAAAAACAACTGCTTTTAAGCTTTTTGAAACCTCTGAAAGAATTTAGCGTCATACCTTCTTTGCATACAGGACAATCTTGGGGAACTGACCCGTTTCTGCAAAGCACTGAATGACCTTGTTGGGGACGTTGGCCCTCAAGTAGACACTAAGAGCCAAGGTGGGATCCACTGCCTTCACTAGATCACCCAGCTCCTCAGAACACTCCAACTAAGACACAAGACCAGCAACATTAGTGATGTCTACTACAATAAAAACAATACAAAAATCACCAAACTTACACCTATAATATCTGACGAAGTTCTCTACTGTTGAGAGCTACAGTTTACAACCATGGTTTGCTACGGAAGTTAAGACATTCCAGGGATATCAGATGATCTCATAAGTAACAGAAATAGGCGACTCATATAAACAAACAGCTAACTCAGGAAGTGTTTCTCTGTCTGATACCTTGTCCTCTTTGAGCCACTTTTCCAAAAGCTGCTTTCTTCCCTGCTGGAGGACAGGCCTGCAAAGCTCCAGGGACTCAAACTTGTTCAGCTGGCCCTGGTCCAACAGGATACCGAAGTACTGCAGCAAGGGAGAGGTCTGGCCTGGCTGAGTGGGAACACCCTGAAAGCGGCGAATGGTGTCTGGGGTACGCAGGATTCCCTGAAAGGAAACATTTTAACCGAGTGTGAGAGTACAAACACAAAAAGCACAAATAATACAAATAAACTATATAAAATGTTTTAGAAAACGAAACTTTTAGTCACAGTTTTTCAAGGGGTAGTACTGGATTTAATGCTCAAGTTAAAATACCTTTGGTGCATTAGCAGCAACTTTGGCAGCTTCAGCATAGTTGCCAGCAGCAAATAAGTTGTTGAATTTGCGTGCAAAGAGCTCCTCAGCTCCTGCCAGGTTGTTGCGAACAGCTAAGCGGAGAGCAAGGTCTGGATTCTGCAGCACATTGGTGATATATGGAATGATGTTTTCCTCTTCCACACAGACAGACAGCACCTGTGTAAGCAGATAAAAAGGTTGCATTGAGTTAAGGGAAACTAACCAATCCACCTTTTAATTGATTATATTAACTGAAGAGGTTAAGTACTGCTGATCAGAATCTTTTAACCCATTATCAATGTGAGTGATACACAAAAGCACTCATCCAGGTAGATGGAACACATTTTTAGCAATAGTATTGTCGGCAGTATTACACAGACATTGATGGACACAAATCTGCAAAGAATCTAAGGATGACTTCAGAAGATTTTTCATAGTATAGCAAGAAAAAGGTTTTCAAGAAAAATGCACTGAACACAGCTGTCTTTTGCCCGACAACAGGAGATTTTGTAACACAGGACCTCGGCCAAATTAAAATGGGGCAGCAAAACATGAAGAAATCTTGACATAATGTAGAAGTAGGAGTACTGGTAGGCCATAATTTCTCAGCAAAAGTGAGCAATGGATCAATCATTCAATTCCTCTCTCTCTATATATCTATCCATCTATCTATCTATCTATCTATCTATCTATATATCTATCTATCTATATATCTATATATATATATATATATAACACTATCTATACATCTGCATATATAATCCATCTGACTGTGTGTCTTATCTTTTGCCACCAAAGCAGTTTTTCAATTGTTCTCAGGGAGAATCTATCATACTTTATTCTTTATATTTCATCATGTGCCTCCTTATTATATGAACCACAAATACAAATGAAAGGAAATTAACAGCCTTATTCTTTCTGTTTTGTTGTATATCAAGTTGTAAATAATTAAGTCAGCAAAGAAGGAACGCTAAGTGATAATGGCCGACGAAGTATGCATGATCAGAAAACACTGTGGAAGCCTGAACGATCCAACGCAAAGTGCGTTAATTTCTGATAATCCACACTTCAAAGGCCATCAACCTGCTAATACCATGGTCACTTAAAGAAATAAATATTCAATCAGTTTTTAGTACTTAATTCTTGTTATTTTTTCAGTTTAGATCAATTTTTTCACAAAAAGCTGACTATTTGTTGCGTGGTTTGGGGCGTTGTCCTGACATCAGAAGCAAAGGAAATTGATATATATGCTGGTCGTCACAATATATTAAATAGGCATCAGTCCAGAGAGAAAGTTCACCTCTTTCTACTTGTTTTTATACAGATGACGAAGCTAAAGTTTGTTTTAAAGAACCCAGCGCAGTAAAATACAACATTTAAGCTATGTGACCGGAACTTCCTTTTTAAGTGTGCGCCATCACTGTGCGTTATCACTTTTTAATGCACACCCAGCAGCCAATCAGAATCAAGTATTCACTATTCATTTATACCAAGAAATGACTGCTTTCTGGCCTTTACATGCAAGGGCTGAAACTAAATTCGATGTAGTATAAATGCTTTTTTTACATTGTTAATAAATGTAACACAGGGCGTTCAACAGCAATCTGACAACTAAGCAAACAGTGTGTAGAAGGGGCCAGGACCGAAGACAACACAGAGTAAATGTTGATGATAAAGCTAGAGGAAAAAAGCCCTGATGCAAACACACAATGAAGTTCTCAATGGTGTCTCTTACAGCGACGACATGGAAACTATGGAGAGAAAGAGTACAGGCACTAAAAGGATTAAAGGCACCAGCCTGTGCATTCACTCTCATGTCATGTGCTTTAAAAAAAAAAAATAAGAGTTGCACCCCATTTTCTCTTTATGAATCAAAAGTTGTGTCCATTTTTTTTCCATCCAATTTGCATGCAGCAATTCAGCATTACATCTCCTGCATATACTATTATTTAATGCATCTATTAGCAACATGAAATATTTATTGTAAAACTCACGACAACAGCAAGGCAGTGCATGAAGTGCACAGATAAAGTGTTCTTTAGCTGATGTAAACAACCATGCTGTCTGCACAACTACAAGAAAGCAATACATTTGATATTAAAACTAAACCTGGGAAAATAAGGTATTAATCAAAAAATACATTTAAAATAATCTAATTTAAAAACAGGAATTTAAATGTATGCGCTCTTCCAAAAACACAATATTAAAAAAAATAACAAAATGAGATTATTCCATAAATTTACTGAGATAAAAACATTTAAAATTACGTTTGACTGGAATTAAAGAAAGATTTTTCACTTTTAAATCAAATTAATCAGCTTTACCTCCAAGACTAAGAAAACTATAAAGCCCTGCAGTAATATGATAAATCAGTATCATATTACTCTTTCTGTTTGTAACTGATCCCCTTCACTAGCACCACTGAGGAGCCTGATCAGAAACCAATTTACTCTCAGATAACTGCCCCGTGTGTGCTTGTGTGCACATGTGACATTTTACACACACTGCCCCTGTATAAAACTAGAGCCAGCTCACCTCAGATCAGCTTTCCTTTCTTCCTTCAATTATTCATGTGTGTGGCCTGGGTGGAACATTAATCATCAGCTGCTGTATCGGTTCGCCTTTCTGGGTCAGGATTTCGAAACCAACAAGACAACCCTCTCAGCTCTCCATGTGAAACCCTAAACCTCTGCAACAGAGTCGCTGTGACAGACAAGGGCTTGTTGCTTTTCCCAGCTGATGGCCACTCTACTGTTTGGTGTGTTGATCACCAACATTCAGTAAATAGTGTGAAATATTGCACATGTTAATACTTTATCTTTATGATTAAGGGTGTTTTTTGAAGAACAGTCAAGCTATATTGATCCCTCCATATAATCGTAGTCTAGCTGTTTCGCAGATTTTTTTGGGTGCAATCACATGCTTTGTTTTTAAAGTGCATCATTTTCTATTTTCTAAATCCTGATTGGCTGTAGACCTCCTCCATGCTGTCTCTCCTGTACAGCACGTTTTGTTTTGTTCGTTTTCTCTGAAGGTTTGAACCTTGAGAGTTTAAACAAGAGAAAATAAGTAGGAAAATGTCTTAGAAAAGTATTTAAAGTGTGCAGTGAGGGGTTTTACTGCCTTCAAACATCTATAATTATAAAAAATGAGGATGACTACTTTGCAGATTTTGCTTTTCAATAGCGGGTTATTTTTGGATGTAAATCCCACAATAAACAAGGGACGCCTGTAAAGACACTTAATTCAAAATCCATGTTTACCTGTCCCTTCCGGTTGACTCCAATAATTCCTGAGGTGGGCTCATGGGAAGCAGTGACAAAGATGGTCTCTCCACTGATGCGGTTCATGTATATGCAGGTTCCCGTTTCCAAATCATAAAGGTGGATGTAGCCATATTTGGTAATGAGAAAAACCACATCATGCTTGGAGCTGATCTGAAAATGAAAATTTAAGGAAAATGTCACAATATTTTAAAAACTTAATGACCAAAGATAAGAAACTTTTAGTGCATTAAAAAAGGCTTAGTGCTCTGTTTAAGTGTTAAATAATAAAATATTGTTAATGAAATAAAATAGGGGAAAACCTGGATCTGTTTATTAAATATGTTCATTTTGTTGAAATTCAAAAGTATCTGATTGGGACTCTATCGGCAGATACTCAAAATAATTGACTCCGAATCGGCTCGGGCCCACGACGACCTGATCCGTGTTAATGGTGTCTCCTCAACAATAAAATGATACCTGCATGGCCACAGGAAAGTCATTCTGAGCTTCTGGAGGGAAGAAGACATCTACTGCTTTTTTGGGAAATGGCTGGTTACCAGTTGGTGGAGTGCCTACTTCAATGATGTGCAACTGAAGGAATAAGAAAAGAAAAAAAAGCTCGTTAGGACAGTCTTCTTGAAATATCTCCAACAACCAATCATGTTTAAGGTTATGTTAAGGTTAAGGTCATGTTAAGGTTACCAAAATCCGTTACCTTTCCTCCAGCTTGGCCTCGGACAGCGAAGCAGAATAAAGTTGACTCTTCAGCATTTCCTTCCATCTTGAATTGCGCAAAACTGGCAGCATGGCCTTCAATGGGCTGAGAAACCTTTCTGTCTACAGAGTACAGCTGCATGGCCCCCACCACTCGGTTTTGCTAAACATTAACATAAATTAACAGGCAGAGTTCTAAGTCAAATGTAAAGGCATACAGACATGCAGGTTCACATCAAAAGAGGGTCATTTACAAATGAGAGCCACGGCTTACAGGCATTTCTCAAATGGACATCTTTAAAAAGTAGACAAGTGCTTATCAGAAAGTCATGCATAGTAGCTTTACCTGAGCTGAAATGCCAATGAGCAGAAGCCATTTCTGCTTTGCATCGGTGCGGTAGTTGATAATCTGGCAGCCCGCCAGGCTGGAATGGCGGTCAAAGACCTTCACAGGCTGCGAGTCTCCTTCCATGCTCCAGTGGTAGACAGCCGTGTCAGTCACAAGAGCTACTGTGTTTAAGGAGATCCACTTCCAGAAAGTAACATCGTCTGTCATGGTGTGCGCCTTCATTTTGCTCTTCATCTCAATGTTAAAGATCTGAAGGGTTTTTGCAGCTAAAGGGGAGAAAATGAGGGCAGAAGCCAAACCAAAAGAAAAGTTAGTTTCTGACCAGAATGTCTGCACATAATCTTTCCAGAAAATTAAACCCGTGAAATGTCATTGGGCAGAAAGGGTTTGAATTAAAATATCAAGCAATTCTGCAATGATACAAAGACTGACAGACGAGGGATGCCGAACATGCTGTGGGTGTGCATCATTTTTTGTGAGGCGAAACCAGCATAGAAACAAATGGAAAGAAATTAATGCTGTGCAGGCTCTTATCTTTATAAGTGGGTGTAAAAAAGCATCTTTCATGTCTTAGAGTACCATATTTTACTCAAACTGGTCACACCAGTTTCAATGCTCATGATTAGGACAGTCAAATTTCAACTCCACAGGGTCAGCTTTGGGGGGAAAAAAAAACAAACACTGGCCAAAAATGCAAAGGAAAATACTAAGAGCTAATTCACCAGTTTAGAAAATAACCATTTGGCCAAATATGAAAAGATTTGAAAGTCAATCAAAGGTACTTAGCTTAGAAAGAGGTCTTATTCAAGTTCTAATTTCTTTTTTTTAGCCGTTATCTTGTATAATGTGCTGACAAAAACCTAAAGAAAGAAAATTGACTTACCTGTGTTTTTAATTTTATTTAGTGTGGTTAATTTGGTGAGCTAAAGCTTTATTAAGAAGCAGTGTGACCGCTTTATGTGTTAATTATTCAATAAATACGAGCAATGTGTGGCAAAGCTATGACGTGAGTTAACAAGATTATTTCAGGATCAGTTAGCCAGGGGATTAAAGTACAAAAAAGCTGCCTGACAAAACGATCCGTAGAAGTTGTTGAAAGGGAAGAGAAAGCACACCAAATGTTTTTATGAATCATAAGTAGCCGTTGAAGATGTGCATGTTTCCAGTGACCATCGGTAGTTTGGAGTTACCCCGACAGTTCAAGGCTAATGTCAGATTCTACATTAATACTGACTGAGAAAGAGATCAAAGAGGATAAAGAGAAGGATCACACTGATAATAAAATGTGCAAATCAAGCTGAAGAAAACACTACAACCAAAGTCAGAGGGATATGAAGCCGTCTTTAATTTTAGTTTCTGCTCCTTTATTTGTATTTTTCTACACAAGTACACAGCTTATTGGATGTCTGAAGATTCTCAGTCATTTAGGTCATGTAACCACATTCTGTTTTTCAGGTCAACTGGACTTTAAAGTTTGATCAATAAGACATTTTGCTGATCGAAATAGCTTCTTAAGCTCTTTATTTATTATAACTATATATGCCTAGTTACTTGGAGAACAGGTGAAGAAGCCATCTAAAGAATCCTGCAAGTTTCTTAAATGCCTAACCTGTTGCTTCGCCATATGGAAAATAAAATCTTTGACATTCAAGAAAGTTCCTTAAATTGTGCAAGCCAAGATTTTAGTATTGCCTGAAACTCTGTCTTAAATCACAGAATCAAATATAATCTTTATTTTTTCAATCATTACATCATCTATTTCTATAGAAAATCTGACAAACTTTTGCTGTTTTTCATTTTTCGTCTTTACACAAAAAATGTATTCTACTGTCCACCAAAGCTGGCTAAAAGCAGTTGATTATTCAATTTTTGTATTTTTCATTACTTTAATGGGCTGGAGGGGCCCCAAGTTAATCAAGTGCAACAATCTAGATCAAAATAGTTTTCCATTGTGTTTAAAACTAGGTACCGGTATATCCAATGAAGTGTTGCTTTTTTTGTATTCATTATTATATTGGAATGTTTTGCTAAAATTGACCAATATGAAGTCAAACATCTTATCAAAGCTGATACTGTAAGTCAACAGATAAAGGATTGATGTAAAATAAACCATGCTTCAAATATCTCCAATAAAGAGGTGTGATGTCCAAACAGTTTGGATGGCATGCAAGAACGATCTTTACAGACTCTGATTCGCAACAAGGAATTTCCAAAAGTGAGTGCTACCTGTTCAGCCGTAATCGAGCGGTGAACAAATTTAACACAAGAGTTATTGGAAAGTGAAAGTAAAAGAAGTGACATATGACAAACAGTGGAAAGCCATTGAAAAAAAGAACAGAAATGAGAGCGGTCATCCTATTTCTGAATAAATTACATGCAAATCCTTGGTCAAATTTGTGATTTGTTTTACACTGTGAGGGTGTGCAAAGGGAAGTGTAAACAATTTACAAAAATGTTGAGTGTTTGCATGAACTAAGACTGCATTACTTGAAATTTACCACCAATTATGATAAGAAAGTCTTAAAAATTTAAAGTGAAGTTGTAAGTACAGTTTGCAGACCTAAAACTTCATAAAAATGGAAAAGTATATTGATTTTTGAGAATGAAAATATAAAATGTAAATGAACATTTTTTTACCCACTTAATTACTGAATTAAGAAGTTCTTAATCACTTAGACACATGATAAAAATTATGAAATGCCAGCAAGCTGTATGACTGTGAAAGCCAAATCCTGTTTAGGAAGGTTTGCAGGATATGAAAGAATTCTTTCAAATGTTTTATTTTTAAACATTTAGCTCATGAGTTTCAAGAGTTGTATTCACAAATTAAAATACAAAGATCATATATTACTAAAAATATTCTTTAAAAAATAAATAAAAACAGGATTTCTCTTCCACAATAAAGTACTAAAATTTCAACTCACCGTCTGCAAACATAAGAAAGCAGTAATGGAAAAAGTATAAACAGAAAAAGACAAAAACAAAAACAACATAAAAGTCAAAGTACTTATGGATGCTGGACAAAAAAAGAACACTTGTAGCTACACTGGATACAATTTGAGGCATAAAAATGTGACAGTTAATAAAAACTACAGCAGAAATTTAAAGTAGCTGGGTGCAATTGAACATCAAAAAGCTAAAAAGCATAATACAATTGACAAATACTTGATTTCTGTAGTTTGTTAGGTTCCACTCCCACTAATCTACAAGAACTGAATCGTAACAGCACACCTGTTTCTACATCGTTTTTTCACATTACAAAAATGTGACTATATAGTCACAAATACAAAAACATACCTTTAAGTGCAATGACTTTGCTGGCTGGATTCATGATGGCACTGTCAGCTGAGATGGGCCTGCGGATCGGTGTATTGGGGTCGGCCAAGTCAATGATCACCACCTGAGTCTGCTCACCCACTTTCTCCCTGACACAGATGAACTTATCAGACTCCATCGTAAGGGTGCTGAAGCCGATGTTTGCCGGATTGATTCCCAAATTCTGGAGCTAAGACAAGAAATAAAAGAAAAAGAACTGTCAGAGCAGTTGTAGTCAATTTCGAAAACATGTACTGCTAAAAGTTAACAGGCACTATTAAAGTAATTACATGCAGCTGCTAAAAACAGAAATGCCATCATTGTCATTAAAAAATGAAATGAAATGTTATATTAACTGGTACAGTCACCTTTCAGGTTTACTTGGGGGAAGGGGAGTACATTTTTGTAAACCATTTAAATAGATTTATATATGTATAAATTACATATTAGTTTCATTTCAACTTTCTTTTTTATTACAGAAAAATAAAATAAATAGCTTGTCTGATACCCCCCCCCCCCCCTTTCACCTATCTCGTCAGGGATTGCCACAGCAAATAAGCTCTCACGGATGTGCACGGGTGGTTTGGCAGAGAATTTCCTGACAACCTTGTATTTTCAAGGCACAGGGAGACCCATGTAGGCAGCAGGGCAAAGGGTCTTGTCTAGGGACTGACACTGGATTTGTTTTAGCTCATTGCATGCACTGGGATGTGAAATCACTCACTTTGTTATAGCCTATTACTTTATTAAAGCCTATTTAAAATGAATGAGAAACTTCACATAGATTTAAATTTGCGTAAAGGTTACAAGCTAAAACCATAACTTGCTTATTATGAGTGTAAGCTGCACTGCTGAGGGCAAACCACTAACATTATGATAAAAAAAAATAAAAAACAAAGTAACTTATGGTTAGAACACTTATTTTAACATTTTTTTACAAACCTACAATGCACTTGGGTAAAATTTTAAAACACTTAATACATAGCGCATTTTGAGACTCAATCTTACCAGTCTGTAGAAGCCATCAATCTTTTTTTCCCCAGTGATATTACTGATTTCATTCTAATTTGTCCAAACAACAACAGCTTAAAGTGCAACACCTTTCTATTACTGAGAAGACACACCTATTCCTGATCTGTCCCACACACATTCTTGCAGAACAAAACCTGCCTCTCTGGCACGACTGTGAGCGACCCACCAGACTGTTGTTACACACAATGTAGAAAAAAAAGGATCCGACGTGTTTTTTTTCCCTCTTTACTGGGAGGGTGACATCATTCAGTTACATCATTACAGCTTTTAAAACAAATTCTCTTGCCACTGTGCACCATATAAGAGGTTTATTACACTTTTTATTAGTCCTCTCTAAACTATCAAGGTTACAGACCATTTTTTGTTGCAATAATTTTCCACAATTTATTCTATCACTATTCTTTGACAGCAATTGTATGTTAAAAAAAATTAGCTGATTTAAATTGAAAATATTTCCTGTCTTTGGTAATCACAGAAAATGTTTCCATTCAGACTGATGCATTTCTCACCACTACAGGTCCTCTACACTGAAATCAGCAGGAAGTCTTTTCATTAACGAAGGAAAGCATTTCTAAAACAGGAAAAACGTGCATAGTGTAGTAACAATGAACATGTTGACTGTGCTTCAAAATTAATTTAAAAAAAAAAGTCTGATTGTGAAAGACTAAAAATAAGCTTGGTCTGGCAGACCTGTAAGCATGCTTGGCTTGCTGTCTGTGGGAATAAAGCACAGCTGTACAGTTAAACATTTACTGGTAAATGTTAAGTCAATAATCCAAGTGCTTTAGGGCAATACTATTTTGTAAATTTCTGACACTGTTCTACAAATTTCTTCCAACTCACTGCATTTTTTTGTGTACACAATATGTGTTATTTCATACCCTTTTACTTTCTTGAAAATTACTGCCAATTATCTAGATTGAATTATTTCAGAACTGCAAAGCTGTGCGGTATGAAAGCTAAAAATAAACAGTTTGCATTTTTGTTTTGTTTTGCATTACATTTGTTTCTTAAAGACTTTGAGATGATTACTTAAACTGCGTTTTGACCAGGGGCAAGACAAAAAAATAAAACGATTATCTTTTGTTTTATCTTTATTCTGCAAAATAGCTATGGAGATTTATTTATTTATTGTTAATATTAGCATTGTTTATTTGGTATGCCCCAAGTTGCTTTAGCTCATCCACACATACATGACCGTAAGTGGCATTCCGTTAGTGATCCATAAAGTTTAATATGGAGTTTATCCACCCTTTGCAGCTGTAACAGCTACAAGTCTTCTGGGAAGTCTACCCATGAGGTTTACTAGTGTTTAGGAGAATGTTTAATGGTTCTTCCAGGAGCACATTTTGAAATCAGCCACTGATGTTGAATGAGAATGCCTGGCTAGCAGTCTTTGCTCCAACTCATCCCTAAGGTTTACTATTGGCTGAAGGTCAGGACATTGCTTTCTGCAATGGTGCACATTCATGTTGAAAAAGGAGGGGTTCATTGCTCCCACAAATCTGGGAACAGGGAACAGTCCAAAATATTTTGGTATGCTGAAGAATTCAGAATTTCTCTTACTGGAATTAAGGGGCTGAGCTCCCGATAACAACTTTAAACCATAACCTCACCTCCACCAAAGTTCCCACTTGGCACAATGTAGTCAGATTAGTTCAGTTCACCTGGAAACCCCCAAACTCAGAATCAACCATACGATTGCCAAATGAAAGCGTAATTTGACCCTCCAGAGAACAAGTCACCAATGCTCAAATCCATTGGCAGTGTGCTCAAGATCACTACATTGATTATACACCATAGATTAGTATATATATTGTACTGGGTGATAAGCCGATAGGTTAACAACAACAACTCAGGTGATGTTTGGCTTGGAAAACCCATTCCATGGAGCTCTTTACACACTGTTCTTGAGCTAATCTCAAGGCCACATTAAGTTTGAATGTAGTGAATGATTCTGCACAAAGTTGGTATTATCTCCAACCAATCATTTGGATGAATCAGTGGATAACTTTGGCAATGTATGATTTTTTATTTTATTTTAAAATGTTTGAAATCCATAAACATATTTTGTTTAATTATTTTAAGTGGGGTTTTTTGTAATTCATTGGCTCAATTTTTCTACTAAAACTACTTGACACATGCCATTATTTTTTCAAATTCAGCTAAATTTTTGTAAAAAAAAAAAGAATTCTAATTGATAATGATCCGATCAGTATAACTGCCCCTGTAAACTCAAAGGAGTTTTTTATGAGGTTAAACCTTTATATTCTTCTTGTGAAATAAAATAAGCCTTACTAAGCAGAACAAGTAAAACTTGTGGCACACACATTTAAAGTTCAAGGCAGAGGAAAGCATGCAGTAGCAAAATGCTGAGGCTTGCAGCAATTCACTGCAATACTTCACAACAGGAAACTGGAAACCTACTGTGGACTAAAACTGAAATAACAGGTCTGCCCAGTACTGCCCCCTCCACTACTACATGCAACTGGTGGAAGGCATGTGATCAACCAGAAGGCAAAGAGCAAGAATGGTTGCTTATTATGTTAGATAAAAGAGGAAAAGTAGAACGGAAAGCATATGTTTGTGCAGTTCATTCATCCCCTCTCCCTACTGGTTAATGCTGAGGTAGTTTAAAGACTGCAGTTTCCTTTTTCTTAACTTTATCTTACATTTAGACAGAGCTGCAGAATGTCAAGTGTTCAAAGGGTCAGCATCCTCTCCTGGCTGTCACGAGTTATCAGCTGGTCATTTACTCACATAGCTCAAAGTACGACATGGAACCCTTGTAAGTTCCAACAGAATAGTGTACCGGGTTCAACAAACTTCTTTCTTTATCCCAACACAACAGAGAAATGAGGAACAAATGTGGTTAACAAAATCCCAAACGGCAACAAATAGTAAACAGTGGTATGATTACTTTTCAGAGAACAGGGAACACATTTTCCCAGACTAAAAACCTCTTATTTAAAGCCATCTAAAGCTAACCATAAGCTTTATTTTCAAGATTACTGCTAACTGCACACCTGCCATACCTCTTATAAACACCTTCACATTTGCAAATGTAACACAAGCCTTTAATTTAATATTGAAAAAATAAGGGTTGGCAAAGGACAATCAATGATGTCTGTACATGTGGTAGATATAATGTAATGTATAGTCACAAAACTCTTACACCTGGTTGAAATTCTTCAACTTTACACATTACATCACATATTCTCACAATGTTTGCTGGGTGTTTCGTACACATAAAACTGACGCCAAAAAAAATAATTATTGTGTAAAAATAAAAAGCATATTTTTAAGCAAATAAGGAAAGGCAAGATAAACATGTAGCTATGACTTGATGCATGAGAACTGTATTATATGAACACAATCAGTAGGGCTGTTTTCACAACTTCTTTACAGTGGGTTTTTGAGGGAGATAGGAAACCTACTTATTAGCTGATGCTTACAAAATACAAAGTATACAACTTTGCTAACAGAAAACCCACCATGTTGTCATTATACAAGCTAAATCTAAGCTCTGTACTTAAAGAACAATCTCAGGTTATTTACTGGTTCCTGTAGGAATAAACTTACTAATGCGTTTCTAAAGCTGTTTTCATTTAACATGAAGTATCACGTGAAGTTCAACCAATGAACCTATAGCATAATGCACCACTAGAGCTATACAGAAATGACAAAGGTGAACCTCAACAAAACACAATGACAGATATCTTTACTTATGACCAGAACAGATTGCATTTAATTTCTAAATGATACTTGTGCAATAAAATATTCTGTCCCAACCATCTACGCTATACTATATAAATGGTTGACATATAAAAGTGCAAGCGATGCAAGTTGACCGGATGACAGACATAAGATTTCAGAGAGAGAGTAAGAAGAGCGGAAACAGAAGAGGGGACACTGAAGGATAGTTTTGCTGACTAAGCATTGGCTTTCTACACACACACAAAAAAAAGTTAAGTGCAAATTGTCACATACCCCAAATTTTGATTTAAATTTGTATATCGTTGCTTTTTGGTAATTTATGGTTATGTTATAGTCCTACATTAGGACAAACGTGTTCAAATTTGTAAAACAAAGCACAAAATGTTTTAATTGGTTTTTTAAAGAAGTTTCCCTGTAACTAGTGATTTAAACTGAACAAACACAAAAAAATCATATTAAAACTAAAACGGTTTTTGCCTCAAATTCTTTTTAGGCAAAAGATAATTTTGCAGTTTAAAATGGTGTTGCAGTTCAAGAGGGCATTGCTTTAAATAAAATGTGATCCATTAACTTCAACATTCTACAATACTCTGTAGTTAACCATGTCTGTATTACTTTCTGCATGCCCCCTCTATGGAAAGAAAGATGTTAACCAGGGAGTCAAAAATTATTACACAATTTCATTGTTACTGTGAGCACAAAAGGCTTTTGCAGAGCTCAGCCTTCATGTTGTTCTGCCCACAGATTAACACATGACCTGCTGTCAAATTAATACAGCAACCTGTTGTATTCTGCTATAAACTTTAGCCATCTTTTTTTAATGTTATGCATCTACAACAAAAGCCAAAGTTGGAATACAGAACTGCAGCATTAGAACATTCTTATTTCTTCTGTGAATGTCAATTTTATTTTTATTTTATTTATTTTTTATTTCCCTCTTTTTTGTGACGGGAAGGAGTAGAAACCATTGATGTTTACATACATTTTATTTCCAATTCATAGTAGCAAGTTAATAATAAAAACAAAAAAATTAAACCAATCAGTTAAAATAAAAAATATTTTCATTTAAAACCATTCAAAAGGTACTCTGAAGCCAGAGAGCAAAATGTGGCTTGTATTTTTTAACAAGTCTAAACTTACACTTTCATGCAATGTAAAAATCAAAATAAAAAAATAGTCCTGAATTTCTACAGTTGGCCAAAAGGCGTTTTGACACAATTATAGTTAAAGGTGTGGTAGTCTGATAGCAAATGCAAGCTCACAAAGAGGACCAACAGATAAGGTTAAAAAAAAAAAAAAGGTCGCGATGTTGACTTTCTACAATTAAAGTGATCCTTTCCTTTAAGGCAGACAAACTTCTATCTTAAATCCCCCTTAGCAAGTGCTTAAGCCTCCATCAATTTCGACAAACCACATGACCATACAACCGACGTCTAACTTCATTGAAAAAACTCATTCAAAGAAATTAGACAAAGAAATTATGAAAAAATGTATTTAAGAAAAACTAATATGTTAAGTTTTGGCATGTGAAATGTTATGAGGCTATATACAAAAGTCGATTTAACTATGATAAATAATAACTAGAAAAGTTTACTTGTATTAAAACACATCAGATCATCAGTACTGTACTGAGATGAGAAGCGAACCAACTGTGACATCGTCAATTTGGTATTTATTACGTATATTGAAAAAGAAAAATCCTATAACAGCTGTAAAATACTTTCTTAAAGCAAACGTAGACCGTAAAGTATATCATCGATACATTTTAGGCTTCAAACTCTGTAAATTAGAGACAGAGGCGAGTCCAAGTGTTAGCCTAGGCTACATGCTAGCTAAGGTAAACGTCATCCACCCTATCAAGCTAGTTAGCTTTTATTGGCTAACTTAGCTCGAAAGAGATTTCATCTCCCTAAAAAGAAAGTTTAGACATCTGCCAAGTATCTGACTGTGAGTGTAACTGACAAACAAACTTTTGCAGTAAACTTAGGCACTCATTCATCCCCATACCTGCAGGTGCTCCTGAAAGCGAATAGGCAGTATCTGAGCCATGGCGGTTCCTCTGTCACTCTCCTGTAGTTTCTTCTGATGCTAACCTACGGCTTCTCTCAGCCGGCCTTCCAGGGAGCGTCTAGTCTTAAGTCCAATTCTGTATTAACTCTAACCTTTGCTAGAAACCTATTGTCAACGTGATGGCTACTTTTTACGTGTCCTTATACTTATTTCCGTGAGATCTTCCCCTGGCTAACTACAGGCTGCTGCTATACCGACTCCCTGGACCAGCAATGGCGATGTAGTTCAGCCAGCAGAGAAAACATCCCGGAAGTGGAAGTAAGCTCAATGAGGCGGATGGATACTAATACCGACTTCTTAAAAAGTGCGAAATGTCCTGTAAACCAAAAAGAGTTTTTAATTTTATCACGTGTTTTAACGTTTTGTACAAAATGCACCTTTAAAATTAGAGGTTAACTATGAAACGGTACATGGCAACAAATATACGAATGGAACTAGTTCTTTCTAGTCGCCCTTTGATTTTTGCCACATCATTCGTCTGCGTATTTTCACGTCATTCCCAGCCGAACCCATTGATTGTACACTTGTTCACCGCAGCCAATCAGCTTAGCCTACACCCAGCAAAAATGTAATTCATTTTAAAGCTTTGCATGTGTTTCAACACAGTGGTATGATAGCAATGTAGACATTTTGAGCTTTCATTGAGCATTTCAGATACTATTTTACCTCTTACTCCCCACCATAAACCTGGGAATTATCATTCCACTGCTTTGAAGTTGATCGGGGTTCAAGGACTTCACTGAGGCCAAAAAAAGAACTTTATGTCCTTAAACTTTTAACGTCCTCTATTGCTTTGTTCCAAACTTTTTGATTGAATTTACAAGTATGACTTCCCCTCGCAAAATTAGTCTACTCAAGTACTCTATTTAAATGCACTAGAAGTACACTTAAATACAGTACTTAGTGTTTACCTGAAGTTTCCTTTTATGTTTTATATATATATATATATATATATGTGTGTGTGTGTGTGTGTGTGTGTGTGTGTGTAACCGATGTATGTTAGTCTGAAGAAGTATTCAGGTAGTATACTTTGTACTTATGCTCAAGTATACCTAATAAAGTAAACTTAAAGTGTAAAAACTTTTACAAAGTTTTTTGTTTTTTTTAGAAAAAAGGAAAATGTGTCTTTTGTTTCACAGTTAGACTTGCCTTAATGAGTGCAGTTTTACTGAAAAATGCAGTAAACAGCATGTTTAAAAAGAAACATGCTCTTTGTGCAAACAGTCTAATTAAACAGTTTGATTCAGAGCATTTTTCCATTTCCTGTCAAGCCTCCCACTTCCTATGATCCACAGTTTACTACACATTAATAAACTTTATTCTCAATATTCTTGGCAATACTATAACGATAAATTTCTAGGAAGTAATAACCTTGTGATGAAACTCTGAGAGCAGATGTACACAGCAGAATCAATCTGACGAGTGTACATCCCAGTTTTCATTTCCCTTTTTTCACGACTGCAATTTCTGGGGGCAGAGGATGTAAATTTGTTGCTCAACGTTAGCATGAATACCCTTTGGCGCTTTGATGAGCCAGCAGTTGTGGCCTCTGAAGAAATAGTTTGCAGAGAAAGACCGCATGGTTTCTGTCAAGTGTGTATTTAGGAAGCTTTAATGTCCTCCAAAAGTTTGGCTGCTAAAAGTTTTCAAAAGTCTCAAATTTTCAAACCCCATGATCATTTTCTAAAGTTGTTTTTCCTAACATTTAAATGTTCTGTAGTTGTAAAATAAGAAAGTCCTGCATTAGTTTAGCTGAGACGTTTTACTTAAATTGATTTTGTAAAAGCCAATTCTAGTATTTCAAACATAACAAAATGACATTATCAAGCTAATCATGTTTAATTTTTGGTAACATGATGACTCCAAATGGATACAATTTATTTCAAGTTCAGAATTACCTCATACCCCTACAGATGCTTGAAAAAATAAATTCAACCTCAAACAAAAACAAAAAAAATCACAACATTCAGCAAATTTTGATTGACACATTTTTAGTAACTGGTCATTGTGGTTTTGTTGCTTTGTTTAAATATTTGATTAACAGAACATAGTTGCAAATCCTGAACTGTGTAGGATGCTTATTTGTTTATCAGCAATATCATCTTACAGAAATAAAAAAGTATTTTGAGACTGTATCAGTTAAATCATTGGTGCTTTTACTCACCATAGCTTGAGGATTATTAGCAAATTGACTATCAAAAATAAAATATATTTTTATCTGTCTCATAGGTTTAAGGCTGTTTCATTCTAATACATTTTTTACTATTCATCTCCATGTAACTGTTTTTTTTGTACATATTATTGCAGTTCTATGTTATATTTAAGCACATTTGTTGCTATGATTTGAGGTTTTCATGTATTTTTATAAAGCCCAGGACTCTCCTCTCATTCTGACTGTCATGAAAAGATCGGAATTGGGCCGCATAGGGGCAAAAAAATCGGAATTGGGTCGTTTCAGCCTGCAGTGTGAACGTAGCCTCTGCCACCTTGAGGCTCAAAAAGTCTACTCTGATAGGTTGCCTTGCTCTCCATTTATTTTGTACAAAACAAGTCACCAAGCACATTTTTGCAAAAATTTAGTCCAGTTTTCCTTTTTTCCCCTCTTGTTTCATTGATAATTAAGTGGGTTTTTCTTTTTTTAGAGAGAAGTTGTTCAATTTTAGAGCATCTTTTTCTGCATTGCATCTTGTGGGGCTTGGAGACTAAATCAGTAGTGCAGTTTCTTAACCGATCTGTACTTTCACCAGCAGGATGGAGTGGATGGTCCATTCAGGTCCATTCACTCTGCTGTTGCCATGGATTCACAGATCAAGGGAACCCCATGCATGTGTGTCACCTTAACAAAGCTGCCTTCAGACTCTTTTAGGGTGCCATTCTGCAGTCTACTTGGGTTAAACATTAAGTATCGTGTACATTTTAGGGGGAAATATGCTATTAAATCAGATTTTTAAAACGTACTCCACTTTTTTTTTGTACCACATAATTCCTCTTGTGCAGCTTAGTGAGTATCGTTTATTATCTCGTCAAAAGATTGGTGCACGGATCCTTTCACAAGCACAAATGGACGCTCTGTCTTTGCTATCAGGAAGGACTGAGAAGGACCAACACTTGGATCCAGAGCCAAGACTGAAAGCAACAAAGGGTGCTCTGCTCCCTCCATTTCTTGCCGTTTGCCTCACATTTTTGCTCCAGGAATGAACATGACTACCACATGTATGGTGATATGAATTTTACTAACTACATTTTGTTTCATTTGTAACAGTCACATTTAGCCTGCTGTAGTCCAACCTTTGAACACTTGTAGTAGTTACTTATTGACTTTGTGTGGGTTTTTGCTCATGTGATGCAGTCAGAAGTTAAGATTGGTTAAAACGTTCAAATAAATCCCAACAGGTTATCTTACAGTAAATTAATGTGGTGTGTTTTTAGTCTAACTTTGTGGTCATCATTACATTAGACGTCTCTTTAGCCAGAGGTGTGGCAATTGCTTTTCCTGCAAATTAATTTAAATTTAAATTAAATTAAATTAAATTTAGATTATATTTTATTTATTTTATTTTATTTTAGGGAGAGCCTATAAATTAAAACAACGATAATGTGTTTTGCACATCCAAACTGAAACAGACTTTGTTTTAACAAAGTCTTACCATTCCTCTAGTTTGCCATCTACTGGGCTAATGTCTGAATTACCCAAACATTCACTCACTATCAAAGGCCTCATTGGGGTCATCCGGTTTTTTGGAGCCTGTTCCAGTTCTCTTCAGGTAAAGGCAGGGGCTGCCCAGGTCACCAGTCCATCTGTACTTCAAAAGAAACCAACGAAAGCTGTTTTTAGCCTGTGGCAGGAAGCCAGAGGTCCCAGGGGAAAAAATCAATGCAAGCAGAGGCCCACAGCCTGGAGTTTTTCTTTCCATCAGCCAACAAGCAAATCAACACCATGCAGCTCTGAAAAAGCAGTAACTGTGAAATTAAGAATGTATATTTTCTGTTGCAGAGCTTGTTCATGATATATTTTAGTCAGGTAAAGATTTGGACGTCACTAAACAAAAAAATAGTTTATTTATGTTCATTACAAATATACTTAGTAAGGGTTTGACGATTATTCAACTTAATCGATGCATCGATTTGAATTCCTACGATCCAACCAGATCAATCTGTCAAAGGCAAGTTGTTAATCAAATTATAAAATTATAAAAACCACTATAAAATCATTCTAAGATTGAATAAATTGATTATACCCATATTGGAAAATACCAATTGTATTAAGGTATGGCAGGTTTATTTTACTATAACGTTAAAACAGAAAAGTACCATCATAGTGGACCACACACGTGATCTCAGCAAAAACTGATCAGTCCATCATTCCAGTCCAAGTGGAAACACTTTGAATTTAGCAAAGTCGTGACCATACAGTGTGCTAGAATGTTCCAATAATGTTCCCTTTTTGTTTATTTTATGTGGAAAAACAGCAGTGGGCAGAACTTTAAGAAACTAAAATGTGAATGGATTCGACATTCATTCTTGTTTACTTGTTTGTTTGCACGCATATTTAATTTACACTTGACTATCTTGAAGAAATACAAGGAATGTGGGAAACTTCACCTGCTCTGTTCAGTAGCAGGTATTTCTCTTTGAGTCACACTGGTTGAAGTTTTGGGGAAAAGATGTCCTGAATCCATTTTAGGACAGTGAATGGAATTGTTTAAAATGAACACATTTCGACTATGAATCATATCACAATTACCACTAATTATAATATGAATGTTAAAATGAGTTGTTACACCCCTAATACTTTGTTTATACTATAACTGAGTATACTTGAAGTTATCTTTTTATATACTATATTGTAAACTTCAAAAGTTACAATTTAGTCTGAAATAGTATTCAGTTAGTATACTTCCTACACTATGCATACGGTACATGGTCTGCACTCTATAGTAAACTTCCTGTATAGCAAACACCAAGTGGGCTTGACAAAATAAATTATTTTTTGCTAAGGGATAGGTTTAATTTTTGAACAGCTTAAAATGTAAAAGATAAAAGATATGTACATTTTATTTTATTAAACAGTAAAATTCTTTCAGCTGTTTTAAACATGGTGAGGAAATGACTTCCAAGAAGAAAGAGGAGAGCGATAAAACCCCATCTTTGATTTGAATCCAGAATGATGTGGTCAACCATAATGTGGAAAAACTGCTATGGGCACTCTGCAGTAGTCTATTGTCTTTGTGTTATTTTCCATCAGGACATGTTTAGCTTTGTAGCTTAAAGTGTGGATCCTTCTCCTCAGTAGCATCCGATTACTTACTTTAGTCAGACATTAGGTGGCGTATCTGATCTAGCTCAGCCGTTTGTCTTGGTTGTATTAAAGACCCACTGTGATAAAAATGGCGTTTTTTGGTGTTTATAAACACTTTCTTGAAGCATTTTTCTGATGATGGAGGACATACATAAGGAACATCAAGTTTAAAATTTCTGAGCATTTTTTTTTAAAAAAACTGTTGTGAATCAGGAGCAGACGAAAAAATGCTGTTTTTAACCAAAATCTAAAAACCCGTTTCGTTGTCCTGGACATCGCTTCTGCAGAGCGGTTGTAGTTCATTCAAAATTTACTTCTAAGTTATGGACAGGACTGTTGGCGTGGAGCAAGCCCGTTCCCACTTCCCTTCCCCATTTGGTCCCCTCTCTGTTTACATTTTCTATTGCTGCCTTACAGCCCATCACACCCCCAACCTAACATTAGCGGAGCAACAAAAATGGTGAGCAGTATTGGAGCAACCCAACCTTTCAGTTTTGATCCAGATTCCAGCTAAAACAAGGAAAACAAAGATGCACATGGATCTATTTGTCTGTAAGGGGATGCACCAGAACTGAGTGGAGCAGGGAGCTTGTGGTTTGGCGTTGTATGTCCTATGTCACATATACAATCTCTTTCCCACTGCACCTTTTTTTCTGCTTCTGATTCACAACAATATGAATGAAGAAATGCTCATTTAAGTTTGATTTGTATACCCTCCAACATCAGAAAAATGCTACAAAGAAATGCTAATAACACCAAAAACTTTAATCACAGTGGCTCATTTAAGAATACAGTTTTGGTTTGAGGTGGACCATTTAAGGCCACAAAATCAGAACTTCTGTTTTTACATTTTCCAATACACTCTATCCGCACGAATGTAGAAGTTGGGTAAGAGTGAAAATAATCATGCATGAAAATAATCTGCTTTGTGGTTTACACGCAAAAACATTGATTAAGCTTGTTATATTTTTCTTGGATATATTTTATTATTTCAAACATTTGAAAATAATTTTTTGCTGCAAGACAGAAAATAAGGCTTAATTTCTGCAAAGAAGATGCCTTTTACTTTCTTGAGATTTTAGCATTTTGCAAACTTTTATTGTGTGTTTGAATGTCTCTTCTCCGCCCCAAAATGATCCCAGCAGATGGTCAACTGACTGAATCTGCCGCATCTGAAAGTACCTTTCTGTTCACAAGTTTAAATTCAGTTTTCCATCTTTTATTAGGTTGTTCTTATTAACGATTGACATTGAAGAAAAAGAATTTGGAAAATTCATGGTCATTTGGCCAATTTTAAAACATATTTATCTCATGTGAATGCTATGGACATACTTGAACAACAACAATATTGATTTTTTATTTTTATTTGATCAAAACAATTGAACTAGGTTCATTTTTGTTTGGTTTGAAGTTTTCTTACAATACATGTAGCTGCTCAGCGTTTTGTCAATGGCATGCGTTGAATATTGTCAAAATTTCTTAACTTTTGCTCAATTATCCTGGTTTTTGTTTTTAATTTTCTGTTTAAATTTCTATTATTTAGTTCTACTGGAAATGTTAAATGTGTATGTATTCCTTTGTGTGTGCAATGTTGGGTTTGGTTGTTATAGAATGTGTCATTTCATTTTATTCTTGTATTGTGCTTTCTGTCCCGGCAGTACTTTCTGATTGAGTCAGCAAAAAAACAAAGCCACCCTTCTGTCTACGGAAGTTTGGAGATGTAAAAAAAACATTCAGTCAGGAGCAAAATTCAAAACTAACAACAATAACTTGAATGTTGCGACAGTTTTGTGCATGTCTAGGGAGAAACAAAAGAAAAATCATACAAATGTGTACAATTTTTTCACAAGTTTAAGTTCCTCTTTTCTTGTATATAACAGGAGGAATTGATTGGCAGTTTCAGTAAAGACTGGGAATTGTGGGATGTGTGTGGCTCTGAGGTGTTGCACAGAGAAGTTCTGTTTTTTCATCTAACTCCACATCCGGCTACATTTTCTGCAGCCCAGACGTGAGTCACTCATTTCATGGGTGGATCTGCTAAACAGATGAGTGTAAGGATTCAGTGGTATTGTTTTGTTCTTGGTTCTTGTTTTGTTCAATAGCCGTCTTCAGTTCAGTTAATTACCCTCAGCCTATTTCAGTGTTTTGGTTTCTGTTCATCCTTGCCAGGTCATCTTCTCTGCTGTATCACATTTTTATTTCTACCCTGTAGTTTTGTCACGTTTCGGTTTGGTTATTAAATATTTTATTTTATGTCACCAAGCCTGGTCTCCTGCATTTTGGGTCCTCCACCACCAGTTCACGACATTGAGGTTGAAAAAAAGGTGCTTGTGTGACATGAAAACTAGACAAAACAGCTACATATCTCTGCAAAAAGAGGTGACCTAAAAACAGGTAAAGAACACTAATCTTCAAAATAAAATCACTAGAAAGCAATAAAAAGATCTGCCCATTCAGCAAGAAAATTCAACTTGTAATTTTTAAATAAGATATTAAACTCTAGAAACTAGGAAGTCCACACAAGCATTTAAAAAATAGTCTTTTTTAAAAGCAAACTGTTAGAATTTTTTTCTAACTGAATTTTAAACAGCCCAACAATAAGTCATTTTTGCTAGTTCTAGCAAACAGTATGTATTTTTTGAGATTTTATGCACCTAACATTAGTCTGTTTTGATTACAGTGACAAAACTGGTGTAATAAGTGCAAATGAGTCATTTTAGGACAAAATATGAACAAAATAAGAATATGAGAAAAAAAGTTGTCCGATCTTAAGAAATCCTCGTAAAATCTAAAACTGGCCCTTATTCTTAGAACTGAAAACTAAATTTGTGATTCCAAAATAGTGACTATGAATGCCAGTCTAACTTGTCAACATTTATTGAACTTTAAAATAACATCCTTAAAACTGAACCAAAAATTACAGTGAATTTTGAGATTTTTTGAGTTTTGAATCAGGTTTTTCTACTGTCAAGAGTTTGGAGCAAAAGGATTTTGACTCATTCTGATAATAATGAGACAAAGAAAATCTCAACTGTGCTGATTTTAAGAAAGGCTTGTCAAAGTGTAGAGCAAAGACAAGTTAAAACAACTTAAATCCTTGCAAAATATCTTGAATTTCTAAAAATAAAGTTTTAAGTGTTTGAAAGGATCAAACAAACACAAGGATTTTCCTAGGTTTAAAATAACACTAAAGCAACGTTTTTGATCACGTTATATGGAGTTTTCTTTTCCATCCAGGTTTCAGTCAGTCGAGCACTTCTACCTGTCAAAGACATGGATTGTAACTTGCAGACAACCTGATAACAGATTCAAAAGTTTAAGGTGTAAAACCGCGTCTCTTAATTTTTCAGTAAATACTTTTCCTGACTTGAATTTGATTTTGATTTGATTTTTGATTTAAAATGGTTTATTTCAAGCAATCAAATAAGAATAATACACAAAAACAATACAATCATCAGTTACACTTTCATACCATGACGTATCAAAGGATAATTAGACATATTAATAAATATTGTTTGAAAGGGAGTGGAAGGAAGCGAACTTATATAATCCCAACACTGTTCTACCATAACCATTTTATTACATGATTCATCATTATCTGGTTCCTAGCTTTTATCAGACAGAATTAAGAATCCTGAAATATAAATAAAGCACATGACAAAGATGAATTACTTTAAATTATTATATAATATATTATATAAATTATTTTGTAAAAAATAACTTTTAGAAATCAACATGGTAAATGAAGATCATTAATCCAAAATATATGCAGATTATGTTTTTTATAAAAGTCATGGATATGATTAATAAAATACTATATCAGTAGTATAGACATAACACTTTCAAAAATCTTCAAAGCAAAATTTGATCAAGTATGAAAAGTTAAAATATGTGCAAAATTATGTTACATTAGGAAAATCATGAATCACTCTTTCAATTTTTGGAGCAAGTGAAGTAATAACATTAGAAATCAATCAATGTCCAAATACTTATAGAGATCGTCTCTGTCTTCAAGCTGAATTTGACACCCTTATGACATATCGTACTACTGAGCTAATGCTTCAGTCCAGTACCCAATTTTTTGAGCATGGAGATAAAGCAAGCAAACTTTTGGCACACCAAATTAGACAGGTCTCAGCCTCGTGGCAAATTTCTAAAATTAAGACCCCTTGGGGTGTTACTACAGAGCCCTCTCAGATTAACCAAACCTTTAAAGAATTTTATGAAACATTATACACGTCTGAAGCTACACCAACAGATGGGGACCTTGACTTTTTTTTTTCAACATTGAAAATTACTACCGTCGATCAGGAAGATGCCAATACTTTGGGCAGGACCATTTCATTGTCAGAAATTAGTACTGCAATTCTGTCTCTCCAAGCAGGTAAATGTCCAGGCCCCGATGGCTATCCTTCAGAGTTTTATAAGAAGTTCATAGATAAGTTAGCTCCGTTGTTATTAGACATGTATAATGAGGCATACTCTGAGGGGATGCTACCTCAGACACTTAACCAAGCCATTATTTCTCTGATTTTGAAGAAGGAAAAAGACCCCCTCTCTTGCTCCTCCTACCGACCCATAAGCCTGCTAAATGTGGACTTCAAAATCTTATCAAAAATTCTTTCCATCCGACTGGAAACAATCTTACCTAAAATCATCAACCCTGATCAGAGTGGGTTTATCCGCAATAGACATTCTTTCTCCAACTTGAGGAGACTCTTTAATATAACGTATAATACCTCAAACAGCAATACACAGGAAGCCATAATATCGTTAGACACTGAAAAGGCTTTTGATAGAGTAGAGTGGGCTTATCTACTTCATACAGTTAGGAGATTTGGTTTGGGAGATAACTTCTTATGCTGGATCAAACTTTTATATGCTAATTCATTGGCTGCTGTTAGAACCAATAGCACTCAGTCCACTTACTTTTCACTTCACCGTTCAACCAGACAGGGCTGCCCTCTAAGTCCACTTTTGTTTGCTCTAGCGATAGAACCCTTGGCGATTGCTATTCGCAATAACTTGAACATTAGAGGAGTGCATCGATATGGGGTGGAGGCAAAGGTGTCATTGTATGCAGATGACCTACTTCTCTATGTCTCTGACATCAACCGGTCAATACCTGTGATATTGAGTGTGCTATCTCATTTTAGGAAGCTATCAGGATATAAACTTAATTTGAGCAAAAGTGAAATTTTCCCCCTGAATTCGCGTATTAATGCATCTTCCCTGCAAAATATCCCTTTTAAAGTGGCAAATGATAGCTTTTTACATCTTGGAGTTCAAGTGACAAAAAAACCACAAGACTTATTTAGAGCAAACTTTATCCCTCTTTTGTCAAAAACGAAAGAAGATTTTGAACGCTGGTCTTTGCTTAAGTTGTCTTTAGTAGCACGCATCAATTGTGTCAAGATTAACATATGCCTCGCTTTCTGTATCTGTTTCAGTGCTTACCTATTTTTCTGACTAGCTCCTTTTTCTCCCAGGTTGATTCTCTTGTGTCTGAATTTCTTTGGGATAAAAAAAATTCACGACTGTCAAAGCACTATTTACAGAGGCCCAAAGTGCTTGGAGGAATGGCCCTGCCTAATTTTAGGTATTACTATTGGGCATCCAACATAAGAATTTTTAAATATTGGTTACAATCCAGAGCTTCTCCCACCTTAGACTGGTTAACCATGGAGTTGAACTCGGTAAAGCCAGTGTCTCTCAATGCGCTGTTATATTCCCCTATACATTTCCCAGTAAGAGAATATACTAAGAATTATATAGTTAAAACATCTCTTAAGATTCTGACTCAATTTAAGCGTTTTTTTGGTTTACAAATCTACTCGCATAATGCCCCTTTAGCAGCTAATCCTTTCTTTACGCCATCTCTTGTTGACAACGTCTTCTTAAAATGGGCCGATCTTGGTTTACGGACCTTTAAAGATCTGTTCATTGACGATGTTTTTGCCTCTTTCCAACAATTATCAGAAAGATTCTCCCTCCCAAAGCAACATTTTTTCAGATATTTACAAGCCCGCAGTTTTATTAATAGTACTTTTCCTTCATTTCCTAATTTATCTGAAACCTCGACTATAGATTCTTTGCTCTTGCCTTCCTCTTCTTTGAAAGGGTCAATTTCTCTTATTTACAATCAGATATCAGCTATCCGGTCGAAAACTCTGGACACCATAAAAGCTCTTTGGGAAGATGATTTAGGAGAAACTTTCTCTGACAGCGTATGGTCTCAGATTCTGATGAGAGTACACAAATCTTCAATATGCGTGAGACACGGTCTTATGCAGTGCAAACTGGTCCATCGCGTTTATTTTACAAAATTCCGTTTATCTAAAATATTCCCTAATGTTTCTCCAGCATGCGATAGATGCCACCAATGTCCAGTAAACCTTATTCATACGTTCTGGCTTTGCCCCAAGCTCCTGGGGTATTGGACTGAAGTTTTTTCAGTGATATCACGCGTTATTCACAGGAATGTGAGCCCAAACCCTCTGAGTGCTTTATTTGGAATTTTTACAGGGCCACCTTCCCTATCAAAATCTCAAAAGGACTCCCTCGCCTTTATGACTCTTCTTGCAAGGAGAGTAATTCTGTTAAAGTGGAAATCACCACACTCCCCATCATCTTCGCAGTGGCTCAAGGATGTTCTGTACTTCATCAAGTTGGAAAAGATAAGAATGACATTGAATGGGTTCTCTGATAAATTTGAACAAAGGTGGCGTCCATTATTCCAAACGACACAGCAAATACAATTCTATTCTCTTCCAGACTAAGTCATTTCTTCTGGGGGCTCCCTTTTGTCTGATTCTATCTCATGGTTTGGTTTACTTCTTGCTTATATTAATCTACTCTTCTGAGAAATCTGGGCATGTGTTAACAATATACAATTGTATACAATTGTTGGAATCTATTATATTTTCTAAAGCTTTAATAGAGAGGGTTGGTGCAGTTTTGTGTGTCTCCTTTTTATTTTTCTCTTGATTTTTGTTGTTTGTGTTCTGTTTTCAGTTTTTTATTTTATTTAACTTATAAGAAAAAAAGAAGATTGTGTAAAAGTACTTTTATTTCGACTGGTGTCTGTTATTTGATGGACATTTTGTACAATTTCTGCATAAAACAAATAAAGTTTGGAGAAAAAATGTCATGGCCTGTCAGCTACTCCCTCCTCCCCCCTCCTTCCTGTGTTGGATGCGACCAGCTGGATCCACTTACCTCATCTACTCCTGCCTTCATAAACTCCTCCTGGATCATCAGCCGGTGCCAGTTCGTTGTTCCTCCTATGGTGCATAGTCTGGTCAGCTCATGTTTATGTCTCACGTCTCATTGCCTCATGCTCATGGTGTTTTCTCGCTCTGCCTCAGGACTCAAGACCTATTGGATCCTCACCTGGTCGCTTTCCTCCAACGCTGCTGTCACGCCGCCTCAAGAAACCTCCAGCCAGCCGCCTCTGCTCGTTTGGGTTCAAGCCTCGCCTCCGCCGCAGAACCTCCTCAAGGAATTTCCACCTCAAGATTCCTCCAGCCTGCACCCGCTCTCTACCTAGGGAAAAGCCTGTCAAGTTTCGGCCTAATTAAATTCTCTTCAAACTTACCGTTGAGTCCGAGCCTCCTTCCGGGTTTCAGCATCTGGGTCATTCCGAACTCACGTCTGGATCATGACAGAACGAACTGGCCAACCACCTGACCCAGCTGACCCGGAAGACCTTCGGCAGACCGTTTCCCAGCAAGGCATTTTTCTGGAACTCCTCTATAGCGCCGTCTCTCGTATCACGACAGTTCAAGAGGATTTGATTTCCCGGATTAAGAATACTACTCTGACTGTCGCCAAGCTAACGGAACTCCAGGATCGTTCCGCTCCAGTTCCCACTAACCCCGCCACCGGAGCTTCCTCCGCTGCTTCCGGCAACAATGACACTTCCGTTTCCCCTTTCACCCCGGAAGACGTCCGTCTACAGCCGGAACCTTTTTTCGGGGATGTTTCTGCCTGTGGAGGGTTCCTATTACAATGTGACCTGATTTTCCAGCAAGCCCCCAGGTATTATCAAACCGACCACGCTCGCATCTCACTAATAGTAAACTCTCTCCGCAGTAAGGCGTTACAATGGGCTCAAGCTTTCCTGGCCTCCCATCCCATCACGCATATGCCTTTCGAACGCTTCCTGGGAGAATTCCGCCTCGTCTTCGACCAACCTCGAAAGCAGGAAGAAGCCACCCGGCGGTTGCTAAGTCTCAAACAAGGTAACCGTCCGGTAAGCGAACACCTAATAGACTTTCGGATTCTTGCTGTCGAGGCTGGATGGCCGGATCCCGCGCTCAAAGGAATTTTTTACCAGTCTTTGAACGAACGCATTAAGGATCATCTTTGCACCCAGCCAGAAGCAGACACCTTCGAAGAACTCGTCACGGCCGCCCTGCGGTCGGACATCCGCCTTCGTGAACGCCAAGCTGAGCAAAAATGTAAGCCTCCACCATCCTTTGTCAATCCCGTTCGCCAATTGCCTCTGGCGGCTTCTGCAACCCCAGCTTTGCTTCCCGTTAAACCAGAGGAACCCATGCAAATTGGTCACTCCAAGCTCTCTCTAGAGGAGAGAAAGAAGCGTCGTGATGAGGGTTTATGTTTTTACTGCGGGCAGGCGGGTCATCAGGTTTCACAATGCGTGGTTCGTTTAAAACCCCAGAACCCCCCGTTAAGTGACAGGCCACGGGGGGAGAATTCTGAAACTTCTCAAGTTCCCAAGTTTCTGTTTGTTCCTGTCAAAGTCTGTAATCAGAACAAATTTTTGGATTCTCAAGCTCTTATTGACTCAGGGGCCGAACATAGTTTAATAGACCAAAGTCTCGTTCATGAACTTTCTCTTCCCTTTGAAGTCCTCGACTACACTGTTAATGCTGCTGGTCTGGGGGGGAAACCTCTTTCCCGCATCACTAAACGCACCGGTCCGGTTCTCGTCATTACCTCCGGTAACCACCGGGAGTACCATCACTTTTTCATCACTCAATGTCCCCAGACGCCTTTAATTTTCGGGTTTTCATGGCTCCAAAAGCACAATCCCTGCTTGGATTGGGGGTTGTCCCGCATTTCCAACTGGAGCACTTTCTGCATGGCTAATTGTCTGCAGTCGGCGGTTCCCCACACCAAATTACCTGACTCTAGTTCGGATAAAGACATCGATCTGACTAATATACCCTCCTGCTATCATGACCTGCGTTCCGTTTTCAGTAAATCCAGGGCTAGTGCTTTACCCCCTCATCGACCGTACGACTGCGCCATAGAATTACTAAATGGTGCTCCTCTTCCTAAGAGTAAACTGTACAATCTTTCCGGTCCTGAAAGAATTTCCATGGAGGCCTATATTCAGGAGGCTCTCTCCCTGGGTCATATACGTCCTTCCTCTTCTCCAGTCGCTGCCGGGTTTTTCTTTGTGGAGAAGAAGGATAAGACGTTGCGTCCATGCATTGACTTTCGTGAGTTGAATCAGATAACGGTCAAGGATAAATACTCCCTTCCTTTATTAGATTCCGTTTTCAACTCGGTCCAACACGCCAAAATCTTTTCCAAGCTAGATCTCAGGAACGCTTACCACCTGGTACGCATGCGCGAAGGTGACGAGTGGAAAACGGCATTTAACACCCCGTTAGGCCATTTCGAATATTTAGTGATGCCTTTTGGGCTTACCAACGCCCCCGCAGTGTTCCAACGTTTGGTGAACGACGTTCTCCGTGACTTTCTGAATCGCTTCGTCTTTGTGTATCTGGATGACATTTTGGTTTTTTCCTCCAACGAAATGCAACACGAACATCATGTTCGCCTCGTCCTTGAACGACTTCTCGCCAATCAGTTGTTTGTCAAGGCTGAAAAGTGTGCGTTCCATGTGCCCTCCGTCCCTTTCTTAGGTTATATTATCGAGGCTGGCAATATCCGCCCTGACCCCGCTAAGATCGAGGCGGTCGTACAATGGGAAATCCCACAATCTCGCAAAAAGCTCCAACAATTCCTGGGGTTTTCCAACTTCTATCGTCGTTTCATACGTAATTACAGCAGTATTGCCGCCCCTCTCACGCAACTCACTTCCACCCATCGCCCCTTCATTTGGAACTCTGCTGCCGATGCCGCCTTCAAGCGCCTAAAGACTCTGTTTGTCTCAGCCCCTATCCTCATCCAACCCGACGTGGCCAAGCAATTCGTGGTGGAGGTCGACGCTTCAGACTCGGGGGTGGGCGCGGTTTTGTCCCAACGCGAGGACGGGACGGGTAAACTGAAGCCCTGTGCCTTTTTCTCTCGCAAACTAAGTCCCGCCGAGAGGAACTATGATGTCGGCAATCGCGAGTTGCTCGCCATCAAGCTCGCATTGGAAGAATGGCGTCACTGGCTGGAGGGGGCGGAACAGCAATTTATTGTTTGGACTGATCACAAGAACTTAGCTTACTTACGCAGCGCGAAACGGCTCAACTCCCGCCAAGCCAGGTGGTGTCTATTTTTCGATAGGTTCAACTTCGCCATCACTTATCGCCCTGGCAGCAGGAATGTTAAACCTGACGCCCTCTCACGCAAATACTCCAGTTCTGACGAGAACTCCGTCTCGACCATTCTGCCCTCGACCTGTTTCATTGGCAACCTCACATGGGAAATAGAGAACAAGGTCCAGCAGGCCCAGAGCGAAATCCCGGCCGACGCTACTTACCCCCCTGGTACCCTCTATGTCCCTGACTCGCTCCGGTCCGAGGTTCTCACCTGGGGACATACCTCTCGTCTGGCCTGCCACGGAGGCGTTTATCGGACTATTCGCCTCCTGAAACGTCGGTTCTTTTGGCCTACCTTAGAACGTGACGTCAGGGAATACATTGCCGCCTGCAGCACTTGTGCTCGTTCTAAGACTTCCAACCGGCCTCCCTCTGGTCACCTGTTGCCGTTGCCCATCCCTGGCCGTCCCTGGTCCCATATTGCCGTGGACTTCATCACGGGACTCCCTCCTTCTCATGGACACACGGTCATTCTGACGGTCATAGACCGTTTCTCTAAGTCAGCTCAGTTTATACCCCTTCCACAATTGCCCACGGCCACTGAGACCGCCGACGCTCTGGTCAACCACGTTTTTCGTCATCATGGCATTCCGAGTGACATTGTGTCTGATCGTGGCCCTCAGTTTACGTCCCAGGTTTGGAAAGCCTTCTGCTCCGCCCTGGGGGCCTCGGTCAGTTTAACTTCTGGGTACCATCCGCAGGCTAACGGCCAGGCTGAGCGGGCGAACCAGGAGCTGGAGGCCGCCCTCAGATGTCTAGCTGCCCAGAACCAGGAGGATTGGTCTAAGCACCTTGTTTGGGCGGAATATGCCCACAATACCCACACCTCTACTGCCACGGGACTGTCACCTTTTGAAGCTGCTCTTGGCTACTCACCCCCCTTGTTTCCTTCCCAGGAATTGGATCTGGCGGTTCCCTCTGTTCAGCTCCATCTGCAGCGCTGTCAGGAGATCTGGCTGCAGACCAAAGCCGCTCTCGTCCGCACCGCGGAGAATAACCGCCAGATAGCCAACCGTCACAGGGGGGTGAGTCCCGCTTACCAACCGGGTCAAAAGGTGTGGCTGTCCGCCCGTAATGTCCCTCTCCAGGCGTCCTCTCGCAAGCTGTCTCCCAGGTTTATCGGGCCTTACGTTATAGACAGGGTCATCAATCCGACCTGTGTCCGCCTTCGTCTGCCGGCGGCTCTGCAAATACACCCCACGTTCCATGTGTCGCAGATCAAGCCTGTGGCTGAGAGCCCTTTGTGCCCGCCGGCCTCTTCCCCGCCACCCGCCCGTACCATCGATGGGGCCCCCGCCTTCACTGTCTCCCGGATCTTGGACGTTCGGCGTCGGGGTCGTGGGGTCCAGTTCCTGGTGGATTGGGAGGGGTATGGTCCGGAGGAACGCTCATGGATCTCGCGTTCGCTCATCCTGGACCATACCCTCATTGACGATTTTTATGCTGCTCATCCTGATCGTCGCTTTGGACCGCCTGGTGGCGGTCGTTGAGGGGGGGGTACTGTCATGGCCTGTCAGCTACTCCCTCCTCCCCCCTCCTTCCTGTGTTGGATGCGACCAGCTGGATCCACTTACCTCATCTACTCCTGCCTTCATAAACTCCTCCTGGATCATCAGCCGGTGCCAGTTCGTTGTTCCTCCTATGGTGCATAGTCTGGTCAGCTCATGTTTATGTCTCACGTCTCATTGCCTCATGCTCATGGTGTTTTCTCGCTCTGCCTCAGGACTCAAGACCTATTGGATCCTCACCTGGTCGCTTTCCTCCAACGCTGCTGTCACGCCGCCTCAAGAAACCTCCAGCCAGCCGCCTCTGCTCGTTTGGGTTCAAGCCTCGCCTCCGCCGCAGAACCTCCTCAAGGAATTTCCACCTCAAGATTCCTCCAGCCTGCACCCGCTCTCTACCTAGGGAAAAGCCTGTCAAGTTTCGGCCTAATTAAATTCTCTTCAAACTTACCGTTGAGTCCGAGCCTCCTTCCGGGTTTCAGCATCTGGGTCATTCCGAACTCACGTCTGGATCATGACAAAAAAAAAAAGAAATCAATCAATGTAACCATTTTCAATAATTGATTAAGCATTTATTTTTATTTATTTTAAGTCAATTTGAGCCAGACAATGTGTTTGTATGCTAAACTTCATGAGCTGAGATGACAGAAAGAACTGGAGTGTGCAACAGTTTTGATTAGAGCAGCTACATACACAGGGTTAACTGTTAACCTCAAGAGGGAGGAGTTAGTGCGGTTCAGTGGTAACACACTTCATCCTCATTTGTGGTTTGCTGGCCCCACTGAATACAAACACAACATGGAATCCAATGGCGGTAAGAAATTTAAGCTTTTTTTTCACTATTTTGCTTTATTTTGTATGTATTATATGTATCATCACTGTCCATGTGGTTGGCACATCAACATCTTCTGAAGTCAAAACTTTCTGTTGCTTATTTTGGTTGAAAGGGACAGCTGCGCTGCTGTCTATGAACAGATAAAAATTAACCAAATGAAGGCTTCGATCAAAAAACATCTCCCAAAAAAAATGCACAGTCAATTTGACATTGTGGTGATCAGTTTATCTGTCAAGTGTGTGTCAAGGATAAATAGTCAAGTGCACAGAATCAGATCAGTTAATGCCAGGTGTCTTTGTATCTGCAGGGGACTATGACCCACATGTCAATAACACAAGGGTTCATGGGGGATAACAATGCGGTGCGGGACAACCAAATCATCTTAAAAGTTGTATTTTTGCTGTTTTTACTCCTTGGGTTTGAGTTCATACTTTGCATCAGAGACACACGGACTCAATGTCAATGACATGTTGGACTGAACAGATAAGACGTGTTACAGATTACAGACTGCAGCGCTACAGCTGAGGACATTTTCATATTTCCAAAAGCTCCTAGAGGAGGAAAGGAGGAGCAACAGCATGTAGTTAGGACCCATGGAGCTTCATCTCCAAAGGGAAACAGAAAATACAAAACCAAATTTGCTAAAAGCAATCTGAAAGCAAGCTTTAATAGAGGCATTTTTTATGTTCATGTTGGACGTGAAAGTGTTTCCATGTTTTATAGTAACCCTCCTGTTTAAAGGGGACAAAGAGTACAGATAATGAAAAAAAGTCAAACCCTGTTTTATGGCGTTACAGACGATGGTCAAAGTCAGCAAATCTGTCATCCAGGGCTCAGATAGCCATGCTGCTGCTGAGGCCAGTCATTGCAGTACTGTGCTGACTGAAAGAACCGCATCAGAGAAGTTCCAGTCAATGCACCATACTGTGGCTGACATCCAACGATCATGTGTGTGCTGTGTGACGGTTCTGCAGCTTGTCAAGTGTTACTGTATAAAATCCTTGTATAAGCAGGCTCCTTAGAAACAAGTAAAAAATTCTTAACCCACTGACAGATTTTCTTAAATTAAGTAAATCTGCTAAAGGGATAAGAAGATGGTCTCACGATGAATTTTAATTTTAAACAAAATTTCTAGTTACTAAGACATGTTTTCTCAAACTGAGATTATTATTATAAACCTATTTTTCCAAAAATAAGACAATTTTTCTTGAAACAGGGATTTTTTTACTTTATGTTTTTGCAGTGTATACAAAGTGTCTAAAATCACCACTATTGTTTGTTGTCTGTCTTTCATGCTTTGCTGGAAACCACCGGTTTGACAGAGTAAGTGAGCTTTTCTTCGTTTGCATCGAGGCGTCGTTCTTTTGAATTGGCTCTAGACTGCAAAATGCAAATGTCATCATACAGAATGAAAATCAGCAGGACACAGGGACTTTTAGCCCATCAGAACAAGTCTTACTAACCCTTGCGCTATTCTAGGCACTTTAACATTGGGAGTTGGGTCATCTAGACCCACTAGACAGTGCGCTGAACCTTTTTTTTTTCAATGATTTGTGATCTTCGCTGGTGTCCATGGATTACATGAAATCATCTCCACCTTTATCCACCTTTGTCATGATCAGGTCATCTGGACCCCATAGGATAGCACAAGGGCTAATTGGTCTTGATGACATTCAGATATATTGTCATTATTGGCAATAGCTGAGTTCAATTTTTATTTTCTCTATTTTATAGCAAAACAATTTTAATCAAGCTCCTACATCAAAGTTAATAGTTTTTTGTCTGAAGCTATTGCTTAAAATAAGTGTTTTGCCTACTTCCAAGATGTATTCTATTTATTATTCTATTATTTAAAGACCCATTTCTATGAAAATTGTGTTTTTAATATGTTATTGTAACATCTTCTGATGACAGAGATAACTAAGTTTAAAAATGCATTTCTGAGTATTTCTTTGTTCAAATTGTTGTAAATCAGGAGCAGATGAAAAAAATGATCTTTGACAAAGAACATATTTGTGAAAAAAAAATATATATATATATAAATCCCTCGGTGGTCCACTAGCTGCCTGCTGTGAGCTCTCAGTGATGGGAAAGGAGGATGGGCTTACTTGACGTCAACAGTCCCGCCCACAACTCAGGGGTGATTTTCTGAAGAACTCCTGCTGCTCTGCAGAAAATATGTTCTATAGAAAATAACACAGGGTATTTGTGTTGGCTAAAAACAGCATTTTGTTTTAAGACCACTGGGAACAGGCATCCATGGGCCAGAGGTAGAGCGGGCAGCCTCTGATTGGAATATTGCAGGTTTGGCTCTCGCCCTGTGTCGAAGCGTCCTTGGGGAGGATACTGACATTGGGTCTTAAGGCTTTGACATTTCCTCTTAAATCAAGACATTTTGTCAAGTAAAATTCATTAGCTGCACTGGCAGATATTTGACTTGTTTCTGGTCAATTTCTACTAAAAACAAGTAATTTCTTGCAGAATTAAGATGTTTTTTGGCAAACTTGACTTGGTTTTGAGAACTTCAGTGAGTCAGTCAGTATTAGAAGATGAAGTTGCATTAACATAATCTGTACTGTGATCAATAGATAAATCACACAAATATCTCAGTAAATGAAGAATTTGATTTAAAAAATACACATATTTAAATGTAAAATGTGTTCCTCGGAGAAAAACAAAATTCTTTTACACATCCAAGTTGATCAAACTATTTAATTTGTGTTTTTTTTAATTCGGTCTCTGATCTTCTTTTAAGGAGGTTTGTCTTTAATCCAAAAGAAGGAATAGACAATCCAGCGATGACGTCTACAGACAGCACAGGTATGCAGCATGCAAGTTTGTAACACTGTAAAACCAAACATTAGAGAGGTCTGCTGTGTGAGGAAACACTTCTCTCCCTGTCCCGCTTCAGAGCAGGCGTCAACACCCAGACCACACCTGTATGTTCTCAGACGGGAGGAGGACGAAGGCTTCGGCTTCGATCTGCCAACAGGGACAGAGAAGCACAACGGACTCATGGTTAGAAATGTTACAGCAGGAGGGGCGGCACAGCGCAGCGGCCTTAAAGATGGAGACAGAATCCTGGAAGTCAATAACTGCTATGTTGATGGTTTATTGTGTTCTGAAGTAAGAACTTTCCCCTCATTTAAAAAGGACAAGCGTTTTGATCTACAACAGATCTAATTTATTTTCCTATCCATCAAACAGGTGGCAAGAAAAATTAGGCAAAGCGGACAACAGTTATGCTTATTAGTGTTGGATGGAGAGGCGTATGAACGTGCTCTGTCTCAGGGTGTGGACCTCCAAAGCCTTGCCAGAACACATAAAGGAAATGATTTAAAACCGCCCAGGCTATGCCACATCACCAAACACCCAGACTCTGGCTTGGGTGTCCACTTCGCCCCCTTAGAAGGTAAAGCACCTCTTGAAGATTTCTGCAAAGCTGAGGTCAGTGCAGAGGGAATCAGCTGCTCCTCCTTTGTCTCCTCCTCAGGGGAAAAAGGTCGTTTCTCTGTGAATGCAGTGGCAGGAGGTGCTGCTGAGAAGGCGGGGGTGCTCAAAGGAGATCATCTGGTGTGGGTTGATGGAGCAGTAGTGTCCCATCTCACACACTCTGCCCTCAGTAAAATGGTGCGTCACTTCTTCCTGGGATGGTGTGTAAACCTTTCGCTAAAGTGTGGAGTGGATTTATTGAGCTCTGTTTAGCAACAATCCTTCTCATTTAGATGAAAAAATGTGGCAATCACATCACTATCATGGTGATAGACAGCAAGAGTGAGATGATCTACAGGCAGAAGAAGATTCCCATCCTTCCTGCCATGGCTGTTCCACATAATCTGCCTTTTCGGGCCAGAAAGCTCCACCTCAGCAGAGGGGATGAGGGCTACGGTTTTGTCCTTCGGCTGGAGAGGACTGTATCAGGACGCACATGTAAGAGACAGTTAAAACATTTCAAAGTGTCATGGTTTGACTTTAAAAATGTTGAATTTTTTTGGACAGATCATTTTCTACGTCAGGTGGACAGGGGGAGCCCTGCAGAGGAGGCTGGCATGATGGATGGAGAGATCTTATTGGAGGTCAATGGAGAGTCAGTAGAGTCACTGACACATGCCGAGATCGTGGATAGAGTGAGACTGAGTGGAGAAAAGTTGTCCCTCACCACCATCAGCTTCCCTGGGTTGGAGTTTTACACAAAGGTAAGCCTCCATTATCACACAAGTTCATGTTTTCCAGAAATGATTCAGTTTTATCCAGGTGTCTTGAAGTACTTCCATTGTGATCTTGGTGTGTTTTAAAGAAGGCTTTTGTTCTCACGTCTTGTTTCCTTTGTTCTCTCCCTGCAGCTTGGTCTGCCTCCTGAGCTCTTCTGTGAAGATGATGCTGCCAAGAAAGAGGAGGACAAAAGTGTCTCAGCTGCTGCAGAGGTAACCAAATGACCAATAAAAAAAGAAAAAGACTCATACAATCCTAGAGCCTTTTCTCTGCAATAAAACTCGATGGGCTATGTCCCACATTAAAGGTTGAGTTTTATGGACTTCCATCAAGTTCATCAACAACCACAAGGCGGGAGAGGGGCAGAAGACTTTGGAAGGGTGGCAAATGAGAACAGACGAGTGGAAGGACATAAAACACGTATTTCTATCAGTTTAACTGTTGCTATTAATATTAAAACCGCTTAGCTGAGGTGCTATTACTAACACATAAAGAAGCTTGTATTGATCATTTTATTCAGCTTTGTCAATAATCATACTTATATTGACTCAGAAATGAGGGTGGGCTGCCCCCACATACTCCCACCCCTGGTTCCACCTGGTAACACTGTAAGCTGCAGTATAGACAGATGACGATGTATTTTATCCCAAAAGAAAGAAGTAAAATGTGATTGAGCCTTTGTCTTCACATTGATGATATTTTTAGTCAACTAATCTTAAGAATGAAGGACCAGGGATTAAACAACAGCAAAAACACAACACTACCTTAGGAGAATGCAGGTCACAGGACTGAGCAAATCCTTTCTCAGCATACGATATTCTTTAACACAAGAAGGAGACTATTTTCTTTCCTGCATGTTTAAAGCAGAAGGTGAGAGAACGTATGAGCTGTTGGGAGTCTCATATTTTAAAGGGCCTATATAGCATGCAAAATGAACTTTTAAGTGTATTATAATGTTCATTCCTCATTATAAACAACCCCAACGTGGTATTTTGATACATTATGCATTTATTGGTCTTTAGAGTTTTCCTCTGAAAGGCCGGTTCTAGATTGACATCATGAAATGGGGGTGGCAACCCTCAAGGAGCAAAAGGCAGTGCCTCAGAGATTAAGATCATACTTTAGTGTGCCAAAGGTAATATATGACCATATATATGGATATGCAGAAAGACTGGAAACTAACTGAACTGGGATCTTTGAATGTTTTTAAGAACAAGTTCAAAGCATCAGAGACTGAAACAATAATGTGCAACTGCTTTTTATGATGGATGTGGTTTTAATGATGTTTGATTTTATGTTATGTTATGTTTATGTATAACATCCTGTCATCTCATCACATCTCATCATGTATAACATGTTTATGTATTTTTGTATTGAAATGTGCTGCCTCTTGGCCAGGACTCCATTGGAAAAGAGCTTTTTAACCTCTATGGGACTTTCTTGGCTAAATAAAGGCTAAATAAAATGTGAAAAAAAAAAGATAGTTCACTCTAAATGGCCTAAGAAAAGCCTGATATAAGCTCTTTAACTGTAAAATATTAGAACAATAAGCTGGGGAATCATTCTTTACCTTTTTAAAGGTCAAAGTTTCTGCTCCCAAACAACTTTTTTCTGTTAGACTGAGCATGAAGGCTTTTTGAATGTCTCTCTAATGCATTACTTTGTTTAAAGACCCACTCTGATCATCTTTTGATCTATTCTAAAACCATTCCCAGTGGTCTTTTGTTTATGATTATGCAATTTTTTGCTGAAATGAAAACACATGTGTTGTTTTCTATGACATAGTTTCTGGAGAGCAGCAGTAGTTCATTAGAAATTAGTCTCTGAATTGTGGGTGGGACTGTTGAGTGAGTTCACCCCCACTTCCTCTCTTTGTTGCTGAGAGCTCTCTGTTTACAGTCTATCCTGCTAGCTTACAGCCACTCTCAACCCCAACCTAACATTACAGATGCAACAAAAATGGTGAGTAATACTGGAGATATCCAGATGTACAGTTTAAATCCAGATTTCAGCTCAGACAAGGAAAACAAAGACGTACATGGATCTGTTTGTCTGCAAGCAGCAGGGAGCTTGTGGCCTGGCCAGTGTATTTTCTACGTAGCAAATGAGCTCTTTTTCAAACAGTTTGTCCTCTGCTCTTGATCGACAACGATTTGAATAAGGAAATACTGAGAAATTCCTTTTTAATGTGTTCTCAAAATGCCATAGGCAGATGTTTGAAATTTGTATTTTGAATTATGACTTCACTGCTGTAATTCCACATAATTTTCTGTCTCTCTTGCAGACCACAGTAGTGTCCCCTCCATGCTCCTATTTGGATGCCTACTCTCATAAATCTGTCTTTTTTCTTTAAACTTCATGTATAATCACAAAAAATAAACCTGTTCATTTTTTGCTTTAAACCATGTGAAATGTGGTACAGAGGTACAGACCCATGTCAAAATGTTGCTGTATGCTTTTTGATGCATTCCCATGGAAACAGAATCCTTAGGGGTAATTTCCCACCTTCTAATTTGAAACTCATTTTCAAGGCAGGGTACACCCTGGACAAGCTGCTGGTGCGTTGCAGTGCCTAAATAAAAAATGAAAATAAAACTTTTAAAATTTACCCAAATAAATGACCACCAAAGAGTCAACTTTTGTGGTTATTTTAAAACATTCGGGTAGATACCTATTGTATTAAAATCGATGCTTTCCCATTTTTGTCTTCTTTGGCTTTCTAATATTTTTTTTTCATGAACCAACTTTTGAAAAAAAAAAAAATTAAAGCTTTGGTCCATTTTCTGTTTTTATGACATCACAGAATCAGTCACCTGCTTTCAGTCACCTCTTTTCATTTGTGTCTCAGCAGGAAGAAGAGGAAGTCTCCGTTTTGTGAATTGCAGTCATCTTGTTTCGCAACATCAAAGAAAACCAGCAGAGGAAGTTCCAACGTCAACTCACCAAAAAAAAAAAAAAAGCTTTAGAATGGGAATAAGAAGACATCTAGAAAGCCAAAAGTGAAAATAGACCCTGTGGACAGAGACTGAGTTGAGTCTGTAGAAGTACTGCAACATTTCACATCAACAGAAACAGAAAAAAACGGCAATTCCGCTACAGCAATCTTACGCAGAAAAGATTGTTTATAACTTGATTTGATTTTTTTTTTATTTTCAAGCATTATTGCTTGAAAAGGAGTGGGAAGAAGCAAGCTTATATAATCCCACGCCTACTTAGCAATGTCTACATTACAGCCTATATTTAAACAAATTGAAACTGTTGAGGAAGCAATCTTCTGATGTGATTTTTTTTTTTCGGGAAATATTAAAAATAACGTAAATTGTCAAAATATACAGAAAAGAGTCTTTGCAGGAATGTCCAAATAAAGTCTGAATTATGCTTTCTTTGAGTAATACAAGATAATATATTCCGTTTGGTAAATGTATCATTTACTTCTTCTGTTGTTTTGCTTTTAAGAATATTTTTGTCTGTATGTTTTTCAAATGTTTAGTTTACCTGTGTGCATTAATTTAAAACTTTAAACAGAGTATAAGACAACATGTGACAGCAGTAAGCCACAACTGTTCTAAACAGTAATGCCAGGACTTTTAAACAGATAATAACAGAAAATGTTTATTTTCATATGACAGAACCTGCTGTTTAAATATTTATCTATGAATAAATCATATAACCTTTGCGTTTATAATATTTTTCCTGTGACTTTTGCTGCAAATTATGCGTGCTACTTTTACAGGAAGGGGTTTATGTAAAACCAAAGTGGGTGCGTATAGGTGTGTGTGTCTTAACAGAATAAAGTTTTTTTTTTTATCACTTTAAAAACGTTTTAAATAAATTAGATTACACAACAGTGTGTCAGATGTTGTTAATAGTAACAATATCACAAAAATAGTATGTAAAATAGCATTTTCTTTTCTTTTCTAATTCAGTTAATTGAATTTTGTTTGTTAGAACATTGTTTGAAGTTTGTTATTAATAAAAATCAAACTTAAGTCTTCACTTTAGGCGTCTTGGATGGCGCAAATACATTTTTACTGATGTTAATTGAACATTTAGTTCTTATAATGACTGAGTTCTTCCACACGCCATGTGGGTTAAAAAAACAATATATATGTTTTATCAGTAAATCTTAGCCGTGGCTAAGATTGATCATGTCATTGCAAGCCAACTCCACATGAGGGCAGCAGAGAAAAGCTGTGGATGTGAAGCTGGTGGTGAAGCTGCGAAGAAGAAAATGTCAGTTTTCTGTTCAGGCAAATGTTCGGGCAGTTGCGGTTCCGGTCCTTGAGGTGACTTTCAGTCGGCTAACAGTAGTGGGCTGACGTTAGCGTCGACAAACACTTCAACATGGCCCAGGCAGTGCAGAAGTTGGTCGCTAAAGTACCTACTCTCGTCGGTGGTAAGAAGTTAAAGCATTTTAGATTGTTGTTATCGACTCACGGATTCAGTATTTAAGCTGAGTTACGCATTTAGCGTCCGTTGCCCACACTGGCCGGCACGCTCACCTTGACGCTGACACGTCTTGAAAAATACGATTGAATTTTGGGTATTTATGTTTAATTTGAACGTCTTTGCACAGTCCATTATTTTATTTCCTCTGTCTTTACAGCTTTGGACTCGAGCTGCACGAAAACAAAAACTGTTAACATTTTATTGTTATGCTAGGTGGCTAATGCTAATATGTAGCAGCGCTCCGACGCTTCTTAGTGCTGCAGCTTCAGTCCCATATACATACGTTTTTGTGCAATGAATATTAAAATAAAACTTTCATGATATAGTGTGAAGATGGTCGTAAAGAAGTTTTTCCTAAACTTTCTGCGATATATGACAAGTGTAGCAGATATAGTATTTCCCTAATTTCTAACAAAGTTTAGGTGTCACGGTCAGTCAGTCTGACTTAAGATAACATGAAATTAAAAAAAAAAAAAAAAAAAAAAAATACAGGTCAATGGAAAATAAAGGTATTTGGGATTGAATATTACACGTTTGCATTTTGTTGAATTTTGAAACGTGATATATATTTTTTTGAGCAGTTCATTATGAGCTGTAGTTAATTAATCGATTTTTTTTTATTTTCAACCTAATAATTGCTGTGAAAAGCTTTTTTTTAATTTAAATTCGTGACATAGAAAACGATCAACATAAAACTACAAAAGTGGTTTGAATTTTTTTAGTATAAGACTTCATACTTTTGTTTTTATACCACCAAGGGTTTTTTTTTCCCGTCTGAAATGATAAAAAAAAAACAGGTCCAAACTAGTGCTCAAATTTAACACATAGAAAAACAGTAAGAACCAGTTTTTACCATAAACTGTCATTAAAACTTTTATCTAAAATAAAAGTAAGTTTTTGTCTTTTTTTAAGTTGGCACATCAAAAAGGAAATATGTAACAATGTTGAAAAAGCATCAAGCCCTCTCTCCCATAGGGAATGGTGATTAACACAACCAAAATAAATTACCGTTCGTGCCAATTTTTCTGTTATTAGTCACAATTAATGCAATATTTTGAGACTTATAACTGTAAAATATTTGAACAATAAGCAGGGGAATCGTTTCATACTTTTCTTTTTTTTAAAGATAAGAGTTTCTGCTTCCAAACTACTTTTTCTGTTAGAGTATCAGAGCTTTCTAAATGGCTCTCCAACGACATCACTTTGTTTAATGGTCCAAACTCTCCACTTCTTTTAAACTTTTGTCAAAGCGTTCCCAGTGGTCTTTTATTTATGATTATGCTGTTTTGAGCTCAAACAAACAAACAAAAAACGGTTTCCCAGGACATAGTTTCTGCAGAGCGGCAGTAGTTCATCAGAAATTTAAATGCAAGTTGTGGGCCAGACTGTTGGCGCAGAGTAAGCCCACCCCCACTAAATAATCGCAATTTACGCGATATTTTGATACCCCTAAAATGAATGTATACCATTTGTTTATTCTTTGAAGAAACCAAGTTGTTATAACTCTGACCTAGATCTATTCATAAACGTGTCCAATTTAAGTTTTTGACAGAAAAAAATGTTTTGCTTTCCACAGCCGCTGTCACCTATTCCAAACCTCGTCTGGCAACCTTCTGGTACTACGCCCGTGTGGAGCTTGTGCCCCCCAGCCCTGCTGAGATTCCCAAAGCCATCGAGGGAGCATCAAATCTGATCAAGGGTTTCCAGACAGGACGCCTTGGTCAAACCACTGTGAAGGTAGAGTGGCAGACAGACCACTGAATGTGTGTAGCTATGGCATGCGTACATTAAACTGGAAAAGAGCTATGCATGTGGAGAAAAAAAAAATGTCAAGCTCTCGCGTGCTTTGGCTAATCTTGATGCTTTGATAAAGGTTTTTACAAACTAAAACAGCCGCAAAAGATTATTAGTATTAAAAATGCAAAATAAAAATATTTTGACATGATTTCAGAGTATTTCAGTTACAAAAAATAATTTAGAAACTTTGTCTTAGTACTAAGTTTAACTGCAACCGATCAACAGTAAATTTCCCCAATTAAAGGTAGCAATAAAGCATCCTGTTTTAATAAATGAAAGATGATGGCAACTACAGTGGATGAAATACGTATGTGAACTCCTGTTGATTTTTTTTTTTTTTCTCTCCCCACTTAATAAGAAACTGATCTTACTGGTAGATTCATTTGAACAGCAAGAGATAAAAAATCAAGAATTAACTTTAAGGAATTTATGTAAACGTATTTGCATTTCATTTAGGGAAATAAATATTTGAACCCTCTTGCCGCAACAATTTAGATTTTGTGGCAAAACCCTTATTAGCAGCACAGAGGTCAGAGGTTTCTTGTAGTTGGTGAACATGTTTCTGCACACATTAGGAGGAATTGTGGTCCACTCTTCTTTACAAATGATTTCTAAATCATTCTGATTTGGTGGCTTAGCAACTCAGAGCATCAGCTCTTTCTATAGGTTTTCTATAGGATTGAGGTCCAGAGACTGGCTGGACCACTCCATGATGTCGCTCTGCTTCTTCTTCAGTCATTCCTTGGTTGCTTTGCCTGTATGTTTTGGGTCAATATAGCAGGAGGACTTTGCAAGATGTTAAACCATTGCAGAGTAAAGTATCCCCAATGGTTTTTTTGGTGACTGTGGTTCCAGCTGCTTTCAGATCATCAACTAACTCCTGCCGTGTTGTTTTCCTTTCTCTCTGTTCTCATGATCATGGAAACCCCACCAGGTCAGATCTGGTTTGGAGCCTAAAGGTGGATTGATGGTCATGTTGCACCAACAGTTGTGACCTTAACCTCCAGCTTCTTGCTGATGGTTTTGTCGTCCATTCTGGTCGTGTGCAGGTCTACAATCTTCTCCCTTAAATCCACTGAAAGAACTTTAGTCTTTACCAAGTTGGAGGGTTTGGACTCTGACTGATGGACTGATTCTGTGGACAGGTGTCTTCAGTTCAGGTGTCAGGTTGATTAGGAGAGTCTAGCTGGTCTGTGTGGACCAGAACTCTAAATGGTTACTAGAGGATCAAATACTTATTTCCCTTAATGAAATGCAACCAAATGTAAACAAATTCTTTAATGTGGATTTCTGGGTTTTCTCTCTGATTTTCTATCTCTCACGGTTCAAATGGGTCTGGCATTAGGATGACAGACTATTTCTTTTTAGGTGGGCATACTCACAAAATCACCAAGGGATCAAATAGTCATTTCCTCCACTGTCTCTCCTAAGAGCAGCAGATGTTTAGTCATTAAGACCAATGTGAACAAAAGGATCTTGTGTTTTTGTGTTTCAAAAACCAAACATGGTTTTTTTATGGTCATAATTTCACATTTGACTGTTTTTAATTTATTGTTTATTTTTTTGGTCTGACGGTTTTCCATATTTTTTATGAATGAATAAACAAATATTTATAAGAAATAATGTGCAAGCTATGGGTTTGTTCCATATGTCTATTCTAAAATAAATGTGTTAACTGAATTTGAGAGCCTCATTGCTGACATGAGTTTATTTATTTTGTAAATGTTTAAAAATATTCTTTTTTTTTTTTTTTTTTTTTTTTGCATCAAAACCATTGACAAACATTTTTCTGTTTTAAGTTGAAAATTTGGTCTAATCAAAACAGTGAAAACTATTGAGAAAGATGTTTTATTTAATGCTGACATTTTTAAATGTGAATAATATCAATATTTGATGCATATGGAAAAAGTGACGTTGAATGTTTTCATTTTAGGATGCTTTAAGGAACGGGCTGGTGGCCACTGAAGTTCTCATGTGGTTCTACATCGGAGAGTGCATCGGCAAAGGAAGCATAATCGGCTATGATGTGTAAATTTTGGACTTGATGTTTTGTTCTTTGAGCATTGTATGCTCGGCTTCCTGTAAGAATCCTGGGAACCAATAAACAGAAATTTATTGTTCGTTTTTTGATCATGTTTGTGTCAAACCTTTTATTTATTTATTATATATTGTATTCATCCCTAAATGTTTATGTTTATATATATGTATATACAAACATAAACATTTAGGGATGAATACAATTTATGAGCAGCACACATTTTAACCAGGATATAAAGGGAAAAGTGGCACAATGTCCACACAACATATTTGTTGTTAGCATAGCTAGCTATTAGCTTCATTTTGACTGAACACTCCTGGTTCAGGTAATGTGCATGCCCTGACTGGGTCTGGATCTTAACAAGGGAGGAGGCGAATCCAGTGTTAGCACTCAAAGTACTTTTAATAATAAACAACCAAAATTATAGATAGCCTGAAAATGTGCTGTTGCATGATTTTAACGTGTATGTTTGAAAAATGAAGATAACCCAATGAGTGCATGCAGGGCAGCAGAGAGGAGGCAGAGCAGTAAAATAGTCTGATCTGGTTGTGGCAGACGGACAGACCAGCCCAACAGTCTCTATGGTGGATCTTTAATTCCTGTCCTCCGATTCTCAAACAGCTGCACCTGTGCAGAAGGAGGACAAATAAGGCAGGCAACAGGAACAGACTCATGCGGCCCAGAGCCGTAACAGTGCAGCAAAACGTGCTGGAAGATCCGGAAAACAGGCAGGTTTGGTGGCCAGGCCAGGCTCTAACTTCTTTTATTTATTTTTTATTCCATCACCTTGTGACTTTGCCAAACAGGAGAAGCCAAAGAAATCATAGTCATACTTGTTTAAATAAATGCATTTGTACCTCTTTAGTACTAAAATATGTCGGATAGTCATTTAGAAATCTTTCATTTTATAAATATCTTTCTTTGAAGTTTCTACAGAATTGTCATTCTGCTATATGGCAGTATCACATTTCGCCAGGAGAGGGCGCCCCTAGACCTTAAGCTCGCTTTGTGATTAATTGTTTCGTAAAAATCTACTATTTTTGCACATGAAGGGTTTAACATCTGAGTACAATTGCAACCGCAAGTTACTTTAGTTTTGACATTTTTATAAAACGAAACAAATTCCAGACACTTTTTTTATTTGCGGGGTCAAGCAACCCAACCTTCACATCTTTTGTTCTTTATTTAAAGTACAAATGTACAAATCAAAAACAAGCCCTTTACTGCATAGCATAGTAGTTAAACTCTGGCTGTCCCCCATTTTGGTGGACATACCTGAAATGAAATAAGAGCTTGGTCAAGAAAAAAAAAAACAGTTCACCAGAAGAACAAACTGAAATAATAATAATAATAAAAAGAGTGATTTCAGTGAATCATTTAAAGCTATTGCTAAGCATGACTGTAAATGGCATAACTGATGAAATGCTGTGTTTTCAACATAATTTTACTGTAAAATTGACCAACATCTGTTCATCACGTTTTAGAATTTCCTGTAAAAACAAAACATTTTGCGATTCAGCCTTTTGATATTCACAACATTAATACTTTAAAACTTCAAGCAGAGTTGTGCTCTTTGCTTAGCTTCAGCAATTGTGTACGGATTATCTTCATTGACAAAACTACCACTAAAAAAGTGATTTGAATAGAACTGTAAAAGTAAAAAAAGTGGAAGCACACTGAACATTTGCTATCAAAAATAACCTCATGACTGTTTGGTATGATGTTATAAAAGCTGCAAAATACATTCATTTAAAAAAGCACTGATGAGTAATATAAAAATATGATCAGAAAAGTGTTGACATTACTTGACGTTACAGATTTTTACAGATGTTCCGACCCCAAAGCCTGGATAGAGGGGCTCTTGGAAGGTGGTCTGAAACCTATGCAGGAGGGTCATGGTGCTGCCTATGCTGTAAAAGGCCAATACACCTGCCATGTGGTCCAGGTACACGCCTATCCTGGGGGAGTGGGGGCCGTGGACTGCTTTGTCCACTCGGTTGTGCCAGGCAGAGTAACCTGAGTCTGAGCAGAGAAGACTCCAGGATTTGTCGTTATAACCCAGCAGACACAGTGAGCCTTTGCCCTTTCTGCTGATGCTTTTGTAGGCCACCCCGATGGAGAACTCGCCGCTCCACTCGATTTCCCAGTAGAAGCGGCCTCCGGATAAGGCCTCTCGACACAGCACCTGTGCAAAACTGTCAAACCTATCTGGGGTTTCTGTGTAGGGCTGCAGGTCTCTGGTGCGGATGACTTTTCTGCTGTTGTCTGAGATTTTCAGCTCCTTGTAGGCGGTGCTGGGGTCCAGTTTCAGCTGGCAGAAGTCTGGAGAAAAAAAGGGCACACATTTAGATAGAATTACAGATGAAGATAAAGAATGGATGCAAGTGAAGAGCATTTGTTTTAAATTGTCCAAAAGTGCTGTAAATGTGTGCTTTAGCTGCTCACATTTGACAAAATCTGCTCGGGTCTTGGGCTCTGGAGGATGAGAGTTGTCCACCGAGATTTCTTTGCCTGAAGAAGAAGAAGAGAAGAAGCACTTTATGAGTCCAAGTTGAAATTCTTACATAAATGCCTTTTATTTCTTTTATCACCAGTGATTTCCTTTTTTTTATTTTTTATTTTTTGCTGAATTTTAACCAAAGTCTTATAAATCCAATCGATGAGCAGTTTGTTTCACACAATTTACTCTGACCACATTGTCCCCCGGGGTAATAATTAACCCTTAAAGAACATGCAGACAGTCACCTCTGCTCCTCCTGTCCAATGTTCGGCTCTCTGTCTGGTAGACCGGGACCTCATTAACTGTGAAGCAGAATCACATTCAGCGTTATCAGCTCGCCATGCTAAAGTGTTGACTCGTGTGTTTCTCTTGTAACCAAGGTCACACCTGATTTGAGATTTTAAGCATCTCCTCCCTGCCGAACTCTTCAAGCCGCTCCTTGATCTCTGCCACAGCCTTCCTGACGGCCCCGAAGGAGAAGTCTGGGTTGACCGTGACTCTGGGGATGAAGCCGTCATCGGTGGGGGTGCAGAGGTAGTTGAAGTTCTGAAGGGTGGAGCCCACAAAGGTTAGCAAAACCACAGGAACCTGAAGGCAATGTTAAAGCTGTACACGGCAAAATTCATAGAAATAAGTCAAAATTCTTACCCCATTGGCAGAGTTTCTTTAAATAAACAAACAAACAAAAATCTACCAATGGAGTAAGAAAAACCTTCTTACTAAGAATTCTTATTTCAAGACATAAATTCTAGTCACTTTGCTTTCTTAAGATTCGGCTTTTCAGTGTTGTGACACAAATATTTCATAGAAATGAGGAAGTTTTGCTGATATCACTCTCAAAAATGCTCTCACTCTGAGCATTTAAGGAGTGCTGCCTCCAACTATGTCGCTCAATTTTTAAAGGAGTTGATTAGATCAAAATGGATGTCTCTACCAGACGGGACAGTCCCTGCAGACGGAGATGTTCTAATTGTCTCTGTGACAAACCTTCCTACTCATGAAGAAATACCCGCAACTCATTAGGAGCACAACTTTTTGTCTGAACAGAGTTACAAGGTGCAACATTTACCAAGAATTTATTCATTTTTTATATACTTTGTGTATAAGAACATGAAGATTGCTTGATGTGACACTCTTCACCACAGCTGTGATGAAGAGGTAGAAGAACGCAGTTTCAGTTCATGCCTTGCGTTGAGGTGTCCTTGGGCAAGACCGTGTACGCCACATTCTTCCTGTAGGTTGATACCAGTGTTTAGCAGTGAATGGGACTGTGACTGTAAAGCAGTTTGGGGCTTCAAGGAAGTGGTTAGAGCGCTATACAAGTTTACGCCATTTACCTTTTACCATATAGAGCAGCTCACTTGCTGGGTGGAGGATCTGTGAAAAGGTCTCACCTGCAGGAAGTGAATGTGGTCTTCAGTGCTGTAGAGCTGCTTGAGGCCCGACTCCTTCTTCTTCAGTTCATCAATCTCCTGCTCCAGGCGCTCGATCAAAGCCTCGGACTGGTTGAAAGCGGCCTTCTCGTTGATGCCGATCAGCTTTGTCACCTCTGACCTCATCCTCTCGATGGAGCGAATCATGTCCTCGAACATTTTCTGGCTGTCCACCATGGCTCTGTGGGCCGAGTTCTGCCCAAAACATGGATGTTTGTGAAAAACCTGACCTGCGGCGTCGTGTTTGTGTAGGATTGGGTTGGTTTACAGACACTTTAGCCTCACCTTGAGTGAATCCACCGCTGTCTTGAGCTCTTCCAGCTCCTTTACTCTCTCCTGGCATTTTTGTTTAATCTCGCTTTGGGAGACTCCCAGAAGTTTCTGCAGAACAAAGAAGAATTACAGAGCCATCTTTATTGTTTTTTTCTGTCTACAGGCACTCCCATGCTGATAACTTCACGGGCCTCCTTCTTTTTTTTTTTTTTTTTTTTTTTTTTCGAAGTTGGCAACAGAAATGGCATTTAGGTGAATTAATATAATAGAAGGTTTTTAGGGGGAATTAGCCTCATGCATGGCAGCTGTGGACGCACATTCTTTCTCATCAGAATATCTGGGGGTGGGGGGGTTTTGGCATGTCTAATACACCCCTATGAAAGAAACTACTTAATTCTGCACGCTTTTATCTCAGAGGGAGACGGGGGGGATTCTGTAAGGGAATTCTGGCCGTGTCAAGAATGTGAATCTACCGCTGCCCAACTTTTTAAAAAGATGTTTCAAGGTGCAAACAGGCCTGAAAAGAGGGCTTCTAATTCTGCTTTTACTCAAACCCACCGGCCCATTCTTCAAGATAAGCTTGAGGAATGTTGGGAATCCGATTGGGAGGGGGGGCTACACAAGAGGGGGAGGGTACAGAGCGCGGGAGATGGAGGGAGAGTTTCTGGTTGTAGATCTTTGCATGAGACAAACCAGACACCCCGTAACGCAAATGCATTACTTCATCATGGGCTGTCAACTTGAAGCCTTCCGTCCCGTCTGGGACAGCTACAGCAACTCCCACGTTCGCCCTGCAGGGTCTTCTGACAGTCTGATCCACTACGCTCCGTTTCACAGTTTGTGCAATTTGTGAGTTATTTGGAAGCTGGAGTACAAGTCTGAAACACTAAGCTGTCACTCCCCGACATTCCAGCACCAGGCCACATCCACTCCCACAGGTGGGAACCAACTCAGACCAGGAAAGTGTGGAGTTTCTGTGTGTTTATTCACAGCTGGATCACCACATTCTCTGGAAAGCAGCTTTGAGGGGTGAGAAGTACAAGGCACCCCCCCCCCCTCCCTCCCTCCCACTGTTCCACTCAGCTAATCAGAGAGCTGGATTTGTTTTGGCGGTGGTGAAAGCCTGCCAAGGTAGCTGATAACGCGGGTAAAATGGGTCAAAGTACAACTGAACAGTCCTACTGCAGAGACAGCAGTGAGAAAAAAAAACACTGTTTGCTTTTGCTCAGGTCCATGTCAAGTTTGTGATGACTCTTCACATGACAGATGAGCGGCTGCAGACACGTGACGGATGTCTTAACAGTAGTTTTTGAGTGAAATGAGAAGATTTCCCACCTGTTTCTCGCCCCTCTCCGCCTCAGCGGACACAATGTCATGGCCCTTGTGTTCGCTGACCGTGCAGATGGCACAGATACACATCTGGTCAGTCCGACAGAAGAGCTCCAGGGACTTCTGGTGCTGAGGGCAGATCTTCCTGTCCAGGTTTCCCAACTCATCCACCAGCTTGTGCCGTTTGAAGGTGGCCGATTCGTAATGTGGTCTCAAGTGCTTCTCACAATAAGATGCCAGACAGTTCAGGCAGGACTTCACAGCTTTGAACTTCTTCCCAGAGCAGAAGTCACAGGGAACATCACTTGGTCCAGCGTAGGCGTTTCCCTGCGTTGCCGTGAGGTTGAGGTTCAAACCGCTCTTCTTGATTTTCTCAGCCACCATGCTGAGAGTGGCGTTGGGTCGCAGCACAGGCCGCTGAGTGAACGTGATCTTACACTGGGGACAGATGTAAATCCCTGTATAGTCAGCCTCATTCCAGTAGCCACTGATGCAGTCCATGCAGTAACTGTGGCCACAGGGGATCGCCACAGGGTCCTTCAGGAGGTTCATGCACAGCGAACAGCTGAAGTAGTCTGAAGATGTCTGATCTGCCATTGTGATGGACTCCCAGCCCAGCCAGACCTGTGGAAGCAGAAACAGAAGAACAGACGTAGACAGAGAATCCGTTGAATCGTGGGTAGGAGCCCGCCCTCAGGAGTGTGGAACTGCCTGCCGAGGACAGGAACTACTTGTATTTCTGAATTCCTGAAGTTATTGATTGAAAGCAGACAAGTCCCTCCCCCCTGCTTGAGTGCATCAAGCCCTGCCCTCAGATAAGCTGGTTGAGCAAGAATCCCGAGGGAGGGAGAAAAAGAGGGAAGGAGAGAAGGCGGGCAGAGCAGGAGAGGAACGAGTGAAGGAACGAGAATGAATGAAAAGTAAAAATGTAAAAGCACAGAATGTGCGTGAAAAACGTTTCCTTTTCCTGCTCAGCTCGCTTCCCTCTTGCATTTCTCACGGGGCTCATCTGTGGGTAAACTGTGGACACCACTTTTTGGCAGCTGCATTTCCACCTATTGTTTTCAGACAGAATCGCCATTGTCTACACCGGGACAAACATTAAACTGGCCTGCCGAAAGAATTTAAGGGACCACCCAATAAATAAACAAACACAGAGCTCAAGCTGAGTCGCTGCATGATATCAAACACTCTTGCTAACTTTTTTGCTCTCAAAGAAAAAAAAACTTTAAAGACCCACCCGGATAAAAGAAAAAAGTGTTTTTGTTGTTTTTAACATGTTCCTGTGGCATTTTTCTGATGATGGAGGACATATATAAAGAAAATTTAGCTCAGAATTGCATTTCTGAGTATTTCTGTGTTCAAATTGCAGTGAGTTGGGAGCAGACGCAAAATGCAGTTTGAACAAGAGCTAATTTGTTACTTAGAGAATATGCTGGGTGGGCCACAAGCTCCCTGCTCCGCTCCATTCTGATGCATCCACTTCATGTTGATCTTTGTTTTTCCTGTCTGAGCTGGAATCTGGATCAAAACTGTACGGATGGATAGATCCCATTTTTGCTGCATGACAGTGTTAGTTTGGGGGTTTGAGGGGCTGAAAGCTAGCAGGAGAGTGTCTAAACATAGAACTGGGAGGAAAGGGGGAGTTGCTCAATGTACAACTGAGAGGTGAATTTCTAATGAACCACTGCCGCACTGCAGAAACTATGTCCTAGAAAACGTCACAGGTTTTTTTATTATTGCAAAAAAAATGACAGAATCTGAGTAAAAAGACAAGTGGGAACGCTTTTACAGCAGATCAAAAGATGATCGGAGTGGGAGTTTAAAGCTGCAACTCAGAGAGCAGCCTGACCAGTCAGGCGACTAAAGGAAGTCAACATACAACTGTAAAATATGTGTAGTATTATTCAGGGAGCAGGAAAGAAAACAGTCATGGTGACAGTCAAATCACGAATGCAGGTGCAACTGCAACATTCCTGAGGTGTTGCAATTCATTGCTTTCACAACAGCCTGCACGCTTCAGTCAAGTTACGTTGCATTCTTGACATTATTAAGTGTTTCCTTCACTCACACTTTAGATGGGCTGACATTAAACATAAAGTCCTCTAAAATCAAGTGAGGTTTCATCATCTGTTTGACGGGAATAAATCCGACTCAATCTAAGTTTTTCATTGTGTGAGTCGTTTAAAAAGGTTTTTGGTTTAGATAAAAAAAGAAAAAAAAACTTTGCTGACTGAAGCAGAATGATAAAGCAGTTTAAGGAGTACACTGGCTCCACCCTAAATTCATATCTAGCATTACTTCATGCATCTGGTAGTTTCACCTCTCTACATTTGGTCATGTTTCTGATAAGCCAGTTCCCGCTTCCTTCCTCTGGAGTAAAGGCTGCGCTCTGCTTACAGATTAACTAAGCACCTCTGTTGGTTTAGAATTGAAAACTGGAGAATGCATTATAAGGGGCAGGGCAGTTTCTATGAAGAAACGAAGCCTAATAAAAGAGGAGACGTCAAATTACTGGAATTAAGTTTATTTGGAAGCATCATTGTAAAAGTTGTAAAAATCTTGCTTTGCGTTGATAAGGAAGATAAAATCCCTAAAGTCATCATCAGCGCATTTGAGCTCAAATGCTCAGTCGTTATTTTATGAGGTGTGAGTGGAGGGGGGAGTGCAAGTAGCTGTCAACGAAAAATATATATGAGATGCTTCAAATTTAAAAGTTTATCATCAACATAGAAAATAAAAAAATACACAGGAGATGCTTCATATTTAAAGGTTTATCATCAACATAGAAAATCAAAAAATACACAGAAGATGCTTCATATTTAAAGGTTTATCATCAACATAAAAAATCAAAAAATACACAGAAGATGCTTCATATTTAAAGGTTTATCATCAACATAAAGAAGCAAAAAATACACAGAAGATGCTTCATATTTAAATGTTTATCATCAACATAAAGAAGCAAAAAATACACAGAAGATGCTTCATGTTTAAAGGTTCATCATTAACATAAAAAAGCAGAAAAAACACAGAAGATGCTTTGTGTTTAAAGGTGTATCATCAACATAAAAAAGCAGAAAAACACAGGAGATGCTTCCTGTTTAAAGGTTTGTCATCAACATAAAAAAGCAGAAAAACACAGGAGATGCTTCCTGTTTAAAGGTTTGTCATCAACATAAAAAAGCAGAAAAAACACAGGAGATGCTTCATATTTTATCATTATTTATCATTTAGTTCTCCATGCCTCTGTTTGATGCTGTGCGATTCATCTACTGTCCCTCTCTCCCACTCCCCCAAAGGGGGAGTGCTTTCAGATTCCAGTTGGCTCATCCATGCTCCTGTATCTGACCAAGTACCTCGTCTTTTGCTTGCCTCTACTACTGCTCCCACACTTGGGTGGATCCCAACCCTCTGGCTCATTTTGCGCATTGAATTGAATTGAATTATTTAAATACACAGAGGATGCTTCGTGTTTAAAGGTTTATCATCACATTAACATATTGTTGTTCACCTTTCGGCACATCCTGTCAAGGGTCACCCCAGCAAATCAGCTTTCACTGAGTCTGAGGTGATCTGGTAGACAGTAAGTGCAAATAATACATACAAGATACTTTATCTTTAAAAGTTAATCATGACAGCAACATGAAAAATGCATGTGTAAAGTTGTAATCATGGGCAAAGTTGGTGACATTTTTATGAAATGTTATACAACTCAAAATGTCAACCCCTTATTATAAGGATATTGTGAGCGGCTGAGCTGACATGATACACACAACGATTTGGACTGAATATCCATGCAGTTTATTCAATATTATCAAGCTTGTATAAAACACAGAGCTATAAATGTGATAAGCAAAGAACAAAGCAGCAAGGCGGTTAGAGTAAAAACTTCAAAGTGAGCTAAGATCCAAGCTTTTGTCCCTGAAAGAATAGATTGGAAACATTTCTCTGTTTTGGGAACCACCCATCTCAGCAGAGAGAGTCTTATGTAAGCAATGAACTTCTGACACGTAGTCACTTGATTCATTCTGCTCCCACAGCTCTCTTTGTAATATCTCAGATTTTGAGGCTTAAGAGATAAAGATGAGATGAAGAGTTCTGTCAGGTAGCCTGGACAGAGAAGATAAATGGAAGTTATTGTCTTTTATGAAGAATTTTATTAAATCAAAGTCCACTTTGTAGATAAAAATAGAGACAGTTGGCATAGCTCACCCATTTCTATTCTAAAGCACAAAAACCGTCTGCGTTTTGCTTGCTAACCTTGAAGAAAGCAACGTTATCAATCTGACATTCCTGTGGAGGTATTTCGGTTCACTCCTTTTTGCAACATTGCTCAGTGAGGTTGTCATTAATTTGTTTATGAACGGCTTATGTCTCATCGTAGCATTCCTGTCAGGTTTAAGTTGGGTTTGTTGCAACACCTTCATTCTTTGTTTTTTTAACACGTCACTGCAAAGTTGGAATTGGGAGTCCTCAACTTATTGCATAAAAGATAAGTCACTAAAGCTTTAGGATGGCCTCCCATTTGCAATCAGAATCCTTTGGTATGTGTGGGTTTGTGGCTGTCTAAGCGACTGCAAAGTCCCAGTGGGACGTGGCCGCAAAACAAACTCATAGATTGTGTCTCTCACCCCCTTGACAGTTGTTTGTGTTGAGGTCTCGTCTCTGTCATGAGCGATTACGAGTGGAATTGACACTTTAAAGCTTTTTCTAAAGCTTTTTCTTCATATTTTTGAAGATTTACCAATCAACCAAATTGTCTGAAAAATGATTAAAAAAAATAACTTCTTGGCAAATGTTTTTTCCTCCTTGTAAACGTATTACTAGTAACTTGAATGCTAAAGAACATGTTAAGCATTGTTTTTCATGAGATGTTCATACATCCTGATGATCCATCTGTTGGATTTCACTAGTTTTAGTCAAGTGGAAAGGTTGTGTTGTTTGGCACAAGTCTTAAAGATACAATTACTCTTTGTAAGATAGAGTAAATTGCTCTGAAGCTACATTTTAAGATAATACCACAGAGGCAATAAAAAACACATGTGCCAGCAGGGGTGTGCAGGGAGAGGAAGGCGCAAAAAATTCATCTAGATCCATTTTATCTATTATTGTTTTACAGAAAAGTTTTTAAAAGCTTAATCTGGACTTAGTTTTTCTAAGATGACGATGCATGGACTCTTAGCAGATAGAAATTCTTAATTCTCAATCAAATTTTGCTGTTTTGTCCTAATAATTGAGGTGTCATACATGGAAAAGTTTGAGTTGGTATTTTATTGGACTGTAGCTTTGTGCAGCTAAAATCAGAAGAAATAAATTTTTGTAAATTGCTATCCAATAGGATGGATGGTGTGGACTTTGTTAAAAGTTTGCGTGGACTCTTCTGGGAAACTGTGGGCCCACCAATCTAAATATTAGTGGTGGCACTCCCTGGCAGCTGATCGGAGAGAGATATCCTAAGATGCTAAACTAGTTTGTACACAACTTCAACAACGTTATTTTACCATCAAATGACTCCACAAAAAAGATTCATGTTGAGTTATACCCTGGAGAATTCACAGGTCAGAATTGGGCACTGTTTCTTTTCTTCCTATTTTCTATTTATATGCTTTTATTTAGATTTTTTTTTTTTTAATTGCTGCTACCCAAAATGAACAAACAAAAACGTCAAACTGACTTTAAAAGCACAGAAGAAATTGGTTCTTGGGTTCTCCAGGGTTTACATTTTCCCTTTTTGTCAAACCATTCAGCAAAGAAAATCATTGAAATCCCAAACTTTAAACCAACAAAATCAATGACAGTGAGTCCTTTCAGAGAGAATGTGCAATTTTTCCTAATAGTAACTCTGATGTAATAAAAAAAAGAAGTGGTGACTTCACTTTTTCATCACTTTCTGAATTATTTAAGATTACAGATTTGAAAAAGAACTCCTATAATGTGTCCGGCAAGATGCTACATTTAGTCTTCCAGGTCAGCTTGCTGCTGTTGACACAAAACAGACCCTATGGAAGGCCTGGTGCTGTAGTCCAGCTCTGCTGGCTCAAACACAATGGAATCTTTTAAGCAAGCTTCCCTGGCCCTCCTGTTATCTGGGCTATCAAGTGTAGTTGCATTCCTCTTTCCACCTCAACAGGACTGAAACTCCACTCAGACTGGGAGGTGTGGTCACTGTTTGAAGAATTAGATTTCCAGCTCAAAAGATTCTACTTATTGGATTTTATTTGTGTGTAAAAATGAATTTGTGACTTTTTTTTTTCAATGTAAACTGTTTTGCGGTTTAATCAATGTTGACCTGCAAGCAGGGTCGACTTTCAGCAGGATAACGGCGGTAAAAAAAAAAAAAGAGTTGGTAATTAACTGGTCTCGGGTGAGATGAAGGTCAAAATCTCTGGAAGTTGACCAGCTTAAAGCAGCTGACGTGTGTGAAACGGTCAGTTTTAGCTTTACAGCGATAAGTCTCCTGATCAGTGAGTCTGATGAAGTGATACCTCTGTTCTCTGCAATAATAGCTGTATTGTGATTATTTAAAGGGAAGAGTATAACGTTGTTAAGCAAGAGGCTAATTTATACAGGAATTTGAGTGGAAATATCTGCTGGTCAGGCAGACAAAGGGGAGTTGGACACACCTGTGATTGCGTCACTGTTTTCTAACTGCTGTATTTGCATTTCTGCCTTTGCCTAGGTTTGTTGTTGGATTTACTCCAAAAAAGAAAACAATTGTCAGTTTTGCAGATTTAGATACAAAAAGATTCAGAAAGTGTTCATCAAAGGCTTCGTTGTCCATATTCAGGGCCAGACGTTTAGATCTTCAGGTTCACATTTCTTTCATTCCCTGTGTGTTTTGTAAGGGATGGAAGTTGTGTCCTTCCTTGCCCCGCCCTCACTTTACTGGTTTCGGCTCAACCTGTTTGACCTCCTTCTGTTTACTCTATATAACTTGCACCTGTACTACCAGTAGAATCACTTTGCCACAGTGCTGACACAAGTCAAGGTCTGTCCTCACTGCATCTTCACTGAGTTAGAGGGAACACCTACGTTTTCTCCATGTCTTTTGAGCAAGACACATGCTTCCTCTGTAAGGAGGACCTCAGGGACCCTGTGTCCATCCCATGTGGACATATCTTCTGCTCCATCTGCCTGAAGACCTACTGGGACCATGCTGACCACACAGGCTCATACCTCTGTCCGCAATGCAAGGTCACTTACAACAAAAGGCCCACGCCAAGACGCATGGGAGGTTCCCGCTACGGAACCCTCAGCCGCAACTCAGAGCCCTTTCCGCCACCGCCTCCTTCTCCTGACTACAACTACGCTGGACCCCAGGATGTAGGCTGTGACATCTGCATCGGCAAAAAGCACAAAGCCATCAAGACGTGCCTGATGTGCCTGGCTTCCTACTGTGACAAGCATCTGAAGCCTCACTTTGAGTCTGCTACCTTCAAGAGGCACAAGCTGGTGGATGAAATCGGCCACCTGGACCGGCAGATCTGTCCACAGCATCAGAAGGGTCTGGAGCTGTTCTGTCGCACTGACCAGATGTGCATTTGTGTGCTGTGCACGGTGAAGGAGCACAAGGGTCACGACATGGTGTCAGCCGAGCAGGAGAGAGCCGAGGAGCAGGTGGGTGACATTTTAGGAAATGTTTTAAATAAAACACAAAGCTCCAGAATAGTTTCTTATACTTTCAATGGGACTTTTGGGAATAATAGCAGCAGTGTGAAATGGGTGAGAAAGCAGCTAACAATACATGAAACAAAGCTGGTTGTCCTTTGTCTTTTCTGAGTTTAATGAGCTCAAATTTAAACAGAGAATACATTATTTGGTCCAACGAGTCGATATATCTTTTCTTAAAATCCTAGCAAAGGCTTGGTGCCACCCAGGCAGAGATCCAGGAGAAGATTCATGACCGTCTGAAGCAGATGGAGGAGCTCAAACAAGCTGTGGACTCACTCAAGGTCTGTGACCCGATCATTCATCCAACAGATAAGAGCCACTACAAACCAGGAAACAGTCTTTCTTGTAGATGGCAGCTCCTCTAAGTGTTCTGCGTGACTCGCACTTTATATTTGAAAAACTGAGTTTTTTTTCTGTGCAGAACTCGGCCCAGAGAGCGCTGCAGGAATGTGAAAAGATGTTTGGGGACATGATGCGCTCCATCGAGAGGATGCAGCAGGAGATGGCCAAGCTGATATCCTCCAACAAGAGAGCGGCACTGAGCAATGCAGAGGGCCACATGGAGCGTCTTAACCATGAGATCGCCGACCTGAAAAGAAGAGACAGTGAGATCACCCAGCTGTCCCGCACTGAAGACCACATCCACTTCATCCAGGTTAGCATGGCACCTGAAACAAGAGGCACGCTCAAACTAACTCCAATAAGTGCATCATCTGTAAAAGTTATGATATTTTTTATTGTCAGACTTACCACATGCTGATAGCCCAGACTGAGGCTGAGGAACTGCCTTCAGTTACTGTCAACCCCTACTTCTCCTTTGGCCCTGTGACCAAGGCCGTGTCTGAGATGAAGCAGCACATGAACGAATTCAGCAATGATGAGCTTGTGAAGGTGGCCAAGACAGGTGAGCGTGGATCACCACCAAAACACTGACTTTATTTCTTCCCAAAAGCAGTTATCTCCACAGCCTTAGCCATGCTAACTCCTGTGTGTTTTTTTTATTTTATTTTACAGTGAACAAAATGACCTTCTGTGAACTGGATGATGCCAAAAAGAAACGCTCAATCAAATGTAAGTCAAGACAATAATCTGGCATCTCGTTGATGACGGTGACAAAGAAGCATGTAGGAGTAAAATAAGTGAGGACAGGTTTTAGTGGATGAAGTCAGATCATTTTCGAAACTATGCTAAATTTGTGCGTGTTCTGCAGAACAGAGTTCATTTCTCTTACCTGCCTAAATGTTTACTCATATTAAGATTGCTGTAAGAAGAAATACAGCCGTTTCTAGCTGCCGGTTGTCTTTTCTGAGACAGTTGTGATGAGTGTCATTGGTGCACATTGAGCAATTGTTTTAATTTTATTTTCTCTGCCTACACAATTTTAATTTGAAAATCTGTGTTTTGCATTTGCCCCCACAGCTGAGGAAGCTCCCATGTACAAGTCCATGCCGGTCAGAGAGCCCCAGTACCGGGATGACTTCCTGAGATGTGAGTCTATTTTCTGCAGTGACGTTGCTCTCGTCGCTCAGTTCAGGAAAATTAGACGCTGCTGAGATTCTCTGTCAGACCCTGTGGCTGACCACTAAACCCCAATGCTTTCGAAACATGTCCCATCTGTGTTGACAGAGACAGGGACAGATGCATCACAAGTATTAAAAGTTGCAGGCACTTGTTCAGGGTTTGTGTTTCCCTTAGTTGAAACGCCTTTTTCCCGTGTTTTAGTTGCTCTAAAAAGCCATTTCCATCTGTTAGTCCTGCTCCAGGAGCATAGAATTTCAACTGAAAACAGACTGTTTGAGGATGGCTCTCACCTTAGACTTGAGAATGTTTGGGGAACATGTTTGTGGTCAAATTCACAAACACTGTTGATGCTTCTGGCATTCCAGATCATAGGCCACCCAGAAATAGCCGAGGCTATCGAGTGTCCCATCAACTGTGACCTGCAGAGGCAAAGGTGCACAGCAGGCAGGTGACCCGCTGATCGTTTTGGTTTTCTGTGTGTCCAGCCATAGGGTCTCACACCCTTTCTGTGAAGCATGACATTACAAACGTTGGTTAAACTTCTAACAGAGCTAGAAAACTTCATGACGTCCTGCTAACCTTAGGACCCTGTTGTTTCCTGTAAGATGGTGATGGGTGCTTTATCCGCCTCCTAGAATTTCCTCGTTTATGTTTAACTCTAACAATAAAGTCTCCCTCCTGCTGGATGAATGTTCACTCTGTCTTCTGTCCCTCTGCAGATGCCTGCCAGCTCACTCTGGATCCAAATACGGCCTACAGACAGCTCTACCTGTCTCGTGGAAACAGGAAGGCCACCCTCAAGAGAGACACGCAGTCCTACAGCGATCACCCCAACAGGTTCGACTCCCTGCCTCAGGTTCTGTGCAAGGAGCCCCTTGCTGGAAATGCTTTTTACTGGGAGGTAGACTGGAGTGGGGAGGGGGCAGCCATAGGAATTGCCTACAAAGGCATCAAGAGGACAGGCTACGGTGACCACGCCCGCATCGGTCACAACCGTAAATCCTGGAGCTTCTTCTGCTCTGACTCCAGCTACTCAGCCCGCCACAGCAAGGACCAAGTCGAGATCAACGCTCCGTACTGCTCCCGCATCGGGATTTTCCTGGACCATGCTGGAGGAACCCTCTCCTTTTACGCTGTGGGGGACACCATGTCTCTCCTCCACACTTTCAAGGCCTCCTTCAGCGAACCTGTTTATCCAGGGTTCTGGGTTTGGTATGAGTCTGCTGTCACCATCGTCCAACTGTGAATACATTACATATCAATGAGTAGGAAAATATTAACACAAACTACTTTTCCAAAAGATTTGATTTATATATATATATATTGAGATTGTTTTTAAAGAGAGATATAGATTTTTTTTATATGTTTACTAATCAGGGGAAGTGATTTGTGATGAATGTGAATAATCTTTGAATGAATGTAAAGTTTGAAAAGGTGACAAACAACTTACTGCAGTTCAAACATATTTTAGTCATTTTATATCTTTATTTTATCAATAAACATTTGGCTTCATGCTGTGATGTTTCATCCTTTTTTTAATTGAAACTTATTTTACCAAAACTTTCAGCTTCTTGTCCTACTTGTCTACTAGACGCACCTAGACTTAATATGAAATTGAAACTCGTACGGAAAGGGCCTTGCACTCATTTGCCTGTTTGGAGGAAGTGCGATCTAGGGGAATATCCTGTTCTGTGGCAAGTCACAGGAATTTGCCCCGCCACCACTCCTACACTGTATGACACAGGCGTTGTCTTTTGACAGTTCACAATAAGCAGCATCTTAATGATAGACTAATTTGTTGTAAAATTATTTCATGAAAGTAACTCCAATAGGTGGATTTAAGCAAAGATCCACATCTGGACCTAAAATGGCCCAAAAAGACAATAGAGCTGCTCCATGAAGTGTTTTCAAAAGTCACTCAACCCAACAGACTCTGGTCCGTCTACACAAAAATGCAATTTGTGAGTGCCTCTCAGCAATTCAAGTGGGCACTGCTGAACTTGTTTGCCACACCCAACAACTGACGCCGGAAAGGAAACAATGATGAATTTGCTCTATCCTTGTCTACTTTATTTCAGTCTGGAAGAACCTGTCATTTTCAGCATCCATCTGTTTCCAGAATAAAACATTATGATCTGGAACACTTCAGCCTTGGGGGTCAACTTTCATGATTTATGGAAAGGATATTAAGACCCCCTCTGTAGCACTTATGACTCTGCTCCTTCGACTTGTTTCGTCAAAACATTTTCAACAATTTCTCTGAGGGTAAAGAGATTATCCTCAGACTTGGCAAATAAAAAAGGGAGATGCAGTTTTTTTTGACAAGGTAAATAATAAGAGACTTACAAATCCAAGACAACACCCATTCCTACACTTCTTACCTTATGTAGGGGTTGTTTTCACTTACTCCCTCTAACTGAAATATCCCTACAAGCATTATTTAGTTTCACCTAGCTTCTGTCATCAATCGTAAAACTTTGGTTTATTAGTAG